>CM042140.1:55557363-55738489 GCA_023376005.1 Doryteuthis pealeii
ATTTAAATAACATTGATAATCTAAATCCCCTTTGAATCCTCACTCATACAAATGTTATCGCCACTTCATATATATACAAAAAATTATATATATGTGTGTATCAGGGTGTGATCCGTATCATTTTCGTTTATAATTGACAATCTAACGCTTAATATTTGATTTAGTTTACTAGCTCATTCGGTACAATATCCAGCTCTGAATGCCAAGGTTCCTTGTTCAATACCGGCCCTCATCATGTGTAGCACAGCTTGAGTAATTTGATCTGTGCAGTAAAGAGGGGAACATACAGTAGGTTTGGTGCTTCACCTTAGGAAAAACAATCTCCCTGGTTTAGCGCTAGCGGAAAGCGGAGAGTCTTCATCGATGCCCACTTGATAAGGACAGTAGGCCATACCACCAAGTTTACTTTTTACTTTATTCATATATTTGTTTATTTTCAAGGAAGTGGAATTTCCATTAGTACTTCTTGTAAAATAAATTTATCCTAAAACAAAATGCTGTTAATACTACCACTTCAGAATAACAAAACTAATAATTGATATAAAGACGCCTGTCTTTCTTTACTAACTATCATCTAACATTGTTATGGGAAGAGTCTATCGCGATTCAAAACAATCACGTGATTATACAACTAAAGAACATTTATGTTAGGAGTCTTCTTTAAAGAATCATATTCCATCATTAAATATCAATCAGCTATTCTGTGTAAGAATCATTTTAGCAAGTTATAATGTATAGCAATTAGAACCTTTTTTCTTATGAACATAACATTTCAATTGTTCTATTTGAAAAGAAAAAAACAAGAACTGTACAACCAATGTCCTTCTCGTTTACATTTGTTCTCATATGCAACCTTTCTTTCTTTCTCTCTTTCTTTCTGTGTCTGCCTCTTATATATATATATATATATATATATATATATATATATATATATATATATATATATATATATATATATATATGAAATATGTATTTCTAGAAAAAATGATGTTTTTTCTAAAAATATTTATTTCATACTGTCGGATTCACTTCCATTCACTTTTCATATATATATATATATATATATATATATATATATATATATATATATATATACTTAATCTATGTAAGTATGCAAGATTGATGTGTATGTATGTAAATATGTATGTATGTATGTATTCGTGCTCGAATATATTAGTGCGCCTATCCATATGAATTATAAATGTATATCCTTCCAATCTCTGATTAGCTGACACGGTCTGACTTCTCAACGTGAACCCCTGAATTCCAAGAAATTCCGCCGTTCCATTATTAGATTGAATTGCATCTTAAAGCTTTTGCCACCTCCAAAGGACGATCAACATTTTTCTGAGCTTCTACCCCCGTACTCAATTCACAACCCGAGGTCAAGCAAGAATAGAAGAAAGGGCCAATCCTACGGATACATATTTTCTTATATACTTTCAAGCTACTCTGTTTTCCATTTTTGTTTATTGGCATATTTTCCCTCTCTTCTTTTATCCGCCAACGAGCGAATGGTTTTGACATTAAGTCTAGTGTGGAAGATTTGTTATTCATGGCTAAAAGATTATTTCAAACATTTTCCTGGCTTGCATTCTCTTTTTCTCTCTTTGGCTCGTTTTCTTATCTCTTTCCATTTTCTCGAAACCTTTTGTATTTTTATATTTTATCTTTTTTTTTAACAGACTACCTTTAACTTTATCTATCAATCAACTAATCATTATTCACATTTTTTCTCCCTTTCAATTCTATCTCAATACCTGTCTCAATCATCCCCTCTATCTACCTGCCCACTGATTTATTTTTGAATCTCTTGCTCCGCCCCTTACTTTGTAAAATGTATTCATCTTTTTTCTATTTATTCTCCTGTACACCCCAACCCTATATATATATATATATATATATATATATATATATATATATATATATATATATATATATATATATAACCAGTTATTTTCTGTATCCGTCTTCGTTTACCTTTCTCTTTCTTCTTTCTATAGTTTAGGCTTTTGTTCTTTCTTTTTCTCTTTTCTCTTTTTTCAGCTTCAGTAAAAAAAAATTCGGCTCTTTTATAGAGTTATCTTTCCGTGAGCAAGGTCATACCATTGATGACCCTCCGTTTCCTTCAATCCACATAATAGAAAAAAATGGTTCTCTACTTTTTAGTGTACATATTGAGAAGCTCACTTGCGGATGACTGGGTCGAAGAGCAGAGAGAATAAGTCTGACGACGAGGTTAAAGGGCATTTCTGTAGGTCTCTAAGTATGCTTAGAGTTCACATTCTAGAACAGAAATGAAAATGGAAAGTTTTCCACCCAACACTCGAATAAAGATGATGCTTGGTATCAAAGTAATGACCCTCTACTCTTTTAAAAATACACTGGGCAGTTCAAATAATGGTGTTCATCTATTAATATGTAACCTATAGCTGTTTGAAATTGTCATTTTTTTTTTACTAGTCTTTGGTGTGTGAATTTTTAATCATACAAAATGTGATGCAATTTCTTCCGACAAGCTTTTGAACAGCAAATTAACGTTGCTTAATTTTAATTATTGATTCTTAACAGTTACTAAATAGTATTTTGACTTTTACTTAAAATGACAGTAGATTATAAAATTAATGGATTGAAATAATCAAATTGGTCTTCGCTTTTTAATATTGCCATTTAGAAAACTAGTTCTTGTTTTTTTTTTTATTAGCATCATATTTCTCAACACAATTTGCTAAAGGCAGTTGAAACTTTGTTGATTTTCAGTTCGTGAGATGTTTTATTTACTCATATTTTCTTCAAACGATATCAATGAACTCAAGGAATTGCAGGTATAAACTCCTAGTTAAAAATTGAGGCAAAGTTTACTATGAACTGTTTTTTTAGTTATTCTTTTATTCTAATACATGTACATGACATATGTGACAATATTCCACAACAGTACACGGATTGTTTGTGTACAATCTTAACTTAATATTTGCTTATATATTCTCTATGGGTGAAGATCTCTTAGAAACAAGGTGGATATACTTAAATTTCTAAATTGTCTTACGAATTCAGTTAAAGTGTTTTATTTTGTTTAAAAAGTCATATTCAGTCGTATGTCATTTTAGATTGCCTTCACTTAACGTCTGTTCTGTCTTTTATATCACAAAAAATTTCACTTGAACTATATCGTATAGTGAGATTTCATATTGAAATAATAGCTTAGCATAGCGATTATTGTCGTAAGAAATGGAATCGCCAATCTGAATCCAAATTCTGGACGAGACTATTTCCATTTCAATCTGTGCTAATGCTTTTCGAAAATGCATCAATTCAGTTTTTCTCCTCATAGATATGGGTAAATAGTAAGACAAACTAAGCTGTTTAGACGTGATAAGGCAACTAGTCTAGGAGAATCACAGATAGGAACAAGCTTTAAAATTGCCCTTTGGTCAGATCCTGCCATAAAATTGTAGAAGTATATAGTGGGATTTTAAAAGTTTCTGAATATCCGGATAATTATTTAGTACTTGGTAAAGACATACAATACATATTTTAAAAATACATTGTGAAAGAAGTAATGATATTTACTGTTTAGGTAGAATGTGATAATACTCAAAAGTAAGAGATGGCTAACGACCAGTCCCCTAGATCAGAATTTAGGCATAGTTCATGTCAAATAACCGGCCTATTTGATTTGATAATTTCCTTTATTTTTTTCTGATATCCTGCAAACAATTATACACATATATAGACAAATTATTTCCGAATTAATATTAAAATTATTACAAAAAATACTCGTAACTCGTTCTTTTATTTACTTAGTGCTTATTGTATCTATTCACTAGGAAAGAGAAACAAGTTATCCCCTCCAGGATGAAGTGGTCATTTACTCTTTTACTCCAGATTAATGCTTTCTAACGAAGACGAGAAATAATTGTGTGTATTATATTCCCTTAAACTACAAATTGCGGCAAGTGTAGTTTCTTCTTCTTCACGGGTGGAATATCTATTTTGAAACTTGCTTAGTCTGGCACATAGATCCATTGTAATAGTTGATCTTCCTAAGTGACTATCCATTTAAGTTATGAACAGATTCATCACTGCTTAATTTTGGTGATTTGAAGGGAACCGTTGCTTGCAAACTGACTTGACCGTAAGTCCTATCAGGTATCATGGATACCAATAAGATATATTGCGAATATAACATTTTCCCACCCGGTTGAAAAGTGACAAAGGGCGCTGGTGCTTATATCAACTAGATTTAAAAGTAGGAAGAAATACAACTCGAATGTTATGCAATACCTTATGAAATTTAATGAAGTGAGATGCCAGGGAAATATTAATTCAACATGAATACGATTTCTAACATCGGTTCGTTTAGTTTAAGACTTATCACAAATAATTGCACACAACATGATCAACGTCGACTAAGACTCGTACAGAGAAAGGCTGATAGTTCCATATTTAAGAAAAACTATTTGATCGATTTATCAAATATCACTTGGTATTGTGACGATAAATTAATAACTACAGAAATGTAGCAACTTCCTGTTTGATTCTTGCAATTTTTTGTCCGACACCTTACCGTTTGGTTCTCAGCTATGCGTTCAGTTAATAAGAAAATTGTAGATCAACAAAATTATTCGACGAAAAGCAGACTTTGGGTAATATTTGAGCCCCTATTCAAATACTCAAATGGAATCGGCTTTAAACCTTTATCAACGGCAAAAAATCTCATCGCAGAAAACATTTTGTAATTTGACTTGAGTTATGGTATTTACAGCTTGTTTTATAACTATTTCCAAGGAACTGTGGAGATTTATCCACTTTCCACATGAATAATTTTGATCAGTAAATATCAAGTTTTTCAGTCTTACGTTTGAGCAATGACGATAATTCCACTCCCTCCTTATTATAATAGGGAGGTACTAAAACTAGATTAGAATCTACAGAATTAGACTCTCTTGGTTTCCCCCCTTAGTTTCCTAAGAAAAGAATACCCCTGGGTGAAAGGAACAAATATAACACTCAGTTATTTATAAAAAGAATATAAAAATAATCTTCTTGATAACATTTTTGGAGAAAAATAAAACTACAAATAGCTAGAGATCTCAGCTTAATAAATTTCGCTATTTTATCATAAGTCTTTTCAAATACAAAGTTTCAAATGAGGAAATACGTATGAATCAGCTATAGAAATTATAGATAAAAGTTCTAACCTCTTTGTTTTGTAGGTAACACGGATAGGATGTGACACAAGGTTGTAATTATGGGATATCAAGTGAGGATCACACTATTGATATTCAGTGGTAATGGATGAACCTCCATGTTTTGTATTGTTTCATGAATTGGCGATTAATGGCATGAGGTACCAACAAATCAATGATTTTAATGATTAATTATGACGCATTTCCATCGATAATGAAACCTCGCAAACTTAGAATGATTCTCTAACACTGGGCTAATCACTCAAATTCAAGTGATAAAGGATGTTAATAATCAGAGTATTTACACCAATTTTCTTTTCACAGTCATTTTTCTCCAACCGATCCGTGTAATACTGTTCATATTCTACTCTGTTTGTCGCGCTGCTAGTGGATCAAAGCTTTTCTATGGAAATTCTTATACGTACATATAGTGAAACGAGGTATTCGTGCACAATAAAATTAACAATATGTTAGATTAAGGTTGTACGGAAGAGAAACTGATAGAATATAATGGATAATATCATAGAAGTTTGTCTCATTATTATTCGTCTTATTTCATACCGAAAAAAAACACAGGAGAATCAAATGACATTTAGAGGAGATCAATCGAAGGAATAATGTAATCATTTCTACAGCATCATCAATCAATTACATTACTTGAAGATCAGATATCACCTGAAAACATGTGTATGCATACACACAAATATGAGAATATATATATATATATATATATATATATATATATATATATATATATATATATATATACTAGCAAAAATACCCGGTTCGTGACCGGACTAAAAAAAGATTTTAAGAACACCAGGGAGTGAGTGGGTGACAAAGAGATAAGAGGAAAATAATTCATAGAATTAAAAACATCACCGGGAATTTGTATATTACAATATTTATTTTTGATTTTTTTTTACATTTAGAATATTATTTTAAAAATGAAATCCATAACTTATTTTTCTAAAAACTGTTTTGTACATATGATAAAAACTCAAATTCATTTCTTAATTGCTTATTGCGTTAAAGTGATAAAAATATTAATTTAATTTATATTCTTTTTTACCGATAAGAAGTAACAATTAAAAAGAGTTAAATATTAAACTTGTGTCCTTATTTATTTAACTCTATTGGCTGAGGCTGTAGAATACACCGACAGCAGAGAAAGCTTGAGAATTGTTTCGATCCTTTTTTCTAGAATTTTCTGTCATAGATAGGAAATGGCACGATTTCCTATATTGGGTAACAAAATATAGTACAAATATTTTTGTGAAATGATAAATGATAAATCATATATATATATATATATATATATATATATATATATATATATATATAATTGACATATAAAGAGACCAAATGGTTTGATGTTGGGTAACAAAATGTAGTATTAATATTTATTAGAAATTAAGGATTTAAGAAAATTGCGTTACTTATGAGAAAATGGAGATACGATCAGAATAATGTCTCTGACAAAATTACGAGAAAATAAGAGAACTCTTTTCAGAATTTGTTTCTAAGAATTTGTTTCTAGGAATGTAAACTTTGCTTAGTTTTGAATTGGGTTATAGCAAACATCATTTAATCTCGTAAAAAATATATTTTGAGGCTATTCCAAATAGCGGCATATTAAACAGTGTATGCCCGGTTTGAACAGGAGTATATCATCAAATTATCGGTGCCCGAGAAGTACAAACCATGTGACATTTACAGAAGAATGTGTGATGCGTCCGAATAAGTAGGCTTAAGTAAAAAGAAGAAAATATCACAAATAGCCTAAACATGGGTTGCCATATCGATCTTCAATCAAAAAGACAGTCAATTGAGTGGAAACTCAATTTAGGACGCCGATGACAGTAAAGATGGTTATACTGACAGTCTTCTGGGGCATAAAAGTGCCCGTCACTATTATATGCTAACTACATAGTAGTTCTATTCGGTTATTTCAAATTAAATGTACATTTGATAAAAGGATGTGATTTGACATAGTGCTTAATTTCCACCAAAAGCAGCTTTTAGGTAATATAAAAAACGAAAATAAAATCAAGAAGATAAGGAAGAATAAATCTGTGAACGGAAAGAAATAAAAAGCAATAAATATATAAAGTTAAGAAGAATTACAATGAACAGCGATCAAAAACAGAGCAGAAAATTAGATTAAAAACAAATAAGTAAATGGAAGATTAGTTTGAGGTCATGGGGTAAGCTAGAGAAAATAATGAAACACAAACTGTAGACCAAAAAGAAGAAAATCCAAAACAGAACAAGTAAATAATGTACTACAAAGTCAACAGACATAAAATTGAAAAAACATTTGTTTTTCAATTTTTAAAAAGTAACGGAAACAAGAAGAAGAAGAAGAAGAAGAAGAAGAAGAAGAAGAAGAAGAAGAAGAAGAAGAAGAAGAAGAAGAAGAAGATTCAGTAATGGTAGTTAATAAATATCTTGGACTCTCTATTAAAAAAGGAAAATGATGGAGAACATGCGAAGAATTAACGACTGAATTCTGCGTGTCTCACTTGAAATAAATTTCTTCATTGCATTTTCCCTGCGTATTATTGGTCCTTGATGTAAAATAAATTATAGCCAAGGAAATGAATGCAATTCCTTCTTCATGTTGATGATGATATTTGCATGATTTATACTTAGGCTGCTTCGTGCGTCCACTGACCTCAATGAACTGCTAAGCGATAAGTCAATCGAAAAAAAAAACCGCTAAAAAAGCACGACTCTATCCTTTACCGCACATGAGGCGACCAGTCACTAATATATCCACCAGGGATTTTACTGTCAAAATAATGCCAGCGGTAGCTAGATTTTCTTTAACACCAACGTTTCCGTCGATGCTCGCCTTAGAAATTATGACATACAACCTAATGCTCCAATACAACTGTTCAACTAACAGCCAATCAAATTATCGCTACTCGTGGTCTCACAAGACAGAATGGAATCGAGTTCGGTGGGTTGCAGTCGTCACAGCTGTTTCTTCTGTTAACGACGAATCAGAAATCGCATTTGAGTTATTTACACAATGCAATGATTTCAACAAACCTATGTCCATGTCTGCCACCCTTGGGAGATAAAAAAAACGTATTTTACGCCAACTACTGACTTCTTCAACCCGACCTTCATGCCAGAAGAGCTGTTCGGTCAAGACGAGATTATAAGAAGCCTATTCGTAGATTGGTAAATCACTGACAGAAACGGCACTAATAGGTTTCTAGCAATTATTATGTATCAAACTGAACCGATGGTGCAGACAAGTCAAAATATGAACAAACACATACTTACACACACAGACTCACACATACACACACACGTATGCACACATAAAAACACATACATGCACACATAAACACATGCATTACACACACACACAAATATACACTTACGCGCACATGCTTATATGCATATTCTTTATCGTGTGACGATAAAAACACAATCAACAATGATTTCATGAAACTATTTTTGAACAAGCAATGGCAGTCTAAGTTTAAACACATAAGATCAAACTCAGTTGCATACAGTAATTCACACACACACACACACACACACACACACACACACACAGAATAAATAAATGAATAAATAAATATACAAAGTTCAGAAACTTCTTCAGAATCTAAAAAATCTGAAGAAGTATCTGAACTATCAAGACTGAACATTTAATTGAATTGATTGTTTGTGGTTTGTTATTCAATCTTCCTATATATTGTTTCTCATTTTCTCTTAATCTATCATTTTCTTCACACACACACACACACACACACACACACACACACATATATATATATATATATATATATATATATATATATATATATATATATGATAAAGCTTTGGGAAAGCTGCAAAAGAGATGGCTATGACATGCCTGGTTGTTGGCTTCATAAAAGCTTACTGGAATGTGTAAAAAAAGTACCAGCTGCATCAGCAAGATGAAGGCTTCAAAATGGCGGGAAGTTTGAAGTGAAAGATGAGTTTTGCTATAACTTCTAACGCATAGGTAAATTATTAAGAGAAAACATTGATTATTGGAAGGTTCTTGTTTGTTGAGGAGTGAGAAACTAAACACTTATTGAAAAATTGTTCGGGCAAAATGTAACTGTGTAAATACTGTAGCATTAAAAATTCAGTAATCGCTAGAATTTTAAAATATAGATTAAGTAAAGTCGACGGAATTGACTATTGCGGTATCAGCCGGACAACAAAGGTGTATATATACTTTATCTAGCCACATATTTTTGTGTTTCTTAGGCGAATGTTCTACAGACTGACTTACTTACTAGTGAATTCTTCTTTTTTTTTGCTTTATCTTTGGGTTATAGAGCACTGTTTTATATGTTGTTAGTAGCTCGTAATTTTGTCATCTGGTGTGGCTCTTAATTTTATTTTTTTTCTGTCGATTTTCTGGTATTTCCAAGCGTGTGGGTCGATTTTTCCAAGGACTGATGAAGATGAACAGAATATTCGTAGAATCTAGTTCTTAAATATTGTAAGGGGTTTTACGAGCGGTATTCGTGTTCCAAAAGTGATAAAGGATGAATTAGAGACCAATCGTGATCCGGTTGATATTCAACAAATTGAAATGACGAAAATCTTGAAAATGTTCGCGACGCTATAAATGAAGATCCCCATGAGAAAATTCTTGAGGTATATGAGGTACTTGGAATTCTTGCCTGGGAATCTTGATATAATTTTCTAAACACTAGATTTATGATTTTTCTACAAAACACGTTATTTTCTATCAACAAAATCTTTATCATATTTGTCATGTGGCTTTTATAACTTCAATCATTTAAACATTAGAATTATAATCTTATATACGTAATGAAATAACGAAGACTGAGCATTGAACTTCCAAACTAAACTGAATAATATTGTAGGCCCTAACATGAGTGTAAAAAAGCTACAATGTAAAAAAAAAAAAACAGAAACAGCAATAAATAATGACAATCTAGTTTTGCATGCCCCAGAGTTTTCTGCTCTTCAACCGCAGTGATTTCATTTGTCTGCTACTCACTAATAAAATGATATTTTTCGACCATCCAGCTTAATATTTATACTTCAATTCGATTTTTTTCTTTCACTATCTTCATCACGACTGCAATATCCGATTGCCGTGCTGTCACGTATTTATTCCCTCTTTCATCGACAACAGCGCCATTCTACAATCACTTTAGTATTCTTAAACTAATATGTCATATGACGTTTCTAGAGATTTCCTGGGATTGTTTTGCTAAGTTACTTAACACATCCACTGGATGTACTTCCGGTTATATATATATATATATATATATAATATATATATATATATAATATATATATATATATATATATATATATATATATATATATATATATATCAGGATACATTGACCACATCCTCAACCCCCTACATCCCAACATCCCTGATACATTGAAGATAATACACATTTCCACAATGTAATGCAAAAAAAGGCACACTCCCCAAAGAATCTCTCCTGATTACAATGGACGTGACAACATTATACACCAACTACCCACAAAATGAAGGCAACTAAGCCTGCAAAGAGTTCATGTATAATAACTATATCCCTAATAATCTAATAAATGACTTATGCAAGCTAATCAATTTTATCTTTACACATAATAACTTTAAATTCAATAATAAAAATTACCTACAACTCGAAGGTACTGCTATGGGTACTAAAATGGCACCGAACTATGCTATCATATTTATGCATATACTGGAAATAAAATTACTACAAAACTACCCCTGTAAAACCCACTCACTACTGCAGGTACATAGACGACATATTCCTAATATGGCCTCATGGTCTAAATACTCTAATAAAAACTTTCACCAATATTGCAAGAGCTACCACCACACGATAAAATTCACTATATAATATTCACACAAATTTATCCTATTTCTAGACGTAATTATCCGATCCAAAAATAACACACCATCTACATCCATATACACTAAACCCACTGACAACGACACTTTCCTTGACTTCAATAGCAACCACCCTTTCAACCTCAAAAACTCCCTAATTTACAGCTTCTGTTTACGAATAAAACGCATATGCTCAGATCTCCTAGATTATGAAGACCACACTAACAAAATAGCACAACAATTCTTACACTGTCACTACCCATAAAACTCATCAATACAGCCATAACCAAAGCAAAATCATTAAACATACTCAAGCTCCTTAAATATAAAACACCCAATGACCGCATCACAATTATCTTTCACCATGGATAATATATGCACAAACTCAACCGCAACTTCATGAAATAATTTGAAAACATGCAATTGGACCCTAAAATCAAATCCACATTCCACAATCCACCCATCAACGGTAAACGACAACTACCTAACCTACATACTATCCAAGAAACACTTACACAAAGCCCAACACAATGGAAATTACAAATGCAACAAACCCAGATGTTTAGTATGCAAACATCTAATGACATACTATTCCTTTCCAAATCTTCACATAGACATCGAAATCCAACCCCACAACCTCACCTGTGAAAGCTCCAATATCATATACTTAATCTTTTGCAATACATGTACCTCAGTGGATACATAGGAGAAACCCAAACACCATTCATATTCAGATTTAACGATCAGAAACTAACCATTCGACAAAGATATCCTTACTCACCTATAGAAAAGCTTTTCAACCGATCAGGACACAAACTTGACAACATTGAATGTATTCTCATAGACATTGACTTTGCAACAACGCAAATACCCAAACAAAAAGAAATTAAATGGATACTCAAACTCAATACACACACAAAATGCTTGAATACTGACCTAGGCACTTTAAATACATACAAATACTTTCATATAACTCATTCCTAAATTCCCAACATAAACATTATAACCCCCCAAAAACCAAACACAAGGCACAACATGAGGAAACCTTCCATCCTAATCCTACTGGAGATATTAAATTTCCATAATCAAGACAACACACACAAAAAACATTAAATACTACTAGACAGTAGATCACTCAACTGATACACCAAGGAAAAGTCTCTTATAAATTATATACATATATACACACAGAACATGTAAATATATACAAGAGTTCTACATAAATGCATAAGTATATCTGACGGAAAAGTCATTCTGAACACATTGAGTTTGGCTGTAAGGAAAACCAGGGGGACAGAGTATCCAAATTCAAGCTAAGATGCAGCGAGTGACCATATGTTAATTCTTTGATGTTATATTGTAATTTTATTTTTGTTTATTTTTTTATTTAGTTGCACATGACTTTCACTATCATAGGTCATGCCGAATTTCGAACGATAAATTGCCGTAATCAATTTCCGGTGAGATACGTCACAAAATTTCGAACGCCAAATCACATTAATTTTTCTCATATTTGTTTTATTTCACTTTTTTCCACAGAGTTGTCAATCCAAAAATCTAGGAAACAAAAACGGAAAGAAAAATAACTGTATAGTTACTTCAATCGACAAACTATGCACATTGTATAGGAGATGATTTGAACTTTGCTAAGATAAAACCTGAAGAAAATAACTGAATGTATGTCAATAACAGCAAAATTAATGCGTTAAAAACTAACTATGTCAAAGCAAAAATTAAAAATATAGAAGAATAGCAAGTGTCTGTTATGTAGTGACAGAGACGAAACGAATAACCACATTATAAGCGAATGCAAGAAACTGGCACAAAAGCAATTCAAAAGTAGGCAGGACTGGATAGGAAAGTTGATCCACTGGCAATTGTGCAACTGATAAAAAAAATTGGTAATGCTGATAAATAAAATAAAATACAAACGGATCAGCGGCTTGAAGACCGGACATAATGTTAATTAATAAGAAAATAACTTCTCCTTTTGTGGATCTTGCCATTCCAGCGAACCATGAATTAAATATGAAAGAAAGCAAGAAGCTAAACAAATATCTGGATTTACCTGGGCAAGCTGAAAAAGCTTTGGATACCACTTGTAGTTGGTGGACTTGAAACGGCCCCTAAAGACTTAGGAAAAAGACTAGGGGAAATTGCAGAGCAGAACAAAAATCAAGATCATCCACATGACAGCTTTGATAAGATCATCGAGACTACTTGGGATATTTATTTGTTTCGATTTACAGCATATTAAATCTTTTTGGTTCATTTAATGCCGAATTAAGTCATTTTTGACTCGGGTTGCATACAATATGCTATTGCTTAAGAGGTCACACAATGCGAGAATACACTCCGTTTCAAATTATTAACGAAGTGACACTTTTCCATCCAATCCAAGAACTACTCGTTACAATTTAACGAAATTATCAGAATGATGACATCAAATATATACACATACTCCGTAAATGAATTAAAGTTTCTGAAAAATGGAAAAGAACTCATGATCATTTATCTAATTTACTTAAATTATCAATGACTCAAATTATTAGCGATGTGTAATAAAAAAAACCTGTAAAAAAGAAAATAACACTTTAATTACTATATTTTCATATTTCAATTGATATACACAGCAACTAAGATGAAATCATATCAAATAAAAAAAGTGAACATAGTTAAAAATGATAGTGGATTTGTTTAATATTTTAAGTAACAAGAAAATAAATAAATAAATAAAAAGTTAATATATGATGTGTGAGCCTTTTTTTTTTTCAATGATTTGGAAAAGGCACTGGTCCATCAAGCATGTCAATTTCTGGATATTTTTACTCTTTACTGCTACTTGCAATCGTTGCTTTTAAATTGGCATCCATACTCATAAACATGTTTTCAATTGGATTTAAGTCTGGAGAATTGGTAGGCCAATTCATCTACCGAAGTACACAAAAGTCTAATTTTTGCAGGTAAACGTAGTTTTATGTGATGAATGTGAAAGAAAACTATCTTGCATAAATATGATGTTTCTTCTGAAAGTGATTTTTTGTTCTTTTAGCCAAGATTACGGGTGCTCTTTGTAGAAGGCTAAATAAGTATCTGCGATTATTTTCTTACCGTCAGGCACTCTCCAAACATGATACTTCCAATAATACCAGCCCAAATCCTAATACCTCATTATTTGCGCGTCAAGCTTTGATGACGATCTCATCCATTTTCGACCCAACTTTAGATCCAACCATCAGGGTCATCAAATTTTGCACATACAAGTACTTCTGGACACTGTTACTTCTTCAATGTTCCTGAAAAGTGTTCCACTGGTAAGACCTGGATTATTTACAGCATCAAGTTTCATTCCTGACAAGGAATGTCTCGAAACGACCCTCCAGTGACCCTTATCGGCCCACTTACTTACGTTTGTAGGAGCTGCAACAAATATGTTCACAGTTTGGTAATATCTTCTTATTCTTTTGGATATTTCTAATATAGATTTGCCATTGGAAAGTTCAAATGTTATATCTTTCATGGGAAGAGTCAAGTCATATTTGCAATCCATAATTGCACTATTATAATGTCACTCGTTTATAGTCTGATATATATATATATATATATATATATATATATATATATATATATATATATATATATTCCCATTATACTGTGAAACTTTCGTTATAATACAACAGTTTTTAGGGAAAAGGAAAAAAATATCACTCCTTTAATAATTTGGAACGCAGTGTACTTATAAGAATCCTGAGGACCTGACTTCAGTTGAAAATCTTTACTCAGAGCTGGTGCAAAAAGCTTGCAAGAAATAATAATAATAATAATAATAATATTAATAATAATAATAATAATAATAATAATAATAGCACCGCTAATAATTGGTGATCAGTTAAGTAACAATTCCTGTTCATCGATCACGGCCCTGGAACTAATAGGAATTCAAATGAATATAAGTGATTAAAAAATTGAATGATCAAATACTGAAATGAAGGAACATAATGTTATACATTTAATCACATCAACAATATATTATTTTTATTTATATGCAATTGCAATTCTAAAATATATTTTGAAAATATTCCCCGGACCCCCTGCTTTCAGGAACTCGATCATCGAGCACAAGTTTGAGATCCATCGTTACACAGTTAAACAATGTCCTCATCGTGATATAAGACAGTGTATAATTTGAAAAATAAAACAATCAATGTAGATATAATTGCAGTAAGAAGAAAAATCGTGTACACCCACATTCTACAACCGCAAAATTATTCAAAGATTATTTACAACCAAAGCAAAATATTTGTCATTTCAATAACTAGTTTCTCTTAAAGTTAACTATTTTATATTTCTTTATCAAATATGCTTTTTTTTAAATGTATATGATTACTGTCAACTGTCACTTGCTAATGTCCCAGCAGACAGCTAATACGTAATTGATGGCGGCTTGAAATTTGATTAGTAACATTTTACTTCTTTATTTTTCCTTTTCTTCTTTTCCTTTCTTTTTTCTCTTTTTTTTTTTCTTTATTTTTCTTTTTTTCTTTCGTTTTCTCGTCGGTCATTGACGATAGACAGAGATATGCATCTCATTTATAGTGTCATTCACGGACCAGTTCTTCAATCGAATTTTTGAATTCATTCATTTGCTGTTAACTTTTAATGTCCTTGCCATATGTATTTTCTATTCTAGTTTGATAATCTGCTATCTCACTGATAGCGAATCTCGACGTTATAAACAGTAAAAGTAAAGTGACTAGATATGTATATATATGAGTATATATGTGAAAGTGCACCTTTTTGACACACAGTTCATGAATACACACACACACACACACGCACACACACACGCACACAAACATATATATATATTAAGTTGTAAACAAGGTTTGTTTAGAATGGCTTTTTGCCGATAATTTTTGGGAGAATAAGTGCTTAATTGGAGTCGTACCTAATTTTGAAAATTAATTAATTAATAATGAATTAGGCAGGAATACCTATTAAATGTATGGCTAAATAAATCGAGAAAAATCAATCTCTGTATGTACATTTCGGCCTATTAGGCCTCATCAGCAGAGCTATAGATCGGAAGACCGCCCTGTGCGTGATATATATATATATATATATATATATATATATATATATATATATATATATATATATATTGGTATACGTTCCGTTACATCGCCTAACTTATCTAGAAAGTCAAAGATAAACATGAGAACACATACAGAGTTGAGCAAAATTATTATGACTATCTGCCTAATAAGGTATTGGTGCCGGGGTGTTAACGCCAACGTACGTAATAAATCTACTGCAGAGAGAAAATGCAAATCCAACACACATCATAAGTGATCTGTTTGAGTTTCTGCAAGTCTGGTAACCAGGGAAAAGCTTCCTGATGTTCTTTGAACAATTCCTGTAAAACTCATGCAAATGAAACATATCATTGCTATCGTTGAATAATTTTGACATTTAGGTGGTTTTCAATGGTGTTGAGGAAGCTAATATGTAATAAAGTATATTCCATATGATTGTTAGGACCCAGTTCTTCTAAGAACTTGCCCAAAATGTAAATGTCTTCATCAGATTTTCCCACAATGTATACTGATGTAATTGCTCCTGCGTTACAATCGGGTGTATATACCTTTCCGTCCATATTTTCATAATAAAGCAAGATTCCTCACCTTGGTGAGATTCTTCAATTGATACAATGCCTCATTCTTACGTTCAAGTGCCCAATTCAAATGATTTTCATGAGTAATCTAACTGCCATGTGTCTACACATCTCCATATGCAATAATGATCGATATACTGTGTGTTGTGATGCATCTCTACCTTCACTTTGATTTTAGATTTCAACAATTTGTCGCACATCAGCCATTTACTTGGTTCGGATGGCGCAAAACTTCATCTTGGCAATTCATGACTTGGTCATCCAATAGCTTGTCAACTATTAGTGGTTTTCGATCCTTTTCCTTAGTAACCTACTAGAGAAAACAGCGACCACCCATTAACCTATTTTTTGGTTATAGGCATTTGGAAATTATCAAATTAAATCAAATAATTTTCTTGTCCCTAATTGTAGCACTGAACACACAAAAATGAAATACTGGGAGTCGACCTATCTTCTTCTATACATCTAATCCAGACATGATCTGTTATTACGAATGAGTAGCTGTCATTCATTCCATATATCGCTGGTAACAATGTTTTGGCTTAGATGTATATGTCTGCATGCAGGTGTTCATAGTTTAGACGTAAGTATATGCATATCCATTTGCATGATATATGCAGAGAAACAGGAAGACCTCACCACACACACACTGTCAAACTATTTCTATACCTTGATCATTCGCTGCCCCCTTCTTCCCTCTCTTTATGTATGTATGAGTGTTTATTACAAGTAAATACATACGTTTCCTTTGTTGCTCGTATTAACTGTCCTAAATAGAATCGAAATGGTTGTCTCATGTATAAATCCCTACTATTCAGAATTTACGTCTGTAACGATAGACGAGCGGACGATCGTTACTGAAAGAGATTAAATCTGGACAAGTGATAATTTTAAGATTAATGGTCTGCTGGCGTGGTTAATTCCAACTTCATGTCTTGCGGTGATTTGGCGCTACTTGCTTGCTCTGATGTTGACCGTTGTCTTTCACTGTGCTTCACCGTGACAGATATGTCCGAGCTACTACAAACCATATACAGTACACTTACACAATCGTGGATCGGTGAATAATATAACAAAGAATAACCGAATTTAGAACAGTGTAAAACTACATAGACTCAGAATCGATGGTTCAATATTCGATCAACAAATATCTCATAATTTTGTGTTTACTAAATTTCTCCCACGGTTGTACCAAATATTCATGGTATTTTTTCACCTTATTTCAAAGTTCTCAATCTATTCACTTCATAACTCATTTCATTTAAATAAAGTCCTATTATTTTTGTAAGTCCTTCTTCTTTTGCGAGTCCTTTTTTTAATTTCAATAAATATCAGTTTTTGTACTTTGCTTTTGTAGTGGTGGGAGAACCGTTGCGAGAGACTTAATGTGCGAAAAGAGTTCTTGTCATATGGAAAATTAATTTGAAAAATCATACAGGAGGAGAAACAAGTAAAATTTTTACGAATAAGAAAAATGTTGATTATAATGAATACTTATTATTTCTTTTCTGAGTCTTAATAGATATCGTGATCATCAGGATCTCCAGGATCATTACCATCATCATCATGATCAACATTATCATCATCAAGGTGGGCTCATAACACAAATTCCTTTGACATTCTCATTCTCACCATCCATCCCAATCGGCCAATTAATGTTGGTAAGTCCTCTAGTCGGCATTCAGTGTCCATACAGAGCTAAAGAATGTACGTTTTTCCTGGTCTTTTGATATGGTGTGTCCATGTGCCCGTGTCGAGAGGAGAACGTCGCTCATAAGTTCACCGTTACTTTTCCGGCATATCTTGCTCGTCTTACTTTGATGGTTTGAGAGATGTAAAACAAGTGGTCGTATAGCCATTGTTTTATGAGGTGTGCTTCCAGATTAACTGCAGAGACCCCCATCAGCATTTGTCAGTGACATGGAAAGTCTGTGACGCCTATCCATTACCGAGTTTAGGCATTTTGCAAAAGGCCCAGTCACTAATCGGACTTTTAGAGTTTTTCCCCGTTAATCTCTTTTCCTTGACCAAAGATCAGTGGAAAGGATTGTGATTCAGAGTAATATGATATGTTTAATGCAAGGAACTTAGAGGTATGATGTGTTTGCTTTTGATTCGCTTTCAGTAATCGTCAGTTGACAAAGACGATTCAGAAGACCTTTAACTTTCTGTAGATATTCTTATAAATTCGTTCGTCCTCACAGCAATCTCTACTGAGCTCCGACAGCACACTGAATCAGCAAAATCTTTTGGAGCAGCAGCTGTTCACACAAATATTAATCTTGTATACAGTTACATTTTAGTCTAACATTTATAATTCTCTTAAATAAATAGGAACTTTTTTAAATCAGAGTTTCGGACAAATATGGAATTATCTTAATTACACGTAGCCTACACCTGTAATACAATCGAACAGTTTTCATTTCATACTAAATTCTTCTTGGGCATTTTTCTAACTAAATATTTTAGTAGACTATCATTAAGGTCTCTGGTTTGCATTAGTAATCAGAGCTAAATTGTGTATGTAACTCCACTGAAGGTTTATAGATCTTAATTCAGTATTCAGTAATTTATTTTTTAGGCAGCACTGAGTTTGCTCACTGTCTAGATAGAAAAGCATTTAGAAATAGTATATACGATACGCAATATGATGTCTGTATGACTGAATCAGCAAAGTTTAATAGATTTCAACTTATTTGTATTGTAAAAACGGGTGTGCCAGAATTAAGAATCAAACATCCTTCTAATTCATTATTTTACAATGAACACACTTGCAAAAAGAATTAAAACTTTAGGTTTCTCCATTTATGATGGTTTGGCTCCACATTGACTGCAGGCATGTTCGTGGCTGATAAGACACTGTGGATCAGGTAGGCATGGTCAAAGTGGTTGCAGCTGAAGGTCTGGTCAGGGTTTGATGGCATTGTGTTTTTTTTCCTTCTATGTTTTTTGTCATTGAGGGCGAACCTGCAGTTGTTTTGAAAAAGGAGACAACATGGTTGGTGATGAAACATTAGACGTCACGTTTTTAGGGTTGACCATCAGCTACGGTCAACGTGAAAATGTGACAGGCACCAAGGGTTATATATATATATATATACGATAAAGGGAATGACTTACCGGTAAAAATATTGTGTATTAACCGGTAAGTCAGTGTTATAGCAAATATAAAGTACTCAATACGTTAGTAGAGTTGATTTAGTATTACAGTGTGTATTGAAATTTCAATACACACTGTAATACTATATATATATATATATATATATATATATATATATATATATATCATTTGATTACCAGAGATTTGATATAAAATCCCAGTTGTGAGTGGCAATGAGACTTACCAACTTAGAAAACGGTGTTAGGCTATTGGCTAAAATGTTATCTGTTAGCAAAATGAGATAGGGTGCAAATCGCTGTTTGATTACTGGAGAGAGAGAGAGAAAAGAGGGAGAGAGAGAGAGAGAGAGAGAGAGAGGGGAGGGGGGTCCGATATCCCGCTGAGTAATTGCAGTTTAGCTAGAGACGGGTTGCCAGTGTGCACATGATGAAGCACTTCTATTTGGCCTCGTCGCTTTAGCATCTGTCAGTGAGTGGCATAGATTTGACTTGATATGGCCACATAATTAGACCCATGGATACATGCTGCACAGTGATAGGGAAAATGAGTAATGAGCCAAAGATCAAGGTCAATTGAGGAAGATGAGACGGATTCGTAGCATGTGCGTGTAGGCATACGGTTGATCAAAGAACATTTATATATATATATATATATATATATATATATATATATATATATAGAGAAGAGAGAGAGAGAGAGACACACACACACACACACACACACACACGTATATATATATATATATATATATATATATATATTGCTACAAATGCAATCCGAAAGTGAATTTTGAATCACAAAACAACATGACTTTGTCAAAAAGTAACTTTATTGATTTTTTTCCTTTTAAAAATATATTGAACAATTACTTTTTTAATCAAATATCCTTTAAATTAGTATGTGCATAAAGTTAAATGCCAACATCTTTAGAATATATGTACCAAATTAATGATATGGAAAACGACAGAATGTTTTCTGTACGTATAGGTTTCGTTTTGAATTAGTTTTTCAATCGCAGGATCAAAGGTGAAATGAAATCGTCTAAAGTTTATACTTCAAAAGATCAAATAATTTCGACTAGCATTGGTTGCCGTGGGAAAGTCAAACATTGGAATTTTGTTGTTATTTTTTTCTTTTATAAATCACGTGGCTTCTTTCGAGCACTTTAAAACGTTAATTCCTGACTTATAGCAGATTTTATTGATGGCCAGTTGTCTAGTTTTAATGTAAATCACTTCCATGATTAACAAATCTTTCACTAGTCACTTTTCTTATTTCTGAGAATGCTGGTGTTATCAACAGAATTCTAATGTTACAATAATAACAGAACTGAAATATAACAAAAGATCTTGATGAGAGATCATTTTTTCTATTTATTGATGAATACAATCTAAAGGGTTACGAAAAATGATGGGAGCCATGTGCAGGAAGAATGTCCACATAGAGTTTAACTATTCTTTTTAAATCTTACAAAATCTCATTGATTAGGCCAGAAAATAATGTAACAATTAGACATTGTCCAACGATTTAGAAAACTTGAAACCAGTATGAGCATTAGTCGGATGAGGCGACATTTTGGTTATAGAATTCAACTTGGACTTAACTGCAAAACAATTATTAAAGTAGATTACCAACGCATATTTACCTACATATTTGCATATATGAAGATAAATTCATGGATTAATTTGAAATAGTATAATGTTTGCATTTGTTTATAGATATATTTGCATAAATAATGCATTTATACATACAATTAAACTAGGATAAACTTTTAGAATAAAAAAGAGAGAACAATGTTCTAAATATGTTAAAGCAGAGATGATTAAATAATGATGATGAAAAGCAGCAAAATGAAGTAAATAATGAGGTTTGTTTTTTATGCAAGTAAAACATTTTAATGTTTGGATGATTCGCTTTATGCAAAATTGGGCAAGCTAAGCTAGCAGACTATCTGAAGTGATTTCACTCCTCAATGAGTGCTATTTCTGACATTCAGCTGAGCTTAGCTTATGAATCTCTACACATTTTAATGTTTTCATAAAAAACATTATCAGTGTATACAATCATATAAATGAAAAAAGGTTGCCAACAGAAATGTGCATAGATTACAGCAATCTTCTAATAAAATCAGATAATATATTTGCATCATCCGGTTGTGATACTGGGAAATTATAACTATTGTATTTTAATGAAAACATTAAAAAAGCATTTTGCCATGAAAATATCATCTTTTACCATTTTCACATTGTATTAGCAATCATTGTAACGTAGATCTTTGCTAGATTTCAACAGAATTTGACGAAAACAGAAACATTGCCTGAGCTTTGAAAGAAAAGCTGTGAAATATTTCCATGAAAATAAGTAAATCTTCATGTATGTTTAAGAGTATCAAGTGAAACCATGTGTAAGTCTACAGAAGGTCTATTTCCCCATATGATTTAATTGGCGAAGCATGGCTTTTTACAAAATTTTTTAAAAATTCAAAATTTAATTAAAATCGTTTTTTCTCCAATTTACGTTGGATAAAAGATTAAAATGAATCAAACAAAGAGGCTCTAAGTGTTGACTACATCAAATGACTGGTTTCTAGAAAGAAATTAGCTAGAACTTGAGTAACGATTTGGATATGAAGTAGAATTTTATTTGAAAACAAATTGCTGAACAGCTATGGACGCCACTCTTCTGTCTTTTTAATTGCACCTTTGTCACAGGTTAGGTGAGTCTTAAAGAGGGGACTGTTTAAGTTTAAAGATAACAACGACTTACAAGGCTACAAAGTATTGGTAACATTCTGAAGATATTTACTTGAAAAAGAGCTTGGGGTTCCCCTCATTCAAATAGACCTTGCGGTTTAATACAGTCCAGTAAGATATTGATTTAGAAGCATAGAAAAATTGAAAGGTAATTATATTATGCGCATAAAAAAAGAGATTACCTACACAGTGCTATTATTAATAAAAGATAATTAACATCCTCAGAATGTTCAATCTCTCACAGATTTTCAATTTTACATTTTTAATATAAATCATAAGCAGGCATATATTCCTTTTTTATTGCAGACAGCCTCTTGTGTAAACAATGCTTTAGCACATTGAATATACCATCATCAGTCTTTTAAAGTGGGCGTGCATCTATTTTATTTTGGCAATAACTGTAATTCAAATGATTACAACAGACATTATTATCCACTTTTCCCAGTCATTTTTCATTTTTTTTATTTTCTTTGCTTCAACTTTGTTACAAATTGCATTTTATTTTTTCTGTCGGAAAGGTCAGTCTGTGTGATATTAACACTTGATTATCTCCTCCTGAAGACTAGCTTCTAATTCACAGTCTTAATATAGAACGTAATTAGCAAGTAATGTTATTCGGCCTCGGTTAATGTTTTTTTGTTTTATAGATTGTCGCTGCCTTTTGGCAAACCTGGGCCAAGTAATGTCAGATGAAATGAAAATAAACGGTGCAAAGATGCCGTTGAGCTGATAACGCTATTTATGTCTTATTCTAATAATAATAATAATAATAATAATAATAATAATAATAATAATAATTATCGATTAGCAAATTAGAATGCCTTTGGCCATTTCGAACATTGAAACGACCAGTTCATTTTATTATTATGAATAGAAATAACATGCAGTAAAACCGAAAATAAATTCTTGTGCGTAGATACGTTATCCAATAAATGAGCATATGTTACATAAAACAAAAGTTGCGAGGGTATTTGAATAAAATTCAGGACTTTTGCTCCATTTGCTACTTGTGATCTGTTTTGTGTCCTAAACATTGGGTGATAAGTTTGGAAATATCAGTGAAGATAACCTGATAATGTTCAAAAGTTGAAGTTACAAAGCTCCTACTGTAGGAACTCACGAACACTGCGTTCCAACTGCTGCACTAATGCGGTTATTTTGGTAATTGTGACCTGTTATGATTACTGAATCCTAACATATAGTAACACAAATAACAGAACAGAAATTTTATCAGATGTTTTTACTTTCTTAGAACAAGACTAACCCTTAGAAAACTTTTTAAAAACTTAACATAAGAAACTATTTTATTGCAAGTACTGGATAGACAACCTTCACTCTATGTGTCATCTCATGACTCAAGGACGGCAATAGCCACAGAATTGTCTGTAGTTAGCAAAATAGGCAAGATTTATTTAGCTTATTCCTTTGTGAAAATATCAAATCTCTACAAGCTGTAAGCTATATCCTCGATTTACGATGAAAGTATAATACTCAATAGAACAGATTCTTGTCTTTTTTCACGAGGTCAGTTAAATAGAATGTGCATCTTTTTAACCGTACAAAGTAGATATTTATGTGAAGAATTCAGAAACAGAAACATGAGTTATGGTTTTCCCATCATTAATTTTACAGTCACAAAAAAATGAATCGCTGAAAAGAAACGTGATGTTCTGTGTAGATATGTAGTACGACCAATACCACACCTCGGTGACTTTTATCAATTTTAAATTTTCGGTGTTATGCTTATATTTAGTGTTGCAATAAAATTATAAAAGTTAAATCTATTATCACTTTACGTAATCTCTTGTTGATTCATATTTACGCTCTCTCAGTAATTATTGGATCAAATGTTAATATTTGGAAATGTGTAGTCTTTATTCTGTTTTGAAAGATATGGACAATGAGAAGTTAAAGTTTTATCAATGGCGTCTCTTTCAATAATTTAATTTAGAGTAATTTCATTTTATATCTACCGACATCATCAACACCATTCAGCTGCACACTAATATTGCTGCTGAGATTCAGTTGTGGAACTTGTGACCAAAAATAAGATCTTATCAAACAGGTATTAATCTTATCGCGAGTCACTTAATTGATTAGTGGAATTATCTATCTGAAATTATCAAGAAAAACTCTTACACATCATTATGCGTATAATCTTTTAGATCGTGCATGGTCTGATCCAAGGTTTCAACTTATCCGCTTGAAGCCCAGAATGGATTCGTTCAAAATGATCAGTTATTTTTAATGAACCATTTATTGTGTTATGCAGTGTACTTCCATATTTTATGAGCTCTGTCAGTAAGTTGAACCAAAAGTGTGTGGTTTATTTTACATTTAGAAACCTTGCAACAATAACATTTGTTGCCACTGTAAGGATAATGAACTAATTATTTTCAACTTTAGCAAGATTTATAAGAAAAGCTTTATACCTATCACCTGAAGCA
Organism: Doryteuthis pealeii; assembly: GCA_023376005.1. Taxonomy (NCBI): domain Eukaryota; kingdom Metazoa; phylum Mollusca; class Cephalopoda; order Myopsida; family Loliginidae; genus Doryteuthis; species Doryteuthis pealeii. The sequence continues at coordinate 55,582,435 of CM042140.1, forward strand.
TTCAATTCTACCGATAATATTACGATCGACTGAATGGATATATGATTATGTTTCTTTTTATCAACAAACTTATTCAACATTTGAATTTGTAGTATTTCTATTGATTTATGTACGTACCGTACATTCTTAATCTGGAATTTGCATTTCGCAGCTGATTTTTTTTTAAGAGTTGGATAAGTTTCAATGAACATTTTTGTACATCTTTGCCTCTTGGAGGAAGATATACAGTGTATATACTCATCTTATGATTGGTAGATTTCATTAATTTCATAGCTTATAATAGCAAATGGCATAATTACAAATATCTGTTTCATTTGACTGGCTATTTAAGTGAGTGTTGATATTTTATTTGCTTTTACTGACATGTATGAGCTAATGCAATCCACTTGTTTATTTGCATGCTGTGCATTAATTGTCTTCAAAGCAACTAAGATCAAATTAAGCTGGTTTCCGAACAGTATGGTGAAGAAGTCACAGGTAAAACACTCTCTGTTATTGGGGGTGGACAGATACCCTCGTGTCAATTGAACTAACTTTTTTCTTCAAATACTATAATCTTCTTTTGTCTATTATTTTCCTAGTGATTATTCAATGTATTGCATTTTCTGTCTCGTTTTGAATAAAAGACAAATATTGTAGCCTCGGATGGTTTAGTGCCAACTGATGAGCAATAGTTTACATTAAATACTTTATGATAGTGTAAGTAACTATCCATATATTCTCCAAATAGAATGAAGATGCACTATTCTGTCTGAAATTGTTTAATTTTATTCTGTTTGTATTCAGCGAGTCCATTATCAATGGCCAAAGTAGCAATATCATGTCATCGAGCACGTGTTTGTTTTAGCCTCTGAAGCACAAAATTACGAGTTCGATAGCCGTCCATGCTAACTCAGCAGATGAATAGCACGGCACAGTGGTAAAGTGGGGAGCAGATGGTAGGTGTAGCTCAATCCAGATTCAAGTACAATCTACCTGGTCTAGCACTTGTGCAAAGGAAATAGACCCCTCGCTGCCCGGCTGATATCGACTCTTTACTTTTATTTATACAACAATAATATGTGCATTTAAAGACTTGGTGCTTCTCCAGCATATTTCTTGACTCAACAATATCGAAAGAATTTTCTCATTCTTCCACGAGGGATTAGTGGATTACGGATGTTGTTTTAATGTTCATGGGAGTTTCTCTATAAGACAATGCACATTTTTTCTCTAAAAAGAACTTGTGTTAGAGGATATTGTGTCTTAGTATTTTCCAACTTTATTGGTGTTCTACAGATTTTTGTTACATCCTTCTCTTTGTTGATGTTTTTAAAATATTGCTATTCTGTTATGATGTGTCCTTTCAGTCTTATTCAGTTTCTTTACCGAGATTTACATTCTTCATCTTTGCTTTCTCAAATCAGGCATCTTCAAAGTAATGTTCTCTGTAATCGTTTTAGATGCTTTCTAAAAAAGAAAAAAAGTAAACAGTATGTCAAAATGGTCTCTCTTGTCTGGAATGTAAATAAAACAAACAACATAGATCTTATTCAAATTTGAATTTTACAATAAGAAAGAACAATATCTGCTATTTTGTTTTGTTATTTGTATCATTTTATTTTATAGATTATATCATCCAAATTATTTTTAGAAAGTCAATGTATCCGAAAAGAGAATTAGTGAATCGAGAGGAGCTCCCGAAGTAGTTTTTGACCAACGAGAAGAAAGCCTCTTTGGTTTGTATTCAAAGAATTCCATCTCCTTGACACGTTGCCATACCAAGGTTAAATATCCCATTCTGCCTCATTATTTACCCATAGCTGGATGGAGAATAGTTGGATTAGTATCTTTCCCAAGGGCATTGGCGCTATGAGAAATGCAAACAGCTTTATCCAGGATTTGATCTCGCCTCACTGTCAATTTCCTAAAATGGTAACCATTACATCACGTGCCTCCATTCATGAAGACTCACTTTTGCCTTGACAATTCTGCAATTTCCTGACCGATAGAATATTTCACTTCGTCAGTCTACAAAATGTTACGTATTGATATGCAGGATTTTAGAAAAACGCACAGTGTTTACGATTCCACACTAAAATTGCAACTGCAATGGCATGGGAAGTATGTCTTTAAACATTCAAAGACATACCTCACATCATTTCACCACTACTTCTCGTGCACGACGGTAATTCTAAACGCGAGTTAATATTCACATAAACATTTTCCCCATAAAATATGCGATTAATTATGGTCAGGTGGTAGATGACGCAAGTGAAATTTGTTGATATGTCTACATTTAAAAACTGGTTTACGTATTTTGTTCAGCATTCTGCAGAATATATAATTTTTATTCTAGGCAAAATCTAAGTTATATTGACCAACTTTATATGCTTGCTTTTTTGTTCACAATATCGAATTTTATTATATAGTTTATGCCCATTACATCTTTTATGTGCCATATCTTTTTTGATAGAGTGGTATTGTCGAACTTTCATCTGTTCCTGTAGCGGAGATGGTGATTCATCTATTTTTCATTGAGCAAACTATTCAATAAAAAATAATGTTAAACTTATTTATTGTTGTATGAATATCAAACAAAACATTGACAAACATAATTTTAAAACATTAAATGAAAAGGATAAGAACTGGAATAAAATATAGAACTGCTCTGATAGAAATGCCCTGAATGAAAATTGTTTAATTAAGAATATTATGTATCAGGCCACCATCAAGGAAAACGAGAATACCAGTAATTATAAAACATACATCGGTGGCACCGAACTAAATTGGAAAACTCATGAAAGCGCACATACACGTACACACACGTGCACACAGGCACACATAGAGGAAGTCGGAAAAATCCGCTGTTTTATATCTTAAGATATTCAAAATTGTGCATGCTTTTCTTCAAGGGGGTATGAATTTGGTGTGCTAAACCATCTATCTATCTATCTATCTATCTATCTATCTCTTTTCATTCTATATTCATAATATACATTGCCCATAAATAAGTACATATTTATTTCATAAAAAGTGTTTTTTCTAGTCCAAAGATACTAGGATTTTATCAATCTGATGGGATATTATATAGTCAAAATGATTATTTTTAGGTTTAGTTTCTTACCAAAATCTACAGCACTGAAACTAACCACAAATATGAATATGACGCAATAAAAAAATAAATAAACACGTTATATAGTTTTGTATTTGGTTATGGAGTTTTAATTATTGGCAACAAATAATATTCATTCTTATTTTTTATGATAAAATCCTGATTTAGAAGAAAGTATAATTATAATTTTTAAAAAAACCTTTGAGCGTATTTATTTACAGACGATATACTATATATGCAACCCTTACTCAGCCTTTTTTTTAATGAGATTTATATTAGAGCAATGAACTAACAAAAAATAACGCAATTCCCTGTCCAAATTGCAACTGATTGTTATTTTCTGTGGTCTGCTTTTGTGGCGAACTTCATTTCTTTTAATTATCCAAAACCACGATGTAACAATGAAATGTTAATTATAATCCTCACTTGTTTTTTAATAGAAGCTTTAATATCACTATAAAGCGCTGTTACAATTAGAATCCAACCGGTTCACGGGTTATCTGGTAGTTTACATTTGAAGGAAAACTGCACTTGATAAAAGCATTCAATGTATTTAAAGTCGACACCTTAAAACTTTCAAGCATTATGAGTTAAAATAATTTAACAAAAATCAAACAAACTAATAATTTGAACCTTAATTATTAAGCGCAAACATCTTGTGATTGAGATAAACGAAATAATTAAACAGAAAACAACATTTGATAAAAAAGATGAGAATATGGAGATAAATTATTATTTTCTTTCTACAATTATATTATATGTGAATGGTATCTCTGCAGAAATCTGTAAACGACGATTATTTTAAATCAGAATTGCGATTTTTAGACACCTTCAGTATTCATAGAACTCAGATAGTACTAAACCTTCTATAGGGACTTGACATAAAAATTGGCTTGCACTTTCGGAATTTGACCCTAACACTCACTACCCCAAGAGAATTGAAGGGCTTATACCTATGGGGATTCGCTCTTGGAGCGGAAAAATTCACTATTTTTTCTTGGTTACGACTAACGAAGGACGGTGGTGATTGCTGATCTCTAAATTCCAAATTCCAAAACCATTTATTTGTTTTAATCCTAAATACCACACTAGCTTATAAATAAGTAGTTGTTTTGTGAAATAGATTATTTTCTACATGATAATATTATACATATCCGTAAATAAGTATTTGGCTTTATTATAAATGACTACATGTGAAATGAAAATTTTATACATTAAAGATGAAAGAAGGGAAAAATTATACAATATAATTTGCAAACATTAACCAAAAAAAAATTGGAATCAAGAAGAATGTGATATAAACAGAAATAATTTTCAGGGACTGCTGGGTGACTACACTGATGAAGGTTAATTTAAAAATGATGAAAATGGAAGGCAAAGATAATAGAATAAACCAAATACTCGTAATGAAGAATGGAAAATTTGAATAAGAAACAAAAAGGTTTTAAGAAAAATAAGAACAATCATGGAAGAATGAAAAAAAATGAAAAAAAAATGAGAGAAGGGTTAACTTAATTTAACTTCAAGCATTCAATATGAACAAGACAAATAAAAGACGAGGAAGAAAAAGAAGGGAGTAGAAAATGTCTACCAAGTCTGTGAAGATAAAATGTCAAAAATCTGACAATAAATGTAAGCGAATAACAATTGAATAGAAAAGAGAAAGAATGAAAAAATAGGAAAATAATAATAAGAAAGACCTAAGATTCTTAGTGTTTCTCTTAATGTTTCTCCAGACAGATTTTGTTGTTTCCACCTTCCATCTACAAGCTTCTTACACTCTTAATTTGTTGCCTGGTCTATTTTGACACGGACAGTGTACTCGACACCCATTTGAACTATGTTTTGTTTTTCTCTGCAGCGATGACATGCAACAGCTGAGCACCATCTGTGGCAAATACGAAGCGACACGTTGAACGAAGAGGCTATTTAATTAGAAAACGCCAATCAATAGAGGCCCACGATTATTGACATTGGGTAATGAACGGAATTTTCTTTTGTGTTTATTTCAATATAAAGTGAGCAAATAAACCAAGAAGTTGTGCCTCTGTTTTTAGTCGAAAGAATAACATGGAAGAGGAACGAAAGAGTTTCGTCATATGAAAGAGTTTTATTAATATGTAAATCTGAATATAAGGTGGCAGTTTTGGCAAACAAAATAATAACCAATGGAAATTAAATCTGAAGAAGGGGGACACGACTAAAGATAATTCTAATGACTCATAAAAAATTCGGGTTGAGATTAAATATGAAGAGTTAAAAACATTTGAAATATCCTAAATCTTCGTGATCATAAATGGAATGTGTTGTTAAAGAAGTGTTTGAACTTCAGTACGCAAAACTGGCTCGACAATAATTTGCCTAATATCGGTATCAGCCAATCAGCGAGGGAGTCTATTCCCTTTTCACTAGCGCTAGACCAAGGAGATTATTGTAGCATCTGAGGTGGAGCGCCACACCTACCATCAGCTCCTCGCTTTACCACACAGATCCCTGTGCTACTCATTCGCTGAGTTGCCGGTATCGAGCCAAGGACCTTGTGATTCCTAGCCGAACACTCTACCGACTGAGCTAAACCGGCCTATATATATATATATATATATATATACATAGAGAGTAGAGAGAGAGAGAGAGAGAGAGAGAGAGAGAACGAATGAAAGATGGAATACAGACGCTAGAGAAAATAATTGATCCTTCATCTTTCTTTTCGGTGAGTTTCTAAGCAGAAGCCTCATAAGTCCGGACGTGGCAGCCTACAATTTTATTCTTTACATTGAAAGACTTGTATGGAATGATACTCTCCTATTTTATGTGTGTGCGTATTTGACTGGAGGTTTTAGTACTTTCGATACTTATTTATCCATAGAATAATATAGGTTGATGTCTGCACAGCGTCTATGAACCGACTGCTTGGTAAATTGCTCTAGAATTTGAATCGATGCCAAAAACGCAGAGATTTTCCGGAGAATCAGACTGAAAATCGGTTTGAGAACAAAGAGGAAAAGTGCGAAGAAAGCGATGAAATAAAATCATTCGTATGAAGAAAGTGAAATAAATAAACAGAAAGGCAGCTGAGATTGTCAAGTTGAAAAAGAATTTGAATGGTAAAGGAAAGAAAATTCAGTAGCGTAAAGGACAACGTGGAGAGCAAAGATTGTTGTCGTCGATCGATAATTAATTTTGAGAACACCGTTTACTCAGGGTATTAATTACTTGTGAATATTGAATTACGCAGGAGTGGGTTGCAGAAAAGGTGAATGACAAAGCAGGAATGACGTAGGTGGGAAGAGAGGTAAATTGGGGATGTTTCCCGGTGGTAATTGAATTCAGCGAAAGGGTCACAGCATTGATCATGAAGGGTCATGGATGGTACGCTGGAACGGATCATCAAGACTTGTCTGGCCCGTGACAACACATTTCGACTTTGGAGTTCGACGTGGTGGGATGACAAGACAAACTGAGAAGGAAGAGGGAGACGATGGAAAATAAATGCGCATAAACACTTGGAGAATACTAAACGAAAAAGGAAATAAAAACAATAAATATTGGATTAGGAAAAGAATAGATACGAAGAAAGTCGAATGGGAAAGCGAAAAAGAAGAGGATAAAAGAGAGAAGAGAGAGTAAGTTAAAAACTGTTGAAGGAAAAAGAGGAAGAAGATGAAAAAGGCAACATGAAGAAAACCAAAACGGAACATAAATAGGAAAATAAAAGATTTTCCAATTCAGAGTATCGAACTGATTAATAATAATAATAATAATAATAATAATAATAATAATAATAATAATTAATATTAATTATATTATAATTATAATTATAATTATAATAATAACATTGGCTTTGCTGTGGCATTTTCACTTACATTTCACTTATTTCAATTTTAAAAAGAAGGTAACTAATAATCTTAATTATGTAGCATTTTCCATATTTATTTGTTTACAAATAAGTATAATAAAACCTATGAGTAGAATGTGATTCAACATCGAGAGTACTGGCCACTAAAAACGAATATAAATTGAAGGAAAATTACAAAAATCAGTAAGGACAACCCGGTTTATCAACAAAAAATGGGTAATAAGTTGAAGAATAAAAAAACTACGGAAGGAAAAAATGAAAAAAAAAAACATTTAAAAATAGGATGGATTTACAGAGGTAAAAGAATGTTAAAAAACTATAGAAAAAAGGGAATGTCAAATATTTCAAATGCGAGTATTTCCAAGAGAAAACGAAAAACTAAAAATTGAAAGAGAAAATATTTCGGTGAAAAGTGATAATGTTTCATCTGTTCAAAAATGAAATTAAGAATGGAGGCAATAAGTTGATATTTATTATAGTTGAGCATTGTGGGATTTAGAGACACTACAATGACAGTTTGGAAAAAATTGTGAATCGTTGTTTTTATTTTTGCTGGAGATTCTGTGATTATGTTCATTTACAACCTGATAATAAGTGTGGCTCCTCACATTTCTTGATCTTTCATTCAACTATAGCAGTAAGAAAATAAGGAGTGGGGAATTAAAATATATGAAAAAAAAACAATTTTAGATACAAGGAACAAGTAACGATTTTCAGCTAGAGGCTAAAAAACGGAACATATTTGTAAAAGGATAACATGTAAAATACAACGATGCAATAAAGATAGTTTGAAGTGTTTTGGTTAGAACACAATCTAATTCTGAAAGGAGAAAGTAGATTGTAAATTAATTATTTATTTAACTGAAAAAAAAAAGACAAATTAAATAAATGAAAATATAAGAAGAAAAATATAAAAATGCAAATGTTTTCCCATCTCGGCTCTACATAGTTTGAAGAATTTCTGTCTTGAATCATAAAATATCACGACATTTTATAGTTTTCTGACGCCGTAAGTTGATGAATTGGTCGAACTGAAGTTTGACGTTAATAAAAATATGTTTCCTTCATTTTAAGATCTTTGATTATATAAATAATAAGAATTCTAATTGATTCATGCAGTAATGACAAACAGAGAAATAAAATTAAAAATCATTTGCAGAAAAAAATTTTAAAATCAAGTGAATAACAATTAAAATCTGAATTATATAAAATTATCAAAAATAATTTAAGATAGTCAAGTGAAAAGTGAGAAAGAAAGTGAAAGATAAAATCAGAATAGAGAGAGAGAGAGAGAGAGAGAGAGAGAGAGAGAGAGAGAGAGAGAGAGAGAGGGGGGGAGAGAGAGAGGGAGAGAGAGAGAGAGAAAGAGAGAGAGAGAGAGCGAGAGGGATAGAGTGAGAAAGACAGAGATAGAGAGGGGTGAAGGAGACTGAGAGAAAAAAGAAACAATGATGATACAAGTGAGTAAGTACATGGAATATAACTAAAAAGAAGCATGAGAAAAAGGTGGTAGAATCAAAAATGAAGGAAAGTATATTATTAAACGTCAAACATCAACTAAGAAAACGAGAATTAAAATGAACGCGGTTATAGCGAAGAAGAAAGATCATTATATGTGGAATAAAATGTAAAGAGATACTAAAAATGAACTAGAAGAATCTTTGTTTTAGTCTTTTTTTAAGTAATGAAAGTGCTGAATGATTTGGTTGTTTGGTTGTTTTGTTTTACAGCATATCAACCTCAGTGGGTCATTTAATGCTGATAAAGTTTTGAAATAAATCAATTCTTAATGGATAATACCATTTTTTTATAAATACATTTTTCTATTTAACCCATAGATGGGACCCTAACAGGTACTACCACTCCGGGTCAGAGTGGACCAGGGAGCAATGGAGATGAATGGGGTGCTCCACATTCCCCAAACCTCCAAAACTGGAACCTCACCATCAGATAGAGTTTAACGTCATTCCCAGGACATGTAGATCCGCAGTCACCGCCTTCTAGCACCCATATGATAAAAAGGGGTTGGGGCTTGCCATAAGGGCAATAGGGTTGGGAAAATCATATAGGTGCTAGGGCTTGACGTGACCAGCCGATTGATCGGAGGGGGCCTCTTCGACCGCCCGTCTAGCCTAAGATAGGGCCAAAGTGGAATATTGCAAGTCATGAACTGCTCATCCACCTGGGTTCTATCATTAAGCATCACGGGTCGCCACCCACGGCCAACAAGTGGCCCCATTGGGGGAGTCTTACCCCTCTGCAGAGGTGCAGTCAGTGCATTCTAACGCCCCTGCCGACAGGGCGGGAATGATTTGGATCATTAAAACACTTTACCAAGTGTGGAGAATGGTGACACCATGATTCTAACAAGATTGTAGAATAAAGCGTTTTACGTCTTATACGTTTCAAAAGAAAAAGTTTGTATGGAAATGTTTTACTTTGTATCTACGGAAAAAGGGTTAAAGACACAGTGCAAAAATGGTAAGAAAATGAAAAATATTTTTTTTAAATAGAAGGAAACGAAATATTAAGAATCAAGGTCAAAAGAAGATGAGAAAAGAAAGACGTGAAAAAAATTATAAAACTATACACACACAAAAAAAAAAGAGAAGGAGGGATTTCAGGGATGTGAATAAATGACGATTTACAGAAGGAGAAAAGAGTTAGATAAAAGTAAATCAGAGAAAAAGAGACTAACAAAAAAACAATGTTCATAGAATGCTAGAAATGATAAATAAATAGAGGGATTCAATGTGATTGAATTAATCTGTAAGGCCAGCAAGAAATCTGGCTCCCGAGAAACTCTCATCTAATTGAATTCTTGTTGGTGGGTCATAGTTCTGATCAAGTAGATTCTGTATAAAAAGGGAACGACATAAAATGTTAAACAAACCTGCATGTGCCTCCGGGTGTAAGGCTAGGATTTCTTCTGACACAAGGGGTCGGTTTATTACGTTAGGGCTTGACATTAACCAATCAGAATTCTTGTTATTTGCTTGTTTATCACTAATTCGCTCGTGGCGATCAGGTATTCTGAACAGGTAGGTCTATATGCTAATGGAAATGAAATTCGCTTTACTTTAAAAGAAATGATAATCTTACAAACTTTGTGTGGCCGTTTTGTGCTTGTATAACTGTAGCAATTGCAATTGAAATAAAGTGACAAGTAATAAAAATAAAAGAGCGATTCAATCAACGTTTTTAATTAATATTACTGAATATAACATGATATTTTGCATCTCTGTTCAAACGTGATTTACCTCGATCTAATTGGTGGTTTGAAGTTTTATATTCTTTTTATTTTGTTGATGGAGATATTTTTACCTGTTATGGTTGATAATAATAAATAAAATTGTTTAGTTCTTACAACTGTAAGAAATATTTTTCTTTCCTATTTTTTCCTAATTTTTTGCCATTATTTTTTGTAGTGATATTACTTTGATCTAATTGTATTTCATTTTCTTTTTTGAAAAATATTCTTTTATTTTGAATGCAAGTTATGTTTCTATTTGACTCTATTTTTATCACTTGCATTTCTTTACTTTATCTTTAACAAATTCCAGCTCGAAGCCAATAAATCATCAGTCAAAATATTAACAGGCATCGATGTTTTTGAAACATATCTGCTATTTTTTTTTGCTTCTGTATCATAACGTTTCTGACCTCGTTATGAGCGGAAAAAGTAAATTTCACAAACTCCACCACTACCGCTCATGAATCTATGAATGATATAGAATCACATATACTAGATGAATCAATGACTTTTAGTAAAAAAATAATATTTACTTATAGCCTTAACATTTCTTGAATTTCAGCAGCAGCCATGAAAATGAAATGAATTAAACCAAACTTTTCAATATTCAATTATTATTATTACTATTATTATTGTTGTTATTATTATCATTATTATTGGAGATATGAATTAAAGAAAAACGAGTTAGCATAAAAAGCACCCCTACGTAATGAATAAAGTCAAACATCAATGTAAAGAAACTTAAGAAATCTCAGAGAAAACTAACTAAAATATGCAAAAAAGAACAACTAGAATACATCCAAGGCCAAATAAAAACATCGGTAATTCAGTAGAAGATAAAAATCGGAATTAGCATAGCAGACAGTAAACGAAGTTAGCGGGAGTAAAAACACTTCAAAATCAAAGCTAAATGTTGTCTTATGAATAGACTTATGAAGAAGAACGAATGCTTCAAGAATCTTCAGGGTAACCTGCCTAAAATTACAGATGAATATACATAAGAAATCAGTAATAACCATCTATACATTGAACTTGGACACTAAGCAGAATTAACTCTATCAAACTCTCAAAACAATCAAAAGCAGAAAAGCAACAGGCCACAACGAAATACCCCCTGAAGTCTGAAGTCTGAAAGACAAGGAAATTTGCGGAATATTTCTTCGATTATGCAATGCTGTTTAAAAATAGAACTGTAAAAATAGAACAGAGAAATGGACGAAAGCCTGCATTTTCCCCTTTCTGAACAAAGGAGACCGCGTAATCACTAAGAGCTACCGAGGTATAACTCTAAGTTACATTGATGCTAAGGTTTATAATGACTCAATCGCATCCGACCTAAAGTAGAGAAAGTCTTTAGGAAAAACCGAAACGAATTTCCTAGAAATTATCCCACAAATTCTCAGATTCTGACTATTCCTTGAATCGTAGAACGGCTCGAGCAAAGAATCTCGATGCAATATTTGGATATTTTGCCAAGGCATTTGATTCCATACACATAAATATAGAGCAGATACTACTACCATAGGTCTCTCCAATGAAACCTCTCGCTCAAATGATCCCCTAAAAGATCCGAACGCAATGGTTCGTTCATCTGATGGTGATACAGATTTGTTTGACATTGTCGTTGAAGTTTTACAAAGATGAGCACCATTTCACGTGTTGATTTTTATGGGTCATCCTTCGATGACCGAACTCAGTATTCAGTAGTAATAGATCTGCAAACGATTTTAAACCATGTTTTATCTCCTCTACTCGGGCTTAGCCGGGTAGCCGCTGCAAGTATATATATATATATATATATATATATATATATATATATATATATATATATATATAGAGAGAGAGAGAGAGAGAGAGAGATTAATAGATATCCGTGCCGTCAGCGTGACCTGATGATAATGATGATGATGATGATATATATAATACGCAAGCTAATTCTTCTTCTTCTTCTTCTTCTTCTTCTTCTCTTCTTCTTATTATTATTATTATTATTATTATTATTATTATTATTATTATTGAGATTTTCACACCTGCCGTAGCCGGTGGTTCACTGGAGGCTGAGTGACAGCAAGTCTCCTCAGGTCTCCTCTTATGAGTATTCTATCCGATCTTAACAGTACTGTAGTTTGGATGGTCTCGATTCTTCCTCTGATTTCCAATTCACCCAATTCTTTTCCCAGAGCTTTGGGGACCGTTCCAAGGGCACCAATTACAATTGGTACAACCTTCACTTTTCAGTTTCCTCAGTTCTCTGGCATGTGTAGGAAGAAAAACCTCTAATTAAACAAACAATGCAATAAAAATATGAAGCAAAAAACAAAAAAACAAAAACAAAAGAAAACAAGTAAGCGCTCATAGTCAATGCATTGTTGAAGACTTGGATATTTTTTTTTTAAAGAGGAAAAAGATTGAAAAGAAATCAATAATAAACACTTCTTCCAATCTTTACTGATAGCAACCATCGAAAGACATACTGCAATTGGTCGGCCAATTTAATCTTTAATATGTTTACGACCTGATAATCACAATGTTTGTTCTGTTGGCAATGTAACAAGTGCGTTTATCTCCCCCAATACCTTCCCTATCTCTATCGACATACACACACATACACACAAACACACACATATATATGTCTGAGTGTGTATGCGACAAGGTAGATAAGGGTACACTTCTCTATGTTTGGTTGAAGAAATAAAGTTAGTGAGGAAAACTCGTGAAATATTTCATATCAGCTATAAAACCAAGTCTAGTGTAGGTCTTAAAATTACATGATAGTCATACTTATCACAAAGTATATGTGCGTCTACCAATACGTCTTATATTACATGTATAAATTTGTATATGTGTTTACGTTAAAATGTTTGTGTTTGAATGCTCAGCAGATTTTGCGATATCAAAGCAACTATTGTTACACATAAACTATCACTACTTTCACTCTTAAAACGTTCAGACAAATTTTCATCCCAAAATAAATCATGGCTACTGATACAATTCTTTTTCACGGGAATAAACGTGTATGTATGTTTACTTGTGGGTATCAGGAGTGACCTATAAAAATATATCGTTCAGATTTTGTTTTTACTCTAATTTTTTATATTTGTTCTACAATGTTTCAGCCAATCTATTTTTCGTTATTAGGGATTGCATACTTGATGAAAGCTGAAGAATGAATCGAATAAAACATACTAGTAATAACATCAAGAACACAAAGAACTATTCAATATTCCGAAACATGTTTGAAGTGTAAACAAGTAATGTGCATTGTATATACTAGAAGAGGCTACCCGGCGAAGCCAGGGTAGAGAAAAAGAAATAGAATAAACGTGGTGTAATGGTTAGCAAGTTAGTCTTGCAGATCCATTACTACTGAATTACCAAGTTCGATCCTTGCAGGATGCCCCATAAAATCCCCACGTAAAAAAAACTTATATTAATCTGGCCTGGCTGGGGAGGGGGTTGTTTTCGTCATGGTAGAAGAAATAACGTCACATATAACGATATAGTAAGACATTTTAATTCAATAATTAACTATATTTAAAATAAAAAAGATATAAATGAGGCGATTTGTTAAACTGATATTAAACAAAAACATACAAAAAATTAAATAGAGACAATATTTAAATTTAAAATAATTCTTTGATTTTAATTTTTACTTATTTATTCTTTTTTGTGATATATAAAATTCAATAGATAATTTCTAAAAATAACATTATTAATTCAATGCGTAGCCGATTGAATATGAAATTATTATGGTAAAAAAATTGAAACATACTTTTTTATGAAAGAATGTTGAACATATTGCTTTTGGTACAAATGCAGAATAGCCCATAAGAGATAATATAATTAAAATCGCATTTTATCTGTAAAATATCATTAGACTACGGAAAGTCCCAAAGTAACCCTTACTGTCTCAAAGAATTAGGGGTTTTTTTGGAAATGTATTGAAATGTAATGCATTTTATACGTAATTTAATGATATCATCTCTTGCGTGCTATTTTGCATTAGTATTTATTTGTATATTTAATATCAAAATAAATAACATAATTATTTTATAAACAGTTATTAAAATGAATGACATAATTATTTCATAAACAGTGGCTAACATTAACTGTTTTGCATTTGTTTACAAATTCCGAGGGCCAGACATTCTATTTTAAAGTCGAATTTATTCAATTAATATCGTATTTTAAAGTGAAAAAAAAGTTCAATATATATATATATATATATATATATATATATATATATATATATATATATTGTTGGCAACATTCCGTCTATTTTAGACGATGGCGTAGTTTTTTTTTTTTTTTTTGTTGTTGTCTTGTTTTGTTGGGTTTTTGTTTAGTTGTTTTGTTGTTTTTCGTTTTGCTTTGTTGTTTTTTTTGTTTGTTGTTTTCCTGTTTCGTTGTTTTTTCTGTTTTGTTGTTTTTGGGTTTTTTTTTTCCACTCAACAGACCGATCCTCGAATGACAGTCTCTGGTGCAATGGCTGCAAACAAAAGGTGATGCTTTCTGTAGGTGTTGGGGGTGCTGCAGTTTCTCTTTTCTTTTAGCTTTTTTTTCTGTGGCAGCTTTTTTCCACTCTTATTCACTTCTTTTTGTTCCTTGTTTGACGAGGAGGCGCCAGGTTGCACGGTCTTCTGCACAAGCCTCCAACGTGTCTATGTCGATGCGGCATGTCTTGATCTCTCTTGCAGACATCTTTGAAGCGTAGGCGTGGTCACCCTGCAGGCCGGGTGCCCTTCACTACTTCACCATACAGTAGCTATTTGGGGATGCGGCTTTTGTTCATCCTCCTGACATGGCCAAACCATATATATATATATATATATATATATATATATATATATATATATATATATGAGAGTAAGTAAACAAACAATATGATTATTTGATATGGCTTTTAGCCGACAATTTTTGGAGGATATGTGCTTAATTTTTGGAGGATATGTGCTTAATTAATGAATTTAGGCGGGCATATATGTTTAAATGTAAGGCTAAATAAATCGAGAAAATGTCAATCCCTGAATGTACATTTCGACCTATTAGGTCTCATCAGCAAGGTTATATACATGGAAGACTGCTCCGCGCGTGACTCGAAACCTCGACTGCCAAGCTAATATATGCCCACCTAAATTCATTAATTATTAACTAATTAATTTTCAAAATTAGGTATATATATATATATATAGTTATTGCATTAAATAATTGCATAAAAATAAAGCAACCGTATTTAAATTAAAAATAATTCTTGATTTCTTTTGTATTATGCAAAATTTAGTAAATAAATAAACAGAGGCGAATTTTATGTTATTTTTTAAAAAATTGAGAATTAAAATTAAAAGACATAAACCAAAAGAAAATGAATGTCTCCTAACATATTAAATGGAAAAAAAAAGTTATTTTATTGAAGAGAATTTCAATTTGTTTAAAAGGTAAATAAAAAAAATAAATGACATTGTTTGTTTAAATTTTCGATCAAACATTTTTAAGTAGAATTCATTCAATTAATAATATATTTCTAAATGAAAAAAACATTATATATATATGTCACACAAGCCGCACGGATATCCATGGCAGTCTCTCGCCAACCTTCCCTATCACTCATTGCCTCTGGGAGCTCTTCTGCGCAGCATCTAACATCCTCACATAGTTGGTCAATGTAGGTCCTTGCTGGGCGGTCCACACTAGCGTGCCCATGTGTTGGCTTCCACAGGAGAACGTCGCTTATAAGCTCTTCCTTGCTCCTCCAGCAGTGCCCCGTCCGTCTTACCCGGATGGTTTGTGAGATGGGGGCATGTGGCTATACAGCTGTTTTCTTGTTGGGTGCTTTTTCCTCGACTTGTTCAAGACGGCACGCAGCATTCTTGTGCAGGTCCCATCCAACTTATTCTCGAGGCACTTCGTTAGGGTCTAAGTGGTGCAGCCATGCAGCAGTACTGATATAACCATCGCTCGGAAGAATTATCGCTTTAGCTTGTCAGCGAGTTCTGACTTCCATATGATCGACAATGTGTTTGTGGCTAGCCTTGTATTTCCTATTTGTGTATTGATATCGCTCTCTGTGGATAAGATATTACTACCCAGGTACGTGAACTGTTCTATTGGTTTAAGAGGCTTACCGTCAAGTGTGTGTATATATATATATATATATATATATATATATATATATATATATATATATAAAATAAAAATCTAAACTTATTTTACTAAAGAGAATTTTGAATTTATTTAAAAGGTAAATAAAAAAATGACTACTTATTTTTTTTTTTTGTACAGAAATTTAAATGTGAAACTAAGGGATTAATTTAATTCTTAAACTGTGCATGTTCAATGAAATTATATTTTATCTATTGTTGATACTTTCAATGAAATATTTATGACAGCTTTGAATCAGTAAACACACAGAATTAATTAAAACTTTATTATTGAAATTTTATCATTTAATTTGTTATTTTTAAATTAAATATGAAAAATTAACTAACCAATATAATTCTTTAAAGATTTAACAGTTGTAAAACTAATATTGGAAACATAATAATTAAAAAAACCCAAATTAACAGTAGTTAACATGAAAAAAAATTGATTGTTTTGATTTTCCATAACTTATTTGATGACGTTTTAGCTAGGAACGCCTTAACAGTGTCTGCAACACCTTTCTGATGTTATCTTATCGTAATTGCACAAAAAAATGTCTTCTAAAATATAAATCAAATCTTCATTACTTTTGCTAAAAACCGAGCCTTGGTGATATTTAATGTGTATATATATATTAACTTTGTCGTCAATTATTTTCGAAGTTTCCCCCGGACATACAGATTCTTATAACTACCTTTTATATAGGTATAGCTTATATACGGCATTAGTTTTTGTTCCCCTGGTCAACTGTACAATTATTCAAAGTATAGTTGACGAATTAGCGAAACCATGGAGGACTCATTTTCCTTCTTGATTACATCAAAGTTGTAGTTAATCTTTTTAGAGTCAATATTTCAGCAAAAATTTAGAATACAGATGCAAAGATAAAATTGCTCAACTATAAATTTTCTAAGGCGAGAAACAATTATAGTTTGTATATTTATTCAGGGTTTATAGAACTGTCCAAACCCCGACAAAAAATTATATCTTCTAAAATACGACACGTGTTCAAAAATGATGAAAACAGAAGCTGTATTTATCAAAGACGAAATGAAAAATAAATGAAATATTCATTTTCTTCAGAACAGATCCCTTGATATTCAAAACGCTAATTTAATCAAGATATCCATAAGTGAAAACACCACTGAATTCCCTTTTTGAAAATGTGCGAAGCTGCACAGCCATATTCTTTTAATGCTCACTACGTCATCAAATCTTACGATGAGATGATTTTTTTTTAAAGTTTCGGAAACAAGAAAAATGTTCACGGAGAAAGATCTTATCATTATGGAAGCGACTGATCTAGTATAATCAAAAGTCATCAAAATTGTTTTTATTTTTGTTTGTTTGTTGTTGCCTTTTCAAATTGACACTGAATTTTCTAGTTTAGATATAACTTTATTATATAAGTTGTTCAGCTGCAAATGTAGCTTCATTTTATTTCTGAATTTTAAAATTTGGAAAATTGAAGCTTTAATCCCAAAAGTTTTTACCCATGACACGTATAGCAAAGAAATGGGAAATTATGTCATTTACCTGCATAACGTGGGATAATTTACTCACTATAATCTGTGGATTATTTGGAAAATGATAAATAAAATAAGGGAAAATACCCAAAATAAATTTTAAGTAATTAATGAATCATTTTTGAAATCTGATCGGAAATTCATTTTATTCCCATTATTTGCTAGATTGTCTGACAACAATGCTCTTCCATTTCATTCCTGATCTCATCCTTTTTCTTCATGATGACCGGAATCACTTGAAAAATTCCTGTTTACATCGCTATAAAGGTCTTAAGTGGTTGTTTCCAGACTCAACACGGTTCGACCTGTTGTCTGTGGATATTACGACGTGTCTGGTTCAGTAGCTTTTCTGGTTTATGTACTCCGAGATAATGCTATTGAGGAGATTGACACGTCCAGATTTGCAGAGAGCATTTTTTTCCTCGTGTTAAATGCCTTCCATCCTATCATTCTTCGTAAGATTGTTGCATCCATGTCTGCTCATATTCACCATCCTTCCAAATTCAACGTACCTCCTCTATTCTATCACTTCCCCTCAACATACGACCCTGTGGTATAATACAGATATAGTAGTTCTGATAACAGTTATGTAATTTTTATGGATTCCCAGAACATCGGTAAATTTTTTCAATAACGAAATTACGAAGGTCGGCTGAGAAGTTCATAGGTTGACCAAGATACACTCATAGAATGTGAGCAAATGAGATTTATTTTCAAACATAGATTCCTTGCACTTTACGCACTTTTTCCAGTGGTTTTACAGCGCTTGGTTCCTATGGCTGAAAAACTCATCTACAGAACATTTTACGTTTTATACTTTTCACTTAATCACGTGAACTTTTTAGCCCATCATCGCATTTTAATGTAATATATAAGATGGATACATTCAGTGATTGATGTGCGCTTTTTTGTATATTCATCAATTATATATATGAATATATATATATATATATATATATATGTGTGTGTGTGTGTGTGTGTGTGTGTGTGTGAAGAAAGGAAGTGAATCCGACGGTATGTAATATATCAAGTAAAATGAAAAAACACAGGTTTAAATGGGTGAAGTGGTGAGTTTATTGGCCGACGCTGCAGTGTTTCGATCTATTAATTAGATCATCTTCAGGGCATAAGATAAGAAATTATTTATCACAGAATAATGAGAAAAGCGAGTGGTAATCCTTGTCATTCAGTCTGTTTAAAAATGTTTTGAAGTTTGAAAAAAGGAGACGGTTTTGAAATATGACATCAAATATTCTATTTTATGGCGTGAGTATGTGGCGCCGTAAGTGTGTGTATTGAAAGGAAACATTGTGCATTTTTTTAGGTATGTGGTTGTGTGTGTGTGTGTATAAATTTTTCTGTTGCGATAAACGACAGCGGAAGTGAAACTCAAGGCTGTGTGTGTGTGTGTGTGTGTGTGTGTGTGTGTGAGAGAGAGGGGATATATATATATATATATTTAGGGGAGAGAGAGAGAGAGAGAGAGAGAGAGAGAGAGAGAGAGAGAGAGACGTTGCATTTATTTATGTACACATTAGGCATTTTCCACATATCATATATGCTGTATAGCTCAGCCTATTCGGTGATTCACTGAAATGTAAAATTCAACATTTAGTAAAATCCCAAGTATAAACAAACATCAGTGAACCAGACAAAAGTATTTATTATTTCCTTTCTTTTTTATTGACCGTACTAACAAATTCCAGCTTTCACCGTTCATGAACCTAACGCTCAGATTTTATTTTATGACTGTAAGCCGAGATGGCTCTCCAGGTGCCGTCATGGCACGGGATCTCTCCCACAACTCACGCGTGTCAAGCCACTGAAACCTTTGCGTAAGCAAAGAAGATTCGACCTTCTTGTCATTTGAATTGGTAATGCATAGAATTTCTAACATTCTTGATCGGTCAAGTCTTCACATCCTCAAATAAATTTAAAATCTTATTTACAGAGTTAACGAGCAAACAATGACAAATTCACCTTTTGATATTATGGAAAGCAAAGTGGCTGTATAAGGGATATAAAGTGAACAACTTATAACAACAATAAACCATATTTTTACCGGTTTTTGTGAATATATCACTTTGCCAGTAGACTGACCATTTATCAGTCAACTAATATTTGCTGAATTTTAGTCTCAATTCCGTGAAGAATTATCTCATTCTCTCTCTGTCTCTCTGCCTCTCTGTCTCTCTCTCTCTCTCTCTCTCTCTCTCTCACACACACACACGCACACGCGCGGGCACACACACACACACACACACACACACACACACACACGTGTCCATTTCATCGCTGCAGTTGTAATCGTGTTTTCTTTAGTTGTTCAAATATTTTCTAGTATTTTTCTTATTCTTAATTATATATATTATCTCTATTGTGAGCGCGTTGGGTAATGGTTAAATCAAGGGAAATGTATTTGGCGATAAGTGTTCAAATTCTGGACGAGGCTATTTGCATTTCATATAGCACTCTTGAAAAAGTATCCATCCAACAATTCTCCCTCCAGCTATGTGTAAATAGGTCGGACTGGGCTATTTGACCTTGGTTAGTCAAGGAGAAGGGAAACTTAAACTTGTTAAACTTCGCTTAAGAAATTGATCGTGCTGAGTGGTTGGGAAATAGATTACGTACTCAGAACATAATTAGATCTAATGAGGGAAAATGGTTTGACACTATAAAAGGCAATAAGCAAACGATATCCCACGAAAACTATTACTGATGCAGACTAAACAGATGGTCAAGTTCTTGAAAATACGACAGCTCAAGCCGAATCTCTGACGCTCACTCTAGAGAAAGCAGCAAGAGACATTACTTTACGTGAACTCAGATAAAACACTCCCATTTCCCCCATTAAAAGGCAAGCATCTGAACTTAATAAGCCAGTTCATATACCTCGTTAGCATTAGCTAATATACTGAAAGTGATGTCAACATATGCATAATTAAAGTATGGACTTCACTTGATAGTTTATCGCCCATGTGAAAACCAGGACTCTCTGATACAATACAACGAGACTTCTTGCAAGATATAGCCGTGTCATTATTACTGTATGCTACATCACTTGTACTCTAACGAAACACTAGGATAAGAAAATAGATGGAAACAATACAAGGATGGTACATCTTGTTTTGAACAAATTCTAATAACACAACCCTACAAAGCAACAGCTGTACGGCCACTTACCTCTTATCACACAAGCCATCCAAGTAAGACTGCTGGAGAAGTAAGGCTGAGCTAAGGTGACGTTTTCCTAGGGTCTTCTTCACATGGACACCCTAATGTTAGACTACCAGAGAAAGCTTCAATTAACTAGCTCTGCATCTACACTGGATGCCGTTTAGAGGACCTACCAGGAGCGATGACTGATATGAACGAATGATGAAAATGAATCAACGCAGTCCGGGCTGATGAAAAGAGTGATAAAAAGTGATAAAAGTGATAAAAGTGATAAAAGAGCTTAGTGATAAAAAAGATTCTGATAAAGTAGTTTTCTGCGAGGAATTTTATGGGTAATTGCTAAATGTTCTTAGAGAGAGAGAGAGAGAGAGAGAGAGAGAGAGAGAGAGAGAGAGAGAGAGAGAGAGAGAGAGAGATTGAAAGATAAAACCATCAACCACAAAGACTATAGAATAAGCCAGATAATGTCTCAATAATGATATGAGCTCCAATAAGGATTAAAAAGAATACTGATATACAAAATCAAAGGATTAGTATTATTTGTATTATTCGGACTATTGTCCTCATCTTCATGGTATCAGTACAACGTTTTGGCCGATGTGTCCTCTGGCCTTCTTCAGATATTTCTTGTCGGACTCGGGAATCTTCAAGGACTCGGGAAGATCTCAGATTCGGGAACCTTCTTTTCGAACTCGGGAACCTTCCTGTTCTCATTCGGCTAAACAGCTTTATCTCAGAAATCCAGAGAAATAAAATCAAAGGAAATCAATCTTTACCTTAAATACAAAAGATTGTCCTCAAATACGTAAAAAATACACTCAATCTATCATTATTCCTGCTCGAGAAAATCTTCATTTATTGTAGGTCACATGTGAATGACATGGTAAAGAATTGTCTGAAACATCGATCTCCATACCAACCACTGTAAGAAAGCGAGAAGAATGGATCTGATAATAATACATAAAGACTTGTTAAATAGTCCTATGTCACCGTCGATATCTCTCTAGGCCGAATCACGGCGCCAAATGCGGTTTAACACTTCAGTCACAGTAGTTGATGAGAATGAATTAATCTAGGCTGTGATTTCTCCGTTGTATCATTGGCTGATTTGGAAAGTGTCAACGTCCCCTACCCACCTCCACCAAACAAAGAACAACTCTCCGTTACAATTATATAACAATTTGTTTATTGGTACATAACTTTCTTGTACAATTGTACATCTCATGAGGAATGAGTCCTTTTTTGTGTGCGGGAAGAAAACAATGATCAATTCGCTTGATGGATACTTTGAATTTAGCGTTTGGTCTGAAGAGAATTTTTTCCCTGTCATCCTGTGTCATCCTCTAATGATTTCTGGGTGTTTAAAAATATTTCTACCCTTGGAAATTATTAATTTCTATTGGTTAATTCTATTATTTTGTTAAGTATGCACATTTGTTTTACTTGAGTTGATAATTCCAATTAATTTGGAAATTTGTACTTTTCGTCTGTTTTGACTCTAAATAGTATCTTTTTATTGCCTCTAAAAATACAATTGAAATTCGCACATATTTGTTTGTGTTTTTCATACCAAGATATATTTCAAACTCAATATTATAAACCTTGACAAGACATCTCTTCAATTTTCTGTTTACTTTTAAGATACGATTTCAAACTAACTTTTTTCTCAGGTTGACTATTTTTCCTTAAACCTAATAGGCGAGTTATTATAAGATGGTAAAAACGATGGACAGCAAAATATTATAAAACTATTTAGTATTGCTTTTCATTGCAACTACTAAAAATTAATTGTACAACCTTTTGTAAATAGACAAGACCATCATTATAAAGCACAGATTTCGTATCGAATTCAATGCCAATTTTCTGATTTCCGAGCTCTCTGAACATTACACCACAAGAGAGAACTTTCTTTTGTATGGGCCACATAGTGAGGATCGAATTCACTAATCAGTAGTTACTAGTCGGTGAGACTAGCAATTCCACCACAATTATTTACTAACATTAGCTCAGCTATAAACCAAAGTCAGAAATAAAAGCCAGGAGATTGGAACTAACTAGTAATGGTTTACTACCCTAACTACCTCTTTTGGTATATAAGGTTAGGGTCTGGCTAATAATATCTGGAAGCCTTGTCGGCTCGCGCTTTAGAATACACCGACTGTGCTTCTGCAGATGGGTAAGACTCTCCCAATTGGACCACCTGGTGCAACCGTGATCCTTAAGGATGGAAGCATGGTGGCTGAGCAATCCATGACATGCAACACTCCATATTAGCCCTTACTTAGTCTTGGACGGCGCTCGGAAAGGCCCCTTCCGATCAATCGGCTAGTCATGTCAATTTTCCCAACCCTTATGACAAGCCCCCAACCTTTTAATTACATATGTGTTAGAAGGCAGAGGTTGAGGGTGTTAGTGTCCTGTGTATGAACTTAAACTCTATCTGATGGTAGAGTTTCATTTCTGTAAAGTACACCTTCATTATCATTACTTCCAGGTCCACTCTGACCCAAAGGGACAGTACCTGTTAGGGTCACATCTATGGTTTGAATAGAATAAATGAGTTTAAAATAGAATTAAGATAACCCAATGGGTTGACAGGCTATAAAACCAAACCAAAACAACCAAACTAATAATGTCTGATGCACTTTGGACCTATGCTAAAAATAATGAAACAAGAATTTGAGGAAGAAGAAACGCTACAGTTCATTTCTATGAGGGCAGCGAAAAAGTTATAGGTATGATGAAACTTACTGTTAAATAAGCAATAAAATAGACATGAATGAGTGGAAAGGCTGATTCGAAAGTAATCGTGGTAATTCGATTATACAAACCGAGAGTATATGCAATATAATAATCTGATTTAATTCAAACAGTAAAATGATCCGGAATTTTGATATTATTATAATTAGTTTTAAAGTGTTTAAACATAGGGAATATTTTGAATATGTTTGATATTGACTGATGGACTTGGACAACGCCTCATCTTGACTATTGCAGAAAACGTTTCGGCCTATGTAAGTTCCACCTTTTTTCATATATATATATATATATATATATATATAATATATATATATATATATATATATATATATGTCGGAATTCGTAAACATCTGGAAATTTCGAATTGAGCATTTTATTCAATACATAATGTCATATATTTCTCGTCTTGCTGTCCGTGCTGAGATTATATATTATATGAGTTAATCTTTCTACTTCGTCCTTCTAGTACATGTCTGTTTTGCAATATCCAAAACAGGGATTAAACGCAAAACTGTCAGGTAATTAAAATCACTTTAAACAAGATGGTACCCACTAGGCTATATATCTAATTCATTATAATCCATAAAATACTAACTTCTACGTGGGATGGAAAAGAAAATCGAGAGCGGGTGACACAGTTAGTGGAATGGATTACGTTGAAGGTAAAGGATATGTAAGATGCAAATAATTAGATTTTTATTGAGACGAAACTACGTTAATATAATAAGAAGAAGGACAAGAGTATTCAAATTATCACTAATATGGCCATTACTGAGATAGTGATGATGATGGAATAAAACAAAGCGAATTAACAACAAAAGAAAATTACAGGCTTAGATAACAATGCAGAGTAAATAACTATACTAAGGTGTTTGCCTTCGGGATAGAAAAGGAGGGAAAGAATAGCTGAGTGTTAGATATTTGCCCCTAAGCAAGAGACGGAAGCAAACTAACATTCTCAACATAAAACATAATTATATATATATATATATATATATATATATATATATATATATATATATATATATATATATATATATATTGAAATAAATGCTGGAAGTTATAGTTTAATCATTTTTAATTATAGAGTTACTGCTGTTGCAAAGATGAAATGTTTAATTATTTTATATATCATACATTAATTGTAAAGGCGCAGCTTAAAATTTGTGTCAATGTATTCAACATGCCGTTTGAGTGGCAGATAATTAGATGATTTATGAGTAATAATAGTAATAAGTGGTAACTGGTATCATATGATATTACAAGAATTGATAATAAGATATTGGAGTCATACACTCCTCCCCCATAAACAAAATATTTATGTTAATTTTACCTATTTTCTACTTTACATTGTCTATTAAATAATATAATAAATAAGATAAATGCGGTCCAATTTATTTGATCAAGTAAATTTCAGTGTCTGTATTTAGAAAAAAATTATATCTCTGAAGGATACTGGTAAATTTTACTTTAATGAAATTGAGTTGAAAACGGATCGCAGAATACGGTTATAAGAATGTTAAGTACATGTAAGTGTTTATACTGGTTTATAAAAGTCGAAAGCTTAATTGCCAAGAAGGTTATGTCTATTAATATGTACTTAGCGAACAGAATAAGCGTAATCAGTGCAAAACATATTTTTCTGAAGTTTTCATGTTATTCCAGTCAATGCGTATCTTCCTCACGTGTTCTTGAAAAATGCTTCTGGGCATACAAATAGAACAAATTAGACACCTAGTGATCATAGATGAATTTACGGCTTCTTTGTTCATATTGCACTTCGAGGTTTTGTCTAAGGAAATTTATGGTAGCCTCTTCGTTTTTCTGTCTTCCTCATTCACTGACTGTTTCTAATTTGGTCTTCCACAATAATAGAAAGGCTGGTCGGCTTTTAGAAGCAAAGCAAGTCCTATTTACGAACTAATGAAGTAAGTAAGAAAACAAATCCCATAAGCATCTTAATTAGAGTCGACAGATTTATCAACCATACATCTCGGCTGTAAGGTTTTAACTAGAAGATTATTAGCCGAAGGGAATTTGGAAGAAAACAGTAAGGAGTCTATTTTGATTACTTCAGTTTCATCCTGTTGAATTTCAAAACCCCAACCTGCTAACTTAATGGTGGTATTGGGTAGTGATTCACTGAATGACTGATGAATCAGTCATTAGAGTGTCCATAAAGATCATTGGGAAGAAAAGCAACAAAGTAGCAAAAAGGCGGACATCTGTAAAGTTATTGAAATCTATTATCACCCATACTGAAACAGGAGCTTATAAATCTGTTACGATACTGTAGCCAAAACAAAGCGGTCCACCTAAGAAGCACAAATCTAGTATGTGCGGTCTGGGAAAGTGAACCAGGAAATTTAAGACATACTTTGTAAAGGAGAAGCGACTTCGAAATGGTTGGGGAAACTGGTATCGTAAGAAATATCTTAGAGAAAGAATATTAACACCTGTATTTATAGACGCAAGCATTTTAAGCACAGTTTTAGAGTTTTATTTAGTGAAAACTATTTTTCACGTTGTTCCCCGTGTTGAAGAGTCACTACAAGACTCTCAGTAGATATGTAGGGGTTTAGATAATAAAGCTTGATATCTTTTTGTTAAAACATTGAAAATCTGTCTGATTTTTAGATAAAAAATTGGCATCATACAATGTCTTATTTGAATTTTTGTTATGTATAAATACTATTAGAAGTACAGTGGTAGGTTATTTTTCAATCAGGCGATCTTCAGATATCAATTTTAGAATTGACAGAGAATATATATTAGCTATTAAATAAGTATTGTCTTACCTCATTATTTGACACAGATTTAGCTCGTTTATACTGTCATTTACTTATCTTCGTAATATATAGAGGTATTTTGAAACCTCTTGTTTCATGCCATACGTGTGAGTTAACAATATGTTTAGCATTAAGTCATCAATGCTTGATTAATATGAAATGGACAAAACTTACATATCCTCATTAATGGATATTTTTGAAAGAAGAACATGAAAAGATAACCAAAAGCTTGTCTAAAAAGAAACCGAACTTTTAACCAGCGTGTTAATGAAGCATTTTAGATATATTTTGATTAAAATGTTAGTAGCTAAACAAAGCGGCATTATTCAGCTACTGATTGAAGGTTTGTGTAATTTGCTTGAGAAATTCAGTTTTAAATGAAGAACATCTATTGTAATAGATAAGGTTTCTTGGATCTGTACACAATATTCTGAGTAATAGCACCATTTCCCATCAGAAAGAACACCCACCAAATTCATTTTAAAAAAACAGTCTACAATTTCAAGGAATCTTTGGCAAAGCACGAGACAACTTCAATTCCAGCCTTCATACACTTCACATTTCACGTCTAGTATTCATTTTCACTCTAAAATATCGTCAATTTCAACCGGTATAAGAGGTAGAAGAAAATGCGACACAAAACTCAAAAATTATCTCCTATATCGACAGTCAGTAATCATCCCAAGGCTGAGAAAATGCTTAGAACGGAGTATCAACTGAATTTCAGAGACTATTGTAAAGTACATAAGTCTTAGGGTGTCGCAAGCGAAGTAATACATTTTGTAGCTCTTCCTTTTTTATGCATTTTATATTGTAAGTGACATCCCTCCTTTCTACTTCATTAATTCAAATCTCTCAACACATGAATTGAGCAATTCTATCTCAAGATAGCCAAAAATGACACTGGACTTAATTCTTTAAAAAGTATTTCTGATTACTGTGCTTATACACTAAATACCATAAAAACATAACACATTACACTAAAAACATAAAATATGTTATTTAGAATATTATCTGTAAGTCCTTCAAGAGAATATGATTGTTAATCATGAAATAAGTCAGGAATCATTGAGTATTTGCCTGGGTGATATTTTGTTTTTGTTCAATGCTAGAGTGTGAGAACTTTTTTAACCGAATATCTACGCACTAATATTTCTAAAACAAATATCTATTTTCACAATTTAAATATTTTAGTATAATTTTATAACATTGTAGCTAAAATATCTACGCAATTACATCCTGTAATCATACCAATTTTACTGTTCCAGGATACTTGCGAAATGATTGATGTTAATGGCATGTCGACTCGTTTAGGGTTATTTTATGACTATAAGTTAGATAATCACATTATTATTCGTTCATATTTACAATTTCTGTATAGTTTTGTTTCATCGAGAAGTTTTTTTGTCAACGGCCCTAACGAATACAAATATTTAACAGATCTATTAGACACATAGATGTGGATCTAACAGGGACTACCATTACGTATCAAAGTGGACATGGGAGTACTGTCAATGAAGAGGTACTTCACACTCACCAGAGCTTGAGAACTGGATACAGTTTGGTTTCTTACATAAGAACCCCTTTTCGAGAGTCTTGCTCTTCTGCAGAAGATACAGTCGGTGTATTCGAAGTCACGAGACAAAAAATCAAATAAATTAAAATTGAAAGATTTGAATTACACACACATACACACAGAGAAACATATTTATATATCTATTTATCTATCTATATCGTTGTTAAAAAGCGTCTATAAAAAACATCTGTAGCATAACTGGCAGATTATTTTAATGATTTGGAAATAATTTTCCATTCTAATAGACATATCTCGAATTTTGAGTTATATTCAATTTTGTTTTTTGTTTGTTTTTTTTTTTCATTTTATTGAATACATTTTGTGTGCAAAATTTCTGTAGTCCTAATCTGGTTCACTTTACCATAAGTTCAATTGTAAATATTTGTTTTCTCGGCATCGTTAATGTGCTTAATATTTTCACTTCTTTAATCATAGTACTAGCACTGTAACAATATTCACCCTTTAAATATCATGTACGGTCAGATGATCCTTACTCGTGGATACCCTACTTGAGAGAAAAGTACTAGCTTCGTTAAGAATTTAGAGTTTCTAGCACGAACATACCAATATATTACACTCGTTAATAAAAGAAAATGCAAGTTCAATAATGTGTAATTTACTATACATTATTGATATGTCATAAGGCTATTTCATAGTTCAGATTATTTATCAGTGGATCATCAGGAAACTCTAAATGTAATCAGTTTGTGCATTTTTAGGTGGTTGTGTTCTGTAAGAATTTATTAAACTATTCCCTGATGTATAAAAAGGTCATATCGTAATACAATAATGGTGGAGCACAGGCCAGATATTTTCCTATCTTTTCATCTCCTTTGAAAATTCACATTCACTGATTTAATACTGTGAAACTGCTCTCTTCAATTAAAGCGTCAGATATCTGAGCGCATGAAGACGAAATAATTTCCATCAAGCTAATGCATAATCATTTAAATATAATGTCATTACACACCAATTACGTATCGAGCATCGTTCATCAACTGATTAACAACATTGTACTGCTTCAGGTTTCGCTAAATTTGATACTATCATTCATTTTCTCTGCGCGCCCAGACAATGCTTGCTTTCACGTAATCTAGTTCTTGTTTCGGAGAAGCAGACATATAGTAGAAAGCCATTGCATATGTAGAGATTAAATTAAACGGACAATGCTTATAACTGATTTTTGATACTGTCCTTCTGTCTTCTTAAGCGTTATTTTAATTACTACGACACTTTTCTAATTTGCCTTTATAAATACCCCCAACAGCTGTTTCAAGAACTTTTTGTTTACAGATAAGTGGTATAGTCCTTAACCATGGCCAAAATATCTATCATCAGTGAATATATTTCTAACCACGTGAAATATTTTTGGAGAAGATTCCGTCCTTATAAAATCCATGATAGCCAAAGTATACACCTGACCATAAACCTAGGCACACACATCAGCAAATTGTTCATCTAGCAGTGTGCAGGGAACAATGTATTCTGCAGATTTTTAGCATTGCAGCAGGCACGTCTACTTTGAAAATGTGTATACACATTATTGTAACGGTGTATTCTGAGAATCTATGAAAAACTGCATAAACTAAAACCTTTTTCTAAACGCATTTCTAATACTTTAATATTTAGATATATTGTCAAATACCTTATTTATACATGTTTATATAATAGAATGTGGTTGGAACATTTGCCTGGTGACCTGTATTTTAACTTTCAAATTCCCCAGAAATTTAAACATAAAACGCATTCAAACTTTGTACCTGCATTCGGATTTTTTTTATTTAAAGCTATTTCATCATTCCATTAATTGAAAGACGGTAAATTCTTTATCTGATATAAAGCTATTTCATCATTCCATTAAATTACTACGACACTGTAAACCCTTTATTGGATATACATTCTCTGGTAACAAAAATATCGGACGTAATATTTTTAGTACTTAATCTGAAATATGTGGCTCATTAATAGAAAGGTTAAAAGAAAACAAAGTTGAGGAACAGAAATAGAGCATTTTTTATATCTTACCTTAATATTTGCTTGTAATATTGTTTTACAAATTAGTTCTCTCAGGTTAATTCCTGACAGTTAAAGTAACTGCAGCTTATTTTTGTTAAGGTGTACATAGTAACAGTGATCCCCATTGTCCACATGTGTTATATATTTTAATCGGGTTGCGTATTATATGATTTGTTCTCTTTCAAATCCAGAGTACGTTATCCATAATCGGGAGAAATATTTTTTCTTTCGGGTTCAATTTCTTTTTTAAGGGTACAATATAGCAAAATATTATCTTTTATATTTTGTGTAAATATTTATAAAAAGTCACATTTGACAATTGTTTAGATATATACACGCTGATTTGACAGCTGTCACAATATAACCAATAGCTATAATTTAGATGAAGTTGAAGCAAAGATATAAGAATTTCATAATTTCTTATGAAGCATTAAAGTACGTCCGTAATATATATATATATATATATATATATATATATATATATATATATATATATATATATATTTTTCAAATGATTAAAGAGGTAGCATTATTTTCCCATCCTATCCAAAAATTACTCTGGATTTAACGAAACTATCAGAGAATAGTAACTATATGTATATACACCTACTCGGGAAAATTATAAAAAGGGAAACATAAGTTATGGTCCATTACCTAATCTACTTAAATTATAAGTGAGTCAAATTATTACCGAAATTTATAAAGAAAACCATCAAAACAGAAAATAACACTTTAATTGCTTCATTTACAAAGTTTTATGGATACATACAGTAACTAAGATGGAATTAGATTTTTTTAAAGTAAACAAAGTTTTAAAAAATGATAGTGGACCCCACTATCATTTTTTAATATCATTGGTTAATATGAGATATGTGATCCTTTTTTTAAATGACTTGGAAAAGGCCGTGGTCCATCGAACATATCTTTCGAGGTCCAAGTTCATCTTTCGAGGTCCAAAGAAGACTAATTTCTACTGGTACTCCATAGTTTTGTGTGCTGAATGTGAGGGAGCATTATCTTGTCTAAATATAATGGTTCTCCTAAAGGTGATTGTTTGCATTTTTAGTCAAGATTCCAGTTGCTCTTTGAGGAAGATTATATAAACATCTGCAGTTATTTTTGCACAGCCATGAACTCTCCATGGATCAAACATGCTACCTCCAATTATACCATCCCAAATAATAATACCCCTGTCTTCTTCTTGACGCCTCAAGTCTTGATGACGATCTCGTCCATTTATGACCAAAACTTTGCTCAAATCATCAGGGTCATCAAGTGTTGCCCGAGTTTCATCTGTGAAGAGAACCTTCAAGAAATCGACCATCATGTTTTCCTTTGCCTATTTTAAAAGCATTTGTGTGTACTTCTGCCAATCTAGGTTTTGTCATTGGTCTCACTGATGTCCCAACCTTTTTCAGAAGACAATAGCGAGTAATTCTGGATATTTTTTCCGCTGATCAAACCTGAGTTATTTACAGCTTCACATTTATTTCATAACAAAAAGAAAACGTCGGAAGAGGAGAGACCATTTCAAGAAATTGCTGGGAAATCCCCGGAAAAGCGGAGAAAATAATAATAAAAGTTGCTGATAGTCAACTAGGCATCAAGCTTTACCATGAACCAAGTTGAAGAAGTCCAAAAAAATCAATCAAACATAGATAAGGCCCAGAACCCGACGAAACACCCTACAAAGTATGGAAGCCAAGAAAATATGATAACATACTTCTTAGATCATGCAATGCAGAGTATAATTAAAATACAACAGAGAAATGGACGGAAAGCTGTATTCTCCCATCACCGGGGCGACCAAAAAAAAGGCGACCTCGTAAACGCTAAGAACTACTTAGAACCAGCTAAGCTATATCATACTCTTCTTAATCACATCTTACCAGAAGTAGAGAAAATCCTTCAGACAAGGAGCCGGTGATATGCCATAGAAACTATTACAGATGCCGTCAACACAAATGATCTGACACTTCTCGCTAATAGACCTACACGAGGTGAATCATTGCTGCATAGCTTGGAAAAGGCTGCACGAGACATTGACTTCTGTGAGAACTCTGATGGAAACAGCGTTCATGTGTTTTAAATAAGATGGAGGAATTTCCAAACGGGTGGTAAACCTCTAAAATTGGAGGACCGCTTCACATATCTAGGTAGTATTATCTCAGAAAGCGATGTTAATGCACGCATAGGAAAAGCATAAACTACTGTGGACAGATTCTCTATCATATGAAAATCTGATGACTCTGTTAAAATAAATAGAGAATTCTGCAAAGCTGTATATGCATCAATACTACTGTTCGGCAGGACTATTTGGACTCTAACGAAGCCCATAGAAAATAAGTTATAAAATAATTCTGGAAAAAAAACACCCACTAGAAAGCGGATGTATGGCCACTTGCGTGCTAATACTTAAACGATCCGATTAAGACGAGCAAAACATGCTGGAAAAGCAAGGACGAACTAATAAGAATGGTTCTTTTTTTAGACATCTATACATGGACACACCAATGGGGGTCGACCCGCAAGGATCTACATCGATCGACTCTGTGCAGATTAGAGACACACAATCTGTAATAGGCGATGTCCGTTGGCAAGAGATAATCATGGATATCCATGCAGCCAGCGCGACCTGATGATGATGATGATGATGATGATGATGATGATGATGATGATATATACATATGCGTGTGTGCGTTTTATTTGTTATTCGACTGTACATTTGCATTTTCAAATACTGAAAATACCAACTAATTAATTAAACCTATCAGAATAACGAAAACAAACATTTTATCATTTTTTAATGTTCCGTAATATGTGTTAAATTAGTTTGTGTCTGGTACACAGAACATAAAGTACATTTATTTGTGGCAGTGGCTTAGTGAACTCGAAATTCTAGTAGCTAACAATGCAACAAAAAGCAATTGGTTCGTAGAAAACGAAACGTATTATACCTACAGTGATATGTCGCGAGGCCGTGACCCAGCAAATGATTTTAAAAGAGGAAATGAAGTTACACAAATCGGGCAAAGGTGGACAAACACGAAGATTTGGGTTTAACAAGACGAAATTTTTATTTGTGTGTAAACTGGGAGAACAAAACATGTTAACGAGTCAGGTCGTCAATGTATTCCCGCAGCTAGGTCATCAGCATTGCGGTCCAGGAAGGTGAGATTGGTCGGTGTCGTCGGACGAATGGATCTTCCGGTGGCTGGAAACGCGCTGGACCGGGTATTTAGGAAGAAGCTGGACAAGGTCGATAGGGACGTCTCGCCGGGGTAGAAAGTCTCAGGACTGAAAGAAATCCTTATTTGCTGACTTAGTGTTTTGTCCTGAAAAGTAGAGTTTGCTAAGCTGTTGCCATAAGATCTTAAACTACAGCTAACATCAGGATCGTAGCAGCCTGTAACACGGACAGCTCAACCGCTGTGAAAACTATGTTTTCTTCAGCCAGACCCTTGGTGCTGTAGACTTAAGATGGTGCTTCACAGACCACCAGGTTAGGCCTCGCCGGCTTCCCAGACAGCCTCCCCCGATCTTGATTGTCATTAATCCTGGTCAGTTTTTGGTATTTCTGGTAAGAAAAAAATCTCCTCGTCATGTTCGGGGTGCTTTCCACCTTAAACAGTAAGCACTATTCGATTGTGATTGTTAGTATTACAATTGACCTGTGCTTTTTATATCAATCATACATTATGCGTCTTCCGGTCAGTAAGTTTCTTCATTTTTGGTGGTAGGGGAGTGTAGCTAAAATTGAGAGCGTCTGTGTGTTGATTTTTTGGTGGTGGGAAAGAACGTGGAAGGTGAAGGACACATGCATTTTTGAGTAGTGATTCGCGCTAAAATAGTTATGCATCTATGTGAACTTAGTAAATTATGAAATCATACTCTGAGATTATCTATCTTTGTTAAAGCTTTATTATATGTATGTGTCTATTCGGAGAAATCATAGTTGTTATCATAAATACGATTGATTATTGAAAGCGTTAGCATTGAGTTGGATGGCATTGAAAAGCTGAAGGTCCTTGGATCTAATCTATCTTAGTCTTTTAAAATGATTCTTTTTTATTCTCTTCCTCTTCATTACTGATTTTTTGTTTTCTTTATCAACGTCTATCCAACCAATTCTAAGTTTTCTTTAAATTTAATTAATATATTTTCAATGTGTTTTTCATTTTTATCATCTCCATGGTTATTTGGAATTTCTATAAATTATTCATTTACTTCACTAAGTATTTTGACAACTACTGTCTATCATAGTTTTTCATTACAGTTCTTTAAAACAGAACAAAAATTAAATGTTTGATGAGATTATTTAGTCTTTTTTCAACTTATTAATCCTTCAATTTATTCTTTACGCTTTCAGATTTTCTTCTTTTTTTTTCTTCTTTTTTTTTTCTTTTTATACTTTTGATCATTTTCAGTTCTTTACTTTTCTTATTTAAAAAAAAAAAAAACTTTTCTTGGTTCTAATTTCACCAGAATTTTGTCACTCATTCACCCTTTCTGTTTTGATCTTATTTTTCATTCCCATTTTATTATTATTTTCCCTTTTTTTATTTCATTCATTCTAACATACCATTTTCAATTATATTAAGAATTGGTGAATATCACTCAGGTTTTTTATATTTCTTTGTATTTCATCTGTTAATTTGTTTGGTAGACAGGAAAGTGTCAGATATGAAAAGTTGAAGACAATTCAGGCAGGTGTTTCTAATAACCTTTCAGCAAATCAGAACCAGTTTCCTTTCATCCTTATTCTCTTTCCTTCGCCCGTCTTCCCCGTTCGCCTTTCTTTCTTTCTCTCTTTCTTTCCAACTATTACCTTTCAGAACAAGCACAGAGCGTTTTGCTTTATCTTCGGTTTCTTTGTCATGCACTTTCTTCCCTGATCCCTCTATTTTATTCTTTTCTCTATTTTTTCATATTCCTCACATGTTCTAACGGGGACGTATGTCCAATTAGGTTATTTCTTCATTCTATTTGCACGGTCTGTCTTATCTTCTCATTTTGTTACTCTAATTTTACTTTACTGACTCCTTCAAATTCATTCAATGTTTTAACTGCCACTTTTCAATGGTGTTCCCCAATACGTACTCTGTTTTCTATTTCATTCCCACTGTTGCGATAGTCGTTTTATTGCTCTTTCTTTGTTCCTTTGCTATCTATACTCTTCCCTTCTCCCCCTCTCTCTCTATCTCTCTCTCTTCTTCTACTTCTTTTTCCCATTTTCTGTTAAAAAAATTAAAATCAATCCTCCTGATAATTTATATCGAGAATAGATCTAATGATACATCTCTGTATTTTCGGTAAGTAATTTACATTGTAATAAAGCAAAGAACCGGGATTAATAGTTTGATATCAAAGTTTTGTTCATTTTCATATTGAAAGGAAAACATTAGTAGTTGATTTAAAAAGATTATTTCATTTAGAGGACAACAAATCCTAAATAAATTTATTCGTTTGTAATGGAAACTTTGATTAAAAAAGCAGATAAAAAAATCAATATAGTCGTAGAAAATTTAAACAGGTAAAACTCTGAATATAGAGGATGCACTCATCCAATCCCGTTTCTAGAAAAAAATCAAATCATATCGACACTGTCTTCATAATTTCATTGACACCTACTCAGAGGCGTTTAGATATTATTATATCTTTTGATTATATAAGTTGCTCAGCTGTAAAGAGATCTTCATTTATAATCTAAAATTAAAATGATTTGAAGCTCCAGTCTCAGTAATATTTATTACAATTTATAAATGCAAAATGTATTTCTGGGAGACCAAAACATTACTTTTCATTTATTGGAAAAATAAATACTTCCTTGTACTCTTGTACTTGTTACTCTTGTAAATTTTCATTTATATTGGAAAATAAATACTTCCTTGTACTCTTGTAAATTTTCATTTATTGGAAAAAATAAATACTTCTTGTACTCTTGTAAATTTTCATTTATTGAAAAATAAAATACTTTCTTGTACTCTTGTAAATTTTCATTTATTGGAAAAATAAATACTTCCTTGTACTCTTGTAAATTTTCATTTATTGGAAAAATAAATACTTTCTTGTACTCTTGTAAATTTTCATTTATTGGAAAAATAAATACTTTCTTGTACTCTTGTAAATTTTCTTCCAAAAATATAATCCTAAAAAAAAACAACATAACAATTATATAAGTTAAATGGTAATATGAATCCTTGTTTGGGTTTAAATAAAAAATGAAATTAACTTATATAATTATTATATTTGTTAAATCAGAGAGTCGCCATACTTTACATAATATACTACAAACACTGATTAGCATAATGGCTGAAGTCGATAGGTAATGTTTGTGGCATATTTCATAACAATGCCTAATTGCGGAAATCAATGAAATTTCGAATCATCTAGTGATTTATCAAACGAAAAAAAATCATGTACAACTGATTTTGAATAACCAAAATGACAATTGACTACGTTGCATCATACACTGCTTTTCAAATTATTAAAGAAGTGACAGTTTTCCATTCTATCCACAAGCATCTGATTGGAATTTAACGAAATTATCAGAGAATAATGAAAACTTGTATATACACCTACTCTGTAAAAATTGTAAGGTTCCACTCAAAGGAACAGAAGTTACGGTCATTTACCTAATTTACTTAAATTATTCATGTGTCAAATTATTAGCAAGGTGTAATAAAAACCCCGGTAAAAAAGAAAATAATACTTTTATTGTTTCATTTATAGATTCATGGATACATACAGTAACTGAGATAAAATTAAATTGAAATAAAAATTAAAGAGAATTCAAAAATGATAGTGAAGTTAGTTAATATGAGATAAATGATTCATTTTTTTAAATGACTTGGAAAAGGCGCTGGTCCATCTAAAATGTCAATTTCTGGATCTCCTCTGATATAATTTCACGTGATACGTTGACTATTTCCTGTCACAAGTTATCTTTGCTTCGAAATTGGCGTCCATTCTCATAAACACGTCGCTTCAGAATGCTCCACAAGTTTTCAATTGGGTTTAAGTCTGGAGAATTGGTCAGCCAGTTCATCTTCCGAGGTCCACAGAAGCCTAATTTTTGCAGGTACTCGGTAGTTTTATGCGCCGAACGCGAAGGAGCATTATCTTGCATAAAAATGATGGTTCTCCTGAAGGTGATTCTATACCTTTTCAGCCAAGATTCCAGGTGCTCTTTGAGGAAGGCTATATAAGCATCTGAGGTTATTTTCGTACCGTCATGCACTCTCCACGGGCCAACCATGATACCTGCAACAATACTTGCCCAAATCATAATACTTCCTCCTCCTTGTTGGTGTCTAAAGTGGTGATGAGGTTCTCCTCCATTTACGACCCAACCTTTGCTCCAGCCATCAGGGCCATCAAGTGTTGCATGAGTTTCATTTGTGAACACTACTTTTGAGAAATCGACCTTCATGTTCTCTTTTGCCCATTTCAAACGTATGTGTAAGTGTATTTTTGTCAATCGAGGCTTTGTCACTAGTCTCAATGATGTCCCAACATTTTCAGAAGACGACAGCGAATACTTCTTAGTACTGTTGCTTCTCCAATACTTCTGAAAACGGCTCCACTCGTCAGACCTGGGTTATTTACAGCTACACGTTTCATTCGTTTCAAAGAAAGTCGGGAAACAACCCTCGAGTGACCCTGATCGGCCCTCTTACGTACTTTCATAGGAGCTGCAAAAAATCTTTTCACAGTTTGGTGATATCTTCCAATTATTTTGGATATTTCTAATGTAGACTTGCCTTTGGAAAGTTCAGATGTTATGATATCTTTCTCAGAAGGGGTCAAGTCACATTTGCGAACCATAATTGCACGAGTATAATGACTCTTGTTTAATGTCTGGGACACTTCTATATCGTTTTGATATTGCAAATGGACACTATTTGTTTTCTGTTGCGCAGAACAATACAGTTTTTATACAGCCTGCGCATACACCTATTTCCATTATACTGCGGAAATCTCGTTAAATTCCAATTGGTATTTTATATACAAAATGAAAAAAATGTCACCTCGTTGATAATTTGAAACGCAGTGTATAATTAGTCAGTAACAAGTTTCATTAAGCATTCATAGAAAATTAAAAAGTCACTGAAGATTTACACCTGTTTGATTTCCTTGAGTTTAGAATTATTTCACTTCTTATAACATTTTTACACCAGTCTGAATGACAGCAATTTCATCCCAGACCTCAAGGATCCTTCTAAGTACTATAGCCGATCTTAACAACATTATGGTCTGCTTGTTCTCAATTTTTCCTATGATGCCTATTTTCTCCAGTCTCTAATCCAAGTCCTTGAGGATTGTTCCAACAAAACTAACTGATATTACCAAAAGCTTAATGTTTCCACAGACTTCTCAGTTTTCTGGCAAGGTCTAAGTATTTGTCTCCGCTTTCTTCCATTTTTTCTTTTCATTTTCACTTTGTGATCCTCAGGGACTGAAAAATCCACGAGATTACAAGTTATAATTCTGTTAATTAACCATATGTGTGGTTTTCTGGTTGTGATAGGGTGATCCGTTTGTATTTTTTCATAAAAAGTTCCCTTAGTTTGTCGCTTCCTGGATTTTTTGTTTATTGTTTTCAGATTTCAGTATTCCATGGTATTTGTATATTTTCTAATGAATATAATGGCATATCTTATCCTGCCGATCTTCATATTCTATCGACGTTAGGGTAGGGCAACCGGTCACTAAGTGTTTGGTCCACTTTTTATAATGTCTACCTGAGAGATTTAGTTGGTAGGCTCTGGGCCTTATTATTAACTCCTCTGTGTCTACCTTTAATCAAGAACTGTTCAGCACTCAATTAGTTTTTACTATATCACTTCCAGCATTTCTAATTATTTGTACGCTTTGTCCATGTAAATTTTGTTTTTAATTGATTTAGTCCTTTGATTTTGCTTCTTTCTTTATGTTTTTCTGCCTCTATTTCTTTATTTTTATGTCTATTTCTTTTGGAATGAGGTTGAGTTGTTTAACAAAAATATTGCTTTCTTTACTAATTGAATAATCTTCTACTTCTTGGGTGTGTTTACTAATTGTAGCATCCAATCTGTTGTAGTCTTTAAGTTTTTCATAAAAACCTGTAGTGGTTATTTTGTCGGTAAATTCTCGTTGGATTATTATTATTATTATTAAAAAAGATTTGCAATATTTTTTGTCAGCTGTGGAAGATTTTGCCGAGTTAGTCATGGTAACAAACCACACTGGACTGGGAAATATTGGGAGATATAGATCATGGCTCGTACTCATCGAGTGATTTTCGCCGGATTTAATTCTAGCGCATGGGGCATGACATCGAAATCCACTGTTTTCCACTTATCTGAGCTTGTCTCGTTGAGCGGAATTTCTTAAACGATCAACAGCGCCTTCACCTTTCGTACACCAAATGTTTTTAACAGTTCCTACGGCCTAATCACCCAGTTCGAACTTATAAAGCACGGCTTGAACTGATTCAGTCACGAAATAAACGCACCGGAAACAACCATGTACAAATTATTATAATAATAATAATAATAATAATAATAATAATAATTATTATTATTATTATTATTATTATTATTATTATTATTATTATTATTATTTACTCCTTTTGAGTTTTCACATCAGCATTAGCTGATGGTCTTTCACTGGAGTCTGAGTCTCCTCAGGTCTCCAGGACTCTTCTGAGTATTCTGGCAGATTGCAGCAGTGCAGTGTTCTGAATGGTTTCAATCCTTCCTCTGATATCCAAACTTTCCAAACCCTTTTCCAATCCCTTTGGGACTGTTCCAAGTGCACCAACCACAATTGGTATCACTTTCACTTTCATATTCCATAACTTTTTCAGTTCTCTGGCAAGGTCCAGATATTTGTCTATTTTTTCATTTTCCTTTAACTTCACCCTGTGATCTGCTGGCACTGCAAAATCCACCAGTTGACAAGTTCTTTCTTTTTTGTTAATCAACACTAGGTCTGGCCTTCTTGCTGGGATAAGGTGATCCGTTTGTATCTCAAAGTCCCAGAGAATTTTGTGCATTTCGTTCTCAAGAACAGATTCTGGTTTATGCATATACCATTTTGTTTTGTGGTCAAAATTTAATTTTTTGCATAATTCCCAGTGGATCACCTTCCCAACCCAGTCGTGTCTAGCTTTGTATTCTCGTTGTGCTAGTTTGCTACATTCGCAGAGTATATTATTATTATTATTATTATTATTATTATTATTATTATTATTATTATTATTTGCAAGTTTTTCACACCAGTCTTAGCTGGTGGGCTTTCACTGAAGTGTGAATGATCAAAATCTTCTCAGGTCTCCAGGTCTCTTCGGAGTATTCTAGCCTATTTTAACTGTGATATTATTTGGATGGTCTCGATTCCTGCAGTTTGTTTTCCAAAACCTTTGAGCACCAACTACAACTGGTACCATCTTTACTCTCATGTTTCTCTGGCAAGGTTTAAATATTTGTCTATCTTTTCGTTTTCTTTCACTTTCACTCTGCGATCCACCGGGACGGCCAAATCGACATTCTTCTTTTTATTTTCTTCGGGGGACGCCGACCGAGTCCTCTGTGTTGGCTATAAAGGGAAAACCTGTCGATCCCGACACTCAGTTCTGGCACATGAGTCTCAAGTTTATTGGAATTTTTATTTGACATTTTTCATAGCAAACCAAAACCCAAGGGTTTATTATTATCTTTGCTCTTCTCACAGATGTGCTTTTTGTATTCTTACAATGAAGGTCTATATTTTAAAAAATAGCATTGTATCATTTACACCTTCATATTTTAAAAGTTGACATTTTTTAACTTAGTGACCCTTTTAATAAATCAAGTTTTGTGGATTGATCTCATTTCTTATGTACTCCATAGGTTAATAATATTGTTATTGCCTTTATGCTGCTTCTTTTTTCGCTACACACCTATTTTCACTTCTTTAGCAAGATCTGCTGTTTTTTTCATGATCACTGTGATGCAATGTTTTTTAATAATTGAAAGCATTTACATATTTGTAAAATATAGAATATTATAGTTTTCAACTTTTCAGTGAACCATCTTATGAAAATAGAAAGCAAATATCAAATATCGAATATTAAATTATCATCATTATTATTTATTAGTTTTTCACACCTGTCGTAGCTGGTGGTTCACTGGAGGCTGAGTGACAACAAGTCTCCTTAGGTCTCCAGGACTCTTCTGAGTATTATAGCCGATCCCAACAACTGATTTCTAGTTCACCAAATTCTTTTCCAGAGCTTTGGGGATTGTTCCAAGGGCACCAATTACAATTGGTATGACCTTCATATTTATGTTCCGCAGCTTCCTCAGTTCTCTGGCAATGTCTAAGTATTTGTCTATCTTTTCGCTTTCTTTCATTTTTCACTCGGTGGTCGGCTGGGACAGCAAAATCCACGAGATGACAGGTTCTCCTTTTCTTGTCAATCAATACTAGGTTCGGTCTCCTGGCCGGGATTAGGTGATCCGTCTGTACCTCGAAGTCCCAGAGAATTTGTGCGTCTCGTTCTCTATGACAGGTTTAGGTTTGTGCATATACCATTTGGTTGTATGGTGAAAATTGAATTTCTTGCACAGTTCCCAGTGGATTACTTTTTCCCGCAGAGTCATGCCTAGTGTTGTATTCTCTTTGTGCTAGTTTGCTGCATTCGCTTATTATATGATTGACTGTTTCGTCACATTCTGCACTTGCTGTTCTGTTGCGTCTTCTCTATTTTTGCCTTTATATAGTTTGTTCTAATGGCATTGTCTTGTGCTGCGATTATAAGGGATTATTTTTTCTCTTTTGAGGTTTCCTTTTCTTAGCCACGTCCATGTCTTGTGATGTGATATCTCCTGAGTTTGGCGCTTAAAGTACCCATTTATGTTTTTTATGTATTTCTGTTCATCACTGTGTTGCAATTGATTTTCTTGGCTGCTGCAATTAATCTTACATTACTGTTGTTAGTGTATTCGTCAAGTGCTTGGATTGCCGTATCTACACAGTCTTCAATGTTGACCAGATCCCTTCCCTCTTTACTTGACACATGGATTCTGTCCGTGTCATCTCTCGGGTGGAATGCCTTGTGCATGGTCATCGGTTTCCTTGTCCTTTGGTCCATCTGTCGGAGCTCCTCTCTAGTCCATTTTAGGAATGGTCCCGAGTAACTTACAAGACCGCCCATGTGTTTATTCCCTTGATTATGATGTTTAGCTTGGTTTCTAAGAGCTTCCTTGTTCTTCTAAAGTATTCCTTTCTTACATTTTCTTTCATTTCTATTTGTTTGATGACGTCTGCTTCTAATATTCCCAGGTATTTATAGTTCTCTTTTTCTATAAGTGTCCTGAGTTTTTCTCGATTCGGTAGTTCTATTCCATTCGCCGTTTCAGATTTTCCTTTCTTCATCACTAACATGGGCACACTTGTCGATGCCGAACTCCCTCCCTATATCTTGGCTGTATATTCTTATAGTTTGTATAAGTGTTTCTTGTTCATTATTATTATTATTATTATTATTATTATTATTATTATTATTATTATTATTCCTTGTGTGTTTGTGACAAATATAACTGGAGATTTTTTGTGACCAATATGACAGGAGATTTTTCAGTAGATTGTAAGTGACAGCAACTCTCCTCATGAACTGTTCTAAATATCCTAGCCTATTTTTATATATTTTTATATCTTCTCGCGCTCTTTTATATTCCCTTTACGGTCGGCTGGAATAGCAAAATCTACTAGAGAAAAAGTTGTTCCCTTCTTGTTAATTAACACTAAGTCTGGATTTAGAAGTCTATTTTTATCTCAAAGTCTCAGATTATTTTAGTTTGACAAAAACGAATCAATACTGACTGTATTATACAGAAATATTTTACCAGATATTTTATAAATATATGAGAAATTCCTATATGAATTATAATAAAGAAAGTGGAATAACGAATACTTCATGAATTTTGGTGAATAAATCCTATGAATATTTGGATTATTTTCAGTGGGTATATATCATACGTAAACCACCATTTACACTGTATA
This sequence comes from Doryteuthis pealeii, assembly GCA_023376005.1. Taxonomy (NCBI): domain Eukaryota; kingdom Metazoa; phylum Mollusca; class Cephalopoda; order Myopsida; family Loliginidae; genus Doryteuthis; species Doryteuthis pealeii. The sequence goes on from CM042140.1 coordinate 55,625,652, forward strand.
TTTTTTATATGTGTATATAAAATATAATCCCGATTTTGACTCTCCAATTTCAGAATGCTCTACCCACATTCCAGAAAAATATAATTATCCTCAAATATCTTGCCAAATATTCCATTGGGTACTAACTATTTCTGTAATATGGAATATGATTTTTTTAAATTCAAAATAAATTTTAAAGTCACGAGTTGTTTCTTATAGTTATCCATTAAAGGTGTGTTCTTATTAATTATGAAGTACATTATTTTGGATTACATTTCTTAATATTTTGTTGTTATGTTTGCCAAATTTCTAATCTGAATCATTCCTTCATTCAAAAGCAAGGCTACCTTGTTAAACATTTAAATACGTTATTTTGTTGAACATTAACTTAAATAATTCGCATTCAAAAATACTTTGAACTTGGCAAAACAAAGTAAAAAGAGACTGGGAAAGAGTAATTTTCCTGATATATTCCAGGTGTAATTTCTAAATGTTTCTTACTCTATAGGTAACATCTGGTTAATTCCTGATACGAACAGGCCACACATGTCTAGTGTGAACGCATGTGCATATTTATGTGTGCAAAAAATAAACCGAGATAGATATACATATTTATATACTTGTATACCACACGCACACATTGTGAGCGCGAACATAGTCCACAAATATATCCACGTACACACCACGTGTATATATATATATATATATATGTGTGTGTGTGTGTGTGTGTGTGTGTGTGTGTGTGTGTGTGTGTAAATACACATATATCAGAGAGCTTGATAATTATTTAAACGTATTCACAGTCAAGTGGATCTTAAAAGGCGTAGATTGATGTAAACTATCCTTAATCTGGTTGTGATTTTTTAAGATTCATACACAGTCCAATGTAAATAGCATTTCAATATTCCTCGAAAATGGTCGAATATTCTAAGTTTATTTGTAACATTTAAAAGAAAAAGAACGGAGCCAGGTTAAGTTTTAAAAAATCACGAATAAATGAATTGAAGTATAATTACAGATTCACTTACTGTCAGAAAACTGCTCAATTATGCATACACGTTGAACAGGTTGATATTATTTAAGACTATCTGCCTAAGCATCAATCAGGAATTGTGATCCCTGAGCAAACTAGCAGTGATTTGAGCGGCTTTGTATTCTCGTCTGTGCTAGGATCAAATTTCAAATGTAGAATTTTAAAGGGCGGATGATTCCACGTGAGGATACAAAGATTTTTTTTATTATTTTGCTTTTACAAAATTCTTGCAATAAGTGTATTCAGCAAATAGAATCCACTGCATCAAAGTGATATATTTATTACTTATCAATTCATGACGCATACATATTCGGGGAAATCATTAGCATATATCATTTATCTATATATTGTATTGCATATATGTATAACTCATCCTATCAGAAAGTTGTTCTTTTATTATTCAATTGTGCATTAACAGGTAGGTCAGTGTGTACCCAAAATAGTACTCTGTTCAATGTTTTTGTTATGACAGTGTATGTGTGAGTGATTATTCTCATCTACCAGGGCGTGTATGTGCACACATCCTTTTGTGTGCTTATGAGCTTCCAGTCCACCTATTGTTTCTAGTTTTACATTTGGACATCAACTGGAGTCAATGCGGCGCCGAGGATATGTCGCAGTGAGAGACAAGAACAAAATTATATACAATTTCTCAATGGCCTTTGGGCAAATACGGATTAATGAATGACGTTCAGCCAGACAGCTGTCGGCGGACAGAAAATAGTTACAGGGTCAGAGAGCAAATATATATATATATATATATATATATATATTATATATATATATATATATGTGTGTGTGTGTGTGTGTGTGTGTGTGTGTGTGTGTATGTGTGTGTGTGTGTGTGTCTGTGTGTCTGTATGTCTGTGTTTGAGTTTGTGTATGTGTGTGTGTGTGAAGTTGCATGCACGTTTGCATAAATGCAACCAATCATATATAAGAAACACTTGCAAATAAGGAGACTGCAAACGAATGTAAAATGTAATAGACAGTTACGCATTTATGCATTTTATTTTGCAACAGAGAATTAATTTTTTGTATTACAAATGAAGAAATAATATATATATATATATATATATATATATATATATATATATATATATATATATCTTTGTCCGTAAAGTCAATTTATCATATGATCTGCATTTCAATTTTCCTAAAATGGTTTTGCTTTTCAGTCAATCTGTCGATTCAACAAATCTCATGTTTTTATGTAAATATAAAAACACATGACCATATCTACAAAAATATTATATAATAATATCATATACTACGAATTAACGAGAAGCAATAACAATCTACACAAGAATCTGATGAATGATTTTCACATCATGAAACTGACTGTTATACTAAAAAGCTTCACATGACCGTTCGATTTTAAACATTTTTAATCTTTTATTTAAAAGAAAAATTTCAGAAACGATTTTCATGATTGGTCTCCATTCGACTTTATATTACTTGAACTTTGTGCTTTCAAATTCCCAATTAAAAATCATTTTACCACACAGTTAAGCCCGATGTTTAGCTCAACTCTGTTTATATAATTTATAGAATTAAAAACAAAAAATAATAATGTAACCTCCCTTTAACTAAGAATAAGTAGTTATCTAATTTAAGAAATTTTAATTATTTGGCTGAGTAAAAAACCCGATTCCATACCAATTAATTTGCAAAGAAGATTAGAAAATGTTTTCTTGAATTTAGAACATTTTATGAGGTATTGCTCCAATAAAAATATCGCTTAAACATGTCATTTTTCTTTAGTGTTTTACAGTAACTTACATGAAAGAATGGAATAAATTGCACTCACTTAAGAGAATAAACCTGGAATTAATATAAAGGTTTACACTAGAGATGAAGTATCAGATTGGTAAACATGAAAAAGTCTTACAGGGCAAAAATATGGTAAGTATGGAGGGTACTGCACTTATGCAATCCTATATTTCACATTTACTTAAAACATATCAGGATTAGCTTCATTTAAAAAAATGTTATATTGGCACTGATTTGTCAACACGCGTAGACATCATATTTGTTTTTTTTTAATAAATCAAAAAATTCTAAATCAATAAAGTGAAATTGAAGGTTGTCTCGGTAATTTTTTTATATACACTTTTATGCACACACACACACACACACACACACACACAATATATATATATTTTTTTGGGGGGGGGAGAGAATAGAAAAAACGTAACCCGTTGGGTCACCCATTAAGCCCGAGTTAGATTGTTGAAAAAATCACATCATGAAATAATTTCATTAATTTAAAGTTTTCCCAAACTGTCCAAATAAGTTATTTAAACTGGAGTAAACATTTTCATTTGACAAAAGAAAAAAACAAGAGAAGGGTCACTTAGTTAATTTCTAATTACAGGTAATTAGGATTTTAATCATGGATATCTATGACAATCTCTCGCCAACCTTACCCTATCATTCATTGCTATCAAGAGGTCCTCTGCACAGCATTCAGTATCTGCGCAGAATTGGTCAATGTACGTCTTTGCTCAACGGTCCACACTGGCGTGCCTGTGTGCTGGTTTTCCATAGAAAAATGTCACTTACGAGATTTCCTAAATCCTTGTGCAGTGTCCAACATGTTTTGTTCATCTTACTCGGATGGCTTGTGTGATAAGTGGCAAGTGGACATACAGCTGCTTTCTCGTGAGGTGTTGCTTCCATAACTTGTTTAAAATTGCATACTGTATTCTTGAGCAGTTCCCATCTAGCTTATTCTCTAGGCGCTATGTTAGTGTCCAAGTGGTGCAGTCGTACAGTAGTAACAATACAACTATGGCTTGGAAGAAAACTTTTTTCACTTAAAGGGTGGGAAGAGTCAACATATGCTCATTTAAATAAAATTCCATCATTTTTAGATATCTAGAAAAACTCAATAACTACCTTTACTCAACATGAAATATTTTAAATTAAATATTTATCTAATCTATTTTTTAAAAGTAAGTTTAATAATCATGTTAAATAAGATATGTTTTCCGAATTTTTATATATTTAACTTTTTTTTTTACTAGCGATTGTTCTCATTTATTTACAGTAGACTATTTAAAGATTACTGGAAGCAAATAAACAAAAGAGTCGGCTTCAGCTATGCTTTTTCTTAAAAAAGATTGTGCTACAGTTTTTTAAGGTAATTAACTTAAACAGAAAAAACGCCTTTTGGGACGAATTTAATTGTTTAAAAGAGTATTAAAAATATTAGATATGTAATTTTAATTTGTTTTTTGTTTTTTTTACTGGTGCCCATTACGTTACTACTTTTCGACTAAAACAAAAATCTGACCTTAAATAATGGATTTGAATAATTTTGATTCGTTTTTAAATTGAAAATAAGGCAACATTTTGGTGTATATCGCATAAATGCGTTCTGGCCTCCTGGCCTAAAAAAACGCTAAGCAGTGCTTGCTTAAAATCCGATCCGTGCTACTTATGAACTCCCTAACTGTTTGAAGGCGTTTTTCCCGAAAAGTTAATGCGATATGAAAGCGATATTTTGCACCCCAATTCTTTTTACAAGTAAATGTAAATATTTTACCCTCCCCCACTTTAAAATATTTTTTATCGGTTTGAAGGCGTTTTCATCGACAAATAACTTTTTAATTGGCTTGAAGGCGTTAAAAAGTAAGCAACCCCCAGGTTTTTTTTTTATCAACAAGCAAATGTGTATCCCCCTCCTTTAAAAATATATATATTTTTTTTCGGTATTTTCATTTTATTTTAATTCAAAACAACTGTCACGTATTTCATTTCGCAAATAAGTTGATTTGAAATAATTCTTTGATTTAGATTATTAAGCAAATTTACTTATCATGTTAAATCAGACATGTTTTCCGAATTTTTATATATTCAATTTAAAAAAAAGATTTTTTACAAACGATTGTTCTCATGTATTTACAGCAGACTACGGTAGAATATTCGGCTAGGAGCCTCACGGTCCCGGTTTGATAATATAAAATATTTTTAAAAAATTAAAAATGGCCTGACATTTTTTTATTGAAATATAAAAGAAAATCTAATTCTTCAGATTTTTTAAATTCATTTATGTTTGTATAATGTTTTGTTTTTAGTTAAAATAAAAAAGCATATCTAAATATTGATTTTTTATTTGTTGGAAATGAATATATCAGAATAAAATGAAAAACTGAAAAAGAAGACTTTTCAGCAGATTGAAGTCATTTTTATCGACAAATTACTTTTAGTGGTTTTATGGCGTTAAAAGTAAGCCATATTTGTATCGATAAGTAAATGTAAATATTTTTGTAAATAGCCCCACTTGGAGTGAGTAAAATATCATATTAACCTTTCGAAAAAAAAAAACGCCTTAAGCGCTGATATTTTTTTCAGCAGGCACAGCATCAGATGGAGGACTTCATTCGCAGGTGGGCTTGTTTTATTACCGCCTAGACTTTTTTTTTAAAGCGGGAGGCAATTCTGCGAATAGCACCGTATAAAACCCACCAATATTTTACATCCGTCAAAAAATAAAGTGGGGGGTGGGGGGCAAAGTTGAATGATATAAAAAAAAATCAACACGTTTTTAAATCAAATAGCTGATGCATTTAAAAATTCATTCATTGATAAATCAAGATTGAAAATTTCATTAAAATCGGATAATTCCCAGATTTTGTTAATTTTATTCAATCGGGTGGGGGTGGGTAGATGTGTTTTGTTAAATAGGGATTTTTGCAGTGCCTAGTATAAAATGTATTAAAAATTAATTACATGTGTAATATTATTTTGCTTTTTTTTTTCAAACTCATCCTCATAATGTTACTACTTTTCGACTTAGACAAAAAGGTGCATATCCCATGAATGCGCCCTGGCCTCCCGTCCTAAAACATTAAGGCGTGCCTGCTGAAAATTCGATCCGCGGTACTTATGGACTCCCTAGTTGTTTAAAGGCGTTTTTATGAAAGGTTAATGGGATAATAAAGTGATATTTTAAGCGCGTTTCCAAGTTTTCTCGACAAGTAAATGTAAATATGTTACCTCCCCCCAATTTAAAATATTGTTTTAGCGGTTTGAAGGCTTTTTTTTATCAATTAATAACTTTTAGTGATTTGAAGGTGAAAAAGTAACCCACCCCATGTGTTTTTTATCAACAAATAATTCATTAATTTTTTTCATTTTATTCAAAACAACTGTAAAAAAATTAAGTAAATATGACCAAGTTTCAAAAATGAAAAATATATTATTAAACAAAATCAAATAGAAAATATTTACATTTACTTGTCGAGAAAAGACTGGGTGGGGGGAAAATATCGCTTTTATATCACATTAACTACTCAGAAAAAACGCCTTAAAAAGGGGGAGTTAATAAGTATCATGGGTCTGATTTTCAGCTAACACTGCATAGCGTTTTTTAGGGAAAAGAAAAAAAAAGAAAAGAAACAAAAAAAAAAAAACGTTGGCTCACACAACAGAGCTAAACACAAAATTTAACTACACTGTAGTTACGAGTTAAAAACTTTTTCCGCAAAATAAAATTTAGCCCGACCAACACAGATTCCACTACACAGTATTAACGAGCTACAAACACTTTTAACAAAAAAAGAAAAAAGAAGTTAGCCCGAACAAGAAAGATTTTGCTATCCAGAAGTACTGTGTTACAATCTGCACCCCCTTCCCCGATGTCACAGCAAAAATGTCCTTTTTATGCCGACTGGAGAGGAGGCCTTCTTCGACGGGTGAGTCCACTACTTGTTCACTGTAGTTACGCCACTACCTGCTAACCCCTAATTAATCTTAACATAGTTAAATGTCTCTAACACAATAACTCTCCGTTTTCACCCTCATTCTTACTCATACATAGAGAGGGTGAGAGTAGTATACAGAATGACATTGAGGGACGGGTCGATTTCTGACTTAATTGCTAATTACGACTAATTGAACCCAATTAAAATGGATTTTTTCAAACATTAAGTACTCCTAAAACCAAGGAATATCTTAGTATAAATTTTGTGTCATTAACCTAAATAGGAAAAAAGCCTCTAGTAAATAAAAGGTGTTGATCTCACCTTTAGTATAATAATAGAAGATATATATATATATATATATATATATATATATATATATATATATATATATATATATATATATATATATATATATATATATATATGTTTGTGTGTGTGTGTGTCTGTGTCTGTGCGTGTGTGTTTGTTAGTATATATATATATATATATATGTGTGTGTGTGTGTGTATGTGTGTGTGTGTGTGTCTGTCTGTGTCTGTGCGTGTGTGTTTGTTAGTATATATATATATATGTGTGTGTATGTGTGTGTGTGTGTGTGTGTGTGTGTGTGTGTGTGTGTAAGAATGAAATTAACCTTTATAGACCTATCTACCAGATAGTAACCAAATGGGACTAATTACTGACTATCTCTGTACTGTGCGATCGGGTTGGGCTTTCTATTGTAATCCTTTTTATAGCATTACATCAGCGCTTTACTCCCACTGCAGAAGAAATACATTACTCACCAATTAACTATCTTAGGAGATAATCCATAATGCTGTAGATTAAATGGTAAAGACCGGATCCAAACTCAAAAATGTCAGATTCTAAGAAACCCCATCGTCTGTTCTTGTTTATTGTACCAAAAACTTGTGCCTAAAATTAATGTTTAATCAAATAAAACAAAATGTATGTTAACCCGTTGGAAACACCTCGAACGATGACGCCACTTAGTTCGCACAGCACTAAACAAAACAATTTTTTATGAAACAGAAATGATGCGATCGAATATGTGTTCACGTAAAATATAGCCACGATGGCGGGGAACAAATTGAACATCAAAAAAACTTAAAGTTTCAGTCTCGATAGTTTTCGTTTTATCACAACTTTAATTATACAATTTGTTTAAATCATAAAGCCAATTGCAAACAAATCGATACTTCACTGCGAGTTTTATTTTTTATATTTTTGTAGACAAAATTAATAGATTAAAATATAACAGTTAACTGAAATTATCAGAACAAGAAAAATCTAGTGTAATGAGTGAACTGTTTTGGAAAATGATTTCTAAACTAATGCTTTTTCTACTAATATCCTTAAATGGGCGGTGTATTGGATACCAATGCTGAACATGGAATAGGCGAACTAGGTACTGGATGACAATGTTTACATTCATTTCACACTGATGTACTCAGGAAATGTATGGATACAATTTTTATCCTATTTAAGGGTAAGATAGCAGCGTAGATTTGACAGTTTATTCATGGTGGTGGGCAAAAGGAGAAGGACAATTCAAAATGTAGACAATACAAAGAGAATCCATTCTACTCTTCCTACTAAAGAAACTTGCGCTAATTAACATTATGAAAACTCATATTCGATATGTTTCCAAACTGACATACACTTTTCATTTTTCCTCAGGGGCACTACAAACAATCAACATCATCAGTGTGATTATCAATCTTACCAAACAGTGAATTACTTTCTCATTGGCTGTTCCGTGATTGTGGAAATACATAGGATCGGAAATAATAAAGATTAACCTCACCTCCTCCTTGTCTGCTTTATATATACAGCAGTTGTTAGTATTATAAAATTACAGTATTTTGCACATTTCCCTGTGAATCTCGTTTCTCAACCAGTGGTGCCCTTTGTATTATTTCTTGTGCTATTTTTCTGTATTCTCTTATTCTTTTGTCTCTATCACCACATAGTTTACACGTGCTATTATACTGTGTATTATCAATTTTTGCTTTGAAATAGTTCGTCCTTGTGACATAATTTTGTACTGCTATGATTAGGGTTTCAATTTCCCTCTTTAAGTTTCCCCCTCGTTACTATATCTAGGTCATCTCATCTGTAAAGTTGAAGTATACATATAATTATTTTCCTCCCATTTTTGTTTTCTAGATTATTTAATTTTTGTTTTCAGCGTTTCTAGTGCTGTTACTGGCTGACATAATCCATCTCTCTTTGTCCGTGTTTATATATTATTCATATCCATATATTGCTCCATCCACACAGTCCTCAATGTTTTTGAATCCTCTTTCTCATTCATTTGTTGACAGAGTGATCAATTTACTTGTTATATTGTCCATATTTCTAGTTACTCCCTTGTCCAGTTTAAGAATTATTCAGAGTATCCTTCATGAGAGAGACAGCCTTTGATGAGATTTCTGCTGCAGAGTTTGGTTTTGAGAAATCTTCTTGTTCTTTTTAGGTACTCCTTTCTGACTTTTTTTTATTTCCTCTACATTTGCTTGAGTTTCTAATAGTCTGAGATATTTTAAATATCATTTTTTCACCAAATGTTATGATGTTTTCCCGATTGTGCAGTTTTTTTCCCTCAATTGTTTTCTTGTTTCTTTTTTCTTGTAAACATGCCATATTCTTCAATCCCAAATTCCTATATCTTTACTAAAGATGAAAATAGTTTGTATTAAGTATTCAAATTCTTTATAGTTTTTGGCTAACAATTTAATATTATCTATGTACATGGGAAAAAGAAAATAACAAATACTTGGGAATATTGGAAGTGGACACCATGAAAAAAGAGATGAAACAAAAAGTGACAAAATTGTAACTAAGAAGAATAAGAAAGATTCTTGAAATCAAGCTCTGCAGCATAAATATTTTCAAGAAAATAAACCCCTTGTCTGTCTTCCTTGTAAAATACTTTGGAACATTCTTAAAATCGACAAGAGAGAAACCCCGAAAGATGAACCAAATACAATGAAACTCCTGACAAAGCACAAGACTTTGCTCCTCAAAGACGACATAGACGTACTATATGAGTTAAGGAAAGAAGGTGGATTAGGTCTCGACATCATTGAAGATTGTGTAGTAGCGACAATTTGAACACTCAAAGAATACACTAAAAAGAGCAAAGAAAGACTAATTGCAACAGCCAGAAAAAGCATTTGCAACAGATGGACAAGAAGAAATACAACAAAAAATATAAAACAGAAATGGGTAGAAAACAACCAAATGGATACTTCAATCGACAAACTGGATATATAGAATATCAGAAAACATGGACATGGCTAAGAAAGGCAAATCTCAAGGGAGAAACTGAATCTCGCATAATTACAACACAAAAATATGCAATAGAAACAAATTATATCAATGTGAAATATAGATAAGACGCAACTTAATATGAAATGATGCATAAAGATAGAGACGAAACAGTGTTTCATATAAAAAGCAAATGCAGCAAACTAGCATGAAGGGGGCACAATATTAGACACGACTGGTTTGGAAGGGTTATTCACTGGTAATTTTGCAAGAAATTATATTTTCACCATGCTACTAAATGGTATAAGCGCAAACCGAAATCTGTCCAAGAGAATGGGGCACATGGATTTCTCTAGGTCTTTGGAATACGGACGGATCATCTAATCCTGTCTAGGAGACAAGACATAGTATTAACTAACTGTATATCAAAGAGGGAAAATGAGAGAAAACAAAAGATATACAAATATTTTGGCCTCGCCATAGAACTGAAAGAAAAACTGTGGAACATAAAGGTTAACGTCGTAGGAATTGTAAATGGTCCCCAAGTGTCTGGAAAATTGTCTAGGTGAATCGTAAATAAGAGGAAGAATCGAAACCATCCAAACAACATCACTGTTAATATCAGCTAGAATACTCAGAAGTTGTCCTGGAGACCTGAGGAAACATGCTGTTACTCAACCTCCAGTGAACCACCAGCTAAGGTGGGTGTGGAAATTTCTCATGCAGTGAAAATAATAATAATAATAATAATAATAATAATAATAATAATAATAATAATGATAATAATAATAGAAATGAATAGGAAAACTTGTCAAGTATAGAATGATGCATGCAAGCCGTCTATAATATGGGTACGCAATAAGAGTGTAAAAGAGAAAGGAGGTTTTACATCAGATAGTTCAAATACTGAATGCCACAAATTGAATAAAACTTCAATCTTCAAAACAGATTTTTAAAACCTTTCTAAAAAATGACTCAGTTTTGATCTATGCAAATTATTATGTGATCCCGAAATGAACTACAATAATACTTAAAATGAATATTTCATTATCTTCCTAGTTGACTTTCTTAATTTAGTGCACTTGACCTCCGATTAGTTTGTGATGCTGGCGTCAAAATATTTTGTAAAGATTACTCTTGGTTACTCCGAGTATTAAATCAAAGAGACAAACTATTTTTATGTAGCATCTGTTACTTGTGTATTCTGATTAGACTCCACTGGCACGAGGTCACGTCGACTTGATAATTACATATGAACAAATGAAAATGCCTGGCGCAACTAAGGCCTTCTATTTTATTTTATTTTGAAAACAAACTACAACTCTTTTTTGTTCTGTTTTCTTTTTCTTTTATGTGGTTATCTTATCGTTTTTCACAACATAAATATGTATAAACGGTCAACGTATGTTCGTCCTAAAATATCTATCAGCTATTTTGTTGGTGATCAGATTTGTCTTATTCAGGATTCTCTCTTTTTCTTTCTCTTGTTCTATTCTCTCTTTAAACGTTTTTTTTCTCTTTCCCTACTTCCTTCGCTAATTTTGCTTTTTTTCTCTCTCACTTTGCTCGGATTCAGGCATCAAAACTTCCAAGTTTATTGCCTGTGACAGTTTTTTTTTTAAATCAATGTTACGTGCCTTGTCTTGAATAGGCTAATATAATGAGCAGTAGAATACTAATACAGAAGAAAAAGAAGGCAGAAAAACCCTTGAATACGTTATATCTGATTCCAAACACGCACAGCGTGGACAGCAGTAAAGAATTTACGTGTCCCTTGGTAGACATCATCTCAAATAACAGTGCTAAGGCCCTTAGTGGAATTAATCAAAAGTAAGTGTCTTAAATGTTAAAAAACAGCGTGTGAAAAAAAGAGAGAATTTGATGTATTGAGTTTTAGGCTATCTTTAATTTCGGGCTCTTCTCGGCATCGTGTACGGTCAGATTTGACTTGAGTTTAAAGTACGTAGAAACACTGGTCAACAATAGACAGGTGAACTTAAGTTTGGTGTTTTCAGATCAATAGCTGTATGATGTCCACTTTAGAATGCCCGGCATCGGAAGTATAGAATTAAAAACTAACACATCAAAATCAGGATTAACATTAGATCAAGCATTCCAAACATATTCAAAACATTGTCACCTAGTATTTCATCAATCTGTAGTAATTTTTATGATCAATTGGCTAAAATAATTGATTTGTTTTCTGTAGCAAATAAAGTGAAGATAATAATGATGATTTCGTATTTTGATTTTCGAGAGTGAAAGGCTCTATTTATTTTGAAAACTAATGCAATACGTTACTTTTCTCTATTATTCAGTACATTTAGGCTTTCATGAGACTAAGTTAAGAGTTACAAATATCTATAATTTACTGAAAATCATGAAATATATTATAAGAGATATAAGAGATATAAAAATTTGTATGCTTCAAGAATTAGTATTTGTGCAATATTTTTTTTTGTTATTACTGTATTGGCAGATAAGTAACTAATGTGAATGTTTACTCATGTCCAATTTTTCTACTTTTGTCTTCCACAATTATCATTACCAACCAAAGATAAAATATGATGTAAAGAAGATAGTATTGGATTATGATAGTATTTTAGATATATTTGTTTGAAGTAAAAATAAAACAAAGTAAATACGATATACAACCATAATTCTCTTGTTGTGATTTTTGTCGATAATTCGGGCCGTCTTACAATTTGCCAATCGACAATACCTATTTTATGTATTTATAGATTCTTAATTGCGTGCCAATATTTCTCAGCATGAGTTCTCAAGTCCACGCACATGGATATTCAAAACATATCGAGACTAAAGTTAAAGTGAATAATTAATTGAATGCTAACTTTCTTTAGAATATACCGTTTCAATTTACGTCTTCTTCTAGAGAGTTTGCCCTGGTCAAAGGAGCTTTGAAACTTTTCTTCTAATATGGTGTGTTCCCTTCCTGTCATCAAATCTTACTGTTGATACATTTTCAAGATAAAAACAAGAATAGGAGTGACGTGCTCTGCTGACTATATGCTGCAGTTGTACAACACCATCTTTCGATAAAAAGTGTTGCTCAAAAGTGCCAATACTGTCCTTATATTTTCTTCAAACAAGCACTGATTTACTTAAACAGCGGTCTAGACGTCTTATCATCATTTCATTATATAAATTGCCAGAAATTTCACACGTCTACATCTGAATTTTGATATAGTTTTAATTAAGAAACTAGAACTCCAGTCGGGATACTTTGTCATCAAATTTTGTCAGCATACACATAAAGGCACACACCAATACATACGTGAACAGGTACGCACGCGAAAACACATGTATAAAATTTACATGCACACATCCTGTACACACACATACACACACATAGGAACACACACACACAATATATATATATATATATATATATATATATATATATATATATATATATATATATATATAAAGCCTGAATTACTTGTAAATACGCAGTTCAACTCCGTTTGTCACATGCAATCGGCAAAAATACTTAATTTATTTCATATGTACGTAATTAGCATGCACATTTGTACCGATTGACTCTCTCCTACAGACTTATATACGAGTCATTACTCAAAGCTTTGAGGAATTTGACCATGAAAAAACAAATTAAATAAAAACATACATCTAGTCTTTTTGAAAGTAAACACTTTGGATATGAATGCATCAATTCTAACGGTTTCCTTTCAACATTCTGTGGATTTTTGCTGGGAATTTGAATAGACTATGAGTGAATAATCCTTAAAAGATTTTTTTAAATTTAAATAAATTTGCTTTTAGGCCGGTGTTTTAGACTTAACTAAATAATAATGCTATCCAATTAGTCTTACTGTAACATGGCTTCCAACTGATTTTTCTAGAGATTTCTATATCGGTGAGAGCTCCCTTTTATCCCCAGGAAGAGAAACTATTTCACTTACTGCGGTTCGAATAAATATACATATGAAATTTGGTAGCTTTACATCAAACCGTTTGGCGACTTTAAAAGGACACACCAACTATTTCCAATTATCAACAAATTTCAATTGTACATTTATATATGCATTTATCGAATCTGTATGAGTTAGGATTCTTATTTATATTTTCATCCATATTTTTACCATTTACTGATATTTACTTGAACCCGAACACCGTATTATAGTAACTGCTCTACATAAATGATCAACTATCCAAGAATTGAATAGGCTCATCGTTGCTTAAATATGGTCATCTGTCATAAACTAATGCTTATGAGAATAAGTATTCTTCTGCATGTTTTTATTTAGTAAACTTAACGTAACTCCACTATCGCAGTTGTTTGTTTATTGTCGCTTATGATATGTCTATCCTTATATGCGCCTGTCATTATATATTGACGAATATTTTTCTCAGTATTTTAAATAACAATTAGATGAAATACTGGAATAAAATTGCGTGATAAATATTCAAAGGACTTATCCATCTAAATCGACAATAACATATCTATTTCGTCGTCATTGGTAGAGTAAAAAAAATGAAACACCTGCACAAAAAGGCTTTAATTACTACAGAGGACGCGACCATTTGCAATTTTTTGAGATGCACATTTGAATCGACACTACAACCAGAAGTTTTACAAGTTGCAGTGTCTTGTCAGATTCTACTTGATAGTCACTTTCTTTCTTGTAATTGTTTGAATCCAGAAGTGTATTTCTCCTATACAGCTTCCCTAATAAATCTAAATATCTCAGTTTTCCTTATTATTCTACCCATAGCTAAGAGAAATATATTCATTTCTTTAGAAAAGGCATAAATCCATTAGTTATAAATGAAAGCAAACAATTCCAGCTGGTATTTGAACTTTTATAACCGATTTCATTTTGCACACGTACATGTATTATAAACAACTGAATGATACAATTTAAATTGACTGTAAATACACTACGTTCATAACAATAATAACTCTTTGAAAATTATGAACATTTTTTAAAGAAAAACTACTAATACTCTACCATAAAACCTACACGGAATTGATCTATAAATCGTCCTGTTTGAATTCATTTTTTTTACTTATTTACTAGTTAATATTTCTTTATTTCAAGGAAATCCTTCGTATATTTAGAATATCTTGCTTTTTTTTTCTGTCTGAGAGATTTTTCATTGAGCGAGTACGTATGACATGTTTACGTATATTAAAGGAAAAAATATATTTGTCTAAAAGTCTGAGGAATTGGTATCATTTTATTGAAAATGAATAAAAAAAAGCGAATTAGAGAATTATATTTTATCTAAATGATTTCATGTTATTTATGTGATAGTTGGTAAGAGAAGAACGACTATTTGATGATAGCAGCATCAGAGATAAATATTGTAGAGTATAAAAATGGTGATAACAAAATTTATGAAAGAACGGTAAAAGATTTTGAGACATACAGCAATGCAAACGTATGATGAAAATAAAACCAAAATAGAATATTCTTGAAATGTATTCCATGAACTCAAAAGCATATATTTTTGTCATATATTTATTTTTATTTATGTAGTTATAAGCATTGTTATCTTTCTCTATAAATATATTTGATTTTCTAATTTTGTAAGTGTTCACAATCACATCAATTTACTGAAGGATACTTATAATAAATTCTATACATTTAAACTAATGTGTATGTATTCAGGTTCCCTATAAACCTATTAAGGTGTTGCGTGTCATGACAAGTAATTCCATTTCATGGCAATTCTCTGAATAACGAGAAATACTTGATGGAACTCATCTCTAACTAAATGTACTGATTATCAACATCAAATGAAAATCCTGAACTATTATCGAACACCGAAGATGCTTTGTCTTTTTACAAGTCTAAACGATTACATCTGCCCTTCTATTTAACCATGGGTTGGGGGAAGAGCAAATTCATGCCTTCATTAAGAGCAAAGGGCATCTCTGTCCTCCGCACCACTAACCCTAAGGGCATCCGCACCTAGAAATTGACTTTGTAATGATATATTCAGAATTGCTGAGGGTGTTTACTGTTTGAAATATGACAATATTCTTGCTGATGACTTGGTATAAGAATACATTAAGTTACATTGTTGTTATTGACATGGTAACTATTGGATTCAATGATACATGAATGTGCAGTAAATATTATTAGCCTAAATTATGTATGATCAGCTATAAAACCTTTTTAAGATTCCTCTTTGCAATGTTCTTGCATCAAACGAAAGTAATTATGAAATATTACTTGAAAGATGCTCACTTCAATGTATAGGATAAGTTATACTATTTTTTTACGGGAACGCACAGAGAACTAGAAAAATTATTTCGCGAAAATGTATAGTTCAGAAAATATTACAATGACTATAATTGAATCCTGTTGCCATACGGGGGTCTTCCAGTAGTCACCCTTTTGATCTTGGGCAGCACTATCATACAGGCGTTTAATGTACGTATCTGTGTTGAGTCTGAGGTAATGTGAGAACGAATGAAGATATACCGTCTCCATCGTTAGTGACCACCCTAAATAGCATGGTGCCTTCTCATCTGAAAAAAAATAAAACAACAAAGGATGTTCGGTTGGAGGGGATGCTTGAGTTTCTTCAAAAACTTTGTATCGTGGTCTTTTCTATGGTCCTTCATGGCCTGTGTTAAAAAAATTGGCCCTTTCAAATATTGTATGAAAAATGACTATGAACCTGCTTGACGTTTTGGGGTCGTTGTCAAGCATGGGCTGGATTTGATCAAACATCCAAGAGTTCTTCTCTGATCAGAATGCTTCGAAGCTGTTATACTTTCGTAATCATAACATGATACAAGCAAACCTTTTTAAATCATCTGCAGTGCCCTCAGTATGACACCCAAGCACTGTGAAATCAAACTGGAGGTTTTGATGGGAATGCAACGCAGTACAGTATGCCGTTTCAAATTTTCTGGATAAGTGAATTGCGTCATGGTGCTGCTAACCTCACAGACAGTGAGTAGCCAACTGACTCTAGTTTGCTGCAAAGTAGAAACAAGCTGAAGCAAACTAAGCGCATGCACTAAATTAATAATTGTGTGAGTGTGATTTTGCCATATTCTTTTATTTAGCGAACTCTACTCACAAATAGTAAATGCCTTGAATTATGCGTAATAAGATACACTTAATTATCTGATGGACGTGAATCCATGGAATGCGATCGTTTTCAATTTATCCCGATATCATCATTGACAGTAGGGATAATCATATACCTTATTATTCAAAACTCTGACTTTTAATTATGTTCATTACGTATATAAACGCTTCGTTGATTTTATTGTCGCCTTCTCTCAGACTTTACTGCTTCTAATTTGGCCTTCGTAATCCCTTTTCACTTTCACCAAAAATAACAATCTTTTGAAAGCGTTTAGCTTTATCTTTTTTTTTTCTCGTTGCTACATTTTTTCTTATTGTATTTTACACTTATAAAATTAGCATAATCTTTTTATTATTATAATGAGTTTTTCACACCTGCCGTAGCCGGTGGTTCACTGGAGGCTGAGTGACAGCAAGTCTCCTCAGGTCACCAGGACTCTTCTGAATATTCTAGCCGATCTTCACAGTGCTGTAGTTTGGATGGTCTCGATTTCCAATTTACACAAATTCTTTTTCAGGGCTTTGAGGACCGTTCCAAGGTCACTAATTACAATTGGCACGACCTTCACCTTAATGATCCACAGTTCTCTCAGATCTCTGGCAAGGCACAAGTATTCTTTTATTTTCACTCGGGTTCGGTTGGGCTGGCAAAATCCACGAGATGACAGGTTCTATTCTTCTTGTCGAGCAATACTAGGTTCGGTCTCCTGGTCGGGATTAGGTGATCAGTCTGTACCTCGAAGTCACAGAGAATTTTATTTCTTGCAGATCTCTGGCAAGGCACAAGTATTCAAACTGGAGGTTTTGATGGGAATGCAACGCAGTACAGTATGCCGTTTCAAATTTCTAACCCCTAACTACATGAGCACTTCAAGCCTCAAACACAAGAGATATTGAAGAATAAGTTCCAATTACCGTCGAACTGGGAAGACAAGGTAGCATGCGATTGTAACTCAAACTCGAAATGCCACAAAGTCCACTGCAAAATGACCAAGTATATATAAGACTCCACGGTGTCATGCAAATCAACCAGTCAAGCAGCCAATCAGAACTCAAGGAATGGAATGACCCAAATCACCATAGACAAACACCTGGACCTTGCTGGATAATTGGAAAAGCTGTGGAATATGAGGGTGAAAGTGATATCAATCGTAGTTGGAACACATGGAACGGTCCCTAAAAATTTAGAAAAGAGACCAGAGGAACTGGAAATCAGAGGAAGAATTCAGACCATCCAGAGAAAAGTATTGTTGAAAACAGATAGAATACTCAGGAGAGTCCTGGAGACCTGAGGAGACTTGTTGTCACTTAAACTCCAGTGAAAGACCATCAGCTAACGCTGGTATGAAAAACTAATAATAATAATAATAATAATAATAATAATAATACGATGAAAGAGATGCAAATAATTAATAAAAGAAAGTATAAAAATAGACAAGAGCCTCCTATTTTGTATGTGTGCATTTATGTATCATTTATGCATGTTTATGCGTGTATTTAAGCAATTTCATGAAAATATCTGTTGTCAGAGAGATTTGTAACATAACTGCTTATCTATTTTCAGTGTAGCCAATAAAATTTCAATGTATCGGACAGCGGAGAGAATATCATAAATCTCACAGGTGGAACTTTGAAACTCGCAGTAGTTGAATGCTGACATTTGGCTGCAAAACTTGATTGACTAATTCAATTATGACGTGCAACCTTTGGTCTAAATGTCGGGATGGTGATTCAATAGCAATATCTACAATTCTAATGCGCATATATTTGCAAGTGTAATAGTAAAAATGTACTCAGTGACATTAGACGGCAACAGGATTTATCATCACTATATTTGACTTTGTCCTTAAAACATAATTCCTCTTTTCTGGTGTAGAGAGGGGGGGGGCGAGAAATACTGAAAATCCTTTCATTTTACTATGTATATCGGAATGTATTGAAAGCTAAAAATCGATTCACATAGAACATATTAGTGTTTCTAAAGAATATAAGGTAAATTATATTACAACTATATCGTTAGGTTATGTTCTTTAATAGAACCAGTGAGTGGTATAGGCTACGAGACCAATGTTCATGAGTTTGATTCTCATAGAATGCTCCATATGTCTGGCCTTATACCAAACTCAGTGAAGTATGCAAGATGAAAGGGCATTTTGCATAATGTACAGGTTAGAAAACTAGGGTAGCAGACAAATGTTCGCGAGATTGATTCTCAACTAGGTGACCCGTACTTCGGGCATTATGTTGAATTAAGATAAAATATTTATACACACACGGATTACACACACACACACACACACACACACACAGAGACACACAGACAGACAGACATACGCATGCACACACACGCACGCGCATATGTGTGTGTATGTATGTATATATGTATGTATGTGTACCATGTTTACATACCTGTATGTGTGTGCACGTGTTTAAATATAAGTTACAGATCGATGAACAAATATGCTATGAATATGTAATGAATTTACCAGATATATAGATATTCTAATCCAGAATGCGTAACAATCTTCTATATATTAATATTGTTGTAACTACCTACCTACTTTCACCGTAAGGAGTAAAATTATAGATACACGAATTTACATGAGAACTAAGCCCATTTTACACACGAACTGGATTACGAAATTTTTTCTCAGCATATCATCTCTCCACGTGACAACTTTGCCGCAAAATAGATCTATCGCCTTTACAAAAATACTTCAAAAGTATTGAAATAGTAACTAAAAATTGCTTTTTTTAAAAACTCCATAGAATCTTAAAAAATTAACATGCATACATCAACTTACCTCAAATAGATAGCATATTGATACATTTAAAACTATCGTCATTTTGTGAAAATTGATATAATATAAACTCCGATTAACAAACTTAAAACCTTTTATGAATAAATTCTAAAAAAGATTTTCTTTTGTTCTTACTAAGCTTTGTTAGGTATATTATTCTTAGATTATATGTTCTTTTAGTCGTCACCTACATACGCATCGAAAAATTTCATCGTTACTTAATTTCCGTGTCCTGTTGACGAACAGTACTCTATGAGTGACGTAACCGTACGTCATATTTTCATATATACGTAATGCTTGAGGATATTTGTGCAATCAAAACTTTGGAGAAATTCAGAGCACTAGACAAAAGATATTATTCATCATAAGCTTCCAACACTTTCAAGATATTGAAAATTCCATTATGTTATAATAGAATATACAATTCACATAAACTGTAACATGGGGTCATTTAATACAAGAGAAAATACATTGATTATAGAATAATAATCCCATCAGTTTTATTTGTAAAATACCTGTATTTAAACAATAGGACATTTTATAAATGTTAGCTTAGTTTGGCACAAGGCTAGAAATAGGTGAGATCTCACACCACGGTATAAAGTTAACCAATTTATTTTAACTTATACACCCCAACACTAGCACACACTATAGTATCAACAAATGACCCATATTCTTTAACTACCTCCTCTTCATCGCACACATTATGCTATCAACCATGACCTACATTTCCTCTCCCTACCCCTCAAACCTAACAACCCTATCGACTCAACTTCCCGTCCCTCAAACCTCCAGCCCAAGATTAAGAACAGCTACACCGGATGACACCGACAACTACACCCCCTTCCCCAATACGCGACCATCATTACTTATCACTCGACTAGCAGTAACTTAATGTATCTCACACAAGATCTCACCACGTGTCCTGAAGAAGGTTTCAAAAGCTGAAACGTTATAACGTCGATGTTAAATATTAATATTAATAAATATTAATACTTTGTATATCTTTTCTATATTTTACACACACACACACACACACACACACATATATATATAAAAGAATGTCGTGGTACGTCCGTGTCGTCGTATAACCCCGAAAAGAGATATCATTCATACATGAAATCTCGCATAGACCTTAATATGTTTATAATTAAAAAACGCACAAAATCTAGTCTTTGTTTTTTACTGATTAAGTGATATAATTAATTATTTGAACAAAAATCAATCGATTTACGGAACTTGTCCCATAGCAGCTGTGAATATATAACTGACTAAAGTTGACGGAGATTTCTTCATAAAGTATAAAGCAAGAAAATAAAAAGAGAGCACAATATCATTAAAAGGTAGTCACAAAATCATTTTGATATATAATGTGGGAATTTTGATAATGCTTTAAAGTCAGTTTTTTTTTGTCAAACTTTCAAATTTGGAAAAACAAAACTTAAATTTATTTGCTTGTAAAACCTAAACAAACCTCTCAGCACGCATCACAATTCAAAACTTATGCAGTTTGATTCGCAATTTCTCAAGTATTGCTGGTCCAATTTTTAAAATATCTACATGATTGGAAATAAAATAAAAATATTTTTTTTCCGAGATTAAATTTAATAACGTTATTTTGTTTTGCAAAATCAAAGTGGCTAATATTTATCCATATTCTTGAAATTGTACTGTCAATTAGAAGACACCTTAATCTTCAGCCGGAAAGGTGTTTTTTTTTCTCCGATTCGTGGGAGCAAGAAAATCACAGACTAAAGTTGACGGAGATTTCTTCAAGAAGTATAAAGTAAGCAAAAAAGAGCACTATATCATTAATAGAATATAATCTCAGAATGATACTGATATGTAATATAGGGAATTTTCATAATGCTCTTGATAACGCTTTTAATGCGTTTTTTGTCAAACTTTCAATTTGGGGAATAAAAAATTTTTAAAAATTAAAATTTACTCGCTTTTTAAAATGTAAACAAAATCGTTCAGCATGAGCACACTGAATAGGTTTTGTTTAAAAATCTATGTATTCTATTTATTGTAAGTAATACAACACAGCGGGTATTTAAAAAGTATTCTTAAGTTCAAAGTGATATTATATATTCAAGTTAGTACTATGTATGTGTATACGTGCAGTATTAAAATGAAAATGTTGAAAAATCTTATGGTAAACTAAAAAACAACAAAAAACAACCAAAGAAAAAAACCGCTGATATCCGTACTTCTTATTCTCTAAAGATTTGGTTACATTATAGAGATACGTACAATTTGAGTGGAGAATCAGAAAGAACATACAAAAACATACAATTTTACATAAGAATGGCAAGTTTTATCAAAATTGCTCCAAAAATAAAGAAATAGTGAAGAAATTACTGAATTTCTGGTTTTAAATAGGTCTGTGATTTGACATATTTTTTCAGTAAAATCATGTCGACTTTTATTTTTCGGAGTTTAAATTATCATAACTTTTAAACCGCTGTGGGTATTTGCAATATTCAAACAGTTTTGAACTCCATTTACAGAGCTCTATATAACTCCTATGATTAAATAACAAGAATAACGAATAAAAAAATGTTACTTATAGGAGCAGCGATTCCAGTTAGCTCCTATTACTATTACTTCGACCTTTGAACTTCCTAAAATTGTAAACATTACTGTATTTCTTCACTTAAAATCATTTTGACTTATCTAATGAAAATTAAATATTCTTAAAACTCTGTTTAATGCTATTCTCTACTAATATCTCTCTTTGTGGGAGATTTTGTCATATATATATATAATATTATATATATATATATATATATATTGAGTTTTAATCGATTTGGGGCGTAAAACTTGAAAAGCACCGGACAAAAGGGCCCTTGTTTCATCAATAAAAAAATTCTATTTTCATTCTTCCTTAGTCTTCCATCCATTGACATCGTGGTGATCACTATGATAACCCTCAATATATCATATAAATTTGCCTGTACCAAAAATTTATGTAACTATATATATATATATATATATATATATATATATATATATATATATATATATATATATATATATATATATAACATAGTTTTTTATGCTTAATAATAAAGAGTGCTTCTTATCAGTGGTAGAACTCATAGGTGAGAAACCGACAGTTTTCACGTACCATTGACTCTAACATAAATAATGAAAAAGGATATAAAAGCATGAAAATCGTTAAAATGAATGATTGAAATCCACCCATATCAAAACCCTTATAAATTACTTTATCGATATAAAACTACAAAATCGACATCTCTTTATTATACTTTTTTCAAAGTTTTATTAATCCATTTAAATATGACATCTATCATCCTGTTCACTCCACTTAACTCAAGGGCGGAGTGCGATATCACCTACATTGAAAAGGCTGCTCTACGTGTTAACTTGTTGTAACTATGTTCGATTTACTCCTCACCGAGAGAAATTTATTTTTATTTCACAATAAAAAATCTTAACTTGAATGTAACATCCTGTTTCTCAGAGTGTTATTGTCATAGCTGCTGTGGTTGCTGCTATCAGAGGTAATAACAGTAGTCAATTGTTGTAGCTAACAGTGTAAAACGAAGGTCGCTTTGTTTTTTGTTCTTCCACGCCATTGCGCATGTGCGTTTCCAGCGTAGGTTTATAGGGCGCTCGAAGTTTCTTTGTTTTGGTTGGACTGTTATGCCCTAGTAGTAAGCATCTATTTAGTCTGCGTTCAGCCTAATTTCCTGCATTTGTAAGACTAATGTTCTATATGCTTTATACGCTATGAATTCAATAAAATAAAATACTAATTACATGTACATACATTTTTTTCGCATACGTATGTCGGGAAATGAATGCAAACACGCATACATAGATATGTGCATATTAATCACTTCATATGTGTATGCATTTTTTTAATCCTTTGCTTGAAAAAAAAACTTGTTGGCGTCAACAATTTGCCTATGACAATCTTGCATTATTAGATATAACTCTTCTATTTACCAGCTCTGTCGCATTAGATTTAGCTAAATATTCATGAAAGCCATTTTGTTGAAATTGCATTCTGAACTTCTGAGATGAAGTATTTTACTATTCCACGTATCTTTGGACAACAGTTACAACAATAGTGAAAGATAGACATATCATTTTGAAATGAAACTCATTACTTTTATAACATTTATTAACATAAAACAATACTTTTTCTGGTTAAATAAGCTTATTCTATTTTCTTTTAAAATATCAAGACATGCACAAATAAAATTGATTTTATTTCCTCCAACATTTACATACTTAAATGTATTCACATGTATATCCAATATGCATACATATTCTATATGTATTATAGAATATGTATGCATATGTCCACAGATTCTTTTTTCTGTAATAGTTCATGTCAGAAGCTAAGTGGATTCAAGTAATTTTACTTTTGGGTTATTAGGTCATTTCAGAGTGGCTTATTCGATTAAATTTTAAAAGTCATCATTATAAATGACAATATGAACAAATAGACAGTACAATATGAACTAATGTTAAATATGAAGATGTCGGCTTAAACATGGAAAGTACCTATATGTCACTGATTACTTCCATTACTTAAATAAACCTAATTCACAACTGATTCTTGAAAATAAAAATTACAAATTCAATATTTGCAACAAGAAGACAGCGGTTTTTATTGTCCCATTATCAAGTAGCATAGTGGGTCAAGTAAGAATTTAACTTAATAAAATTTTATAAGATTTGCCAAGTTAAGGTTACAAATTTTTAATATTCATAAGGATGTTTGATTCTTCTGACTACTTCAAATAATATGATCTAATTAAACAGATCAGTAATTCATATTCATACAAAAATTTTTTATCATAGTTATTTCTTAGTTTCAAGACCGTCCTGTCGACTAGAGCTGTAGAATGTTCCGACTGTACCTCTGCAGAGACATAAGACCCCATGTAATCATTTGTTTGCCGTGGGTGGCGACCCGTGATGTTTAAAGCAGGAATCTTGATGTTTGAGTAATCCATGTCATGCAACACTCCACTTTGGCCCCTACTTTGGCTAAACGGGCGGTCAAAGATCAATCAGCTGGTCACATCAAGCCATATCACCAATATATGATTGTCCCAACAGTATAGCTCTTATAGCAAAACCTCAGGCCTTTTTATCATATATATCCTAGAAGGCAGCGGCTGAAGGTCAGTGTACTGACAGTGACGTTAAACTGCATCTAGTAGCAAGGTTCTAATTCTGGAGCTCTGCCATTATCCCCAGGTCCTTTCATACCCGGAGTGGTAGTAATTGTTAGGGCCCAATCTATGGGCTAAATAGATGAAAAAATAAGTTTTAACAAATGTATTTGAAAACGAGTAAAAAAAAAAACTTGAATACCAAACATGAATTAATAAAACAAAAACATATACTGCATAAAATGACCAAAATGTTGACATGCCGTAAAATCCAACTTAACAACCGGTCAACAGTTTCAAGAAAATACTTAGATAAATATGTTCGTTCTAATTGACAGTATTTACAGCGATATAAATTTTGAAATTCTGCTTCAACCTCTCTTCTAGTAAAAAAAGCAACCTTTTCATTCATACTATCTCTGATAAGTTACGTATGCTTATTTTAAGCAATATCACGTGTTCATTTTTAGAGTTCTATTAGAGTAAACCGGTTATTAGAATATCTGACAGCGATTTATATTTTTTCTTCCAGTAAAGAAAACCCAATATCTAAAACTGTGGCTTGTACCTAAGTAAAATTTTGATATTTTTGGAAACGATATTTCTCGATGACCATCCTTCAGCATATCATCTAATAGCAAAATCAACAGTATCACATAAAATCTATAGCAGCATAGATACACATTTTTACATGCATATATACATGAATAAACACACGCGTATTATACGTACTTATATGTATATACATATTTCCCAAGCTGTGTTTTTTTATTACGTAGTATATAATAACACTCCAAGTTTGTTCTTTATATCTCTCCCCTCCCCCTCTCTCTCTTCTCTCTCTCTCTCTCTCTCTCTCTCTGTCACACTCACACACGCATTTTCTATCCATCATCTATATATCTATCAATCTTTTATATATATATATATATATATATATATATATATATATTATATATATATATATAATTTCATTTTTATTCACTTCAGTGCATTTAATAGCGAAGTGTCAGTTGACCCTCGGCGATATTCATTGTACGTGTCGCCTACTTGATATTCAACATTGACCATACAATACAATAAATAGTAAGTTTATATGATCTCTCCGTTGACTGAAGCCCCCGCGTCATTCTCTGCTGCTTTTTGCGATCCCTTTAGGCCTACAGCACAGAAGACATTTGAGCTGAATCAGCTTTTGTGGCTCAGAAAGACTAAGACGCGCAACGCAGAGACAGCCATGTTTGAACAGACCACATTGTATGGGGCGAATGTGAGCAGCATGCCACGTGTTCAACAGGGCGCTTCTACCAGATGAATTAACATCCTTTGATAACCGTTCGTTCATCTCATCTTTCACGTCTCCTCCACCGGATGTGTCTCTTTTGCGATACGAAATATATATTTACGGTCACCCCGTTCTGTTTGATAGCCTAGCATGATTGGAAAGGGTGAGGTTGGAGTTAGAAGGTTTTAAGGCAAGCGTAATCTGGCGGATAGAAATATAAAGTCCACATATACAATTAGACACGATGCAAAATAGCAAAGAGCAAATAAACAAATAAAAAAGACGTTGCCCAACAATGCTATTGAGCAGCCGACCATATATGATACGTTCAGAGAGTCAGACAGACAGACAGACAGACAGACAGACAGACAGAGATAGAGACAGAGACAGACAAAGAGACAGTGACAGAATTACTTATACAGATATACAGAGAGGAAGAGAGGGGAGGAGAGAGAAAGAAGAGAGATTTCTTTAACTGGATAACGTGTTTTATACATTTGTACTTATGAGGTTAGCTGATTGAAGCTATTAAGTAAAGATGCAATCAGTATAAATGAAATGCAGGTAAGGATATTGGTATATTATTCAAATGTTACTTTGGCACATGGTTCATATCCTGTCTGATAATACTGAATATATATGACGTCCTACTTTCGTTCTAATATTGGATATTCAAAAGAAATATACCGTTTTCACTTGACGTATAATATTTCAAGGAGAGAATGTGTCATCAAAGATTTTTATCACGAAAACCTATGGTTGTCAGTCTGTTATAAAGACGTCATCGATTCAGAGTTTAAGAAAGTAAAACTTTTCAACTTTAATAAGTTTTATTTCGATTATGAAAACACTGAAATGAATGGCACAGTGTTAAATATACAAAATTGAGTAATCGTCATCATAATTTCTTACTGTGAGGAGTTGCATATACAAAATTGAGTAATCGTCATCATAATTTCTTACTGTGAGGAGTTGCATTAGCCTTTTACATATCCTCGTTCTTTCTAAAAATAATATCTATTATACCAATCTTTTAAAGTGAAGAGTTTGTGCTGGTGTATGGGACGATAATCCAGGAAGTTTCTATGGATTCTTCACTTTTGACGAACTGATCTAAAAAAAAAAAAACGCACATATTTTGCATGTTTGCTATTTCGTGTAAAAATAATTTCGAGCTCAAATCCTTTTCTGCATGTTAGTAATTTGCATAAAAATTTACCTGAGTTATTCTTTCATCTGTGATAACAGTAAAACTGATTTTAAGCTGAATACAATTTCTCAGATGCGTTGGAGACCTCTACGGTAACCCACACTTATTTGTAACATATTTCAAATTTCATAAGAGCGAGATTTTACAATACTAAGATGTTTTCGCTACACTACTTTTCAATATAAACAAAGGTCAGTACAACCAGCTGTTTGTAAAATAATTAAGGGACATAATTACAAACACTGGAAATGCTATGCCAACTCTTCTGGGGGGAGCGACCTCCGAGATTAAATTCGCCATGGAAATCACATTTTAGGAAAAATCTGCATACTCTTATCGGGAAAATTATTGGTTTGTAATTGTCGTTAAAATAAAGCGCTTATTTTTAACTTTCAAAAATTGCTTTTGATTTTATTGCGACATCTGGCTTTTCAACACATTTTTTTCCATACGTATGTCGGGAAATGAATGCAAACACGCATACATAGATATGTGCATATTAATCACTTCATATGTGTATGCATTTTTTTAATCCTTTGCTTGAAAAAAAAACTTGTTGGCGTCAACAATTTGCCTATGACAATCTTGCATTATTAGAATATAACTCTTCTATTTACCAGCTCTGTCGCATTAGATTTAGCTAAATATTCATGAAAGCCATTTTGTTGAAATTGCATTCTGAACTTCTGAGATGAAGTATTTTTACTATTCCACGTATCTTTGGACAACAGTTACAACAATAGTGAAAGATAGACATATCATTTTGAAATGAAACTCATTACTTTTATAACATTTATTAACATAAAACAATACTTTTTCTGGTTAAATAAGCTTATTCTATTTTCTTTTAAAATATCAAGACATGCACAAATAAAATTGATTTTATTTCCTCCAACATTACATACTTAAATGTATTCACATGTATATCCAATATGCATACATATTCTATATGTATTATAGAATATGTATGCATATGTCCACAGATCTTTTTTCTGTAATAGTTCATGTCAGAAGCTAAGTGGATTCAAGTAATTTTACTTTTGGTTATTAGGTCATTTCAGAGTGGCTTATTCGATTAATTTTAAAAGTCATCATTATAAATGACAATATGAACAAATAGACAGTACAATATGAACTAATGTTAAATATGAAGATGTCGGCTTAAACATGGAAAGTACCTATATGTCACTGATTACTTCCATTACTTAAATAAACCTAATTCACAACTGATTCTTGAAAATAAAAATTACAAATTCAATATTTGCAACAAGAAGACAGCGGTTTTTATTGTCCCATTATCAGTAGGCATAGTGGGTCAAGTAAGAATTTAACTTAATAAAATTTATAAGATTTGCCAAGTTAAGGTTACAAATTTTTAATATTCATAAGGATGTTTTGATTCTTCTGACTACTTCAAATAATATGATCTAATTAAACAGATCAGTAATTCATATTCATACAAAAATTTTTATCATAGTATTTTCTTAGTTTCAAGACCGTCCTGTCGACTAGAGCTGTAGAATGTTCCGACTGTACCTCTGCAGAGACATAAGACCCCCATGTAATCATTTGTTTGCCGTGGGTGGCGACCCGTGATGTTTAAAGCAGGAATCTTGATGTTTGAGTAATCCATGTCATGCAACACTCCACTTTGGCCCCACTATTTGGCTAAACGGGCGGTCAAAGATCAATCAGCTGGTCACATCAAGCCATATCACCAATATATGATTGTCCCAACAGTATAGCTCTTATAGCAAAACCTCAGGCCTTTTTATCATATATATCCTAGAAGGCAGCGGCTGAAGGTCAGTGTACTGACAGTGACGTTAAACTGCATCTAGTAGCAAGGTTCTAATTCTGGAGCTCTGCCATTATCCCCAGGTCCTTTCATACCCGGAGTGGTAGTAATTGTTAGGCCCAATCTATGGGCTAAATAGATGAAAAAATAAGTTTTAACAAATGTATTTGAAAACGAGTAAAAAAAAAAACTTGAATACCAAACATGAATTAATAAAACAAAAACATATACTGCATAAAATGACCAAAATGTTGACATGCCGTAAAATCCAACTTAACAACCGGTCAACAGTTTCAAGAAAATACTTAGATAAATATGTTCGTTCTAATTGACAGTATTTACAGCGATATAAATTTTGAAATTCTGCTTCAACCTCTCTTCTAGTAAAAAAAGCAACCTTTTCATTCATACTATCTCTGATAAGTTACTATAAAGCAAGAAAATAAAAAGAGAGCACAATATCATTAAAAGGTAGTCACAAAATCATTTTGATATATAATGTGGGAATTTTGATAATGCTTTAAAGTCAGTTTTTTTTTGTCAAACTTTCAAATTTGGAAAAACAAAACTTAAATTTATTTGCTTGTAAAACCTAAACAAACCTCTCAGCACGCATCACAATTCAAAACTTATGCAGTTTGATTCGCAATTTCTCAAGTATTGCTGGTCCAATTTTTAAAATATCTACATGATTGGAAATAAAATAAAATATTTTTTTTCCGAGATTAAATTTAATAACGTTATTTTGTTTTGCAAAATCAAAGTGGCTAATATTTATCCATATTCTTGAAATTGTACTGTCAATTAGAAGACACCTTAATCTTCAGCCGGAAAGGTGTTTTTTTTTCTCCGATTCGTGGGAGCAAGAAAATCACAGACTAAAGTTGACGGAGATTTCTTCAAGAAGTATAAAGTAAGCAAAAAAGAGCACTATATCATTAATAGAATATAATCTCAGAATGATACTGATATGTAATATAGGGAATTTTCATAATGCTCTTGATAACGCTTTTAATGCGTTTTTTGTCAAACTTTCAATTTGGGAATAAAAAATTTTAAAAATTAAAATTTACTCGCTTTTTTAAAATGTAAACAAAATCGTTCAGCATGAGCACACTGAATAGGTTTTGTTTAAAAATCTATGTATTCTATTTATTGTAAGTAATACAACACAGCGGGTATTTAAAAAGTATTCTTAAGTTCAAAGTGATATTATATATTCAAGTTAGTACTATGTATGTGTATACGTGCAGTATTAAAATGAAAATGTTGAAAAATCTTATGGTAAACTAAAAAACAACAAAAAACAACCAAAGAAAAAACCGCTGATATCCGTACTTCTTATTCTCTAAAGATTTGGTTACATTATAGAGATACGTACAATTTGAGTGGAGAATCAGAAAGAACATACAAAAACATACAATTTTACATAAGAATGGCAAGTTTTATCAAAATTGCTCCAAAAATAAAGAAATAGTGAAGAAATTACTGAATTTCTGGTTTAAATAGGTCTGTGATTTGACATATTTTTTCAGTAAAATCATGTCGACTTTTATTTTCGGAGTTTAAATTATCATAACTTTTAAACCGCTGTGGGTATTTGCAATATTCAAACAGTTTTGAACTCCATTTACAGAGCTCTATATAACTCCTATGATTAAATAACAAGAATAACGAATAAAAAAATGTTACTATAGGAGCAGCGATTCCAGTTAGCTCCTATTACTATTACTTCGACCTTTGAACTTCCTAAAATTGTAAACATTACTGTATTTCTTCACTTAAAATCATTTTGACTTATCTAATGAAAATTAAATATTCTTAAAACTCTGTTTAATGCTATTCTCTACTAATATCTCTCTTTGTGGGAGATTTTGTCATATATATATATATATATATATATATATATATATATGAGTTTTAATCGATTTGGGGCGTAAAACTTGAAAAGCACCGGACAAAAGGGCCCTTGTTTCATCAATAAAAAAATTCTATTTTCATTCTTCCTTAGTCTTCCATCCATTGACATCGTGGTGATCACTATGATAACCCTCAATATCATATAAATTTGCCTGTACCAAAAATTTATGTAACTATATATATATATATATATATATATATATATATATATATATATATATATATATATATATTATATATAACATAGTTTTTTATGCTTAATAATAAAGAGTGCTCTTATCAGTGGTAGAACTCATAGGTGAGAAACCGACAGTTTTCACGTACCATTGACTCTAACATAAATAATGAAAAAGGATATAAAAGCATGAAAATCGTTAAAATGAATGATTGAAATCCACCCATATCAAAACCCTTATAAATTACTTTATCGATATAAAACTACAAAATCGACATCTCTTTATTATACTTTTTTCAAAGTTTTATTAATCCATTTAAATATGACATCTATCATCCTGTTCACTCCACTTAACTCAAGGGGCGGAGTGCGATATCACCTACATTGAAAAGGCTGCTCTACGTGTTAACTTGTTGTAACTATGTTCGATTTACTCCTCACCGAGAGAAATTTATTTTTATTTCACAATAAAAAATCTTAACTTGAATGTAACATCCTGTTTCTCAGAGTGTTATTGTCATAGCTGCTGTGGTTGCTGCTATCAGAGGTAATAACAGTAGTCAATTGTTGTAGCTAACAGTGTAAAACGAAGGTCGCTTTGTTTTTTGTTCTTCCACGCCATTGCGCATGTGCGTTTCCAGCGTAGGTTTATAGGGCGCTCGAAGTTTCTTTGTTTTGGTTGGACTGTTATGCCCTAGTAGTAAGCATCTATTTAGTCTGCGTTCAGCCTAATTTCCTGCATTTGTAAGACTAATGTTCTATATGCTTTATACGCTATGAATTCAATAAAAAAATACTAATTACATGTACATACATTTTTTTCGCATACGTATGTCGGGAAATGAATGCAAACACGCATACATAGATATGTGCATATTAATCACTTCATATGTGTATGCATTTTTTTAATCCTTTGCTTGAAAAAAAAACTTGTTGGCGTCAACAATTTGCCTATGACAATCTTGCATTATTAGATATAACTCTTCTATTTACCAGCTCTGTCGCATTAGATTTAGCTAAATATTCATGAAAGCCATTTGTTGAAATTGCATTCTGAACTTCTGAGATGAAGTATTTTACTATTCCACGTATCTTTGGACAACAGTTACAACAATAGTGAAAGATAGACATATCATTTTGAAATGAAACTCATTACTTTTATAACATTTATTAACATAAAACAATACTTTTTCTGGTTAAATAAGCTTATTCTATTTTCTTTTAAAATATCAAGACATGCACAAATAAAATTGATTTTATTTCCTCCAACATTACATACTTAAATGTATTCACATGTATATCCAATATGCATACATATTCTATATGTATTATAGAATATGTATGCATATGTCCACAGATTCTTTTTTCTGTAATAGTTCATGTCAGAAGCTAAGTGGATTCAAGTAATTTTACTTTTGGGTTATTAGGTCATTTCAGAGTGGCTTATTCGATTAAATTTTAAAAGTCATCATTATAAATGACAATATGAACAAATAGACAGTACAATATGAACTAATGTTAAATATGAAGATGTCGGCTTAAACATGGAAAGTACCTATATGTCACTGATTACTTCCATTACTTAAATAAACCTAATTCACAACTGATTCTTGAAAATAAAAATTACAAATTCAATATTTGCAACAAGAAGACAGCGGTTTTTATTGTCCCATTATCAAGTAGGCATAGTGGGTCAAGTAAGAATTTAACTTAATAAAATTTTATAAGATTTGCCAAGTTAAGGTTACAAATTTTTAATATTCATAAGGATGTTTTGATTCTTCTGACTACTTCAAATAATATGATCTAATTAAACAGATCAGTAATTCATATTCATACAAAAATTTTTTATCATAGTTATTTCTTAGTTTCAAGACCGTCCTGTCGACTAGAGCTGTAGAATGTTCCGACTGTACCTCTGCAGAGACATAAGACCCCCATGTAATCATTTGTTTGCCGTGGGTGGCGACCCGTGATGTTTAAAGCAGGAATCTTGATGTTTGAGTAATCCATGTCATGCAACACTCCACTTTGGCCCCTACTTTGGCTAAACGGGCGGTCAAAGATCAATCAGCTGGTCACATCAAGCCATATCACCAATATATGATTGTCCCAACAGTATAGCTCTTATAGCAAAACCTCAGGCCTTTTTATCATATATATCCTAGAAGGCAGCGGCTGAAGGTCAGTGTACTGACAGTGACGTTAAACTGCATCTAGTAGCAAGGTTCTAATTCTGGAGCTCTGCCATTATCCCCAGGTCCTTTCATACCCGGAGTGGTAGTAATTGTTAGGGCCCAATCTATGGGCTAAATAGATGAAAAAATAAGTTTTAACAAATGTATTTGAAAACGAGTAAAAAAAAAACTTGAATACCAAACATGAATTAATAAACAAAAACATATACTGCATAAAATGACCAAAATGTTGACATGCCGTAAAATCCAACTTAACAACCGGTCAACAGTTTCAAGAAAATACTTAGATAAATATGTTCGTTCTAATTGACAGTATTTACAGCGATATAAATTTTGAAATTCTGCTTCAACCTCTCTTCTAGTAAAAAAAGCAACCTTTTCATTCATACTATCTCTGATAAGTTACGTATGCTTATTTTAAGCAATATCACGTGTTCATTTTTAGAGTTCTATTAGAGTAAACCGGTTATTAGAATATCTGACAGCGATTTATATTTTTTCTTCCAGTAAAGAAAACCCAATATCTAAAACTGTGGCTTGTACCCTAAGTAAAATTTTGATATTTTTGGAAACCGATATTTCTCGATGACCATCCTTCAGCATATCATCTAATAGCAAAATCAACAGTATCACATAAAATCTATAGCAGCATAGATACACATTTTTACATGCATATATACATGAATAAACACACGCGTATTATACGTACTTATATGTATATACATATTTCCAAGCTGTGTTTTTTTTATTACGTAGTATATAATAACACTCCAAAGTTTGTTCTTTATATCTCTCCCCTCCCCCTCTCTTTCTCTCTCTCTCTCTCTCTCTCTCTCTGTCACACTCACACACGCATTTTCTATCCATCATCTATATATCTATCAATCTTTTATATATATATATATATATATATATATATATATATATATATATATATATAATTTCATTTTTTATTCACTTCAGTGCATTTAATAGCGAAGTGTCAGTTGGACCCTCGGCGATATTCATTGTACGTGTCGCCTACTTGATATTCAACATTGACCATACAATACAATAAATAGTAAGTTTATATGATCTCTCCGTTGACTGAAGCCCCCGCGTCATTCTCTGCTGCTTTTGCGATCCCTTTAGGCCTACAGCACAGAAGACATTTGAGCTGAATCAGCTTTTGTGGCTCAGAAAGACTAAGACGCGCAACGCAGAGACAGCCATGTTTGAACAGACCACATTGTATGGGGCGAATGTGAGCAGCATGCCACGTGTTCAACAGGGCGCTTCTACCAGATGAATTAACATCCTTTGATAACCGTTCGTTCATCTCATCTTTCACGTCTCCTCCACCGGATGTGTCTCTTTTGCGATACGAAATATATATTTACGGTCACCCCGTTCTGTTTGATAGCCTAGCATGATTGGAAAGGGTGAGGTTGGAGTTAGAAGGTTTTAAGGCAAGCGTAATCTGGGCGGATAGAAATATAAAGTCCACATATACAATTAGACACGATGCAA
The DNA here is from genome assembly GCA_023376005.1 of Doryteuthis pealeii. Lineage (NCBI taxonomy): Eukaryota > Metazoa > Mollusca > Cephalopoda > Myopsida > Loliginidae > Doryteuthis > Doryteuthis pealeii. The sequence continues at coordinate 55,660,794 of CM042140.1, forward strand.
AATAGCAAAGAGCAAATAAACAAATAAAAAAGACGTTGCCCAACAATGCTATTGAGCAGCCGACCATATATGATACGTTCAGAGAGTCAGACAGACAGACAGACAGACAGACAGACAGAGATAGAGACAGAGACAGACAAAGAGACAGTGACAGAATTACTTATACAGATATACAGAGAGGAAGAGAGGGGAGGAGAGAGAAAGAAAGAGAGATTTCTTTAACTGGATAACGTGTTTTATACATTTGTACTTATGAGGTTAGCTGATTGAAGCTATTAAGTAAAGATGCAATCAGTATAAATGAAATGCAGGTAAGGATATTGGTATATTATTCAAATGTTACTTTGGCACATGGTTCATATCCTGTCTGATAATACTGAATATATATGACGTCCTACTTTCGTTCTAATATTGGATATTCAAAAGAAATATACCGTTTTTCACTTGACGTATAATATTTCAAGGAGAGAATGTGTCATCAAAGATTTTTATCACGAAACCTATGGTTGTCAGTCTGTTATAAAGACGTCATCGATTCAGAGTTTAAGAAAGTAAAACTTTTCAACTTTAATAAGTTTTATTTCGATTATGAAAACACTGAAATGAATGGCACAGTGTTAAATATACAAAATTGAGTAATCGTCATCATAATTTCTTACTGTGAGGAGTTGCATATACAAAATTGAGTAATCGTCATCATAATTTCTTACTGTGAGGAGTTGCATTAGCCTTTTACATATCCTCGTTCTTTCTAAAAATAATATCTATTATACCAATCTTTTAAAGTGAAGAGTTTGTGCTGGTGTATGGGACGATAATCCAGGAAGTTTCTATGGATTCTTCACTTTTGACGAACTGATCTAAAAAAAAAAAAACGCACATATTTTGCATGTTTGCTATTTCGTGTAAAAATAATTTCGAGCTCAAATCCTTTTCTGCATGTTAGTAATTTGCATAAAAATTTACCTGAGTTATTCTTTCATCTGTGATAACAGTAAAACTGATTTTAAGCTGAATACAATTTCTCAGATGCGTTGGAGACCTCTACGGTAAACCCACACTTATTTGTAACATATTTCAAATTTCATAAGAGCGAGATTTTACAATACTAAGATGTTTTCGCTACACTACTTTTCAATATAAACAAAGGTCAGTACAACCAGCTGTTTGTAAAATAATTAAGGGACATAATTACAAACACTGGAAATGCTATGCCAACTCTTCTGGGGGAGCGACCTCCGAGATTAAATTCGCCATGGAAATCACATTTTAGGAAAAATCTGCATACTCTTATCGGGAAAATTATTGGTTTGTAATTGTCGTTAAAATAAAGCGCTTATTTTTAACTTTCAAAAATTGCTTTTGATTTTATTGCGACATCTGGCTTTTCAACGAGTATCAAAAGTTGAAGTTGAAAGAAAGTAACTAATATATTTGGCATCGTATGCTTTTTATTTTGGATCAGGTGAATATGTGGTGCGGGATGAAACCATGCACACACACACACACGCTCAGACAAAGAAAAATAAACAATAGAAATTATATCAATATCAATTATTATTGTTCCTGCTCTTAGTATCAGGACTATTATTTTTGTTATCACAAAACAATGAAAGGATTAAAATAGACATTGGCCCAACTATTGACAATGTCGATAGACGGTTCTTTATTTTTAGAAAAACAATACTCGTTAGAAAATATACTTTTATAAAATATATGTTTGATTGTGCAACGTTTCTGATATTCTTTTATGTAAAAAAAATCCACCTCTCTATGTTAAGGTTAGAAAGAAATAGTTGAATATATTCATCATGAGTATCTCAATTCTTATATGATTGATTAACATTTAGAATTTAGATATTTGTAGCGTCTCATTATGTCACAGTGGATGGAACAACCAATGGTTCTATTGATCGTCTGTTGCTTAAACTTTTACGAATTTATGACTTAGTTGCTTTCAGTGGGTGATTGGGACTTCTCAACTGCTACTAATTTTTACTTCATATACATATAAATGTTCTATAACCCTTCGTGTATAAAAATATTTGTAAAATATTCTCGTACTAAAATAATAATAATTTGACAGAAATGTTAACATGTGAATAATGCTTATATTGGCAATAAATATAGCAAAAATAAACATCCCGAAAATATTTAAAATCCCAAATAATGATATTAAGGTCAATATGCATATTAGAAAGAATGTGTTTAACCAAGTCAAACAATGAAAATAGTCCATTACTATAAACATTAATATATTGATAATAATAACAGTGCATACGACGATAACCATAATTACAATAATAACCTGGATAAGGGAAGTTAATATGATTAATGCAATACGTATTTAAACTTGTGTTTGTTTTAAAGATAATGTTAGTAATGATAACAATGCAATTATAAGTTTTTCACATCAGCATTAGCTGATGGCCTTTCACTGAATTCTGAGTGACACCAAATCTCCTCAGGTCTCCAGGACTCTTCTGACTATTCTGGCAGATTGCCGCAGTGCAGTATTCTGGATGGTCTCGATTCTCCCTTTGATTTCCAGATTTTCCAAACTTGTTTCCAATCTTTTTTGGACCGTTTCAAGTGCTCCAGCTACAATTGGTATAAATTTGGCTTTCATATTCCATAACTTTTTCAGTTCTCTGGCAAGGTCCAGGTATTTGTCCATTTTTTCATTGTCCTTCAGCTTCACCCTGTGATCTGCTGGAACTATAAAATCCTCCAGTTGACAAGTTTTTTCGTTTTTGTTAATCAACACTAGGTCTGGTCTTCTTGCTGGGATAAGGTGACCCGTTATTATCTCAAAGTCCCAGAGAATATTATGCGTTTCGTTATCAAAAACAAATTCTGGTTTATGCATATACTATTTTGTTGTATAGTCAAAGTTTAATTTTTTGCATAATTCCCAGTGGATCACCTTTCCAACCCAGTCGTGCCTAGTTTTGTAATCCCGTTGTGATAGTTTGCTACATTCGCATAGTACATGGTTTACAGTCTCATCTCTGTCACCGCATAGTCTACATTAACTATTTTGTTGGGTCTTATAAATTTTTGCTTTGATATAATTTGTCCTTATGGCATTATTATGTGCAGCAATTATTAGTGATTTAGTTTCTCTTTTGAGTTTTCCTTTTCTTAACCATGTCCAGGTTCTTTCATGTGCAACCACTCCGATTTGTCGTTTGAAATGTCCATATAATTGTTTTTATTCCCATTTTTGTTTTCTAGTCTTTGCTGTTTTTCTGTTTGTCCATATGTCACATGTACTTTTGTTGGCTGCCATAAGTAATCTGTCTTTGCTCTTTTTTGTGTAGTCTTCGAGTTGTTGGATTGTGGCCTCTACGCAGTCCTCGATGTTGGCAAGACATCTCCCCCTTCCTTTCTTGATACATCTAGTCTATCTATATCGTCTCTCGAGTGTAGAGCCTTGTATATGGTCATTAATTTTCTAGTCCTTTGGTCAATCTGAGTTCTTCTTTTGTCCATTTTATGAATGGTCCAGAGTATCTTATAATGGAGACAGCCCAGATATTAATTTCTTTGATTAGATTTCTGCTGTTTGGTTTCTAGGAGTTTTCCCGTTCTGATGTATTCTTTTTTAACTTTTCCTTTCATTTCTGCTTGCTTTATCTTGTCCGCTTCTAAAATTCCTAAGTATTTGTAACTTTCATTTTCATCAAGTGATTTTATAGTGTCCTGATTTGGCAGTTGTATTCCGTCCATTAATTTTCTTCCGTCCCCATATCATGGCTATATATTCTAATACTTTGTACTAGGGTTTCCAATTCTTTTTCATTTTTTGCAAAAATTTTAATGTCATCCATGTACATAAGGTGGTTTATCTTTTCTTGTGAGTTAGTGAATTTATACCCCCTGTACATTTTTAAGTATATGATTGAGTGGCATTTTTAAGTATATGATTGAGTGACAATTATTATTATTATTATTATTATTATTATTATTATTATTGCAACTATAACTGACGATAAATAGAACAAAAAAGGAAATTCCAAATGACAGTTGTTGGAGTGGTGGCCAGCGTGAACGAAAAATGTTCAATATTCCGTGCACTGATTTTCCCTGACACAAGAATGAGAAGCTTTTAAAACCTCAATTGCTGGGATATTTTTTCTTTTTCGTCGATTCCATTATATTAATTGGTAGAAATATCACAGACAATATCGGTAAGTGATTTAATGGTGTTTATTTTGCTTTCTGTTTTAGTTTCGTTGGTGGAAGGGTGCTTAAGAAAAGGCAAATAATTAATATGTTCTTCTTTCAAATCGTATCCGACCCGGCATATCGCAATATTCAAGCGTCCATTTTCAAATTCAAGTGAGACAAAACAACGGACAAATTTTAAGTAGGAAAAACGACTATTGATTAAAATTCCTCATTTTCAATTGGGCATTAAAAAAGACTTTGAATCATATGTGTAATCTCTTTTTATGTGTTTTTCAATTTTTATATTTTACTCGTTAATATTTTAAGGAATTAAGTGACAAGTTCTTTGCGAATCTTTTGAAAAATCGCTTGGATAAAATTGATAAAAATATAAATACACACACTATTTCCCTTGCATCTATTCATACAACTTTACATAACCTTAAATACGTATGCTGTCTATATATGTATACGTATATAGATACGTATAAGTTATTTAATAAAGAAAGTACTCATTTTTTAACTTAAAAGCACATTGAAAATTTAACTAAAGCGAAGAGTTTCGAAATGACATGTGCAAATCTTTCCAATTCAAAAAAAAAAAAAAAAAAAACGAAAGAAAGAAAATAATGTACAACGATTTATACTAATAATATTGTCACAAAATTTACTATGATCAAACTAAAATTTCAACACGAAACATAAAAATGTGTGATAATTTGGACACGTATTTCAATCCTGGCGAAAATCCTTCGGCTATTATAGGGTGCAAATGAAAAGGTTTTATGAAAGAGCCAATGTATTTATCAATAAACCAAGGTGTAAAGATGAATAAGAGGAATAAAATGTACGTGCCTAATTTGCTCAAAGTAAATGAATAACTATGGAATAAGACTCCAAACTTTACAGATTAGCTCGCAAACTTGTGAAAACGTAAAAATAAGATGATAATAATATAAGAAATTAATCTGCTCTGATACACCTAATATTATAATTAAATATCGAAAGAATGCAAAGAGATATCCTGGAAGGACATCTTATAATCATAGTTATTGTTTAAAATAATCTAACTCTACACAATATGAAAGTGTTAGTTTGTCCTTTAACAATAGTAAAGGGTTTGATGCAGAACTTTCACATTTTCTCTGCCTAGTGTTTAGATTTAAATCTAAAATAATGTTTATTTCTCATAAAAATGGAATCCCTCAACTGCAACAATACTCAACAGGAATATGTTGCATGATGTAACTTATTGAACTCGAATTAAATATTTCTTGGTAAATCCCTTTGTCTTTTATAATGTCAATCAATGTTCAGTGTATATTTTAATTGATGTAGAATATGTAACTGCACTAAATCTTTGTAATTAATATATGTTGTCAAATGGATCACTAAGCTATTGTACGTGAAGTGATAAAAAATATCGAGACTGAAGTTTTAGTTTCTAATCTAAATTAAGATGTGTGCGGAACTGAGCAACTTTATATAAGAAAGTGATTATTCCAAGAAGAATATTCTAAACAAAGATAAACGTTTGATTCATTGTTTATCATTGTATTTACCAAGACAGCTTTAATTTCCTTATTTTTAAGAACATTTCGTAAGTTACACGTTAATATTTTACGAGGATATGAGTTTGCATTGTTTATAACATCCAGAAATAAGTAGAAGATTTATCAAAAACAGATATATTTTTAAAGGTTTTAATTCTTTTAAAATAAAAGGTCTTGAAATATATGTTATGGCACTTTTTGCTTTAAACATTTAACACTAAATATTTATGAAATAACAATCCAGGACAAAAAATACTTATCGACAAGTCAGGATCCACACATAATATATTCCATTCCCATCTGTAAGTGGTTGCATTAATTAAATATTTCCAGAAACGGTTCCCTAATGATATTGAATATATCAGAATGAGGTTAACATATAACAAAGCTCGTTCAATTAATCATGAATTAGAACATCTGTAGGAAAGCTAAATTGGTGCAGAATAATGTGCCGAGGTCAAAGTTGAGATGATCTGCTGGAAAAAATATGGTAAAATCGAATCGAATGTCATTAATCACAGCAAGCAATTGACAACAGTTGAATTGAAATCAATTTGTTAAATAGGCCTTTGTTCTGTGCAAATGATGATTGGGAATTGGGTGCACTAATATCAGAACGATCCAGATAAAAATCCGTGGTGAGAATTAGGCCAATAAAGCATGTCTAGATAAATGCTGACCAGGACAAATGAAAATGGAGTTAATAGGATATGCTGAAAAAATGTTCCTTTTTAATCCCTTAATGAAGTCGATCAAAGAAAGGCGTTTTTTTGGATATTCTATTTCTTTCACAAGAATTAGTATTTTATAAAAATAAATTAAACTTGACTGAATAATTTAATTTTAACAACCGTTTACATATTAAAGCATTAATGAGTTTATACTGAATCTCTTGTTAATTTTACAAGATCAGCATCAACAAAATGTCGGAAGTTTCTATGGCTGTTATAAAAGAGTAACCATTTCCAGTTGCAAATGAGACGTTTCTGTTTGATAGAATCCTCACTTTAGCGATAAAAAACGAAACATTATAGATGTTCGCCACCTGTTAGGTTGGGTGTACACTAATTCCTCGTGACAAAACATCAAAACAAAAAAATGAAACAAACCCTGAATGCATATAAAATTGCATGCAAGTGTACAAATACTAACAAAATACATATGCACAAAGCAAACTTACGTACAAGTATATGCAAACATATGGATGTCTGTGCTAGTATTTACTCATTTATGAATGAAAACGTTCACATGTATACATATGTATACCTATTTCTTTCAGACACAACAAAGAACAAGAAAATTTTTTAAAAAATATTAAAAAAAACTAAATGGCTAGACAATAAATTTTAACTAAATTTAAAAAATCACGGCATTCTCATTGTGACAAGTACTTCCAAGACGAGTAAACTGATTATTATAAAAAAGAATAAAAGGACCTTTGAAGCAGTTGAGATATCTTGATGTTTTCCTATTATTTCTGTTACAAACACTGCATGGTAATTCATAGGAATTACCATGTAAAATCTGTCACAGAAACACTTTGGAAAACATCAAGATCTCTTAAAACGAGAATATATTATCACTGCAGGGTATGAAAGATAACATTAACGCTCTCGTAAACATCAGAAACGAAAAGTTGTAACCAAAAATAAAATCTATGTATAATCAAGAAAGTGCAAAAGAAATCAAATTCTAATAAGTCCGCTCTATTCGCACAGTATCAACATCAAACAACCTGTCACACACACACACTCACACACACACACACAAACACACACACACACACACACAAATATATATATATATATATATATATATATATATATATATATATATATATATATATATATATATAAAGCAATGGTTAAAGTTACACAAAGAATTAAAATAGCATACATTTGATCAGATATCTCTAACAAAATTAGGTGTACATATTTTGAAATACTATATATTATATGTATTGAAAGAAATCGTCCTCGGCTTCAACCACAGTCACTAGAGGACTTCTAAATCTCCTGAAAAACTTACCGGTTCCCTCCGTGTTTAAATTGGTAAATGCCGTTTGCGTTATCATTGTTATCAGTTAATATCTGGTGTTTGCCTGTAGTTTTGTTGGTCTCACACTCAACCGCCCCTCACACAAATTAACTAAGGGGATTGCAATTTGGGGAGTTTGGTGGACAGATTTTAGTGTTAATGTTCTCACAGATACTTTCTGACATGTCTGGGCGTTATCTTTTCATCATATCCAGTACATCTTGTGAAGACAGTTGTTCTGTGAGTTTCATTTTTGATTCTGTCAGAATCTCTTCTCATCAAGACATGTTCAATTGGAGGGGATGCTTAAATTTGTATAAAGGCTTTGCATCACGGTCTTCATGGCCTGTGATACAAATTGTCTCTTTCTCTTCTTGTAACAGAAATAATGAATGTGTTTACGCATTACTTGCCAGAAAAGAAACTCAGACACTCCCATGTCCGATTGACTTTCTAGGATCATTGTCTATAATAACTTGGATCTGAACAACAAATTCGGGAGTTCATTTCTTATCAGAATGAACAGGATGAGGATTCCGAAATCCTGCACTTCATATTCACAATTGTACACATCCAACTTTTTCGAATCGTCTGTTTTCTCCTCACATTGTAAAATCTAAGAATTGGAACTTCCGGTATTAATGCTAAACAGTACTGCATGCCGTTTTCAAATTTCTGGAGAAGTTAAGTGGTTCATGGTGCTGTTTTCCGGACAGCCAGTACCCAAATGATTCTAGTTTGTTTCAACAGAGACAAAACCTGTAACAAACTGAGAGCATTTATGAATATAATATAATCTAGTTATAAATACATCGAAATGAGATAGATCTGATTAAATCAGACTTAGTGGCTGTAATATATTTCTTCTTCAATAATAATCTTTGATTATATTTCATAGTATTATTAATGAATCACAAGATCTATTGGTATTTCATAATAATCTTTAGTTATGTCTTATAGTAATAATGATTACTGTAAAAAAGATTTTCAAATAATTTCAAGCCAAATCTTTAAAAACCTTCCAAAACAATCATCTTCTGTGTCTGTTTTCTTCAAATGTTTTTTTAAAAAACTTTGTTAGCATTTTAAAAATCATTTCGTTGTATCTGAAGCTGTACATATGAAGTTTGTTATATGAATAGATACCAATTTCAACTGTCATATATATATATATATATATATATATATATATATATATATATATATATATTGTGCGTGTGTATGTGTGTGTGTGTGTGTGTGAGAGAGGGAGAGAGAGAGAGTGTGTGTGTGTGTGTATCAATTTCAATTATGTAATATATATATATATATATATATATATATATATATATATATATATATGTCTGTGTGTCTGTTGTGTATGAATGGATGTTTGTTGGATAAAGAGTCTCACACCCATGAACTACCAAATAATGTACGAACTGGTATGCAATACCTTAAGAGACAGACATGTTTCTCGTCGCCCTGCAACAGGTGTTTCTTATATGCAAGCATATATATATATATATATATATATATATATATTATATATATATATATATATATATATATATATATGTTTTAATTAATCCATGTATGTGTGTGCTTGCGCGCACTTAATTTATAAAAATTTATGGAAATTCGATTATTCGTTATTGACAAGAATGTTAAATCGGCCACACATGTATATACATATACAACTAACCTAAATATACAAGCGCACAACTATATCGCAGCAGATAAATGAGCATTTAACAAAAGTTTGATACTTTTTTAAATAATCAATATATTTGAAGCCTTTGCATAGCAATTAGAGGCATACACTTACTTTGATCCATGAGACTAACAGGTCAGTTAAAGACTCTTCCATTGTTCATTCACAAGGTTTATGTTATAACGGAGTTTTGTATTGAACACATTCACTGTATGACTTAACAGATATTAAATCGCAATGTTCAATTGTAATTGCCAGTTGCACAAAAGCTGTATAAGTAACATATACATCTATATATTACGCAAATTCTCATTGTGTTTGCACAAACTGGCGTAATTTTGGATCTGTGTTGTAAAGCTGATGGTAGGAGTGGCACTCCACCTCAGATGCAAAAACAATCTTCCTTGTTAAGCGATAGGGAAAAGAGAATAAAGTACCTCACTATCCGGCTGATACCAACAATAGGCCACTCCCATGACATTTTTACCTTTACAAAAAGACATATGAAACTCACGGGGAATATCTAATAAACGATTTAATAAATGTTCCGTTCGAGATCTACTTAATATAGATGTTGTTTAACTAACCTAACAAAGGGTCTAATTTAATATATTTATATTATAAACCGAATTCCTTGTTAAAATCATGAGTAACCACTGATAATTTAATGTCCAAAGTGTAGCAGTTCTTTAGTTACACAATAACAGATTGACAAAAAGATATTTGGTGAATTATAGTAAGAGATGTCAGTGAAATACTTATTTATGAGAGTATGTGCACAGATTATGTGTTTGTGCTTGTGTATGTATATACGTATATATTAATGCATGTGTGTGAGTATGTTTGTGTGTAAACATACAGAAGATTCCAAGATGATAACTCCAGATGCATGTCATCCAACTGATCATAAATTAATCCTTATCTAAAACGAACTTCGTTAGATTAATTTCCTAAATTTCCATAAGGAACGTCTCTTATTCCCAAGTTTATTTCTTGCAATACACACACCTCTTAGAGGATTGATTAGTCAAACATTGTCTTTACTGTATTTTCAGAGACTGTCTAAACGTCATTTTGGTGATGTATATGGAAATATAAATGTTTTCAATACGGAACAGCATTTTAGATAATTCAAGGTTTTCAATTTTGACAATATTTTCTCATTGAGATTTAAACGCATCTTACTCAGGAACGGTCAGATATTTATTACTATTTTGACTGACAACAAGTAAATAAGCATTTCGCTCTGAAAAATAAATTCTCACATCACATAAGAAAAAAATAGGCAATTACTTATTTGCATAAAGACCACGAAACCACCTTTAACCTTAATGGACTGTTTCTTTCTATTTATAGAATTTATATTATCTTAAAAATAACTGAGTTGTAATACCAATACAACTTATGTAAACTAAATTTAACTTAATATTGTCTGTTTGTTTGTTTGTTCTTTAATTATAGTATATGTTTTAAAAAGTTACTTACAAAATCGCATAGAATTGATCTCTTCAGTAGTTCATTTTCCCGTATTTTTTCTCATTTTTAAATTTACGTTTAAGCTAAGAATAAGATGAGTGTCCAACAATATGTTTTGTATTTCACATTTTTCTGACATCTAAATTCATATCCGAAAAAAATCAGTATGTAAGAAAAGAAAGTAATCATACATATGAAATGGTAAGAGTAGAAACTTGTTATTGTGTACTCACTATACAAATAGGTTTTAGTTTTTTTCTGTATTCCATACTTCAAGTAACTAATCAAGAACTTTTACTTTTTAAGTTTCTCTATTATACTGATATTCTCAAACTACTGAACGGTGAATTGTGCCTCTTATATTTCACATTCATGTAAGAGATTCAACGGATATTTCATCTATATGACTCACCAACACCATCGGTATAATTACGATCTACCCTCACTTTTTGTTAGTGATGGAACGTTTTAATACATTAATTTGTTTGTAACCTGTTGCATTCTGTATTAAGTCTATGGCATTAATCTCTACCGATATTACTGATATCGGGTAGACTTCAGATCTTCTTCTTCAAGGAAAAATATACATTTTGGGTGATTTTCAGTGATTTAAAGAAACTAAACTTAATATTGTCTGTTTGTTTGTTTGTTCTTTAATTATGAAAGTTTTTTCTTTGTTTGTTCAGGGTCATGTACATATTGCTAACGTAAGCGATATTTGCAAAATTAATTAGTGGTTGTATATTGTTTTAAAAATTGAACTTTCAGTTTTTAATTTTTATATTCAAAAGTCGTACAATATTTATAACCAAATATACACAGCCACCAGTGCCATAACGAGTATTTTCATATTAAATGTGCATCAGCAATTATCAATAAATTAGGGATACAAATGCAGATGTTAGATTTTTTGTTCTCTGGTTGGTTAACTTAAAGTTAAATAACGATGAACACAAATTGCACCGAAAATATTCATTTTAAATGTCACATGCGAGCTAGCAGACAATAGTTTGTGAGTTTAATTCTCACAAAGTTTCATATACTTCTGGCTTTGTGCCTAAATCAGCTAATCATAGTTAATAAATACTTTAATATGTCAATTTGGATCCGATGACAGAATCTCACAGAATACATCCCAACGTTGCAGTCGTTCTCTGAGCCTATAGATTAGTATCATTAGCAGGAAGTTAGGAATACATTTTCAACATTCCTTGTTTTTTGTTTATTTACAGCAACGCCACATATGAATTCATCTAGCTAGAAATGAGTAGCAGATGCCATGATTAGAATACCGACTGGAAAACATCTGAGGCAAAATCTTCTAAAAAGAAACCCTCATATCTAAAATTCTCAGGAAACAAAATTTTAGCATTTTAATAGTAGAAATAATGTTTATATATAAGACATTTAGGGCATCGAATTACCTAATGATTTGCTGGGAACATTGACAATAATTTACGTCAGGTGACTCGTCAAGGAACATCAATCAAGATCAAGACATGTAAAGAAATAAAGAATAATGAAAAATCAATTATTACTCTCGTTTCAGCTTTCATGTGACATATGTGAATTTCCCAAATTAATTTACAAAAAGCTATACCATATTATATCGACCTTTAAAATGCAAATAAGGTAAACTATTTAACAAGTTAGTATAAAAGCAGCACAAAGTGCTGGATCGATAGATTATAATTGTCGCTAATAATACAACGGAAATCAATCCCGTGTTCAGTATATTTGGCACTGTAGGAAGGAGGACAGCCAGTCCATAATAGATTGTTTTCTAGTTGAGGTGGTTTACTGTCAGATGTGCTTCTGTTTTCGAAAGCCAAACAAAGAATGATTGAATGCTAGAGATCTATATTTTACTCAGTTCCTTCTCATTGGACAATAAGATTTAGATTTAATGGGTACACCTTGACGCCTGTTGAAAGGATGCAAATGAAACCGGGAAACTTCATTTCTAATTTCGTTGAAAATATATGTGAATTCCCACATTCAATAATTGGGGATATATGCCGTCTCTGGTCGGCGTGGAAAGATGACTTGTCATTTACTAAACTTAGCTTATTCTAGCGCAAGGACAGGAGTATTTGGACACTTAGTGAAAATTGAAATCAGTACCCATGACCTGCTCCGAATGAGCCTCTGGGTGGGAAGAGGAGTTGATAGCAACAACTAATTTCTGGCATTCTATAATAAGAGTTACTTTTTACCCCATGTTCTTATAGTATTTTTTTTATATACGAACAGAAATCTAAAGAATCTCAAAATGAGATTCGACAACAAATGAACTCATGGACTTGGATAAATATTCGTTGCAACAACGTATGGAATACTCTCATCAATATTGTCTGCTGATATCTTAAACCCATTGCTATTTATTTGCTTAAGTCCTCCAAGTTTGTGAGAAAACTGAGAATTTAAAGGTATTTGATTAAAGAGAGAAAGAAGAATAGGTAATGGGAATTAAGAATGAGTTTTAAAAAGACAAAAAATCACCGACTTCTATTATTTCCATTCATCCCTGATAATTAAACAAATATATTTTGGTTTCTCTGTTTGTCATCGCAAAAGTCATGGAGAGATGAAACTATACCCTGCCTAATTTCTGGGGTTAATAATGAGACCCCGAAGTGTGTTTGGAGCATTTTAGTTTTTGTAAGTATAATTATAGATTGGGCAACAATTTGGTTTCCGTTAGTTTCGATAAACCAAATCATTATCCTTTTGCTTCACTGTATGTTATAGGCATGAATAAAGGCTATATCCTTTTTTCAGTCACTGGAAAATCAAAACTAAAGATCTTGGATTTTGTATCTCTATTTGCGCTATAAGCAAACAAATTACGCTCAAGACGATAAGTCATAAACTTGGAAAGAGAAAAAGAAAAAATCAAATGAAAATCAGAGAAAGGGAAAGAAAAGTCTGAAGAAAGTCGATTAAAAGAGTCAAGTCAATTCAAGGATTTTGAGCGAAAAATCAAATAAAAGTAGGAGAAAAATTCAAGTGAGAGAGAGAGAGAGAGAGAGAGAGAGAGAGAGAGAGGGGGGAGAAATCGTCTGTCCATCTATATTATCCAGACTATGAGATTCCAGGTGATAATTGCACAAAGAATTGCTAATTTCTTGGGTCTTTATAATTTCAATATTACAAATACAAATACACTCAGAAAACTACATTTTCAAAAAATGTGAATACTTGAAATCTTTTGTATATTTCCCGATATATTTGATACATAATTATTTTCCTTTGCTTTGTTGTTTATATAAATTACGTGTAATTCAAGAGTCGGTAATTATTTTCAAATAAGATATGAATCAATAAATATATAGTTCAACTTTTTAATATTATTTAGCTATTTGGAATACACATAAAATCTCACTAGTCGTATTTTCAGTTAATAGAAAATAATGTCAAAACATAAAATACACATTATCTTTATCCCACAATAGCATCATAGTTACCTATAAACACTCCAAAGATCTTCATAGATTAAAGGGGGAATTATACACTAGAAATAACCTAGATTCAATGCGTGATCTCTGGTCACTGGCGTTCTTTGCACACAGACTCAAGTTATTTTTTTAAATCCCAAAAGAAGTAATGGATATTTATTCCAACAGTCAATTCCGAACTTGTAAACTTAGTGATACTCTAAGGATATAATTAACATCGAAACAGTAAAGCCTTATCTAACACTGCACATTCTTCTATGAGAGAGTAGCTTGTTATCAAATGTTCAAGCCGTAAACATATATGCACAAAGACGTTCTTTCACCCAGAACACAAGGCAGAAACAAGGAACAGCAAAGTTCTACTAATGTTTTTTTAACGTGATTTCCTAGCCCACCGCCAGATGTCATATTGAAAGCTTATCCTCATTATCAGATACAGATAGGCAGAGGATACGTGCAACGATTTTATGGATGAGTCACTGTAGATAGAGATGTGTTACACGCCGCCATGTTGCTTGTTGGTAATGAATACGCATTTTTTTTATTAATCATTTACCATTAGCTTTTCACTCTCCTTGGCCGCCTTTTTCGTTTATTTATTTATATTTTTGTTTTTCGTAAACTGATCTAGAAAATCTTCTTTCATTTCTTTCCCTCTTTGTCATTCTTTTTATTTCTTTCGTATATTGAATCAATTTCTTTCCATTCTTGAAATCTTCATGAGAAATCCAGGCTAATTCGCAGAGAATCCAAGATCACGCTCACCGTAATTCCACTGCAAATTAAAATCGCATTTATGAAAATAACTGATGTCTAAGTGAGTTTATTGCTTTTTGAAACTATTAACATCAAAGAGAATCTCGCATACCTAAAAGTTTAATTTTTAATGTCCGGAGACAGATTTGTTATAGCAAATGAAATAAAATACAGGATATCCTAATTATAATCTGTGCAAGAAAATGCACCTTTTAATAATAATTTAAAATTATTATCTACGATACCAATATGATAAAGAAATAACTGTTAAAAGGTAAATTATCTTAAGTTCTATTCTGATTGAATCGAGAGCAGTCCTCTGAACTTTGGAGAAATCACCTATACGCCTTATTACAAACTTCCATTTTTTTGGAAAAGGAAGATTATTTAGAGCCATCCTAAAGTACATGATATTCGGTCGGAATTTCTTGTTATTCTCATGCTATGAATACGCATGAAAGAATAATTGATAAAAATTATATTAAACTAATGGACATTGCATAAAACTTTAAGTTTTAGTTGTTTGTCTTTCATTAGGAGCTTTATGTACTAAAGAACTTGCCATGGTCTTCCTGGTCTTCAAGCGAGAATTAAAGGGTGCTAGTTGTACATCTCCCTTAGTGCTGTAATTTGTTTTTTTTTTTACTGTATCCTGCAAAACTTACCGGACAAGCCTGTACACGGTGAGTATATTGCAGAGTTTTGGCGTTACTTGTACTTGTATGCACGTATGCGGCCTCTCTCGGTAAAAAGGAACATGTGCCAAAACTGTCACAGAAAGAATATAGAAACAAAAATAAATACATATATCAAAATACATATATCAAACCGAATCCGTCAGGCTGCAAAGAAAACCACGGTATGATCGATACACTATGTTTTTAGCAAAATGTTCAAATTAAAGAAAAAAGTTACCTCGAAACTGGCTTTACACATTCGGAAATACACAAATTTCAGTTAAAAAGTTCCAATTTTGAATACACAAATATTTTTATTTCTTCTGAGTTATGTTGGATACTTTTCAATATATGCCAACTTAATGGAATAAATATCATACACATCAGCGTTAGTTTCTGGCGTATATAAACTGTCAATTTTCTATATTCTAAATCATATAATATTTGAAATTATATAATAGAGGGTAATAGGGATTTTGATCAAAATTATGTCTAGATAGTAAATCAAGTTTGAATAAAAAAAGAACTTTGTTCTTGTAAAATGCACAATCCACTGAAATAGCGTTCTATACCAGGAAAGATGTCCAGATGTCCATAGCAAACATGGCAAAACAAACAGACAAGTTTTATAAAACCTCCTTAATTGATTTATTTTTTCTAAACAATATCTATTTATAATCTTTGTTTTGAATTAAGATTTACAGAAACCGTAAGTGATATAATAAATGTTAAATCTACTTAGAAAATATATTTGTGGATTAAATTTGTTATATTAACTTCTGCAATTAGCGTTGTTCGTTGAAAAACATACCACGGTGTTTCATAGATTATTATTTAAGTAAATTAAATTGATTTAAACATTTTTCTAATATTTTCTGATTATTAACAACGCAATAAATCGATGCAAAATGTAATGTGTCTAGCTTGAAGTATTATTTGTACATCTTCTTGAAACTTTGAATGAAATGAGAACCAGTACTTTCTTAGACATAAAATTTTTGGCTAAAAACCTAAGCATCTGCTAAAGATCAGAACCATTTTCTTCACTTATTTAGATGTCAATTCAATAAAGTATTTCCAAAGATTCAAGAACGATTTCAAAATACAACCTCTGAATTTTATATTTCTAATATTACGGCAGGATACAGGATGAAAAATGATACCATAACAGATTGAAATATCTTTATATTTACGTTTGTATATTAGGTTTAATTTATTATAGATCAAGATGAAAGTTTAATCAGTGGGTAATGAACTTTTTACACGACCAAACAAGTTGTTTGCTAACCATTATACTATATATACGTATCAGGTAGGAAGCACTATTGTTCTCCTTGACAAACAAGCTATTTCAGTAATAAAATTCAATAAAGTTTAAAATCTAAAACTTTTAGGAAAATACAACACCAAAGATAAAATCATTTGTTAATGTAATATTGTAATAATTACTATTCTGTGTTTGGGGAAAGCATTTCCCCAATCGAATTACACTAGCTTAATTTTCCTTTCAAAGAAAATGCTTGAAAATTTATCAAACAGAAACAGAAAAATAATCAGTTTTAAACGCGCATGTTTCAGTTGGAAAAAAGAGGCTTATAACTTTTAATTACTTGTCGAATAAAGTGAGTTAAAATCACTATTGATTTCAAAGAACATCATTAATTGGAAACCGTAGTAATTTCTATGTTTATGATACTTTTTCTTTGCTTTATCTACTAATCAATTGCTTTTGTTCTTTACATCACAATTCCTGATGAATTCCAAATGCTGATATTTGAAAAAGATGTCTTACAATGCTTTCTTGTTGGACATAATTAATAAATGAAAGGCAAATAAATACTCAATAAACACTCAGCTCGCCAAATTGTATCTTTGAGTCAGTACTACATTTACATTACTGTGACTACTCGATTTAAGAGAAATTTGGAAATTTGAAAAAGAACGATAAATTATGAAAATTACATTGTACGAACATTATGAAATTAAGTTTAGTCCCAGTCTTTGTCACGAAACCATGGAGTTAACAAAGACTGCAATGATAGTCATTGTGATATCATTTTTCTCATAGGGTTTTTACCTGAACAACTCTATTAAATGTAACATAGGTAAAATTATTTCAGACGGAATTATTTACATTTGGATCAGCACATTTTATTAGAATCAGAATATGGTGTCTCCAACTGTGGAAATCTCATGGTTATACAAAAAGATAAAAGAACGAGATAAAACAATCAATGAGTTGCTTGTCACCTCGAATACGCAACGGTATCACCATAAAATAATAAATACGTGGTTGAAATCAGATTTAATTCGAGGTACATTTTTTAGAACTTACTACATACATTCTTCTTATGAATAGAACAATCATTTATTATAACAAAATAATTCTATATGATTTATTGTCATTCTTTCATCACATTCCTTTTTCATAAAATGTGTTTAAATACTTTTCCAATTTCCTGTGTAAAATATTACCAACCTTTTTGAAAATTTAGTTTTATCGTCATAGAAATTAGTGTTTATTTGATAATTTTTTCTACACAGTGCAAGGCAGTGTGACCTAATATTTCGCATGAGAACATTTTATTGCATTTTTGTTGCATAATTATTAAGGGATGGAAGTTTGTTTTTTTTTAAATAGAAATTTACATTCCAAATTTCGAAAGATTTTGTTATGTTCATGCAATCATAAATCCCTTGATTTAAATAAGATTTTGTGCAAAATACATTTCATTGTCTATAGAAACATTACCTGAGGAGGGATATCTGAACCCTCGACATCGCCACTACACAGAAACACATGCTTGGTTTGATAACCTGTCATTGCATATTACGTAACCAGATTTTAATATTCCTTTGGTTTCTGCAATCAACCATATGTAATACATGACATTCAAACATGTTTTTCCTTTAGCAAATTGTATTCATTTAATGTAATAAAAATGGGATTTGCGTTTGATATCAAGATTCCTATAATCCCGAAGAATTATCTTTTGAATTCTTGCCCATTGTCAGTTGTCTGTTGTTCTAGCATCAAAGAGAAGAAGTACTAATGTTGTGTATTCAGAAAACCTGTCATACTAAAAGATTACACCATTTGTTTTGGTTCGTGCTTTAAGATATTTTTTCATCGAAAGCTAATTTTCCATGAAAATTAATGGTTAATACATTGTTCATTTCTGATTTTGTAAATACATCTTCAGACTCAATAAATTTTGAACACATTATCTTTTTTTAATAAAGAGGGAGATTTTTGCATATATGTTGTTATCATACAACAATAATGATATATCCCAGTGTGATTTTGTTTGCGCAATTAAGTTAAAATAATAGATAAAGAGTTTTTCAATCTAATTTGCAGCTTAATAATAATTTGATGTCAGTTTTCGCTCTGTCCATGATCTTATGATTTCTTAAGGATAACATTTATTAAACGCTAATTGTAGACAATTTCTATTTCTAATTATAATATAAATCCACAAGTTGAACGGGATTCGGGTGTGGCCTTTAAGCGAATATTTCTAAAATACAAATCCCATTTTTTGTCTCCTACATCTTTAGATTTGATTGTCAGTCTATATGATATATTTTCTTTTTACAGGTTTTTCTTATCGCTTAGTCTTTATCCAATGACAAGTATCGTTGGAATTCAGGGAACTAGAGATTGATGGCATAAAAATATTAATTTAGAATCTCAAATATAGAAGATAAGGTATGATAAATTTGGAATGATGACGAAGACGGACACTATCAATGTCGCTTGTGTTTGTGATGATGATAGTATGAAATAGCAACGATAAGAAAGATCGGTGACAATGCATCTGCCGTTTTATTTGACAATTATTAAAAAAATAGTGATAGACGTGATAATACTTATACAAGTGTTAGTAGTGGGGTTTGTTATACCGAAAGTGGTGGTAATGTGAGAGTTAGAATATAAACATCAAAATAAAACAAAAATAGTTGCAGTCTTAAACATTGCAGCTGTTCCTTCTCTAAATGATTATAGTAAGAGTCTCT
This sequence comes from Doryteuthis pealeii, assembly GCA_023376005.1. Taxonomy (NCBI): domain Eukaryota; kingdom Metazoa; phylum Mollusca; class Cephalopoda; order Myopsida; family Loliginidae; genus Doryteuthis; species Doryteuthis pealeii. Next base: position 55,680,637 of record CM042140.1, read on the forward strand.
TGTTAATGTTGATTGTGATGATGATGTGTGTTGTAATTACCTGTGGGAGTGACATCATTATATCTGATGATTCAAAGAAGGGCATATTAGCAGTCACCATGATCTTGATTGTTTTGATGAGAATCTGATGTAGTTTAATAGAGACAGATTAACAGATTGTATGCTATTTAAGGCTATGATGATAAGTCTACCTAATTCGTAGACGCCAGTAATTTTTAGTTGTTTTTTTCTTAGTTAATGATGGATCAATTTTCTGACCCTTGTATTTTAATAAGTCTAACTGCCCATATGGACGCCAATTAAACTGTTATTTCACAGTAGCATGGATATCCATGTCAATCTCTCACTAAACATCCCTATCATTCATTGTCCTCGGGAGGTTCTCTGTGCAGCATCCAGTATCCGCGCAGAGCTGGCCAATGTAGTCCTTTGCAGGACAGCCCACACTGGAATGTCCATGTGCAAGTTTCCACCGGAGGCAATCGCTTATGCGTTTGTCCTTGCTTCTCCAGCAATGTAAATCATGCCTTATTTGTATCACTCTGGTGGTTTGTGTGATAGGAGCAAGTTGCCGTACTGCTGTGTGGGGTGTTGTTTCCACGATTCATTTCAGATAACTCGTTGCATTCTTGTACAGCTCCCCATTTAGCTTATTCTCTAGGTGCTTCGTTAAGGTCCAAGTAGTGCAGCCATAGAGAGGCAATGATACAACTACAGCTTGGAAAAATTGTTACTTTAACTTCTCAGTGAAATCTGATTTCCATATAACTGATAATTTGTTTATAGCTTTTGAGTTGTTATATAAAAGGTTTTCTGTCATAAAAAGTGGAGTTTACTTCTATTAATATTAGAAGCTGCTACTAGTAAATCTGTCTGTGGAAGCAAGCTTTAAAAGGCTGGTGTAGAGGGAGAAAATGTTAAGTTCTTTCATTTCAATCCGAGGTCCCTTAGAAGGAAGTCGTCTCTCACAACAAAAATTAATATGTAAGTAAAACGAAACTTTACTGTTGATTAACTAGCATTTACTTTATTTTCAGAATTATTAGAATAACTATCCTTCATTTCAAGTTTTCAACTGTATACACCCCACCCAGAAAAAAAAACTAGAACAGGGAAGTTTTCCTCTATACTAAGATGGGAGAGGACGTGTGGACTTATACTGAGTTAAAATTTAGAAATCTTGAAGTGTTCCCTCTTCAAAAAAAATTTCTCTAGCTATTGGACAGCAATTCAAGGCAGAGTATTTTACATGCCATAAGAGGGTGTGGTACCGGACATCATGTGTAGTAGCGTGTTGGATATGAGACACGGTGAATGAATTCAATATGGACCAACGGCGTGCTTCAGAAGATTCTGGGCGGATAAACCCAAAGCAGGTCAACAGCCAGGATCAAACAGTTCAGTAATGAAACTACTGCTCCTCATCTGTAAGTATAGTGTCCATTGGTGAGTTAATAAAACAACGAAGGAAAGGTATTGATGCCACCAACTCAACTCGAAGTACGATAGCACGCAAGGCCTATATATATATATATATATATATATATATATATATCAAATTATTAATATTGATAATAAAGTTTGCTACATTTATAAATAAAGAGGACTCAATATCATTGATAGATCACATAAGTTGGGGTAGCGGAGACATAAAATCAACGACGATTGGTAATTGTCAATCTCTCGCGTATGTGATCTTAAACCAAGTTCGTTTGAAAGTCGCAAGAAACCATTTGGCTCATCGTTTTTTGTTGAACGTTTAAAATAACGTGTTTCAGTTCTTTCAAGATGTAGATTCCAAGAATATTTAACGAAAAGATTAGTTGAAAGGAATTATGCTGTGTTATAATTATCATTCGTTCCGTCTTGTTATTTAGATTGATAAAATTAGATTAAATACCTACTTGGAATCACGATACAAATAAAACCCAACCATGTGGTTAATTAAAAATGTAAACCTTGTCTCTGTAATAAAGTAAATGTAATATAAACTATATAAAACAGTGATGTTTGTGTTTCAGTTAATGATTGTGGGAAACTAGATAGAATAGAAATGAGTTCCTAATACTAATCAATTTTTATACTTTCTATTTTATTTTTGTTTTCTTATTTCGTATGACAAATACATGATAAGAAAGAACTATGCGTATCAGCCACGTAAAGCAACAGGCTCCACTATCACCAGATGGTGTGACGTCAATTTACCTGATATGTCTTGGCGTTGAATCATTGCTTTCGTATTAAAGGTCAACACAAATTGATAATGTTGAACATTCTTTCGCCCGGAAATGAAGGAAGGTTACGCGCTTCTTTTATTCTCTTTGTACTAAAGCCATGGATCATCATCATCATCATCATCATCATCATCATCATCATCATCATCATCATCATCATCAGTCTTAGCACTTGCTCATGGCATATTGGTGGAGAAGATTTTACAAGCACAACGTGAAACGCTACTCGTACTAAAATACACACACACACACACACACACACACACACACACACACACACACACACACATATATAATATATATATATATATATATATATATGTATAGGGAGGAACAGGAGTGTGCAACATCTTTATTAAAATCATTCTTTAAAGAAAATTACACGATTGTAATTTTAGGTCTAATGCAGAAGAAACGAACAAAATTTATATCTAAGCATTTGAGTACAAAGGAAAGTCATGTATCGTTCCTTAATAGTGGATTCATTTAACCCAGTATACTTTGTGGCATATTCATTGGAGAGGCGATGGGCGCTTCCAACTAATGATCACTGTCTTAACGAATGCTATGAATTACTCGGTGTGTCGGCCTGAGAAAAATGTCATTCATCTCATTAATGTCCTTAGCTCAAGGCCATATAATAAATGTAACTAATGTATATATGTGACATATATATATGTGACATATATATGTGACATATATATGTGACATATATATATATATATATATATGTTTGAAATATATATATATATATATATATATATATATATGTATGTATATATATATATATAGTTTGCTATGTTTATAAATGAAGAAGGCTCAATATCAATGATAGAGCATTTTATCTTTTAGTTAGGATACCAAGGACATAGAATCTTCGGTGTTTGGTAACTGTCACTTTTATGCCTTTGTGTTCTTCAGACTAAAGTCGGTAGAACACACACACACATACTGACACAAACAGGTGTACGGCCACACATATACACACACACATATATATTTATATATATATGGAGATATATATATATACATATATATATACAAATGTATATGTAACTATATACATAAACACACACACACACATATATATATATATATATATATATATATATATATATATATAGAGAGAGAGAGAGAGAGAGAGAGAGAGAGAGGTTCTTCACGGAACAAATGAACATGCTACTATCAAACACACTCGCCTACCCGGATTTTAACAGCATGTTAAACCCACTATAACACTTGAACATTTATAACTCTTCTATAATGCTCCCTTTCTAATAATGTATCAACAATTTCTTCAAATAAGAAATTTTCTCCTGAAGATGACCGAAGGTCGAAACTAGTTGAGATTAAACAACATACAAGAAATATTCCTGATTGTCTTAATAATAATTTTAGTTCACACTATATAATATATATATTATATATATATATAGTAAATGAAGAAAAACTCTAAACTTGCTTCATTACAATAATTTATTTCAACCGTATTAATACGGCATCTTCAGGTAATCACAAGAACATGACTCTTACTGAGAATTTCCCAAAGTAACATCCCTTTGCTCTGTCCTTCTACTCACTGGTATTAGGTACATTGAGCTCTCCTTATGGTCTACCTGCATCAGCTTGGTTAAACCACACATGGAAAGACCCTAACTACGAAAAAACTATATATATATATATATATATATATATATATATATATATATTTATGAGTGTATGTGCATGTGCATGTCTTTATATGAGAGTGTCGTATTTTCTTTTTGTTTTTTGCATAAATCACACGATCTTTTGATTTTATTTATATGTATTTGAATGTACTCTTTAATTTACTAAGCTGAGCTTAGTTACGACACAAGGCCGGAAGTATGGGGTACCGAATGAGAATCAAACTCACTAACAATGAGATGCTATTTCATCTTGCTAACCATTACACCACAGGAGGTGTCCTCAGTGTTCTCTTTTAGTTTAATGTTCTACGATCAGCATGACTATATTTCTATCTGTTTCTTTTATATGAAAATTACACATAATCACTGCTCAATATCAATACAAGGAGTGAATTATCTTTTAATTGGCAACTGAGTTTCTGAATCATATTTTATTCTTGTTAGGCACATTTTGTACACCAACGTGTTGATATAATCATCTAAAAAAATGAAATTAATATCTCCGAATACAGGGTGTTCGGGATAAATTTGATACGTGATGGTAGATAGAATGGATGACTGGAACCTACCTGAATTATGGAAGAGAATAACGTATGATGATGATCTGCGCCAGCCATCAAAATAAGGAGATATGTCAATATATTATAAAATTCCAATAGAACAACTGCATTTATAACCAAAGATTAGTTCTCAGTTGCTCTGACAACTTTTGCAGGGATATTGATGCCATATTTTATCGGCTCTTAGTCTTCCCTCAGACACATTCAGTGTCGTGAAGAGGAAAGATCTTCAGTATGAGCAACGCTGAAGCGTGTATATATAATATATATATAATGTGTGTGTGTGTGTGTGTGTGTGTGTGTGTGTGTGCTGAATCGGTAATATACAGACCGTATCCGCACAGAATAAATACTTATTACACTGAAAAAACCACAACTCAAGTCCAACCACCATGAAAGAAAAAAAAAGTTTTCAAACTGTCATTTTTAACATCATGCACGCACGAGCGTAGACAAGCGGAAGAATAAAGGGAGAATAGATTAACGCTATACATAACGGATATTTATTTCGATATAATTTCCAAGGCGATTTGTCTGATGATAAGCATCTATTGCTTTGAAACCAGCGGTAACAAAATCCATTAAACGTATAGATCATTATATATATATATATATATATATATATATATATATATATCTGTGTGTGTGTGTGTGTGTGTGTGTGTGTGTGTGTACACATGTGTGTGCATGCGTGTGTTAGTGTTGTATTTGTAGATAATATCTAATAATATTCGTTTTAATTTTATAATATTTCACAAGAAATAAAACGATCCTGATATGTTTGGAAGATAAATAATTTCTTGTAAAAAAATCGAGGTTTCTTTCTTTATGGGAGATAGTGTAAGTTTAATTTATTTGAATTTTACAATTTCAGTCAAATCTGATTGGGCAACCTGCTCTGAGCTTATAATAGACATATTTAAAGAAATAGGTTCAAATTCTAGACAAAGCTGTTACTTCATACAAATTCATTGGATTGCTTGGTTATATTTTTAATAGGTTATCAATCTTACTGAGTTATCTAATGTTAGTTATTTAAAAAAAATTATAACGACTTGCAAGCGAATCGGTTTGAAGTAAATATTTTGGTTTGCTTTAAGTTTTAGTTTTTGTTTTTGTTTTTTTGGCAGGAAAAAAAATCTCTTCATGCGAAAAACCCTCTGAATTCAAACCTGGGAGCTTGAGGCTAGAAACTGGTGAAAATAATTTTTGTTAACTTCATATGTATTAATAAATTAGAATTATCTTTATATGCATTAATAATCTGTTTGGTAGGGCCTTTCTGACTATCCGTCTAGACCAATTAAGGGTCAAATTGGAGTGTATTGTTAACGTGACAATTTAGTACCAGAGTCACAGATCGATCAGCGACCAGTATACCTTCTTCAAACGTTAGCGTTAGCCAGTTGGTGCAGTTGGCATATTCAACAGTACCAATTGAAAAGGCGGTTAGACATTTGGTAAACACATCTGTCCTTCTATTCTTCTCCTCACTATGGATAAACAGTAGAGTAAACTGACTTTTTATCCTAGGTGAGACTATCGGTATAATATCAGAAAAAAACCCTCTGAATTCAAACCTGGGAGCTTGAGGCTAGAAACTACACCTAATGGAAATCTACTTGCGATTAAAACCAGAGCACCATAACAGTTATGCAGTACGGTTACCGTGCCAAGGCTACGAAGCACAATCTGTCCAACTATTTTACGTAGAGCTGGGGAGGGAAGGAAGGAGAGGTGGATATATACCTTTCCCAAGGGCATTAGTGAAAAATAAAGCTTAATACGTTATATTTGTAAAATTTCATAATTATTTACCAGTCTATGTATAAAAAACTATGCTTATGAATTTACAAACTAAATTGCTAAGGCAACCTAAATAGAATTTGTTTTAGATTTTACAATACAAAAATATGAAATTAATTTTAGTGAAATAGGGCCGCAAATTTCACCGATATTGTGGGAAACAGAATAAAAAAAATCCCTTGGAATTTTGATAAAAAGCAAGTTGTGAATTAGAAGAGCCGTTTAGTGACTATGAATGCAATACAAAGAAATGTTTAAAAAATCCTTTTATGTGTATTTTTCCTCCTTAATATCTAAACTTTGTCATTCATGTGATTTTTTAACGAGAAACTTTAACAAATCCTTATTCTTGACATTGCTTGTCAAACCTGTTACTATGAATATTTAGCAACATTTTTGTAAAAAATGTCAATTGCAAATGGTTGTAGGGCATGCACATTTTGTTTTTAGCCTCATTTCTATATATAGTAAGCACCAGTGAGATCTGAACTTATTGAGAATGGTCTGCTAGCATAACTCGCTAATATTTTTACCACTCAGGGAAAGAATCTTTACATAAACTTGTATATTTAGTTTTAATTCGTTACATATTTTAATACTTTGTCTATACTTGAAAGATTTTGTTGGAGTTCTGTAAAATTGATATCTGTACATTCAGATAAATGCAGGTATTTATTTACAGTTCTTCGCTTAGCATGGTTAGGGAAACACGAATTGATTTATAATAATTGATAAATTGCGCATGTGAAAGCGAGAAAAAGAGACTGAGAATAGAAGTGAACAACAGAGACAAGGTCAATCTCAAATGTTTCAAACACATTCCCACGCACTCATACCCATGCATATCTATACTTTTATACCTACAACTGGTTGGGTAAATATATACATATTTAATGGGATAACATTTTGTGTATCATTCAGCATTTGATTGAGTTTTAATGCATTGAATTTTATTTCTTTTCGCAGCTTTTATAAAAGATAACACTTTAGCATACTTTATTGATTTTTCTTTGAAATTGCTTAAATTTACTTGTTTCCCCATCCATAGGGCAATGCTTTTACATAAATCATTAACCATTTGTTAGCCTTTTGTCATTTGGGAATTGGTTAATGAATATCGAATATGAAAGTATATTATCGCCCATTGATACATACGCAACAATTATTTAAAAAATTCAAAATTATTATCAGGTATAATTTATTACCAATCTATACTACGTTCAAACTATAACCAAAAATATTAATACGCATCAGTCAAAAATAAGTGCACATCTTGTATATATATATATATATATATATATATATATATATATATATATATATATATATATATATGTGTGTGTGTGTGTGTGTGTGTGTGTGTGTGTGTGTGTGTGTGTGTGTGTGTGCATTGTGGGAGAGAGAGAAAAAGAAAAAAGCTTATGAAATTTTAGTTTGGGTAACCGAGGTGTTGCAATTTTATTTTTTATAATAGGATTTCAGTGTCCTAGTTTGGTTATATATTACCTAATTATATTATCAAAATATTAACTTTCTTTTAATTGCTTGGGGTGTATTTATTTGTGACTGATAATCTACCTATGATTTGTGCAAATCATAAAATTTCAATCACATTCACTCGGAGATATTTGAAAGTTGTTTTTTTCTTCAAATAAACCATTTTAGGAACTAAATAAGTTTTATATTGATTTATACAATATACATTTTCCATAAAGTATTCCAAAAAGTGGCTAGACATTCGATATTATAAACAGAAAAATCGTATACAAAATTACTATTTTAACACATTTTCATTCAAAATCACACCTATCAACGAAATAAATGTTATCATCTCACGTCACTAACTTATATGAATATTTGGTCGGCATGTTTTAGATCGACATCTTCAAATTATAGTTTAATTGATGTTTTACTTAATAATGAATACATGATTTCTAAAACATTAGTGACAGATCATTTACACTCGGTAAAGGGGGAAGAAAGGCTCGATTAAAAGATGTTTTCGATTCCAGCAAATGATCATACTAGTTTAATTATTTTAATGTTTTAGTACGCTATTTCTCGAATAATTTCTGCCATCACAAATCTCACAGATGAAACGGAATGTATATCAAAATATTTATATATGATGGTTAAGTAACAATAAATATCTGACGAACGATCAAATCATTATATATTTCCTCTTTTGCAGACATATACAATGCTTCTTGTAGAATATGTAGACCGACGCAGTTGTTATCTGAAATTTAATCTGAATTTCTATTGAATAATATTTAAACAGTGTGATTTATTAATAGAAAGGGACAGACATACGAACAAATATAACAATTTTAGAATATAAGTAAATCTCATTGTGTTTAACATTTTAAATATATATTTATTATTTTACGAATGTTATAAAATGTGTTTTTTTTCTTTTTATTCCTTTTTTAAATAAACCGATTCCATGTTTTCGATGTTCTCCTGTTTGTGTGATTATGTGTGTCATTTGCTCTGTGTATGTATGCATACATGTATGTGCGTGCATGCATGTGTATATGAGGGGGTGATGCCTTTACATGTAAATGGAATTTGCAAAAATGGAAAGAAATGTTCCAAATAGAATGGCCAAAGCAATGAGTATGGTAAATACTTAAGTGGATGTATATGTGTGTTTCATGCTTAAAAGAATATAAGAGTTTTTCGTATCTAACTGATTAAGGACTATTTCTTTTTCATTTAAAAAAATATATATTAATAACATTTCCGGTATGTATATGTGTGAGTTTATGATTAAGTGAGTATTTGTATGATATGCAACGTGAAGGCTTTTTTATGGGTATATTCTCACATATTCAGCTGCATTCACACATTCAGAAATAAACATATCTACACATACACACACTTAAATACATATACATACAGAATGTCAGATTTATAGTTGTATACGAAAATTCCGATTGAGGCAAGCACATATTAAATCATGTACATACACATGGCACATATAGTGGCCCCCAAATACACACTTATGTATAGGTACATGTGACCAAGCGCCCCACCACCCACACGTACATAAGTGTACTCTTTCAAACACACAAACACAAACATACACATTACAAACTCATACATGTGCATAAATCAACTTGTAAACCATGTTAAGCACGCGCCCGCACACATACGCATACATTCACAGTTACACATACACCCTACCTACATAAACACACTTAAACAAACAAACATAGAAAATCCACACAGCAATGTGCGGAAAATACTGAACAATAAATGGGTCAATAGCTTTGATCAAGACTTACTAACCTTTACAATGGACCATACGTGGCCTAATAAATATCCCCTTAAACGAAGCAATCATCCCCTACGACCTTTAAGCTCATAGACATTTTTTAACTGCCGGCATAATCCTGATTTTCTCATAAGTTTCTTTTGGCACGTTTTATAAAATTCTGAGCTGTATGCGATTCATGTTTGCTCATAAGAACAAAGACGAAATAATTTCAACAATAGCTAACATAGTCGCGTTTGCTGGATAAAAGTTAAAAATTACAAAACAGATAATTTGAATCATTACATTAATACTAGATGAATTGAGTTCATAAAAACATTATTCTATCTTTAAAAGTTTTGAAATAATTTAGTAAATTGTGTATTATCTTCATTAATCTCTTAGAGCAGATACAGTGTGGTGATTGTAGTGGGTGACATGTTTTAGTTTCCAAAACCATGGAACTAAACCGGAATCTTGGTGCAAAACGTTTGTATAGAAGAAAGGCAATTATCTTCTAGAGAGAGGACAAAGATACACAGGAATTGCGAAAAAAGATCTAAATAAAACATGTGATTGCTTCGGCTGGAGTTTGAACTCGGTTCACCGAATTAATTTCCACGCCTCCCTTACCTTCAATGGATTAAAAGGATCTCGAATTGACTAACACTCATTAGAAACTTAGTTTTAAAATTTGATGAAAAAATATTCGCCATACTTATCCTGATTTTTATCAGTTGGAAAATACTAATGACTTTCTTTAAATTTTCAATATTACTTTTTAGGGGTGTTTGCAAAAATGTCTGTTAATCTGAAAATGTAAATCATCTAATTTCAAATTTAATTTGTGATCCTATTTGTATACAGCAATACTCTCTATTACAGATAATTCATGGTATCTTGGATTTTTATCAACTTCCAATCAGATAGAGGTCAAACAATCAAGTAGACCATAAAATTGTGGCTTTCAGTCACTGGAGAGAATCGTCAGAATGTTCGTGGCTGTTGTTACTATTATACAGTTAGTATTAATTACAAAGGGACATTTTTATTCCTTTAGTAGTAAATTATTATTTTTACATGACTCCCATAATCTACCTAATATCTCTTCATGGCATCTCTCAACTCTCTCTCTCTCTCTCACTGTTCCTCTTTCTCTCACTATCAGCCCCTCTCTCACTCTCTCTCTCTCTCTCTCTCTCTCTCTCTCTCTCTCTCTCTTCTCTCTCTCTCTCTCTCTTTTATTTTGAAGCGATTTCTAACGACTGTGTTCTCAATATACCAACACAATTGGTACGATCCTCATAACAAGCAAAAGTGCCGACCCATGCATGAATAATCCGGGCGGGCATGACAGTAATTATGCTTCTATAAATTTATTCAAAAAATACATTATTATTTATAAATAAGAAAATTCTATATCTTATTCTGTTTTCATCCTTTGTTTACTATTCTCATTTAATAAAGCAGATTTTAACATTTGCTATAACAAGTGGATATTAATAAAATATCAAACCCTCCATTTCCAAAGTTTTTACTGAAATTGAATCCACCGTAAAAAATTTTTATTTAAAATTCAAAAGGAAATTCAACCAAACAGTCTTTGTCTGCCATTTCATCAAGAAAATATATTTTCACTACTTTTATTTTCTTTCTTCCACTCTTCCTCCCCCTTTCTCTCTCCCCCTCTTCCTCTTCCTCTCTTGCTCGCATTTAATCTATCTTATAGAGAAATATTTGAGACAACCACTGTGATGAACTTAATAGAATATCAAAAATAGGTAGGCGCACTATTTACGTGGGCGAAGTCTTTAAAAAGTAATAACACTGATGAAGCAGTGACTGAACAGAAGGCAAGCGGTGGGTGGAGTAGGGTGAGATGCCACATGCTGCGAGACGGGTAAAACAGAGAAGCAGGGGGTGCTGGTGCTCACCAAATGGAGCAACTGTATCTCCCACCTCACCATCATCATCCTGGTACTGACTTCACCCTCCCTGATTATTTTCTGTCCTTAGATATACAGGGCAGCACTTCCGGTTGGTATTATTGAGTTTGGAGCCATTGTAATTATGCGGGTCGGTTTGTGTTCCTGTCTGGCTTTTTCGAAAGTCAGTGTCATCTAAAATAGGAAGAGAGTAGGAGGAGAGCGGGGAAAAAGTGGGGGATTTGTCAATTTGCTACACAAAATTATATAAATAATTAAGGCTAGAAAGAAGAGAAGTCGATCATTGAAGTAATAGTCTATCTATCTATCTATCTATCTATCTATTTATTTACATTTTTATATAATCTTATCTCTATTTCCCTGTAGTTTTCTTTATGGAATGTACTCATTGATAGTTATATATATATATATATATATATATATATATATATATATATATATATATATATATATATATAATATATATGTGTGTGTGTGTGTGTGTGTGTGTGTGCATGTGCGCGTGTGAGTGAATGAGTGCGCGCGTGTGTGTGTGTGTATACTTCAAGTGACAAACTAGGGAAATTGTGCACAAGATTACAATTGCCTATCTAAGAAAGGGACATCTTAACAGAGAAAATGAATCTCTTTTAATAGCAAGACAAAATAATGCCAAAAGGATCAATTATGTTAAGAATAAAATTCATAATACACAGCAGAATAATAAGTGTAAGTTGAATGAAAACATATTTGAAACGATTATTTGTATAATAAGCGAAAGCAGCAAATGAGAACAGATGGAGTAAATGATTAGGCTCGACAGTGTGCAAAAGGTTATCCACTGTGAACTGTGCAAAAGATTAGAATTTGACCCTACTAACAAATTGTATATGCACAACGCATAATCTGTCTTCGAAAACGAGAAGCATAAAATTGTCTGGGATTTTGAAATACATATGGAACACTTCATCCATACCATAAGGCCAGACCTAGTGTTAATTAACGAAAAAAAAAATGAACTTGTCATCTAATGGATTTTAATGTTCCACCAGAACTCAGAATGAAAATGAAAGAAAGGAAAAATATAGCCTAATACTTAGATCTTGCCAGAGAGCTACAAAATCTAACGAACACGAAGTTGACGATTATACAAATTACAGCTAACGTTCTTCGAACGGTCCAAAAATGTTTGTAAAGACAACTTTAAGAATAGGAAATCATGGTCATGATGAAAAAGGGAATAGAACTAATAAACCAAGAAAAATATAAGAACACGTGGAGAAAAAGGAAATTATACATTCTTGAGAATATTGGAAGCGGACACCATCAAACAACAGATATGATAGAAAAAAGTAAGAAAAGAGAACAAGAAAACTTCTAGAAACCAAAATCTATTGCAGAAAACTCATCATGGGAATAAGCATCTAGGATTTCCCCCTTGTAAGATTCTCGGGGTCATTCTTCAAATATAGAAGAAAAGGACTCCGGCAGATGGATTAAACAACAAGGACATTGATGACGATATTCAAGGCGTTACACTCTGGAAAATCGTAAAGGGATAAATTATATCAAACACTTCGTACCAAGCAGGTTTTGAATGAAATGCTATAAAATACGGCATACGTAGTTTTTCAATATGTACATGAAATAGGCTTTGGGGTAAACGTCTGTAAAAAAATGAAAACACTTTTGATAACAATAATATGGCCAATATAGTGTTTAAGATATGTACACGAAATAAGATCTCTAGTAAAAATACTTTTTGTGTTCTTTTTTTAATGGTATATCAAGTTCGTGGATTATTTTATGCCAAAGCCATCTTTGTAGAAGAACAATCGTGGTACTATATGAAAGCTAAAAATGATAAGACGCAACTGAGCTATTGCAGGATGTAGGGAGACAGAGATGAAACGGTTAATCAGATAATAAGTGAATGCAGCAAACTAGCACAAAGTATCTTTCATTAATTCTTTATTTATTTATTTCTGATTTTTTTCTATCTCTTCTCTCATGGCCTCCCCCATCTATCTCTCTCTTCATCCCCCCCCCCATTGCTCTATCTTTTTCCCTCTCCATTTTCTCTTTTATGTAATATTTTCTTCCGTTTTTATCTTATGTGAAGCCTGTTCTTTTCTTCACCTTCTTTCGTCACAATGCAAACTGAAAAGTGCATTATTTATCTGAGGTGAGAACAGTATAAGATTCGAACCCATGCATTCATGTCTGACATTCTTTATTCTTTTTCCCTCCCTCCTTCCTTCTTTCAATTCGATTGAAACAGACGATACGTTGAATTAGCATTTCGATCTCGCTCTCTCCCTCCTCTATATAATTTCCCCTTCTTTCACTATATTTCCCCTCTCGCACTCTTTCCCTCCTCATTCTCTATATTTCCCCTTTCATTCTCCATATTTCCCCCATTCTCACAATCTTTCCAATTCCTATCACTCTCTTTATATACAGGGGGGTATATAAAGAGAGTGATAGGAATATATTTTACCCTGTCAATCTCACCCAAATTATTTCTCCCAATCCTCTTCTTCTCTCTCTCTCTCTCTCTCTCTCTCTCTCTCTCTCTCTATCTCTCTCTCTCTCTCTCTCTCTTTCTCTAAATACGTATTCCCTCTCTATGTTTCCGCTTCTCTCTAGATATATTTCCACTCTCTATATCTACCTATCTATCTTACCACTCCGTCACTCTCTCAACCAGTCCCTCTTCTCTATAAATATTTACACTGTATCTTCCTCTCCTTATCTATCTCTATTTTCCCTCTTCAGTCTCTTTCTCTTCCATTTCTCTACATTTTCCCTCCCTCTCTCTAGCTTTTCCCCTTTTTACCCCCTCTCTATATATTTCCTACTCCTTGCTTTCTTTCACCCCTTCTCCCCCTCCCTATCTTCCTATCTGTTTGCCATTATTCTCCCTCTCTATATATATTCTCCCTATCTATATCACCCTCACTATTTCTCCACACCTCTCTCTTTTTCTCTCCCACTTTACATTTCTCCCCTATATTTCTCTTTCTTTTTCTATATATTTTATCCCTCTATATTTTCCTCCACTCATCCTTTTACTCTATTTCCCATCCTCTCTCTCTCTCTCTCCCCGCCACCTTCTCTCTCTCTCTCTCTCTCTCTCTCTCTCTCTCTCTCTCTCACTCACTTTCCCCTCTCTTTTTAATTTTCTTCCGTTTCTCTCCTCATATTCAAAACTGAATGGCTCATTTTTTTAATATGTGGTGACGACACATAAGTCTATTAATATATAGATTTCTTGTCACTCCTTAAATCCAACAGAAAATATTTGATCAAAGAACTAAAAAAATTGATGATTATGCATAAATGCTTAAATCACAGCGAGTAGTTGGGTTATTTGTATGGGAAAGTCAAAGATGGATGATATAGAAACGTCAGCATGGCGAATCACCTATGAAATAATTTGGATACTACACAAGACGGACTAATAAGAAATAGATTATGAGAAGTTGTAAATGATCTGACAAATGACAAATGTTGGATGAGAAAAAGCAAAAATCCAAAGTGGAAGAAACGGAAAATTATGTAAAAGTTGTTAAATATGTGAATATTGTTTTTTTTAAATTTTTATTTCATAACAAAAGGGAGGAAAAGGAAAAGATATAGAAAAGTTTAAAATCTGTATACTTCTTCTGAGAACTGAAATATCAAATGACAACGTCCATTATTATTGACTCGCTTGTAACAGCCATGAAGAGTTTTGCAATATAACCAATTATAATCGAGATGATAAAATTACTAAAATCAACATACGAATATTAAGATGATTAGTTCTTCAGAATGCAATAATAATAATAATAATAATAATAATAATAATAATAATAATAATAAGTCCTGGAGACCTGAGGAGACTTGCTGTCACTCAGACCCCAATGAAAGACCATCAGCTAATGCTGATGTGAAAACTCAAAAGGAGATAATAATAATAATAATAATAATAATAATAATAATAATAATAATTTCCAATCATTGGAATTTAACTTTACGATGCAATGATTATAAATATTAAATTTCCAAATCTGTATAATTTAATGAATGCTCAGCAATCCTCTTCTCGGGTAATGAAGTTGTTTTTTTAACTTGCAGTGTTAGTTCTAAATTCTCAGATTCCAATTTCGAGTCTTAAAATTCTTTCTTTGGTGAGGTGACTTACACTAACACCATCAAACATTTTGCAAATACATTGCTTCATCTAGGATAGCTTCAGAGCAATGAACAGTCAAAATATTAACAGGACGATGCAAAAATAGGGTTTTGATCATTAATCTTCATCCAGCTCATCGATGATAGATTACTATAGATTTGAAAAAAGATACCAATGTGTGAAGACGAATGCATATTGGTCTGCGTATCTATGCATACGTGTGCTTGTCTATCCGAGAATAAAACTGTTCATTAGGAAAAACCTGTCTGCAATTAGGCAGTGTTAAATTAGTGAATTTGCGAATATGTGTCAAGAAATACTATTAACCTGCTGTTTTTTAATGATGGCTGTAGTTGATATTACATTATTAGCATATTTCATGTGTGTACGTTTGTGTGTGTGTGTGTGTGTGTGTGTGTGTGTGTGTGTTTGTCTCAGGTGGATTATAAAAATACTTATATAGTTGTGCATATGTCTAATTCTAGTGTGCCATTAAGTCCTCACCCATGTACATCAACCAATATATATGTACATATACATGTAAATATGTATGATTGCAGGCAATGAAATTATATCACGCATATATATTATTAATCTGCACTCTACCCAGTATCCCCACAGAGATTACCTCAGATGGGATAGACGGAATGTCTCGGCCCGTGTCTCCTTAATAAACCATTAAACAACCTTGTACTGACTACAGGGTAACAGGCCGTCCATTTGACTCCACTGAAGCATCAATGGTCTATTGCCGTACCTATTTGCATAAAGAATAAATAAGAAAATAATATAACGAAGTAAAGGTGGTAAGGAAATGTATGAAAAAAATAAGTTTAAAAGAATGAATAACATTGACGAATAGAAAAACGTAAAGAAGAATATAACATGTAAGTAAAGTAAATTCTGCGGAGTAGACTATTGATGATATCATCTGCACAGCGAGGGAATCTATCCCCTATTTGCTAGCGTTAGACCAGGAAGATTGCTTTTGCATCTAAAGTGAAGCGCCATACCTACCATCAGCTCCCCACTTTACAGATTTTATCTGTGCTACTCATGCAGTAAGGAGGCTAGAGACGGTACTGAACCCGGAACCGGGAACCTTGTTGTTCTGGGGCCAATACGAAATAGGTCAATTATGAAAGAAAATTAAAAACAAAGAAGAAAAGAAAGAATTATAAGACAGCAATATTAATTGAAATAAATGTTTTTGTCGAGTAACAGAAATTGATATAAAAACAAAGGTAACAAAAAATTACAAAATAATGAGAAAAATCAGTACAAGAAAAATAATGAAAATCATGAATATATATTTCAATGAATAATTAAAAAAAAAAAAAGAAGAAAAACAAACCAAAACTGAAGCCGAAAAGATGAACAATGTATAAATGAAAGAAATGAGAAAACAATGAATGAAGAAGAAAATAATGAAAGCGAAGTTTGATTTTAATTATATAAGATGCATTGTGGGTAGTTTTATCTCTTTCTACAAATCTATTTAAATCATGTTATTCAATTGGCCATTCATTTTTATTCTAAGCTGAAACAGCACAGTATCAGTAACATTCTAATTTTTTCAATATCTTTACACTATTAAATTAGTCCCTTCTTGATTTAAATTGTTTATCTCCAGGTTTTTTTTTTTATTGAGTGTACATAAGGCCGTATTTTCTGTCTCACAATCACACTTGTTTCGAGTATATATCCAGATTACATAACAATGTATATATATATATATATATATATATATATATATATATATATATATAGGTTTTTTGTACGTATAGTTCACTTACACACATGAACAGACACACACACTCACATGGAGAGAGATTGACAGACAGACAGACAGACCCCCCCGTATATATATATATATATATATATATATATATATATATATATAATATGAACACATATATGTGCACGTACATATAATAATTAATAGAGTTAATATATTGAATGCGAGAGCTGTAAGATAGTTTACAGTGATACATTATTTTCTCGGAAATACCTGGAAACAAATTTAAATTTATAAAGTAAACGGGTCCACCATTGTATGTGATGCTGAATACTCCATTTCTCTGGTTGACACCAGCTCTACAAACATGTCAAAATAAGCACGGACGCATAGACGTATTCATTCTTTTCGCTCACCCCATATATTTATCGTGAGATAAAGGGAAATCTACTCAATTATTTTAACATTTTGTCAATTTTTAATTTTTTTATGCCTCTTGCCTTTTCCAGAAAAAATAATGAGCCAAGAAATCTCTAACAGCTGTAACAGGCATACAAAAATAGTATCACAGGTCAAGTAAAAATTCAATTTGCAGCCTTCACGTTCCGGTAGATGAGGAATTTTAGCGGAGACGTTAAACTCTCCCTGATAAGAAATATATATATATATATATATATATATATATATATATATATATATTATATATAAGCAATTGGTAATTTGCTTGAAGCATTGTTAAGTATGTTATAATATATTAATATTTTGAAGGCCAGTACAATGCGTATGAAAAATAAAAACAAAAAGATGTTATTTTTGTCTTATCGATTTCGAAGCATGAGCTTCATCATCAGAGTTTATTTTCAGAAATGACGGGCTTATGTTTTTATTTGTGTGGTTACAATTTCTCTTCTTATTTCCTTTTACTCTCCTTTTTTTCTCTTTCTTCTTCTCCTCCTTTATGAATGAAATGGGCGAATAACTGTAATTTCTTATTTCTCTCTTTTTTTAAAAGTTTGTGGAGAACAAATATTCCTAATATCGGCTGTCATCCGGTCAAATGTTGCAAGTATGTTGCCAGTGTGTTGCCATGTCAAAATTCAAAATAAAAAATGAATAAATAAATAAAAACCACCAATAGAAAAATTTACATACTTAGCTTTTGTTTCGCTTTCCATTTTCTTTTCTTTTTCTTTCTCCCTCTTTTTCTTTTTTTTGTGTTATTTCTTTTTCCCCTTTGTTCTCTAATTTATTTTTTTTAGTAAATAAGTAAATAAAAGATTATCTTAAATTATGTATTAGTATTTATAGAAAAAAAGATTTTAAAGAAATTATCTTTTATGAGTACTTTTTTTTCTTTTTCTTTTAAACTTTAAATAGATAATTTCTTTAAAAAATAATATATTAAACGCATAAAAGATAATTTCTTAAAAAAACAAATTTTTTTTCTATCAATACTAATACATAATTTAAGATAACAAATTTTCACAGAGGTAATTTCGTAACTGTTACACTACATGTATTTTAGATTTAAATGTTAAACTAAGGGTTACTAGAAATTAAGATAAATAAATTACGGGCAACTATATGTATGTACTTATCTAGATATTTCCTTATTTACTTCGACTGTCACCGTTCAGAAATACACACACGCGCATGTGCACGCACACAAACGCACGCACTCACACACAACACACACACACACACACATACACACATTCACCCACACACACACACAATTATATATATATATATGTGTGTGTGTGTGTGTGTGTGTGTGTGTGTGTATGTGGTCAGGTCGTCCAAAGTGCTACTGGTACTATGTAATCCAGTACTACCCGTTCCCTTTGTCGGGTCATCGGCGTCTAAACGGGTACCCCACCAAGTTTGTCTGGTTAGGATGGTAGCTAGACACCGAGCAGCATGAAGATCAAGACCTGTCAAAGAGTGGAGGAAGCTTTTCGCTCAATGGCCATCTAGCGTGTTACATTACGCGGAGGCGTAGAAATACCTGGGTTGGTATCCAGGCACGTAGCGAGATCACAATGTATCCTTTTCTTTCATTATTGTCGAATTTGTTCACTAAACTGTCTCTGAATCTGATTAAGTGGAGCTAGTTCTGTGCAGACTGTACACTATATCCACTATAAAATGTCCTCTTCAGCACAGGTATTTCCTGGTGCAGCTCTTTTAGGGAAAAAAGAAAGAAAAGTCCAGTGACCATGGAGATGTAGCGAGGCATACAGGTTTAACTAACTGGAAGTATACAGCTTCAACCCTGCACACAGACGGCTCAGAGCTTATCTTATTGTCGTCTCACAATTAAACTAGTAATTGTTGGGTTTGGGCAGTGGCTGAGCTGTCCTTCTTAGGGTAGCACTGCTCACTTGAATGCAAGGCGGGACTAAAAAAAGGTGTCCTAAACATTATTTGCCTAATTACAATCTGGTCAGCTTACCATGGCTGACAGATGTTCAACATAGTAGTGAAGAATCACAAAAGAATAAAACAAGCAGCAAAAATACTATGCTCAGAAATTCCACATAAAAATATTCTACTGGACCATCAAAACGATGCAATACACAGAAACCAGCAACCATCCAGCAAGACGTTCTGTGATACTCGCTCAAGGGTTCAACAGACACTCTTTAGATATCGTTGCACTGTTTGAAGTTCGGCTCCCAGATGAGAGTAGTCGGACTGGAGTTGGTTATATCTTCTTCTGGAGGGGTAAACCCAGTGAAGCAAAGCGAGCGTCATGGGTTAGCTTTGCAATTAAAACTGAGCTAACCCAGAGGCTAGATGAATTTTTCCAAGGTGTGTCTGACCGAATTCTGGCGTTACGTCTTCCTCTCAGTAACGGTGGATAGGCCTTCCTTGTCAGTGTCTGTCCCCAGCTTGAATTACTCCAGTGAAGATATCGGACACTTCTATTCTTAGCTTAGATAAACCATCAGATAAATACCTAGAGATGAGAAACTTGTCATTCTTGTTGACTTTAATGCAAGAGTTGGAGACGACGACATCACAGGAGAATCTTTGGGAAGACATGGAATGGTAAAGTGGAACAGCAATAAATGGTGTGTCCTGTGCTTGTGTGACGACTTTTATCTAGTCATAGGCAATTCTCAGTTTTAAGAAAAAACTTTAAAAAAAAACACAAAAAAAGAACAAGCATAGAAGAACCTGGATGCAAAATTTAGAAATTGGATTGTTCTTTCCCTTGATCGCCAGCATCTTCTTCATCTCAAGATCTTTAGGGTAGTTGAGTGCTGAACTGACCATCGTCTCTTGATGAAAATCAAAACTAAAAGCAAACCTTTGTTCACTCGTTAACCAAAGCGCATAAACGTCTCCAAACTAATGAAATCCTAAAATTAAGCAACTGTTCGTTAACAGGATCAATAATTCCTAACCTCTAGATCCAAATATATGGTTGAGCTTTAAATCAAATATTTATAATGCTTCACTGGATGTGATGGGAAAAAAGCACCTAGACTTGTTTGATGAAAATGACACCATCATAAAAAAGTTACTTGAACGAAAACAACTTCTCGTCAACAGAGGGATTCTAAACAACATCTCTTCCGCTGAACGAGCTGCAGCTCAACTGAAGCTCAATACAGTAAAAGCCTAGGTTTAGAGACGTTTGGGGGAAATTCAAAATCAACGGTGGAAGGACAAATAAGCTGAAATCTGTCGTACACTCACAGACACTCACGACTACAAGAACTTTTATAGTCTTCTGTCTGAAATCTATGGTCGGATGTCATGCTCTATCACCCTACTTCGCTCAAAGAATTGTCTCTTGGTTGCTTTCCAAATCAGAAGCTATTCGTGATCGCTGGTGAGAGCACTTAATGAACTCTTGAATTGACCATCTACTATTGATAATAGCTTCATAGACTAACTCGATCAGCTCCCCATTAAGGATGTATTAGATAATCACCCAACAATTTACGAAGTTTCTAGGGCTGTTGCACAAATGATCGAGATGGAAGCCCCTGGATTAGACAGCATTAATGCTGAAGTCTTTAGATATAGTTTCTCCAGACTGAATGAGTTTCTGCTCGATGTGTTATTGCATGCTTGGACTAAAGCAGGATTAGAGGGATGTGCTTCTCATTCCTTTATTCAAAAAGGGTTCTAGAAACCTTTGTGACGACTATCGACGGAATGTTTTGCTCTACATTGTTGGAATGTTGTTTTTTTTTTCGAGAGTTCTTCTAAATCGCTTCAAGGAACATATTTCACCAACCATTCTTCCCAATTTTGTTCCCGCTCCGGATGCGGCAGAACTGATATGATCTTCTCGGCTCGCTAACAGAAAGAAATGTTCATTGGGCAGAATCTTGACCCCATACTATTGTTTCATTGATCTCACGAAGGCATTTGAAACGATAAACCGCGAGGCGCCCTGTAGGGTTCTTGTGAAGTTAAATTATGCTCCCCCATTTTATAGGCCTTATTCAGTCTCTTCCTGATGTTATGAACGCCTTGATCACATATAATAGAGCCTGGATAAATTATGACTGGTGTGAAACAGGGCTGTATTCACGCACCACATCTATTTGGAATCTTTTTTGCGGTCGTCTTGAAGATTGCTTTCAATACTAATATCAATGGTATTTATGTTCGTTACAGATCATCTGGCAACATATTCAATATAAGACGGTCAAAAGCAGGTTCAAAAGTATCCACACCTACTGCGCGTGAGTTGCTATATACAAATGGTTCTGACTTGCTAGCATACACAGAGGATGAGATGCAGGACCTCATGGATTGTTTCTCGGAGACTGTAAAGCCTTTGGTTAAACAAAAATGTAAAAAAAGACTATTGTCATGTATCAGCATACCTCGAACAAATGCTTTGTAGATCCAACTAACTTTTTGTATTGTAAGCGCCTCAAAGTTGTCGATCAATTTATCTATCTCGGGATGATATCATCACAGGACAAATCTCAGGCTGAAGAAAGCAACGAAATCCTTTGGTTTGATTGAGAAGAGGGTTTTGAGCAAACGTGGCATTAAGATCTCCACCAATCTGGGTGTATACCGAGTCTGAGTGCTTGCTGTCTTTTTGTGCACCTGTGAGACATGTGTTGTTTACAGAAGACATCTCTGGACACTTGAGAGATTCCATCAGATTACCTTTGCAGTATTTTAGGGATATAGGGGTTGTCATTTACACCGGACACCACAATGCTTAAAAGATGCCACCTGCCGCCTAGTATTGAGAGTTTGATCCTTGCATCTCGTCTTCGCTGGGCTGGTTATCTTGTCTTCGCTGGCTCGTCATCCATTTTAGATGAATGATTGCCAATTCCCAAAACTACTATTTTACGAGGAAATATCGACTAGCAAAGGTCGGAGTGCAAAAACAAATTGTCGTTTAGGAACTGCCTCAAGGACACTCTGAAGAATGCTGCCATCGCTGTGGAGGACTGCGTAAAACTAGCTCCTAGTGTCTAGCCGGATTAAACACCAACGGTTGAAATGGGCTGTTAGAAAGGGTAAATTTCAGTCGGGCAACATCCAAAGTGGAGAAGTCCCATCATGTGATTTATTTGGAAGAGTATATCTATGCAGGGCTGGTCTGGTGAATCATTTGAGAAAACACAAGAATACAAAGCCAAATGCTATTGGCACTCAAGTGTGTTTAATATGTCGTAGATTCCTCAGGAATCTCAGTGGACTGAAGAGACATCTTCGTGCTCGCACTCTGTCCGGTGTTTGCAATGGGAAATGGTCTTGCTCGTGCACGAGCTGACATCCATCATATATATATATTTCTAAGATTTAATATTCATTTTAACTGGGTACAGTTTATAAAGAATAGCTGTAGATTATTCACAAATATTGACACCGAATGTCACAAATATTTAACATCAGCCATTAATCCATTTTTTGTTAACCTGTATTCGCATAGAAGAATATATGCAGACCTAAATTTACATTTAGTTATTAATGAAATAATTATTATATATTTATCTAAATCCATAACTATCATCTACGTTTAAATGTTTGCTTTCTTGTCTAATGCATTATGAAATTTTAAAATTACAGGGACGAGCACAGATTAGTAACAAGTTTTACAAAAGCAATATTTCCGGATAAAAAAGGTAAAATTAGTAAAGCAATGTCGAATTTGTCTACATTTTCGTTTCTAAACATTTTAAATTCTAATCATTTTTTGCTAATAAAACGACATGACTACTTTATCAAAGCATATTAAAAATACTAAACTACCTAAATGTAATCTTCATTTAAAACAGAAAATAAACCAAAAATAATCATTAGCTCATCATCTCTCGTATACTAATAGTTATTTTCTAAGCTTAGATCACTTGTGGCACAAGGCCAAGTGTATGGCTTCCAGTAAGTAACAAACACAATAATCTAGTTTATTAACCACTAGATGTGGCTACCCTTGAAGCCCGGGCAGAGAAAAAAAATAATAGAATAAACGTGGTGTAATGGTTATCAAGTTCGTCTTGCAGCTCCATTACTACTGAGTTAGTAAGTTCGATCCTCGCAGGATGCCCCATAAAAATCTCCACGTAAAAAAAAAAATTGTTAATCCGGCTTGGCCGGGAGGGTAGGGTCAATTTTTTTGTTTTCGTTAGGGTAGAAGAAATGACATCATATATAACGATATAGTAAGAAATTTTAATTCAATAATTAACTATATTTAAAAAAAAAAAACAAGATATAAATAAGGCGATTTGTCAAACTGATATAAAAATATTTTTTTAAATACATACAAAAAAATTAAATAAATACAATATTTGAATTTAAAATAATTCTTTAATTTTAATTTGGATTTATTTATTCTTTTTTGTGATATGTAAAATTCAATAGATAATTTTTTTAAAATAACATTATTAATTCAGAGCGTAGCCGATCAAATATGAAATTATTATGGTAAAAAATTGAAACATACTTTTAAAAAAAGTATGTTGAATGTACTGATTTTGGTACAAATGCAGAATAGCGCGCAAGAGATAATATAATTAAAATCGCATTTTATGTGCAAAAAAAATCATTAGATTACGGAAAGTCCTGAAGTAATCCTGTGAAATGTATTGAAATGTAATGCATTTTATACGTAACCTAATGATATCATTTCTGGCGTGCTATTTTGTATTAGTATTTATTTGTATATCTAATACTAAAATGAATAACATGATTATTCTATAAACAGTGGCAAACAGTTATTGTTTTGCATTTGTTTACAAATTTCGAGGGACAGACGCCAAATATTTCCAAGTAGAAAAAACTTTCATATATATATATATATATATATATATATATATATATAGTAATTGCATTATGTAGCATAATAGTTATGCGACCGTATTTAAATTGAAAATAATTCTTATATATATATATATATATATATATATATATATATATATATATATATATATATATATATATATAAGTATTTGAATTAAAATTAATAAAATCGAAACTTACCTTACTAAAGAGAATTTTAATTTTTTTAAAAGGTAAATAAAAATGACTATTTATTATTTTTTTTTTTTTTGTACGGAAGTTTAAAAGTGAAACTAAGTGATTAATTTGATTCTTAAACGGTCCATAAAAAGCTGTGTAACAATAAAACATTTTTTAAACCAGATTCAATAAACAATTTTTCAATGATATATTTTATTTATTTTTGAAGGCTATACTTTTTTTAAATTATGAAATACTTTCAATGAAATATTTACAACAGCTTTGAATCAGTAAAAACGCAGATTTAATTAAAACTTTATTATTGAAATTTTATCATTTAATTTGTTATTTCTAAATTAAATATGAAAAATTAACAAACCAATATAATTCTTTAAAGATCTAATAATTGTATATCTAATATTTTAAACTCAATAATTAAAAAAAAATAATTTAACGCGATTATTTTATAAACAGAATTAAATAAATTGATTGTTTTGATCTTCCATAACTTATTTGATGACGTTTTAGCTAGAAACGCCTTAACAATGTCCGCTCCACCTTTCTAATGTTATCTTATTGTATTTCTAATGTTAACTATCTTCTAAAATATAAATCAAATCGTCATTATTTTTGTTCAAAAACCAAGCCCTGGAGATATTTAATGTGTGTATATATATATACTTTGTCGTTAATTGTTTTATTTGCGAAGTATGCTCCGGACATACAGATTCACACAACTGTCCTTTATATATGTATAGATTAAAACACATTAGGTTACACATCGTATAGCGATAGACACGTTTTAACACAGTAAATAGTGTTAGATAAACCGAATTATTTACTTAATTTTATTTTCAGCCAACTTCCTTGTAAATAAGAAAATCCAATCTAGTGTTGGTGCATATTTAAGATGGTAGTTACGACGAAAAACTGAATATTATGTAAACTCAATATTTCTTATAAATAAATAAAGCGTTTAACAATATATAATTCATGAAGGATATGTATGTGTTGTGCAACATCTCTCTGAATGTGAAATACGAAGTTTGCAGTACAGAAAAAATAACCCGAAATTCGAAATATCTAATGTATATTCAAATAGCGTTAAAATATATTTCAATCTACGATGTAACTCACACCCGCCAAAAAATAACAACCTCTGCACTTATGTGAATTAAGAAATTCTCTTTGCTTGTTGATCCAAAGTAATAATCTAAATTTGATATGAGAAGCAGCAGCATGTTCCCAAGGTCATTCAAAATGGTGTTGTAACTGCATCCTCATTGCCTATAAAGATGGACTTTATACACGACATTAAATAACCGTATTCACCTTTAAGTCATCCATTTAAAAAGCATTTTGAAAGAATTCTAATGACTTTTGTATTTAGTCACATTACAAAATGATAAGCACTTGTTAATTTATAGAAGTCATACATAAATTAGTTTACATATGAAGGTGATTACGTATATATATATATATATATATATATATATATATATATATATATATGTATGTGTGTGTGTGTGTGTGTGTGTGTGTTGTGTGCTTGTATGAATATGTATGTATAAAGGGATACAGATATACATATATGTGAATGTATGTTTATGTATGCAAGCCACGAAAACGAGACCTTCTATTTTATCTTTGATTGCTTACCAGAACCCATCAGCCCAGACTCTGTAATTACCTATTAAACCCAATTAGAAGCAGCCTGTCGCATTTCTTTTGCTGCTGCTGCTGAATTAAAAAAGAAAACAATATGCTGATATATATATATATATATATATATATATATATATATATATATATATATATATATGTGTGCCACTTTCAAAAAGTTCAGTTCGGGTTAATGATAATTGTGTAATAAGAAGGATGAAATAAATTCTAAGTGCATGCGTCAAAGATATCCACACGTACACTCACATCCATATCTAAAAAACATGCGTTATATAAAACATAATATTTAGTATCACACGCGCACCCCCACCCCCACCCACACACATACACATACATACACACACACACACATATATATTATATATATATATGTGTGTGTGTGTATATGTGTATGTGTGTGTGTGAAAATAATGTGTAGCACTCCATTGTGCATATATACATATAAGATATACGAGCAGAACTAAAACGCTCTCCAGGGTTGGATGTAAACACGTGAAGCATGTTTTAGACAATTCCAAAAGAAGAAGTTCGTAGGTTCGTTAACGAATTGAAAATTTACTGGTGAATGCTAAGTTGAGTATTTTTTATGAACTTATGTTTTACCTCATTGCTAATTTGAGTCTAGGAAAATAATGAGGATGGCATTATAAAGTGCTGAAAGTATTATATATGAAAGATTTGATGGACTTATCAACCGACTCCACCCTGACGTTAAAGAACTGACGAAAAAAAATTGAAAAGGTCACGAAGAAACTCGTCAGACATGAACTTTTCGTCGTGTTTAATACAAAATCTATAAATGAAAAAATGCTGTGATATATATATATATATATATATAATATATATATATATATATATATATGCCTCTGTGTGTGTGTGTGTGTATGTGTGTGTGTGTGTGTGTGTTTATGTGTATATATATGTGAGTGTCATTATCACTATCATTTAATAGTTATCTCTCTCGAGAAACTCTTATGATCAAGCAAACATACACTATGATTATTAATTTTCAAACTTAATCATGAATGGCTGTATTCTCTAATTTACATCATTTAACGTGTCTGCTCTTAAAGATGTTATGTCGTGACATTTTGCTGCGTTATGTTAACATACCTGCAAAAAACTGACCATTATAACGTAGATGCATACAAATTCTAGTCATTACCCTAGTGAGAAGTTTACATTTTATTCTAAAGATGTATAAGATTATGTGAATCTCTCCATTATATATCTAAAACTGTTCGTACATCTATGTCTGTATACACATTTGTTTTTGTGTTTGTTTTTACGTACACACGCATAAAGAAATATATGTGTATATCATAGTACTTAATAACCTATATACCACACCCGTACACACATGTACGTGTATTATATTGAAATATCCTGTATTATACTGCTATATATATATATATATATATATATATATATATATATATATATATATATATATATATATATATATATATATATAAAGTGAGAGATACATACATACATATGCATGCAATTTATCTATATTCAAACACAGATATGTATTATACATTTATGTATATGTGTATCATATGTACAGAGCGTTTCGTATGTGGGTATATATGATCATTTGGGTGTGTAAATGATGGTTCTTTCTTGGGAATATAAAATGTCTTAATGTAATAAGCGGCGCCACTCAGACTAATCTTTTTTTCTCTCTCTCTTTTTCTTATTTATTTCATTCTATTGCTGAGCTCCTATCAGCTGCAGTCAAACCAGTGCAGAGATTAATGATTTCCTCAGCAACAATGATTCTGTTTTGTTTTCCTTTTACTTTATCTGTTTCTTCTTCTTCTTCTTCTTCTTCTTCTTCTTCTTCTTCTTCTTCTTCTTCTTCTGAGAACATACAACTCTGCTTAAACCGTGCAGAATTAATCAAAATCGTTGCATCTGTTTTCTGTTAAACAATGTTTAACTCTTATTAACTATAACTACACATAACGAGACTTGTTTATCTAAGTGCTCATATTCGTCTCTGTGTGTAGATGTCTCTCTGCAATTATCTCTCTCCACGCAAACGGAACATCATCTTGTTTGGTGTGCAGTATGGTAGTGATTTATCCTCTTCTGTCATCAAGCAGAATTTGTTTATATCAATGAAATTTAAGGTAGGCATCTCACCTTTACAAACTATGCTCCTTTTTCCATACATTTCTAATTGATTTCTAAAGGTTGTTTCTCGTGCATATGCGGTCAAACAATTTGATTTATCCGTACATATTGGACTTAAGGAAGGGTTTAATTAAAAAATATTCCTGCCGGTGAGAATAGAACGCGAGTAACTCTCTAAAATATATGTAGTCTATATCACTGCAATTTTACCATGATGCTTGGCAAGAAGTTCTGCAATTACAAACTTTCTGGGGTGGTGGTTTTCTAGCACTAACGAATGTACTCCAATTCCCCACCCCTAATTCATTGGATCCATGACACTTTCTATTATACCAATTACAAGGATTTGATAATAAAATCTAAGTCATCAATTGATTCGTCGAGGAATCTGTAGGAGTTTGACGTTTCGGGTAACAGATGAATGAAAGGAAACAAATTGTTTGTTAAATAGGTTTTATTACTTAGAGATGAGTGAATTGGTTCTCTTAGTACCAAATATAAGAGCCATCACCTTCCTCCCAAGGTTCATTATCATATTTTACTTGCTTTGGCAGAATAAATGCATTCGCACTGGTTTGAATGGTCAATTCACTATTTACGACGATAGAATTCTGTAAATACGGAACATTTTATCACATTTTGTGTAAGCATGAATAAATAGTAACTGAGAACACTAATCACTATCCAATAATTAGTTTATATCACTGATGTTATATACCTTAGGAACTCAGAACTTGTCCGAACGAAAATATTGGCTCTTATAGTTAGTCTCAACACATTAGACAATACAAACAAGTCTGCATCCACACATATCAAGGTTGTCGACTCATGCCGTGACGCCTAAATTGCAGCTTTGAGTATGTCAACTTCTGCTTCCACTAATTTATTGAAAATGTCACACCTATTCTTCTACATTTCCTCTCTCACAAAATCAAGGTCTTTGTTTCTTTTAAGGTCTGGAGAGGAGATCATCCCTATTCTCAGAAACTCATTGTTTGCATTTAAGAGGATTGGGTAGGTGCTTTCTCGTATCACAGATGCGTATTGTTTTTGATTACTTTCATTATAACCATCAGAACTACTGTCGCTTTGTCATAATAGGGTATGATAAAAATGGTATATGACTAAAAAATTGCCCCATAAATGATACCATTCTTTTAGAGTAGACAATGGATTAAGAACACCATCAAAGACAAAATGTTTAGATGGTGAGATAAAATATATGAGAGATCTATTAAGACATATTGGTTGAAAGCTCTACAACTGCATGTGGGAGGTGTACGTTCAAAAAGTTATAAGTCTATCCCAGAAATAGTACCCACTTCTTATGAAACTAGAAAAACTAATTCACATTTCTGTCTCAATTTCTGTGTGGGTGAGGCCTATACAAAGGTGAGAGGGCTGTTATGAATCTAAAAATGAAAAGAAAAAAGAACAGAGAACCAAGCAATAGTAAAGTATATGGGTGAAGCTTAGAATCTTTTTAATTACTCTCGTACATCGGGAGAAATATTTCTCAGAGATATACCTGAAGTGAACAAATGAAAAGTTTTTTCTTCATCTTTTCCAGGTCAGCGTTATGTTGATTCATACTTGCTTGCTTCTGTTGTTCGCTGGTTGATGGACTTTGAATTCTTACATGACGTTGTTGTATTCAGATATGATGGATTTAGTCATGGTTTACGAGTGCATTTCATTGGTCATTCGACAGTGAGTTTGACACAACAGTTTCGAGAAGCGATATTTATTGATTGTTACTTTTTCTTGGAAAGGCCAGGTACGTAATGTTTATGCTTAAAATGCTTAGGCTTATTATGCCCTGGTTCTTTCGTATCCGACTTGAAGTTGAGAACATTCTGAGAAAAAATAAAAACAGATTTTGGGGATATTGATGCACTACTTCAGAGAGTCTAACTATTGGTCGAATCATCGAATGCGTACGTGCAAAAATCACGAGTCTGTAGATATCTCATTTGTAGGCATTTCATTTCATACACAGGAAAGAAGGAGCACATATTTCGAGCATATGGACTCCCAAATTAAATTGTTACCGCTATAATTATGCTCTACAAAACAGGAAAGCAATGTTTCGTTTACCTAATAATGACACTGGTATCTGTATGAAACCATTTTCTTTCATTATATTTATTGGCGTTCGTAGTACGTAATCTACGCATATTATTAATAGAAATGGTGTCTATGTATCTGCTTGCAAGACACCAGCGACAATAATATGCGTAGATTACATACTACGAACGCCAATCAATATTATGAAAGAAAATGGTTTCATACTAAAAATAGCAAGAAAACGATATCCTGCAGAAAATATTACGGTTATGATATTACGCATATGATCTAGTGCTTTTCATAATTACACCTGCTCAAGCCTAATCTCTTTTGGAGAAGAAATTGACATCTACATGAACATAAATGAAACAGATTTTATGCGCTTTTAAAAAGATGGTGTCATTCCACATTAAAGGGCAAGCCTCTGAAATTAGTAAAGCAGTTTGTATAACTCGGTAGCAATATCTCATTTACTGAAAGTGATGTTAATATATGCATATAAAAGGCATAGACTGATATTGACAGGTTATCTACCCTATGGAAGTCTGATCTCTGATAAAATAAAACGAGAATTCTTCCAGGCTGTAGCTGTGTCATTAATCTTGTCAGGCTTCACCTGTTAGACTTCAAAGAGACATCAAACCATCAAAGCAAAACGAGAAAGAACTGCTGGAAACTGTGAGAAGCGGGGATGAACTCATCAGCAACATTCTTCTTCTTTTGAAACTTATATATCGATATTCCAGTGTTGACCGATAACCAAAAGCTTCCATTCACCAGTTCTGTATGTACACTGGATGCCGTCTAAAGGACCCGTCAAAAGTGATGATCAATAGGAAGGAACAGTGTGAAAATGTCAAAGAATCCGTACTATCAACACATTTTCAGGAATAAGGATGATGATAATTATGAGATGTCTTTTTCCTTCATGAAGACTTCCAAATTAGTAAAGTAAACATTAGCTCCATACTATTCTTTAAACTTAACTCTGAGATTCAAATTTCTTAATAGTATGGAATTTCTTTGCCAGGAACTTCTTATTTCATCTTGTAAACGTAAGTACAGATAAATAATATCAGACAATCGGTAGAAGACAGACAGTCGCGATTATCTTGGCAAACAGTAAACGAAATTAGTGGTAGGAAAAGTACCTCTAAATCAAAACTAAAGGCAACCAGCCAAAAAGATAGACTTAAAAAAATGGAAAGACCACTTCCAGAAACTGCTGGGAAACCCCCAAAAATCATAGAAAGTAATATCCAAAAGATTGTAGATAAATAACTAGATATCAAGCTGGGGGATTTCACAATAGATGAAATCAACCAAGCTTTAAAGAAGCTAAAAGGTAGAAAAGCAGCAGGACTTGACAAAATACCCCCAGAGGTGTGGAAGATAGGAATGTTCAATGACATACTGCTTAGGCTATGCAATGCAGTATATAGAGAAAATAGAATAGATAAATGGACGAAAGGCTGCATCCTCCCATTCCCTAAAAAGGGATATCTTGGAATCGCTAAAAACTACAGAGGCATAACTCTCACTGCTATTGCAGCCAAGATATATAATGCCCTTCTACTTAATCGCATCCAGCCCGAAATAGAGAAAATCTGTAGGAGAAACCAAAATGGATTCCGCAGAAATCGATCCACAACCTCTCAGATCAGAGGCAACGCTATTATTCGTAGATTTCTCCAAGGCATTTGATTCCATACATAGAGGGAAAATGGAACAAATACTATTAGCATATGGTCTCCCCAATGAAACGGTTTCAGCTATAATGATGCTATACAAAGACACTAAAGCGATGGTACGCTCACCTGATTGCGACACAGATTTCTTTGATATCGCCGCTGGAGTCCTTCAAGGAGACACATTGGCACCAATATATTTATAATATATATCTATAATATGCCTAGACTACGTACTCCGAACATCATTAGATACCATAAAAGAAAAGGTTTTCACACTAAAAAGGGCAAGAAGCAGGCGATATCCCGCACAAACAATCACAGATGCGGACTATGCTGATGACCTTGCACTTCTTGCTGATACACCGGCACAGGCTGAATCACTGCTACATAGCTTAGAGGAGGCAGCAAAGAATATAGGCCTCTATGTGAACTCCGGTAAAACAGAGTTCAGGAGTTTTAAAAATAAAGGAAACATCTCCACACTCAACGGCAAGCCTCTTAAGCTAGTAGAACAATTCACGTACCTAGGTGGTAATATCTCCTCCACAGAGAGCGATGTTAATACACGGATAGCAAAGGCATGGTCAGCCACAAATAGTTTATCAGTCCTATGGAGGTCCGATCTCCCTGGCAAACTGAAGCGACAGTTCTTCCAGGCTGTGGTTGTGTTGGTGCTGCTGTATGGCTGCACCACCTGGACCCTAACAAAGCGTCTTGAGAATAAGCTAGATGGGAGCTGCACAATGCTGCGTGAAGTCTTGAATAAGTCGAGGACACTGCTGGTGAAGCAAAGATGAACTCATAAGCGACGTTCTCCTGTGGAAGCCAACACATGGACATGCAAGTGTGGGGCGCCCAGCAAGGACCTACATTGATCAGTTATGTGAAGATGCTGGCTGCTTCGCAGAGGAGCTTCCAGGTGTGATGAATGATAGGGAAGGTTGGCGAAAGGTTGTCATGGATACCCGTACTGCATGCGCGACATGATGATGATGATGATTATGCTCAAGATAAGAACATGCATTTGTAAATATGTGCACCTGATGTTCGTTTGGAGCTGACTAGCCTTTCTAGGAATAGTAGTGATGTGGAATAAGAGATATTGAAGACGAGAGAAGCAATTTAAAATTAAGTATACAGAAATTTTTTTTCATCTTATTTTATAAAGGTAAATGTAAATTAGTAGGAACGGTTACATTGGTTATAATCAAATTGTTATGAGTGCGACAGAGTAAGAAGCAGTTTCTTTTTGTAAAAAAAAAAATGTTGCGACAGACAAAACGATAGTTTTCTCTTATTTTAGATTTCCTGCTTCGGCTATTCATCTTAGTCGACATCTTCAAAATTAAACCCATCCAGTGACTGGTCAGACTTTTAATAAGTGATATCACAAAAAAATTTGAAAGATTTTTCGTAGCTATTTCTTAAGGTTATTTTTTCTATTTTCTAGCATAAATAATATTGACCAGGTTTTCAACAGTACTGATAATTTCATAGAAATTACATTGTGTTAAGAAGGCATCAACAATGATTCATCACATAAAGCCTAAGACGTTTCAGGAATATATATATATATATATATATATATATATATATAATATATATATATATATATGTATATATATATATATATATATATATATATATATATAAGGGTGGGTTGATTTTTCTCTTTTTTTTTAAATAGAATAATTATATGAGAACAAAAGTTGTGAATTTGTCTATTAAGTACTGATACCAAAAATTAGATATTGCACATCAAATATTCAACACCAAAAATCATTTTGAAAATGTATAATCTTAATTAAGAAATATGTTATCCTTTTTAATTTAAAATCAGCAAATAACATAGACATTCACAATGAATTTAATAAAGCTTTGAAGTTTGGTTGAGAGGTTTTGTGGATAACATGTATCATGAGTCCATAAATAAATTAGTCTGATGGCCAAAATTAAATTTAGAAATCGGCAAATGTATATTTTCAGTAGGATCGTAAGTTTTAGAAATCAATGACCTGATATCCAACAGATAACATTGGAAAACATACCGTATAATGCATCTGCTTTACTGCCTTGAATTGTTTTGTACTCAATAGTGAAATCTGAACTGGAAGTGACGGAAGTTGCTATAAAAAGAATTTTCGCATTTAAGTAAGTAAATATTTATTCCTATAAAACTGACTAAATTAGTTATGCTGATTTATAGAATAATCTTAAAGTTTTTATCTAATTTCACCATAGATATAAAGCAGCTCGGGTTCCACTTTGTTTTTAGATAACTCAAAAGATTAATTATTCTTTCAGGTGTGGAGAATCAGCTAAGAAAAGATTGAAAAAACAGCAACAATTAATTTTGAAGCTATGCATTGGACACAATTGATATATCTGTCACAAAATGCAAACATTTTTTGGACCTCCATTTCCAGAAAGATTTTCAGAAAATGAACTTTTCTTCAATTCTAGAATGGGCTGTCAAGTTGACAACCTATACTTCCAAATCAGTATCTGGCGTTGAAGCGAGGAACAAGCAAATAATTGCAAAAGTTTTGAGTCACAAACTGTGAGCTTCTTTTTCGTCTAAGTGCTCTTATATGGCGCTATTTGATTCTATATATTAATCAATAGTAAACTATTATTTGTATTTTCATATTTGTTTGTTTATGTTTTTTTCATTCATAAGAGAGAAAAAATCAGCTGTTTTTCTTTTTTTATATATTCACTGTAACTGCTTAATTAATGGGGTAAAACAACATTTCGAAACTGTCACTGATTATGGGGAGCATATTTTTAATTTGAATTTTAGTTATATTTTCTTCATTTCATTTTGATAAAATAAAATGACAATATTCCCTGTTTTTGATACTGAAAATGTCAGATTTTCTTATCAGTTTCTGGCCAAATGTTCCAAAACCGAGGATTTTTCATAGCATTTTGGATTACGATTTTGATAACATTTCCTCAAAAATTGGTATAAGTGCAAGATCTAATTTTTGGTATCAGTACTTAATAATGCAAATATTTCTAACTAATATATGTTCTAAACTTTGAAAGGATTTTTTTTGATAATCGGCTTAGTTGTTATGCATTTCGGTGAAAATATGTTTTGGTTTGCAATAAATTTTACTTGTAAGGGATTTATGTTTATAGATTTTGATGGCTTTTGATTTTGTACGGTGAATGAAATATTTGTCATATTGTAATTGAAAGAAGGGGTTTTTGATGTGTTCAAATTCATCATTTAGGAAACTAAGAGAGCAAATTATTTGGGCTCTGATGAAGCTTGCTCCACAACACAATTATCCAATGACCAGGGTTCCATAGAATATCGCCTAATTTTGACAAAAGAAATGCTGAGGGATTTCAACATCCAGTATTATTACAAAAACTAAATTATTTCTGGTTAGTCAAAATTGCTATATAATCACACACATTTATTAATTACAAATCTATCAAAATACATTTAGATTAATAAACACGCAAAATTTATTTCAAATCAAAAAAATGTTTTCACCGAAATACACAACAAGCCCATTATTTTTAAAAACATCTTTTCAAAATTCAAACCATAAATTCATTAACAATATTTCCATAGTATGTTTTAAATCAGCTTTTGAGTTTTGAAAAACGTTCCATTTTACACCATCATCAGTTTTAATTTTTTTGTATCACCCGTTTTTATTTTTCTTATTAAAAATCAAGACATTCTGGTCTGAAGAAGATGACTTGTTCACATATGACTTCCTTTTATTATTTTATTTCACATCTAAAATAATTTTAGATAGAATGCTGTATATGTAAACAAATCCCCGTTTAAACACGTGTCAACATATGATAAATTTCATCCATACAAATATATATATATATATATATATATATATATATATATCGTGTAATAAAAGTCACTAGAAGAGGAATATTAACCTACTCTAAACAAATCGTAAAATCTAAGAAGTCCGTTTGGTGTAGGGGTTATGTTATCGGCCTGTCAGCTTGGCACTCCGGTTTCAAATCACGCACAGGGCGGTCTTCCGATCTATAGCTCTGCTGATGAGGCCTAATAGGCTGAAATGTACATACAGAGATTGATTTTTCTCGATTTGTTTAGCCATACATTTAAATAGGTATTCCCGCCTAATTCACTATTAATTAATTAATTTTCAAAATTAGGTACGACTCCAATTAAGCACTTATTCTCCCAAAAATTGTCGGCAAAAAAGCCATTCCAAACAAACCGTGTTTACACACACACACCACACACATATAATATATAATATATATAATATCCATTTACCTTTTCAACATATCTCTCGGATTCATTTCCATCTTCCTCACTTACACACACACACACACACACACACACACACATATATATATATATTATATATATATATATATATAATATATATATATATAGAGAGAGAGAGAGAGAGAGAGATGATATTTGCATGACTTGTAACCAATATAAATCCCGTTTTATAGCTCATTATAGGAACGGTTTTCTTATTATTATAACATATACAATCTAAGTTTTGACCTCTTGCTAAAAATGGTATATTTGTCTTCATATTATTTTTCATTTCTATTGAAATTTGGATTTGTGCTGATGCAGATACGCCAAATGTTCAGGACATAGCGATATTCATATGTTACTTATATGGAAAGACTGTGCCAAGACAGCATAATTTAGATTTCTTCACGGATTGAAATGTGTACAACAGTTTTCAGAGCTACAAATTAAAATAGTTTAAATACAAGTAGTTAAGATTTTTAAAACAAAACGATGTGGAATATGTTCATGTATGAATTCATATTTAATATAAACTTTGAAAGTGTAAATACACTGAATCCTGTGAATTTACTGGAGATTTTTGTCTGACTATGGTGCATATTCTACGTGCAAGTGTGTAAGGGATGGATTTTATGCAATTTTTGGAGTGATAGCTTTTAAAATGGAGATATTGTTGTGTGTCCGTGGGTTTATGGTAAATATCTGTGATAATTTGGCCCTTTAGATTTTTAATGATGTCTAAAAATGGTAGTTCCCTAAAATTATGTTCATGGTGTATTTTATTTTGGGGTTTAGGTTTTGCAGTATGTTGTGTATTTCGGTGATGTCACCCCATGAGCATTTCCAGATTATGAGACAGTCACCTAGGTATCTTTCAATTTATCAAATCACCTTTATGAATACAGTAATGGCAATTTCACAGTGATGCCGATTTACCAAACAGTTGACTAGGCACTACTCCTAATCAAAGAAAAATACCTCACAGAAAAAATGTAAAACACCACTAAACCGAAATTAACAACACATATGCAAACATGCACGCACGCACACACACTCACACGGATAAAACAGCATTACTGCATACACATATATGATCTGCATAATAGATTGCACAAACTATCTAATAAATGTGTGAGTAAATGCATGTGGGAATATGTGTATACATACATACATATTACTTCTAGATAAAAACTCACTCCAGAACCAATAAAACAGACTGAACACACACACACACACACACACACACACACAGACACACAGACGTACAGTAGACACCGTGTCTGATAAATCAATGAACTAATCTTACTGACCACTAGGTATGTACATCTACACACACGGTCACACTGAAAACAACTGGAATACACCACAGATGGACGATTAAATTAAAAAATACTTAGATGTACAATATTAATATATGATCCCACTCCAACCCACCGCAAATAGGGAGGTAGACAAAAAAAAGGAGAAAGTGGATATACACAGTTAAATTATAAATATATATTATATATATTATATATATATATATATATATATATATATCATTATGCACAACAGAAAAATTCCGTATTCTTCAAGGAATAAACTCCGAAGAAAATTTCCTAAACAACAAAACAGAAATTTTTCGAGCATGCCCACACAGGAAAAAATTCTTAATATGGAATTGGACTAACCAAAACATC
This sequence comes from Doryteuthis pealeii, assembly GCA_023376005.1. Lineage (NCBI taxonomy): Eukaryota > Metazoa > Mollusca > Cephalopoda > Myopsida > Loliginidae > Doryteuthis > Doryteuthis pealeii. Next base: position 55,719,014 of record CM042140.1, read on the forward strand.
AGACCGCCATAATTAAGAATTCATATATAAATAAACACACATAAACTAAAAATAAATATAAAAACGAAAAAAATTTAAAATCACAATAAGAACAATGACGACAAATAGTATGCCGTTGAATGACGAAAGCGAAATGCAGGAGCTTTAACGGATCGCATGGACACGTGCCGGGAGTTTAAAACTGTCCATTTTTTTCAAAAGTCAAACGCCTCTGAAGACGAATAACACGAAAAAGTGTTATTCAGAAACCAATGGTAGGACCGACTTTATAATTATAAATATAAATAAATAAATATATATATATATATATATATATATATATATATATTGAATCAGAAAATAATTGAATACGCCTGAAGAAGATACTAAAATCTATTTCCTCCCGCTAGACCGATAGCAACTTATATATGTGCACGTTTGTGTGCGTGTGTGTATGTGCGTGTGTACACGTATGAAAATATGGATTTAAATACATTTTACCCTATATGTGCAGGAAAACTTGGTCCCTAATTATTTTACATACACATGGTACGGAATAATTTCATGTCTATCAAGTGATGCATTGTACGTTTTCCCATATTGAACAACTGACTGTTTTGCAGATTTGCTCTTTGACTATAAAACATTTAACATTTTCTTATAATATTTCTTGCATATCTAAAAAGGATTGTTGATGGTGTAATCCAATTAAAGAATATTTGTATGTCATTAACAGTTTGTATTTTAAAAAGAAATTATTCGACTTAATTAGCGAAATATGAACCAAAAGGAAATAAAAAATGAGAATAAACTTTTAAAAAGTAAAAGAATAAAAAAAGAACACTAAGAAAACAAAGGAAATAACAAACGGACAAATAGAGGGAAAAGTAAACGTTGAAGAAGAGTTAGAAAGTGAGTAAAAAGGATTGAAGGATGTGAATATATATTTATAAAGATTTTAAAAAGAATGTTGAAAATCAAACTAAATACAAAATGGGGAAAAATTAAGATTGAGAGAAAAAATTACAAAATGATTGAATTAACGTGGTGATATAGGCACAGAGTTTAGATGTACTACCATTTTTGCCGACTTTTTCAATCATTTTACACACACATATTCAAAGAAACACAGGTTTATTGATTTTACTCCCAATTTTATTTCTTCGCCAAATCTGTCCATTAATGGATAGGCTAGATTGTACAATATGATTCATTAATTAAGGTAACAACGGTTGCAAAATATAGTACGAAATAACGGAGTAGATAGAAAAAAGAAAAGAAATAGATAGAAAAAATAGAACAAGGTGTGTCCTTACATCCATGCGCGTATGCAGGCACACAGTGAAAGAGAATGAGAAATTCATTGAAGAAAAATAATTGAAGTGGGGTAAATGTCCGAGAATGAAAGAAAGAAAATTAAATAAGTATTAATGGTTATAATCCTGTCGTCTTTGCCAGCATTTTGCATTCACATTCACCGCCACTGCCGCCACCGCTTGCTTATTGGTGTGTAATTGAATCAGTTATTCAGCTTGAAGGATTCATTTGAAACAGCTCAATGAAATGCATTGCAATGCGAAAGATAATTACAACCCGATTAGATTTCTCCAATGATGAAAGTATTGTTTGTAAATAAGTAAACATGGAAGTACCTTACGTAGAAAGACTCTTAGATAAATTCTGCCCTTGTTCGTTTCCTTATTGAATGGTAGATGGATTTTCAATCGTTTTATCACTATTTTTACTGCTGTAGATCCAGCATCTTGAATTTAAGGCTAAAAGATTAATATTCATTATTGGTATTTCTATAGAGTGTTCTTACAACTGAAATCCTCTTCAAGCGACGTTTGTTTAACATTTAAAGTTACTGTTAGTTGATACCTTTGCCAATTTGACCGAGTACATGAAATGAGGAAAATCAAAGATAGTCGTTACCCACTAGCCAAAATCCTCATATTTTTAAACCGAGGATGGACATTGCAGACATTTAAATGTGTCATTACAATTCTATTAGGATTTAACATGTAGAGAGTTTATTTATTAAAGTAGTAATTCCCTTATAGAGATGTTTATTCCTGATTGTATTTTAAGAGCTAGGAAAGCCTTGTATATTCATATATGTAAATCAATCTTTTTGCCAACGGATTGGAAATGTGTTTTGCTTTTTTTCTCAAGAATTAGTAAAAGAAAAAAATGTCCATATATTATTCGAATAATCTAAGAAACCGATAGATTTGTATACAAGAAATGTTCTGTTCAAGTAATAATAGCAATTCTTATGGCTCTGTAAACGATTCAAGTAACATGTTTTTAAATATTAGGAATAGTTTCATCGATTACAATTGTTTTCATTAAGAGCAGGAGAACAAGGCAGAGGACCACTTGTCATTTTTCCTCATTTTTACCCTTAGTTTAAGATTTAGAAAGTAGGGAAAATGTATATAAAAAAGTTTTCGGCATTTCATAAGTACAATATATCTGCATAATTATTTACGTAGTGGTGCTTGATGTCACAGATAACTAAAGAGTTTTATGTTTGTTTTAATATTTCTTTGCATCATCTAGAAATATCTCATACACAAACGCTAAAATATGGTAGACAACGAATCTTTGTCTTTATTTTACTACACTTCCAAACGACCAATAGGTGGCGTTTAATCCAAATTTATGTTTCTATTTCAAATCATTTTGACGAAAATGAAAAATAATACGAATTGTAATTTATTGCATTTCCGGACGACAGCTGTGTTATTTCAGCTACGTTTGCTTTGTTATGGAAAGTATTTTACAAATATGAGAGATTACCATTAAAAACTTTATGGATTATAAGGATTCTCGGTTACCTTTCAGAAATTCCTTATAAATCTAAGTCTTTTAATCGATAGAAAAAAACACTTCAGCTTTCATTTAATTTTGATTTCGAGTCAAAAGATCAGTTTTGAATCAATGTGATAATTGCAAATATGTATAAGGACAGAATAAGTATTTATTCATTAATCAATAGATAGTGCTATTTTATGTTCAAGCGTTATTCGTTTTACTAATATATATATATACTATAATATACTCTATATATATATATAGATATATATATATATATATATATATATATATATATCTGGTGTGTTGTCTGTGTGTGTGTGTGTGGTGTGTGTTGGAAATATTAACCATCATCAGAGTAATACTAATGGAATTGATGACATAAAGCTCCTAAAAATTTTTATTTTCAAGTTGAAATGAAACGAAAGTAAAAGTGTATCATGATCAGCGTTTCTTTTTTTCAAAACTGTAGTGACTTCATAGGAGTCTTTGAAAGTTTAAATAAATTTAAATGTTAAATGTATCAGATTGTAGTCTAGAGAAATTATTCAAAATCATACATGCTCAAAGCAAAAGTTGTATGAATTTATTATGTACACATATGTTAAGAAAAAATAAAATTAGCATCTACCTCTGTAGTTTATAAACAAGATGAAGTTTGCGGAAAGAGGAAGATAGGTAATAAAATACGTTGAAAATATCATAACAGATTAACTTAATGATATTCTTTTATCCCAATTCATTAGCAAGAAATGAATAAAAGATTTAACAATAAAGAAAGAAAATGAGATTTATTTAAAAATCCCAACCCTATTCTTCATAATCTTAATATACAGAGTAAATGACTTCTTCTGTATTTCCACTCTACTACTATCAGACGTTCCGAATATATCTATTTGAAAAAGTATATCTTAATGGTAGGCAAGTTATTCGTCGCCTATGATAGAAGCGTATTTCAATCGTAATGTACACAGTAAAATTGTAATGTAATTTGCCACTGGTGATGGAAGCTCAAATCTCTTGGTTTTAGTTGACTGCAAACCTGCAGTCCGCCACTTAACTATTTTGGAGAAAGCATTTTCAATGTTCTCACCATTCCCATATGCAAAGTCAACTCTTAACCGATCAACATGTACTTAAAAAATTGTTAAATTGTGGATTTCTTTGAGTTGTTTAATTATGGGAAAGGCTTGAGACCTTTTTCACGCAGTCCAGTAGCTGATGTCATGCACCTTCACATTCTCCAGAATAAATCTCAAGTGAATTTCTTTTCTAGAAAAAAAAATTAAAAATATGCAATATTTAAACCTGACCAGTGGATTAGTTTACTTAAGTTTCTTTTTCTTTATGAGGACAAAATATTTTTTCAGTCGAAGTGAACCTTGTTACACTTCAGCTATTTGACTTTTAAAAGTTTTATAACCTTTGAAAAGGTACGGGGCCTGATGGAAACGAAATCAAACTTCAAATTTCGGCTCTGGCAATTAGATTTATTCATATTAAGGCACTAAGGAAAATCCTGCATCCATTCAAATACAACAGTAAATAGGACAGGTCATTATTGCTTATTGCTAATACCATGTAACACATATAGACTCTCTTCTCACCATGTTCGTAGGGTGGGGATGGTGCCCATCTCCTCTGCGAAATGACTCTCCATTTTCCCATTACTTGAGTTCACTCTTACAATTTCACAGACCAGAGAATCGAGTTTTATAACACAACGACGCTTTCCATGAACCCTCGGCCTCACAACCAATATATATAAAACCGAACTTTTTTTCCTCTTCCAACTTTGGGGGGACCTGGCAGGTTTCTTTCATCTGGAATGTACACTTAATGATAAGAGGTTGGAGTCACATTAACGCTCGACAATTCGATGGCTAATTGCTGATTTGCTCATCCGTCATAAAAACGACCCAGCAGACTATACAACGGGCAATTACTAGGGCCGCGTTAATAATTGTCCAATTATAAAAGTTCGACTCCTGCGTTTCAACGCCACATCAAAACACTATATTAACCATGAGAATTAGATATCTTTAATTTAATTATCTCTCTCCCTCTCTCTCTCTTCTTTCTTCTCTCTCTCTCTTCCGTGCTCTATTCTCCCTCCTCTCTCTGCTCACTCTCTCCATGCAGTATTTACATATATACATATATACAAGTTAGGCCGCCTTCTCCATAAGCCCTCTGCACTAATATACTCATACTCACTCACTGAACTAAAGAACCGACAATCAGGAATTTTTTGCACATCGGTGGTTTATTCTCAACTAGTGCCAGCTCCTAATAATGTGTGCCTAGCCAGAAAGTAGAAGTGGAAACTGGATGTTTATTGTCGCGATGCTAACATTTAGACCAATCATCAGGATCAAAAGCCCAGTTCTAGCTCCACATCGAAAAACATTTTCAGAATGTTGAAACAACACGTAGGTTGTCAGTAGGGGCAGGGGTGCTGGGAGACTGGGTAGCTGGATTTCTTCCTTCTAAAATGGGGGTGTTATATGGAGATGCAAGCTGGTGGGTAGAATGTTTGGACTGCGTCAAAAGTGAAAAGTATGTGCATATGTGTATGGAGAGGATGGAGTTGTATTAGTCTGTATACGTGTGAGTTTTATTTATTTGTTTATTTTTTTATCTTCTGACCATCTATTTGTCTGTTTTAGTTTTACGTCTTTCTGTGTATCTGACTTAATATATTTTAATTTGAATATGTGGCTTGTATGTTTCGTGTGATGTTTTTTGTGAAGCGGGGAATGATGAATTTGTTTGAATTTGTAAGGTCAGTATGCTGTATGATATTATATATTATATTATCTTTTATTATTACTATAATTATTGTTATTACGTATTCATAGCGGTGATATTGTTAGTCTTATCATTTTGTCAATATTGTGATGTTGTAAATGTACAGTCTGTATTTATTTTTCTGTTCATTTGATTTGTCTAGTTGTCTTTTAATCTGTTGATATTCATCTGTGTCTGTTGTTATCAAATTACTCGGTTAATACTCTTTTTCCTTATATATTTTATAAATCTGTATTATTTATTTATTTATTCTATAATTCTATTTATTAATTATTTTATTTATCTATTTTTTATTTGTAATTTATTTATTATTCTTATTTATTTTGTTTATTAATTTATTATTATTTATTTATTTATTCATCTTTTTTAAATTTATATATTTGTATTATTTATCATTCATTCTTTATTTTTATTTTTTTTAACTATTTTTGTTTTTATTTATTTATTTTTTAAAGTTTGTATACATTAACTGTCTGTATTATTTATTCTATATCATTTGACTATCCATCTGTCTTCTACTCCTGTCTGTTTATCTATCAGCTGAATTGTTCATGCTGTATCTATCTAGCTGAATGTTGTTCATGACGTTAATTACATCTGTCTGTTATATGTTTTAGACATGTCTGTCTATCTATCTAATCTTTTACTGTCTGATATGTCTGTCTTCCCGATGTGTCTGTCTGTATGTCAAGCTGTTCTCGGCAACGCGGCCGCCTCCACCCCCGCCCACCCCGGCCGCGCCCAACCGGGTCCCGCCCAGAATTCGCGGCCATGCACACGGCCCGACCGCCCGAAGCGCGATGCCTCTTCAACTGCAGTATATCGCTACCCCCTCCCACCCAACGATAATCGACGAACAGGACCCCGCGGGCAACAGCCACAGACGTAGTCAACGGCCTCCTAGAGGGGGAAAGGGGGAATAGAGGGATTAACCTTCCTCAATTTTCCATATATTATATAATATATATATATATATATATATATATATATTATATATTTATTATATGTATATATCGCCTGTCTTTCTATCATCTATATATATATGCATATATGTGCCCGTTGCGCTAATATGTGTTAACTAACCGTATCTTCCACGTATGTCTTCCCAGAACAATTAGTGTCTAGTCTAGACATAATGTTTAAAGATAGGGTATCCAATTCATGGGAATGAATCCTAGTCCGACATCCACGGCCTCCACCCGTATTGTCATCTTCAAGGCTCTGAATATCTCTTTCATTTCAACGGTCTTAATTTTTGACAGAGAGATGTTAACAAAGAGACAAATCAAACAAAACAGTTGAGCCCAAAGGAAGCTTACACGCGACACAAATAACTGCCCATCGAGAGATTACCAAAAGGCTAAATACTTCTAATTTCCACACTGTTAATTGTAGATTTTCAGAATGTGAATCGTACACCATTGTTTGTTCATCTGATTTTTTGCCCAACTAGCATCTTCCTGTGAAAACCTCCTTATCATTAGAATAGTTTGACGAATATCGAAGTATCAAACCTATGTTAGATGTAATGGATCACACAATTAGACAAACTCTCTCAGCGGTGTCTCATGTCGAATGAATGAGCGTGTTTACACATTATATAGTAGGCGTTAACTTGATTGATCATGAAGTACATTAGACCACCAAGCTGTTCAGAATATTTCAAAATGGTTTGATACTTTCAGAATATAATCACTGATGAGATTGATATGGCAGTAATGAATGATTAATTAAAAACTGATAGCATCTCATGATAATGATATGTATTGGTTCCTTTTAACTAAAGAAACATCAGTTATTTAGAAGAGCTCAAATTAAAGAATCAAGTATGAAGATGTAAAGAGACGGGAAATTTTTAATAAAATATTTTCTTTATCTCTTAACAGGTCATTCAACCTGACCAAGTTTGGATAAAAATGATACAGCAAATAAAAATTTTTTTGTTGTAAAAATTAATTTTTCATCATTATTGTTAAGTCAGGTTTTAATAGATTTTGCAAAACGTTCGTATGACTCTCTCTCTCTCTCTCTCTCTCTCTCTCTCTCGTCTCTCTCTCTCTCCTCTCTCTCTCTCAGTCCAATTTATTATCCATCTTCACTCCCTCTATCTCTCTCTCCCCCTCCTTTTATCTATATATATATGCAGTGTGTATGTGTGTGTGTTTAGAATAAAATTATAATTCCTCTTTACCATAAACAACATTTCTTTTACCATATGGATTCTTTTAACGATGGAATGTGCGTGGTTTAATTGTTAAATTGTAGGGAAATGAACACTCAACCGAGTTCAAAATCCTGGACAAGCTGTTTACAATTAACATAGCGCTATACCTTGGAAAGGTATGGAATCAACTACTTCCCTCCATCTAGGCGTAAAATAGTAGGTCACTGACTCTATAACCTGCAGGTAACCAGTCTAGTGAAAAAGGAACTCTGAATTCAACCGTTAAACACACTTAAGAAAATGACTTGCGTACATCTGCTCGCGCGGAGGGGTTTGGTAAATATTAATATATATACGCATTCTAATTAATGTTAAATTATTTTTTTTTTTTTTTTTTTGTCATTTAAATAAGTTGTTAATTATACAATGTTATCATAAATTTTATTTATCTCTTACTTTACATAAGAAAGACTTAAGTGCTATTCTTTTTTTCAATTCTCAGTTTTTTTTAATCTTAGGAAAATAATGTGCTTAAACTAAATCCTAATCCTTGAACTTTCTGTTCTTAGTATAACCACTGGCTATCATCAGAGTGTATTAATTTCAAGAGATAAAAAGACAGTAAAAGCAATCTATTTCTGTTTGTTCTGAGAATGGTTTCAGTTTTATTTAGGCAAGTCTTTTAGAACCAATTAACAAAAAAAAAACAAAAAAAACAAAACCCATTTCCAGCTCTTTATCAGATTAATCTATCTCGCTTTTTATCGGCGATATTGTAGACTTAAAAATATGACCCATTTCTAATTTATCAAAAGTTTTATATCCCATCTGATCAATTCAACAAACTTGTATGAAATTTCAAAAAATCTTATAAGACAAAGAACGCGTAAGTTCTTTGATCGAATACTTATATATGCATACATTACAAACTGTTCTTGTACGTATAGTGGTCAGGAAATTTACTTGGCATATGCTCTGAAGTAAATTCGATCAAAGACTTACGCCGTCTTTGCCTTAATTAGATTTTTTGAAATTTCATACAATGTTTTGTTGAAATTGATCAATGGGATATAAAACTTTTGAATAAATTAGAAATGGGTCACTATTTTTAAACTCTAACAAAAGTATCGCCGATAAAAAGCGAGATAGATTTAATCTGATAAGAGCTGGACATGTTTTGTTTTTTTGTTTTTTTTTTTGTATGGTTCTAAAAGATTAGCCTTAAAATAAAAACTGAAACCAATTCTTCACGAACAAAACAGAAATAGAATTGCATTTAACTGTCTTTTTACTTCTTGAAATTAATACACTCTTGAGTGATAGCTCCGTGGTTATACTAAGAACAGAAAGTCAAGGATTAGGATTAGTTTAAGCAACATTATTTTCTAAGATAAAAAACTGAGACTGAAAAATAAAATACACTAAGGTCTTTCTTTATTTGTAAAGTAAGAAGTAATAAAAATTTATGATACATGTAAAATTACAACTATTTAACATGACTAATGTTTAACATTAATTAGAATCGTATATATAATATTTACCAACCCCTCGCGCAGCAGGATGTGACACGCAAGGTCATTTTTCTTAAGGGTGTTTAACAGGTTTGAATTCAGAGTTCTTTTTCCTTAGACTGGTTACCTAGCCAAGGGATAGAGTCCAGTGCTGACCTACATATTTCCCATAGATGGAGGGAGAGTACTTTGGATTCATTACCTTTCCAAGGTATTAGCGCTATGTGAATTGTAAACAGTCTTGTCCAGGATTTGAACTCGGTTGATGTGTTCATTTCTACAATATCTAACAATTTAAACCACGCACATCCATCGTTAAAGATCCATATGTAAAAGAAAATTGTTATGGTAAAAGAGGAATGTATAATTTATTCTAAACACACACACATACACACGTGCATAATTGATATATATAGATAAAAGGGGGGAGAGAAGATAGGAGTTTGAGATGGATAAAATAAATTGACTAGAGACAGAGAGAGAGAGAGAGAGAGAGAGAGGAGAGAGAGAGAGTGGAGAGAGAGGAGAAGTCATTACGAACGTTTTTGCAATCTATTTAGAAAACCTGACTAACTAAAATTGATGAAAAATTATTTTTTTACAACAAAAAAAATTTTTTATTTGCGTGTATCATTTTATCCAACTTGTCAGGTTGAAAGTTACATGTTAATGAAAGATAAAGAAAAACAATTTTATTAAAAATTGTCCGTCTCTTTACATCTCATACTTGATTCTTTTAATTTTGAGCTCTTCTAAATAACTGATGTTTTTTATTATAGAAGGAACAATACATATCATTATCATGAGATGTACAGTTTTTTATATCATTCATTACTGCCATATCATCTCATCAGGAGTTAATCCTTGAAGTATCAAACCATTTTGAATATCTCATGAACAGCTTGTGTGGGTCTTAATGTAACTTCATAATCAATCAGAGTTAACGTTACTATATATTGTAAACACGCTCATTCATTACAATGAGACACCGCTGAGAGAGTTGTCTATGTGTACCATACACTAACATCAGGTTTGACTTCGATATTCGTCAAACTATTCTAATGATTAAGGAGGTTTTCAAGGAAGATGCAGTGGGCAAAAAATCAGACATGAACAAATGGGTGACGATTCACATTCTGGAAATCTACAATTTAACAGTGTGAAATTAGAAGTATTTAGCATTTTGGTAATCTCGAATGGGCAGTTATTTGTGTCGCGTGTAAGCTTCTTTGCTCCCAACTGTTTTGTTTATTGTTCTTTTGTAACATCTCTCTTGTCCAAAAATTAAAGACCGTTGAAATGAAGAGATATTCAGAGCCTTGAAAGATGACGAAATACGGGTGGAGGCCGTGGATGTCGGACTAGGATTCCATCCCATGAATTGGATACCCTATCTTTACATTAGTGTCTAGATAGACACTATTGTTCGGAAGACATACGTGAAGAAATACGAGTTAACACATATTACGCACGGGCACATTATACATGCATATATATATAGATTGATAGAAAAGACCAGGCGTATATACATATAATAAATATAAATATATATATATATAATATATATATATTATATATATATATGGGAGAAATTGAGGAGGTTAATCCGACAGCTAGACATACAGACAGACACACGAAGAAGACATTATCAGAAAGTAAAAGATAGATAGAAGCAGACATGTCTAAATCATAAACAGACAGATGTATTAACTCATGACAAATTCAAGCAGATAGATAGGACAGTCATGACACATCAAGCTAGATAGATATAAACAGACAGATAGAAGAGGACAGGATGGATAGTCAAATTAATAGATAAAAATAACAGACAGTAATTTACAAAACTTTAAAAAAATAAATAAATAAAACAAAAATTAATAATATAAAATAAAAATAAAGAATGATATAAATAACCATATTAAAATTTTAAAAATATGACATAAATAAATAAATAATAAATAAATAATAAACAAAATTAAATAGAATAAATAAATAATTAACAAATAAATCAATGAATAATAAATAAATTATTAAATAAGAATTAAAGAATAAATAAATAATATACAGATATTAATGAAATATATAAGGAAAAAAAGATATTAACCGAGTATTGATAACAGACAGACACAGATTATATCAACAGATTAAAGACAACTAGACAAATCAAATGACAAATACAGATGTACATTTACAACATACAATTTGACAAAAATGATAAGACTAACAACTATCACCGCTATGAATATTAATAACAAAATTATAGTAGATAAATAAGAATAATAATATATTAATATCATACACATACTGACTTACAAATTCAAACAAATCTCTCATCTCCCCCTCACAAAAAATCACACAAACATACAAGCCACATATTCAAATTAAAATATATTTAACAGATACACGAAAGCAGTAAACCTAAAATAGACAAATAGCATGGTCAGAAAGATAATAAATAAACAAATAAATAAACTCACACATACACAACTAATGACAATTCCAGCTCTCATAACACATATGCACATACTTTTTCACCTTTTTGACCAATCCAAACATTCTAACCCAACAGCTGCATCTCCATATAACACTCCCCATTTAGAAGGAAGAAAATCCACTACCCATCTCCCAGCCACCCCTGCCCCTACTGACAACCTACTGTTTTTCACCATTCTGAAAATGTTTTTCATTGAAGCTAGAACTGGCTTTTGGTCCTGATGATGGTCTAATGTTGCATCGTCGACAATAACATCCAGTTTCCACTTTCTACTTTTCTCTACACAATATATATGTGGAAACTAGTTGAGAATAACAACATACAGAAATATCCTGATTGTCTTTATACGTTTGTTAATTATATTATATATAGTATATCATATTATTATATATATATATACTATATATTGAGAGAGTGAGAGAGAGAGAGATGAAATAGAAGAGAGAGAGAGAGAAAAAAAGAAAGAAGGGAGAGGGAAGAGAATAATTAAATATAAGATATCTAATTTCATGTTAATATATGTTCAATCTTTAAAACAATGAACATTACTAATTGGACAATTAATTAACCCTAAAAATGCCCACTTGTTCGCTTTAAAACACAATTATCAATTGGTCACTTAAAAAAATGTGACTCCATACCTCTTATCCATAAGTTACATTCAAGAAAAGAACCTGCCAGTCAAGCGAGAGGAGTTCGTTTATTCATATATTGGCTTGACGGGGTTCATGAACGTGTTTTATTAAAAAGCTCGATTCCTCTGGTCTGTGAATTGTAAGTGTCTATACTAAGTAATGGAAAATGGAATCATTTCGCGAGGAGATGGGCACCATCCCCACCCTACGGAACATGCAAAAAGCTATAATGTGTTACATGGTCATTAGCAATAAGCAATAATGACCTGTCCCTATTTACTCGTTGCTATTTGACTGGATGCAGGAATTTTCCTTTGCCTTAATATGAAATGAAATCTAATTGCAGAGCCGAAATTTAAGTTGATTTCGTTTTCCATCAGGCCACCCGTACCTTTTCAAAAGGTTAAAACTTTTAAAAAGCAAATAGCTGAAGTTAAACAAGTTCACTTTACGACTGAAAAAATATTTTGTCCTCATAAAGAAAAAAAACTTAAGTAAATAATCCCACTGGGTCAGGTTTTAAATATTGCATATTTTAAATTTTTTTCTAGAAAAGAAATTTCACTTGAGATTTCATTTTCTGGAGATGTGGAAGGTGCATGACATCAGCTACTGGACTGCGTGAAAAAGGTCTTCACCTTTTCCATAATTTAAACAACTCAAAGAAATCCACAATTTAACCAAATTTTTTAAGTACATGTGTGATCGTTTAAGAGTTGACTTTGCATATGAGTTGGTGAGAACATTGAAAATGTTTCTCGGCAAAATAGTTAAGTAGGCGGACCTGCAGGTTTGCAGTCAACTAAACCAAAGAGATTTGAGCTTCCATCACCCAGTGCCAAATTACATTACAATTTTACTGTGTACATTTACGATTGAAATACGCTTCTATCATAAAGGCGACGATAACTTGCCTACCATTAAGATATACTTTTTCAAATAGATATATTTCGGAAAAACGTCTGATAGTAATAGAGTGGAATACAGAAGAAGTCATTTACTCTGTATATTAAGTTATGAAGAATAGGGTTGGGATTTTTAAATAAAATTCTCATTTTCTTTCTTATTGTTAAATCTTTTATTCATTTCTGCTAATGAATTGGGATAAAGAATATCATTAAGTTAATCTGTTGATATTTTCAACGTATTTTATTACCTATCTTCCTCTTTCCGCAAACTTCATTCTTGTTTATAAACTACAGAGGTAGATGCTAATTTTATGTTTTCTTAACATATGTGTACATAATAAAATTCATACAACTTTTGCTTTGAGCATGTATAATTTGAATAATTTCTCTAGACTACAATCTGATTTATACATTTACATTATTTAAATTTCCAAAGACTCCTATTGACGTCACTACATTTTGAAAAAAAGAAACGCTGATTATGGACACTTCTTATATCTTCGTTTCATTTCACTTGAAAATAAAAATTTTAGGAGCTTTGTCATCAATCCATTATATTACTCTGATGATGGTTAATATTTCCAAACACACACACACACACACACACCACACACACAATATATATATATAATATATATATTTATTATAATTATATATATATATATATATATATATATTATATATATATATAATAAAACGAAACGCTTGAAACTAAATAGAACTATCTATTGATTAATGAATAAATACTTATTCTGAATCCTTATACATATTTGCAATTATCACATAGATTCAATAACTGATTTTTGACTCGAAATCAAAATTAATGAAAGCTGAAGTGTTTTTTTCTATCGATTAAAAGACTTAGATTTATAAGGAATTTCTGAAAGGTAACCGAGAATCCTTATAAATCCATAATTTTATTGGTATTCTCTCATATTTGTAAAATACTTTCCATAACAAACATAGCTGAAATACACAGCTGTCGTCCGAAAATGCAAATAAATTACAATTCGTATTTATTTTTCATTTCGTCAAAAATGATATGAAATAGAAACATAAATTTGGATTAAACGCCACCTATTGGTCGTTTGGAAGTGTAGTAAAAGTAAAGACAAAGATTCGTTGTCTATTCCATATATTTAGCGTTTGTGTATGAGATATTTCTAGATTATGACAAAGAAAATATTAAAACAAACATAAGAACTCTTAGTCTATCTGTGACATCAGGCACTACTACGTAAATAATTATGCAGATATATTGTACTTATGAAATGCCGAAAACATTTTTATATACATTTTCCTTACTTTCTAAATCTTAAACTAAGGGTAAAAATTAGGAAAAATGACAAGTGATCCTCTGCCTTGTTCTCCTGCTCTTAATGAAAACAATTGTAATCGATGAAACTATCCCTAATATTTAAAAACATGTTACTTGAATCGTTTACAGAGCCATAAGAATTGCTATTATTACTTGAACAGAACATTTCTTGTATACAAATCTATCGGTTTCTTAGATTATTCGAATAATATATGGACATTTTTTTCTTTTAGTAATTCTTGAGAAAAAAAAGCAAAACACAGTTCCAATCCGTTGGCAAAAGATTGATTTACATATATGAATCTACAAGGCTTTCCAGCTCTTAAATACAATCAGGAATAAACATCTCTTATAAGGGAATTACTACTTTAATAAATAACTCTCTACATGTTAAATCCTAATAGATTGTAATGACACATTTAAATGTCTGCAATGTCCATATCCTCGGTTTAAAAATATGAGGATTTTGGGCTAGTGGGTACGACTATCTTTTGATTTTCCTCATTTATGTACTCGGTCAAATTGGCAAAGGTATCAACTAACAGTAACTTTAATGATGTTAACAAACGTCGCTTGAGAGGATTTTAGTTGTAAGAACACTCTATAGAAATACAATAATGAATATTAATCTTTTAGCCTTAAATTCAAGATGCTGGATCTACAGCAGTAAAAATAGTGATAAAACGATTGAAAATCCATTTACCATTCAATAAGGAAACGAACAAGGCAGAATCTATCTAGAGTCTTTCTACGTAAGGTACTTCTGTTTTACTTTTTACAAACAATATTTCATCAGGAGAAATCTAATCGGGTTGTAATTATCTTTCGCATTGCAATGCATTTCATTGAGCTGTTTCAAATGAATCCTTCAAGCTGAATACTGATTCAATTACACACCAATAAGCAAGCGGTGGCGGCAGTGGCGGTGAATGTGAATGCAAAATGCTGGCAAGACGACAGGATTATAACCATTAATACTTATTTAATTTTCTTCTTTCATTCTCGGACATTTACCCCACTTCAATTATTTTTCTTCAATGAATTTCTCATTCTCTTTCACTGTGTGCCTGCATACGCGCATGGATGTAAGGACACACCTTGTTCTATTTTATCTATCTATTTCTTTTCTTTTTTCTATCTACTCCGTTATTTCGTACTATATTTTGCAACCGTTGTTACCTTAATTAATGAATCATATTGTACAATCTAGCCTATCCATTAATGGACAGATCTGGCGAAGAAATAAAATTGGGAGTAAAATCAATAAACCTGTGTTTCTTTGAATATGTGTGTGTTAAATGATTGAAGAAGTCGGCAAAAATGGTACTACATCTAAACTCTGTGCCTATATCTCCACGTTAATTCAATCATTTTGTAATTTTTTCTCTCAATCTTAATTTTTCACCATTTCGTATTTAGTTTGATTTTCAACATTCTTTTTAAAATCTTTATAAATATATATTCACATCCTTCAATCCTTTTTACTCACTTTCTAACTCTTCTTCAACGTTTACTTTTCCCTCTATTTGTCCGTTTGCTATTTCTTTTGTTTTCTTAGTGTTCTTTTTTTATTCTTTTACTTTTTAAAAGTTTATTCTCATTTTAATTTTCCTTTTGGTTCATATTTCGCTAATTAAGTCGAATAATTTCTTTTTAAAATACAAACTGTTAATGACATACAAATATTCTTTAATTGGATTACACCATCAACAATCCTTCTTAGATATGCAAGAAATATTATAGAAAATGCTAAATGTTTTATAGTCAAAGGCAAATCTGCAAAACAGTCAGTTGTTCAATATGGGAAAACGTACAATGCATCACTTGATAGACATGAAATTATTCCGTACCATGTGTATGTAAAATATTAGGGACCAAGTTTTCCTGCACATATAGGGTAAAATGTATTTAAATCCATATTTTCATACGTGACACACGCACATACACACACGCACACCAAACTTGCACATATATAAGTTGCTATCGGTCTAGCGGGAGGAAATAGATTTTAGTATCTTCTTCAGGCGTATTCAATTATTTTCTGATTCAATATATATTTATATTTATATATATATTATATTATATTAATATATATTATTTATTTTATTTATTTATTTATACTTATAAAGTCGGTCCTACCATTGTTTTCTGAATACACTTTTCGGTGTTATTTCGTCTTCAGAGGCGTTTGACTTTTGAAAAAATGGACAGTTTTAAACTCCCGGTACGTGTCCATGCGATCCGTTAATAGCTCCTGCATTTTCGCTTTCGTCATTCAACGGCATTACTATTTGTCGTCATTGTTCTTATTGTGATTTTAAATTTTTTTTGTTTTATATTTATTTTAGTTTATGTGTGTTTATTTATATATGAATTCTTAATTATGGCGGTCTGATGTTGGTTAGTCCAATTCCATATTAAGAATTTTTTCCTGTGTGGGCATGCTTCGAAAATTTCTGTTTTGTGTTTAGGAAATTCTTCGGAGTTTATTCCTTGAAGAATACGGAATTTTTCTGTTGTGCATAATGATAATATATATTATATTATATTATATATATTATATATATATTATATTATTATATTAACTGTGTATATCCACTTTCTCCTTTTTTGTGTCTACCTCCCTATTTGCGGTGGTTGGAGTGGGATCATATATTAATATTTGTACATCTAAGTATTCTTTGAATTTAATCGTCCATCTGTGGGTGTATTCCAGTTGTTTTTCAGTGTGACCGTGTGTGTAGATGTACATACCTAGTGGTCAGTAAGATAGTTCATTTATTTATCAGACACGGTTGTTCTACTGTACGTCTCTCTCTCTCTCTCTCTCTCTCTCTCTTCTCTCTCTCTCTCTCTGTGGTGTGTGTGGTGAGGTGTGTGTGGTGTTCAGTCTGTTTTATTGGTTCTGGAGTGAGTTTTCTAGGAGTACATATGTATTATGTTGTATACACATATTACCCACTGGCATTTACTCTACATTTATTAGTATGTTTGTGGGAATCTATTATGCAAGATCATATATTGTATTGCATAATGCGAATGTTCTATCGCGTTGTGAGTGTTGTGTGCGTGCGTGCATGTGCGTGCATATGTGTTGTTAATTTCGGTTTAGGGGGGGTTTTACATTTTTTCTGTGAGGTAGATTTTTCTTGATTAGCACAGTCAGTGCCTAGTCAACTGGTTTGGTAAATCGCATCACTGCGAAATTGCCATTACCTGTTTCATAAAGGTGATTTGATAAAATTGAAAGATAACCTGTGGACTGTTATATCTGGCATGCTCATGGGGTGACTCACCGATACACAACAATACTGGCAAAACCTAATATCCCAAAATAAAATACACCACTGAACTAATTTGTAGGGAACTACCATTTTTAGCATCATTAAAAAATGCTAAGGGCCAAATATACTGATATTACCATAAAACCCACGGACACACAACACATATCTCATTTTAACGCTATCACTCAAAATTGCATAAAATCTCCAACAATCGGTGAACGCGTATGAATATGCACCTAGTCGAGATCAAAAATCTCCAGATAATTCACAGGATTCAGCTGTATTTAACTTTCAAATTTTATATTAATACTGAATTCATACAATGAACATATTTCCACATCGTTTTGTTTTAAAAAATCTTAGACTACTTGTATTTAAACTATTTATATTTGTAGCTTGAAAAGTGTGTTACAACATTTCAATTTTCGTGAAATGAAATCTAAATTATGCGTTTCTTGGCACAGTCTTTCCATATAAGTGAACAGTATGTCGTATCGCTATGTCTCTGAACATTTGGCGTATCTGCATCGCACAAATCTCAATTTCCATAGAAAATAGAAAATTAATAGTGAAGGACAATATATCCATTTTAGCAAAGAGGTAAAGACTTAGATTGTATATGTGTATAATAATATGAAAACCGTTCCGTATAATGAGCTGATAAACCGGATTTTTATATTTGGTTCAAGTCATAGCAATTCTTCTCTTCTACTTCTCTCTCTCTCTCCTCTCTCTCTCTCGCATATTATATATATTATATTATATAATATATTATGATATATTAAATATCTATTGTGTGTGTGTGTGTGTTGTTGATGTGTGTGTGTGTTGTGTGTCTGTAAGTCAGAAGATGGAAATGAATCGCGAGGATATGTTTGAAAGTAAATGGATATATTATATATATATATATTATATATAGCTATATATATATTTTAGTATGAGACATTTATCATATGTTGACACGTGTAACGGGGGAGTTTACATATACAGCATTCTATCTAAAATTATTTTAGATGTGAAATAAAATAATAAAAGAAAATCATTCTAAACAAGATCTTTCTTCCACCAGAATGTCTTGATTTTTAATTTAAGAAAATAAAAACGTGTGAATCAAAAAAAGATTAAACTGATTGATTGGTGTAAAATTGGACGTTTTTCAAAACTCAAACTGATTTAAACATTACTATAGCAAATATTGTTAATGACTTTATGTTTTGATTTTGAAAGGGATGTTTTTAAAGATAATGGGCTTGTTGATGTATTTCTCGGTGAAAACATGTTTTTTTTGTTGAAATAATTTTCGTGTTTATTATCTAAATGTATTGTGATAGATTTGTAATTAATCATGTGCTGCTGACTTTAAGCAATTTTGGACTTAACCAGAAATATTTAGTTTTCTGGTCATATCACTGGATGTTGAAATCCCTCAGCATTTTTTTTTTGTCAAAAAATAGGCGATATTCTGATGGACCTGGTATGGATATTGTGTCTGTGGAGCACAGCTTTCATCAGAGCCCAAATAATTTGCTCTCTTAGTTTCCGTAAATGATGA
>CM042140.1:55738589-55788589 GCA_023376005.1 Doryteuthis pealeii
AAATAACGGAGGTAGATAGAAAAAGAAAAGAAATAGATAGATAAAATAAGAACAAGGTGTGGTCCTTACATCATGCGCGTATGCAGGCACACAGTGAAAGAGAATGAGAAATTCATTGAAGAAAAATATTATTGAAGTGGGTAAATGTCCGAGAATGAAAGAAAGAAAATTAAATAAGTATTAATGGTTATAATCCTGTCGTCTTGCCAGCATTTTGCATTCCACATTCACCGGCACTGCCGCCAACCGCTTGCTTATTGGTGTGTCATTGAATCAGTTATTCAGCTTGAAAGGATTCATTTGACAGCTCAATAAAATGCATTGGTGCAATGCAGAAAGATAATTACAACCCGATTTAGATTTCTCAATAGGATGAAAGTAATTGTTTGTAATAAGTTTAAAGACGCATTGGTCAAGTACCTTATACGTAGAAAGACTTACTTAGATAGGATTCTGCCTTTGTTCGTTTGTCCTTATTGAATGGTTAGAATGGATTTTCAATCGTTTTATCACTATATTTTTACTGCTGTAAGATCGCAGCATCTTGAATTTAAGGCATAAAAGATTAAATATTCATTATTGGTATTTCTATAGGAGTTGTTCTTACAACTAAAATCCTCTTCAAGCGACGCTTTGTTTTAACATCATTTAAAGTTACTGTTAGTTGATACGTTGTTAGCCATTTGACCGAGTACAATAAATGAGGAAAATCAAAGATAGTCGCGTTACCCACTAGCCAAAATCCTCATATTTTTTAAACCGAGGATGGACAGTTGCAGACATCTTTTAAAGTGTGTCATTACAATCTAATTAGGATTTAACATGTAGAGGAGTTCATATTTAATGACAAGTAGTAATATCGCCTTATAGAGATGTTTATTCCTGATTGTATTTTAAGAAGCTAGGAAAGCTTACGTATCCTTGTATATTCATATAGTCTAAATCAATCTTTTGCCAACGGATTGGAAAGTTGTGTTTAGCTTTGGTTTTTCTCAAGAATTAACTAAAGAGAAAAAAAGATGTCCATATATTATTCGAATAATCTAAGAAACCGATGAGATTTGTATACAAGAAATGTTCTGTTCAAGTAATTAATAGCAATTCTTATGGGCTCTGTAAACGATTCAAGTAACATGTTTTTTTAAATATTAGGGATAGTTTTCATCGATTACTAATTGTTTTCATTACAGAGCAGGAGAACAAGGCAGAGGATCAACTTGTCATTTTCTCCTAATTTTTACCCTTAGTTTAAGATTTAGAAAGTAAGGAAAAAATGTATATAAAGAATGTTTCGGCATTTCATAAGTACATATATCTGGCATAATTATTTAGACGTAGTAAGTGCCCTGATGTCACAGTAGACTAAGAGTTCTTATTGTTGTGTTTTAATATTTTTGCTTTGTCATAGATCTAGAAATAATCTCATACACAAACGCTAAATATATGGAATAGACAACGAATCTTTGTCTTTACTTTTTACTACACTTCCAAACAGACCATAAGGTGGCGTTAATCCAAATTTATGTTTCTATTTCATATCATTTTTTGACGAAAATGAAAAATAAATACGAATTGGTAATTTATTTGCATTTTCGGACGACAGCTGTGTATTTCAGCTATCGTTTTGTTATGGAAAGTATTTTACAAATATGAGAGAATAAATAAAATTATGGATTTATAAGGAATCTCGTTTACCTTTCAGAAATTCCTTATAAATCTAAGCTCTTTTAATCGATAGAAAAAACAACTTCAGCTTTCATTTTTTGATTTCGAGTCAAAAATCAGTTTATTGAATCTATGTGATAAATTGCAAATATGTATAAGGATTTCAGAATAAGTATTTATTCATTAACCCAATAGATAGTTCTATTTAGTGTTCAAGCGTTTCGTTTATATATATTATATATATTTATATATATATATATATATAATATATATTATATATATATATATATATATATATATATACTGTGTGTGTGTGTGTGTGTGTGTGTGTGTGTGTTGTTGGAAATAATACCCATCATCAGAGTAATATAATGGATTGATGACATAAAGCTCCTAAAATTTTTATTTTCAAGTGAAATGAAACGAAGATATAAGAAGTGTATCATAATCAGCGTTTCTTTTTTTCAAAATGTAGTGACGTCATAGGAGTCTTTGAAAATTTAAATAAATGTAAATGTATAACGTATCAGATTGTAGTCTAGAGAAATTATTCAAAATTATAACATGCCTCAAAGCAAAAGTTGTATGAATTTATTATATACACATATGTTAAGAAAACATAAAATTAGCATCTACCTCTGTAGTTTTATAAACAAGATGAAGTTTGCGGAAAGAGGAAGATAGGTATAAAATAGCGTTGAAAATATCACAACAGATTAACTTAATGATATTCTTTTATCCCAATTCATTAGCAAGAAATGAATAAAAGATTTAACAATAAAGAAAGAAAATGAGATTTATTTAAAAATCCCAACCCTATTCTTCATAATCTTAATATACAGAGTAAATGACTTCTTCTGTATTTCCACTCTATTACTATCAGACGTTCCCGAAAATATATCTATTTGAAAAAGTATATCTTTAATGGTAGGCAAGTTATCGTCGCCTTTATGATAGAAGCGTATTTTCAATCGTAATGTACACAGTAAAATTGTAATGTAATTTGGCACTGGTGATGGAAGCTCAAATCTCTTTGGTTTTAGTTGACTGCAAACCTGCAGGTCCGCCTACTTAACTATTTTGCCGAGAAAGCATTTTCAATGTTCTCACCATTCCATATGCAAAGTCAACTCTTAACCGATCACACATGTACTTAAAAAATTTGTTAAATTGTGGATTTCTTTGAGTTGTTTAAATTATGGGAAAAGGCTTGAGACCTTTTTCACGCAGTCCAGTAGCTGATGTCATGCACCTTCACATTCTCCAGAAAATGAAATCTCAAGTGAATTTCTTTTCTAGAAAAAAATTTAAAATATGCAATATTTAAACCTGACCCAGTGGGATTATTTACTTAAGTTTCTTTTTCTTTTATGAGGACAAAATATTTTTTTCAGTCGTAAGTGAACCTTGTTAACTTCAGCTATTTGACTTTTTAAAAGTTTTAACCTTTTGAAAAGGTACGGGTGGCCTGATGGAAAACGAAATCAACTTCAAATTTCGGCTCTGGCAATTAGATTTCATTTCATATTAAGGCACTAAGGAAAATCCTGCATCCATTCAAATAGCAACGAGTAAATAGGGACAGGTCATTATTGCTTATTGCTAATACCATGTAACACATTATAGCTTTTTGCATGTTCCGTAGGGTGGGGATGGTGCCCATCTCCTCGCGAAATGACTTCCATTTTCCCATTACTTAGTATAACACTCTTACAATTTCACAGACCAGAGGAATCGAGCTTTTAATAAAAACACGTTTCATGAACCCTCGCTCACAACCAATGTATATAATCGAACTCCTCTCGCTTGACTGGCAGGTTTCTTTCATTGGAATGTAGTCTTATGGATAAGAGGTATGAGTCCACATTTTAAGTGACCAATTGATAATTGTGGGTTTTTTAAACGAGAACAAGTGGGCATTTTTAGGGTCAATTAATTGTCCAATTAGTAATGTTCATTGTTTTAAGAATTAAACATATATTAACATGAAATTAGATATCTTTATATTTAATTATCTCTCTCCCTCTCTTTCTTTCTCTCTCTCTCTCTCACTCTCTCAATATATATATATATTTATATATATATATATATATAATAAAATGAACAAAAGTAATAAGACAATCAGGAATATTTCTTGTATGTTGTTTATTCTCAACTAGTTTCGACATATATATGTGTGTGGAGAAAGTAGACAAACACGGGATGTTATGGAAACTGGATGTTTATTGTCGACGATGCAACGTTTCGGCCATTTGGACCATCATCAGGACCAAAAGCCCAGTTCTAGCTTCAATGAAAAACATTTTCAGAATGGTGAAAAACAGTAGGTTGTCAGTACGGGCAGGGGTGGCTGGGGGGATGGGTAGTGGATTTTCTTCCTTCTAAATGGGGAGTGTTATATGGAGATGCAGCTGTTGGGTTAGAATGTTTGGATGGTCAAAAGGTGAAAAAGTATGTGCATATGTGTATGAGAGCTGGAATTGCCATTAGTTGTGTATGTGTGAGTTTTATTTATTTGTTTATTTTTATCTTTCTGACCATCTATTTGTCTATTTTAGGTTTTACTGCCTTTCTGTGTATCTGTTAATATATTTTAATTTGAATATGTGGCTTGTATGTTTGTGTGATTTTTTTGTGAAGGGGGAGATGATGAGATTTGTTTGAATTTGTAAGTCAGTATGTGTATGATATTATATATTATTATTCTTATTATTATTACTATAATTATTGTTATTAATATTCATAGCGGTGATATTGTTAGTCTTATCATTTTTGTCAAATATGTATGTTGTAAATGTACATCTGTATTTGTCATTTTGATTTGTCTAGTTGTCTTTAATCTGTTGATATTATCTGTGTCTGTCTGTTATCAATACTCGGTTAATATCTTTTTTTCCTTATATATTTTATTAATATCTGTTTATTTATTTATTTATTCTATTTAATTCTATTTATTAATTTATTTATTTATTCTATTTGATTTATTTGTTAATTTATTTATTTATTCTATTTAATTTTGTTTATTAATTTATTTATTATTTATTTATTTATTCATTTTTTAAAATTTTATATTGTATTATTTATATCATTCTTTTATTTTTATTTTTTATATTATTATTTTTGTTTTTATTTATTTATTTTTTAAAGTTTTGTAAATTACTGTCTGTTATTATTTATCTATATATTTGACTATCCATCTGTCTCTCTATCTGTCTGTTTATCTATCTAGCTTGAATGTGTTCATGACTGTCTATCTATCTAGCTTGAATGTGTTCATGACTGTTAATACATCTGTCTTGTTTATGATTTTAGACATGTCTGTCTATCTATCTATCTTTTATTTTCTGATAATGTCTGTCTTCCCGTGTGTCTGTCTGTATGTCTAGCTGTCGGATTAACCTCTCACATTTCTCCCATATATATATATATATATATATATATATATATATATATATATATATATATATTATATATATATATATATACGCCTGTCTTTCTATCAATCTATATATATATGCATGTATATGTGCCCGTGCGCTAATATGTGTTAACTAACCGTATCTTCCACGTATGTCTTCCCAGAACAATAGTGTCTATCTAGACACTTAATGTTAAAGATAGGGTATCCAATTCATGGGAATGGAATCCTAGTCCGACATCCACGGCCTCCACCCGTATTTCGTCATCTTTCAAGGCTCTGAATATCTCTTTCATTTCAACGGTCTTTAATTTTTGGACAAGAGAGATGTTACAAAGAGACAAATAAACAAAAACAGTTGGAGCAAAGAAGCTTACACGCGACACAAATAACTGCCCATTCGAGATTACCAAAATGGCTAAATACTTCTAATTTCCACACTGTTAATTGTAGATTTCCAGAATGTGAATCGTACACCATTTGTTCATCTGATTTTTTGCCCACTGCATCTTCCTTGAAAACCTCCTTAATCATTAGAATAGTTTGACGAATATCGAAGTATCAAACCTGATGTTAGTGTAATGGTCACACAATAGACAAACTCTCTCAGCGGTGTCTCATTGTCGAATGAATGAGCGTGTTTACACATATATAGTAAGGTTAACTCTGATTGATTATGAAGTTACATTAAGACCACACAAGCTGTTCATGAGATATTCAAAATGGTTTGATACTTTCAGGATATAACTCCTGATGAGATTGATATGGCAGTAATGAATGATAATAAAAACTGATACATCTCATGATAATGATATGTATTGGTTCCTTCTATAATAAAGAAACATCAGTTATTTAGAAGAGCTCAAAATTAAAAGAATCAAGTATGAGATGTAAAGAGACGGACAATTTTTAATAAAATATGTTTTTCTTTTATCTCATTAACATGTAACTTCAACCTGACAAGTTTGGATAAAAAATGATACAGCAAATAAAAAATTTTTTGTTGTAAAAATAATTTTTCATCAATTATTAGTTAAGTCAGGTTTCTAATAGATTGCAAAAACGTTCGTATGACTCTCTCTCTCTCTCTCTCTCTCTCTCTCTCTCTCTCTCTCTCTCTCTCTCTCTCTCTCTCAGTCAATTTATTTATCCATCTCACTCCCTCTATCTCTCTCTCCCCCTCCTTTTATCTATATATATATGCACGTGTGTATGTGTGTGTGTTTAGAATAAAATTATAATTCCTCTTTTTACCATAACAACATTTTCTTTTACATATGGATTCTTTTAACGATGGATGTGCGTGGTTTAATTGTTAGAATTGTAGGAAATGAACACATCAACCCGAGTTCAAATCCTGGACAAGACTGTTTACAATTCACATAGCGCTAATACCCTTGGAAAAGGTATGAATCCAACTACTCTCCCTCCATCTATGGGTAAATAGTAGGTCAGACTGGACTCTATAACCTTGGCTAGGTAACCAGTCTAGGAAAAAGAACTCTGAATTCAAACCTGTTAAACACCACTTAAGAAAATGACCTTGCATCACATCCTGCTCGCGCGGAGGGGTTGGTAAATATATATATATACGGATTCTAATTAATGTTAAAATTAGTCATTTTAAATAGTTGTAATTATTACAATGTTATCATAAATTTTATTTATCTCTTACTTTACAATAAAGAAAGACCTTAAGTGTATTTTATTTTTCAATCTCAGTTTTTTTAATCTTAGAAAATAATGTTGCTTAACTAAATCCTAATCCCCTTGACTTTCTGTTCTTAGTATAACCACTGAGCTATCACTCAGAGTGTATTAATTTCAAGAGATAAAAAGACAGTTAAATAGCAATCTATTTCTTTTTGTTCTGAAGAATTGGTTTCAGTTTTATTTTAGGCTAATCTTTTAGAACCAATAACAAAAAAAAAACAAAAAAAACAAACATTTCCAGCTCTTTATCAGATTAAATCTATCTCGCTTTTTATCGGCGATACTTTTGTTAGACTTTAAAAAATATGACCCATTTCTAATTTATTCAAAAGTTTTATATCCCATTGATCAATTCAACAAAACATTGTATGAAATTTCAAAAAATCTATATAAGAGCAAAGAACGCGTAAAGTCTTTGATCGAATTCTAACTTTCAGAGCATTATGCAAGTAATTTCCTGACCACTATACGTACAAGGAAACAGTTTGTAATGTATGCATTATATAAGTACTTCGATTAATGTGTTGCCAGAAATGAAATAATGAATTTTTTAAGAAAACGTGAATAGCCTAAAAGTGATTAGAAAAAGATGTAATAAAAGACACAAAAAGAGGGAAAATAAATTCAAAAAAATAAAGTGTGTGTGTGTGTGTGTGTGTGTGTGTGTGTGTGTGTGTGTGTGAGAGAGAGAGAGAGAGAGAGAGAGAGAGAGAGAGAGAGAGAGAGAGAAGACAAGTGAAAAACAAAGGAAGGGATGGAGAATGAAAACCAAATGAAAACAAAAAAGATAGGGAGAAAATAAAGCCTAGTCCAAAACAGAGAGACAAATGAGGAAAGAAAGCTAAATAAAAGAAAGAGAGAGAGAGAGAGAGAGGGGGGAGAGAGAGAGGGTGGAGAGAGAAAGAGAGAGAAGTGGAAGTGAAATGAAAAATAGAGAGAACAGAGAATGGGTAGAAAATCAAGTGAAAAGCAGAGAAAGAGAAAGAGAATCAGTTTTTTTTTTAAGTATGTTGAGAGGAGAAATAAATGTAAAGTGAAATACAGAAAGAGAGAGGAAGAGAATAAAAAGGAGGAGAAATCAAGTAAAAGAGAAAGAGAAATAAACGGTAAATCAAATAAAACACACTGGAAGAGAGTGAGAAAAAGAGGGAGAGAAAGAAAAGTTATATGAAAAAATAAAGTAAAGTTAAAAGCCCAGAGAGAAAAAGATAAATTGAGAGAGGGGAAGAGGAAGATAGATAGATAGATAGAGAGAGAGAGAGAGATAGAGAGATAGATAGATAGATAGAGAGAGAGAGAGAGAGAGAGAGACTGGGAAAGAGAAAGAGAAAGAATCAAATGAAAATCAGAGAAAGGGAATGAAAAGTCAGAAGAAAGTTAATTAAAAGAGTAAATTCAAGAATTTTGAGCGGAAAATCAAATAAAAGTAGGAGAGAAATTCAAGTGAGAGAGAGAGAGAGAGAGAGAGAGAGAGAGAGAGAGAGAGAGAGAGAGAGAGAGAGAGAGAGAAAGAAAGAAAGAGAGAGAGAGAGTGTGTGTGTGTGTGTGTGTGTGAGTGTGTGTGTGAGAGAGAGAGAGAGAGAGGGGGGAGTAATGTTCACTGAAAGGTATAAAATGTATGAATAATTAAACAAACAAATAACTAAGTAGAGAAATAAGCCAATGATTTTAAAAATGAAACTAATCGAAATTAGTTAGAAATAGAGTAAAACTAGGGATATGAGCGCATTGTGATTAGATTGAAGTAACAACGGAAAAAAGTAAACAGAAACATTGTGGCATGTGGTATGAGAAAATAGAAATAGGTCCGCGATGAGAGTAATGACATAGAATGAAGATTAGAACGAAATCCTTCATAGAGAAAATATGTTCTTAAAATATCATTTTTTCTCAGGAAGTCTAAATGGAATAATATAGAGGCCATCACACTTTCCTCTGTCCAGTTTGGTTATTTACTTCCAACCACAAAATGTTCTTCCTGATATTTGCATCAATAAAACAAATAAAGGAATACAGCTCTGAAAGTTTGACAAATAATCTGTCAAAGCCTCAAATATGTTATTTTTGAAATTTATTTTGATAAATCAAACATTCTCTTGCCTAGACAAGTCTATCACTATTCAATTTGGGAGATTCACACAAGGAAATGATTATTTCATGCCTTTGAATTCAATTTTCTATTTCACGTCAAAACCGAAAATAATAATTCAGTATCTTCCATCTATCCTCCATGTACCTTCTATGTTGAGTCACCAGAACAGGAAATGCAAGTTTCCTAAAATTTAAAAAATAAAACCTGCATCAGTTAATAAATTCTCATTTTTTTTTTGTTTTTCCATAATGTACCATTTGAGCTATTTTCGCATATGCCATTCATCAAAATAAAAACGTCTATTAATTCTAATAGGACAAGACCAAACCAGAATCAACCCCAATCAAATATTCCTACCACGTCACAGGCAAATTACGGACTATTAAATGGAATTAGTTTATAACCTTTGATTTTCCTTTGTTTCTATCATCAGAACATTTTCTTACTGGTCATAGAGAAGAAAAAATTTCAAAATTGTTTCAATGGAAAAGAAACAAACGTGAGGCTAATCATTTTTCATTGTCTATTTCAAATAATTTCGTTGGGATCCGTTTCTATCTTGTCAATCGAGGTTTTGTCACTGGACTCTCTGATGTCCCAACCTTTTTCAGAAGACAATAGCGAGTCAATCTGGACAGTATTGCTTCTTCAATGCTCCTTAAATCTGCTCCACTAGTCAACCGTTTATTATTTACAGCTTCAAGTTTTATTCTGGACAAAGAACATCGAAATCAACCCTAAAGTTACCCTTATCCGTCCGTCCGTCCGTTTGCGTATCTTGATTGGAGCTGCAACAAATATGTTCACATTTTGGTGATAAATTCCAATTATTTTGGATATTTCCTTTGGAAAGTTCAGATGTTATAATATGTTTCTCAGAAGATGTCAAGTCACATTGGCGACCCATAATTGCACGATTATAATGACACTCATTTACAGTTTAAGCACTTCTATATCGTGTTAATATTGCACATGGCTCCCGCTTGTTTTCTGTTGAGCAGAACAATACACATTTTATACAACTTACGCATATATAGATTCCAATTATACTTTGAATGTTTCATTAAATTCCGATAGGTAGTTTTTGTAGAAATTAAAAATGTCAACTCGTTATTAATCTGAAACGGAATTGTAGACGCAATCACACACGCACAAAATAATCAGTTCTGGCCATATATATATATATATATATATATATATATATATATATATATATATCATGTCGCGCCAGTAGTACAGATATACCTGGCAATCTCTCACCACCCACCCTTATCATTTATCACACTCAAGAGGTCCTCTACGCAGCGTCCAGTATCCGAACAGGGCTGGTCAGTGTAGATCTTTGCTAGATGGCCATGGTATGCCCATGTGCTTGTGTCCATAGGAGAACGTCACTTATGAGTTTGTCCCTGCTTCTCTTGCAGTGTCCAGCATGTCTTGTTCGTTTCGCTTGGATGGTTTATGTGATAGTGGGCAAGTGGCCTTACAGCTACTTCCTTGTGAGCTGTTGTTTCCACGATCTTTAGAGATCGCATTCAGCATTGTTGTGCAGCATCTATCTAGTTTATTATCAAGCCGCTCTGTTCAATTGGTGCAAGTCTGTTTATAGAAGACCATGCATTCTCTGTGCGTGCATTACCATCTTTTTCTGTTCACGATATATTACTACCTATGTAAATTGTTCTAATGTTTTTAGAGGTTTACAATCGAGATCTTTCCTTTATTTTAAAAATAAATGAACGCAGTTTTATCGGAGTTCACATAGAGGGGGATGCTCCGTGCTGCGTTCTCAAGTTTATGTTGTAGAGCTTTGGCTTGTGGACGTGTATTTACAAAAGTACCAGATCATCTGCACAGTCCGCATCCGTAATAGTTTGTGCCAAATATCGCCTGCTAATTGCCTTTTTAGTCGCCGCAATAAGAGGCTGATTCTCTTTTACTTTCACCTATTTCCACTCGTTTTTGTCGTGCGCATATTGTACCCGGAAGTAGTTGTTATTGTCTCCCTTTTCCTTTCTTTATTTTTCCTTTTCTTTCTTTTTCTTTTCTTCTACCTTTCTTCAGGATTACACCCGTCTGTTTCCTTCTCTGTCTGTCTGTATGTCTGTCTCTGTCTCTGTCTCTCTCGAACGCCCGTAGTAAGGAGAGAAGGAAGACCAATAGAACCGCGGGTGCGAGGGAAAGGTAAGCTGTTAACGTTGGTCGATGTTATACTAGTCCTTGATTCAAATTCGGCTGTGTAGTAAAGTATATAGAACAGGGTTAATCACGGCTTTATCTTTTTAGTCATTTCCTTCCTAACACTTGTTTCTGTGTATAATTTGTTTAAAACATAACTGTTAACTCAACAAGTTGGTATAAACATAGTTGTTATTTACTAAGATTGCATTTGTCACAAAGGCCTTAGGTTGGTTAAGGTATTTGTTGTTAGCTATCTAAAAAGTAAGGGTTATTTCTGCTGTGACATTAAAATGTGTGTATAATCGTTATTGATTATGGTCAAGTTATCTTGATAGCACTTTTTACGATTGGAATACCAAGCATGCTTGAGTTCTAAAATTTAAAATATCATTACAATGATTAAGTTTATAAGCTCGAAATATCCTCGCGATTACATATTTACATGATTTTCCTGTGCCCATTACAGCACATTTAATGTGCATGTCTACATCGCGGTTGTTATGTTAACTCGGATATATATTCAATATTCAATATGGCAATGCATTAACAATCTTGTAGAATCTATGATTCTGAAATGGTATCCATATCTA
Organism: Doryteuthis pealeii; assembly: GCA_023376005.1. Taxonomy (NCBI): domain Eukaryota; kingdom Metazoa; phylum Mollusca; class Cephalopoda; order Myopsida; family Loliginidae; genus Doryteuthis; species Doryteuthis pealeii. The sequence continues at coordinate 55,750,249 of CM042140.1, forward strand.
ATACATATATCTACTCTACTTGTTGTAACAATATTAAATTTGATCAACGATAAATGGAGCAGCATATCCAGAACAAACTACAGATTTGTGTTTGTAAGTAGGCCAACAAGGGGTGTGATCATTTGATAGAAGTATTTCCGACTAGTAACAACTGGTAATGGCAAAGTACAAAGTTCATATAGTAATGTTTCATGCCCAGTCAGCAAGGAGCTTATAATAATGCATATTTTGTTCTTTAATGATTTACAAGGCTGAAATGTAAAGACTGAGAAAATATATCACATTCCAATCCCAGTTCATCAAGTCTCCTCTGGAGGATTAGGCATTTTTTATTGAGTAAAACCAATGACAACTTTCATGGAGTCAATCAATGTTGTATATTTAAATACATCGGGAAAATATACACACATACATAGCAATAGCATAATCTTTACAGATCACTGTCGTCCCTTACAATCCTATAAGGACCTGTTTAAAGGGCGGCCTCGAAAATTTAACAAAATAAAACGAAAATTAACATTAAAAAACTGAGTTTCTTATATTCCATACCCAATGCTTTATACTAAATCCCAAACAATATATATATATATATATATATATATATATATATATATATATATATATATATATATTGAGAGATCCATGTATGCTTATAGTTGATATATATATATATATATATATATATATATATATATATATATAGAGAGAGAGAGAGAGAGAGAGAGAGAGAGAGAGAGGGGGGAAAGATTTCCATAAAAGATCCACAACTAAGGATAAAATTTACGCGCACGAAAATTCGATGCTATATTATTCGTCATGTGATACTCACTTCTTAAGAACAACAATATATAGCAGTCAGGAAAGGGTGGCATTATATGCTAACCTCATTTGAGGATCCATTTACATCTGTTGTGTCAACTTTGGTTTTCCATAGTCAAATTTATTTCGCGTATGAGACTTACAGACGATTTTAAATCGTGAGTTTAGCTCATAAATTTCAAAAGAAGCTCGATTTAGATATCTTATTTTTTAACTACCAATGTTATCGAAGATGTGCTCGAACATTCAAAACGCGCAATCAGAAAATATCCTTGAAACCTGCATTTGCAGATTTGTTTGTCTAGAACTACTGTTTTCAGGATTATAAAAAGTATATATATATTATTAAAAATATGTCAAAAAGACCATTGCTCTCTTTTTAATCAGACCTGTGTAAACGTGTTTGGGTTTTCTGTTATAGAAATTTAAATTTTATACATCAATATGACACAGCATTTTACATTTTGTTACAAGAAGCAGTCAATGTAAAATCCACTAGACAGAATTGCATAGACTGAAATTATATATGTGACTACCAAGTAAGAGGAATATCCATTCATGTTCAACTATTCCCTTGTGATTCTCTTGTATCCATTTGATGAAAATACGATTCCATAGCATATACACACTATATATATATATATATATATATATATATATATATATATATATATATGCGTGCGTAAGTGTGTGTGTGCACGTGCGTGTGTCTATTTGCGCTCCCGTGTGTGTACATTAACGGAGTTATTCTGGGTTAGAATAATTGCCTTGATCATTGACCTTTGATGTTGTAGCTCTTTATTCTCTCTACCAATTCCCAGTAATTGGCCGCTGTTACATTCTTTATATCAATACTCAAACGTTCATAAACGATTCATGTGCATAAACCTCTCTATGCTAAACTAAAACCGCATTAATTCAAATATCAAAATAACCCTCTATATACGGGCACACTTTAATGATTTGTACTGATCACCATTTCTCAAACGACGTCAGAAAATTCTCCATAGAAAATATTAAAGTATTAAAGATCTTCTACGCCTCGATTTACCTTATTGATTATCGTGGAATTTAAATCTTGTTTGTTTTATTATCAATCAAAAAAGCTCAAAATCAAAATCAGATCTTTTAAAATCGTTGATATTATTTGTCATTCATTGACAATGTATTCAATTTATCCTACATCAACCTATTTATCTAATGGTGGGAAATTTGAAAATAGCAGAACAGCAATAAAAACTAATAATGAACTTTTTCAAAAACAATATGAATTCTTGAACTCATAAGCAACAATCTAAATACGGCCTGGAATTCCACAAGTTTTACACTTATTATAACAATATTTACATAAATAAAATTATATAGATAGGGGTGTATTTGGACTGCTATATAACAATATTCTTGCCGTAGAGTTTGGTAATAAGTATACCTAATCATAACTGTTTTTTATTTTATAATACTCTTGGCATGTATTTAAAATTTACTTTATTTGTAAGATATACCTTCGTGTTCTCTTAATGACTAAATCCATGTGGCCAAATTTGACAGTCAATAGAAATGGGGATTTTTCCTCTATGCCAATTTATCAAAGGAATTCTGCTTCAAACGATATTTAACTGATAATTGAAATCTGTGAATTTAGATACAATACCGAAAATTTGAGAATAAGATTTTTTTTTTTTAAATGGCAACATTTTACTTTCTTTATTCTTTGAAATTGTAGGTGTTCATTTTTTGAATGGTAGGGTGTACTTATTCCTTTTAATGGTAGAAGTTCACTTTATATTTCAAAAGTGTTTACTCGATCTTTTTTTTTTAATGGTAAGAATGTACTTACTAATGGTGAAGATGCACATAAGCTCATAGGAAATAAAACCTCCGGGTGGAATTTCACAATTGGCAATAAATATATATCTAAAAATCACAAAAATATACAAAATAAACACTTTAATATTTTCACGTTTTTAGCTTTCCTTTCTTTTGAAATATTAAAGTATTTAAACTAAAATCTGTCTTCAGACTCTTCTGTAAATCCGTGTACAGAAAGTTCCTTTAAAAGTGAATAAAGCTTTAAAACATAATATATTCTCTCTGTGGCAACACAAAAAAACTCTTCCACGAAACAAAGGAAGAATTTGATTGTATTAGCTATCGGAGGTTGAAGGTTCTGTAAACTTACAAGTAAGGCTATACATATATTCTGGAGGGGCAACAACTTAATTGTCATTGTTATTCTTTCTGTCTAACTTGTTTTGCAACCTACATACATGAATATAGCAGAGGCATACATATATGTATAAAGTTATAAGTATAGGGTTCTCTTGACATCAGGAGCAACCATGTTCAGAGCCGTGCATTAAGAGATTGTATCAACCAGCCAGCGTTATTTCTCTTGCTAATATTATGACAGCATTTAAAGCCGCGAAGATGAGCCGACACAGAGGCTGAAATGCTCCATTATTCATAAGCTGATAACTCTGACGGACATTGGCATGGACCCACCTTTTGATGGAAGTTTACCCACGCACAGCGTGCATTATTCTAAGGATTAACAGGTCAGCTCCGGTCAAAATACTTCCAGAATTAGATTATCTCGCATATATCCATCACATTTGTGCCTATGGTGTGTCCTCGCTTGGCAGCGAAATTTACGGCTCTGATCTTGAAATCTTTGATGTTTTAGCCACAACTGAAGCTATCCATTGTAGTTGCGTTGGCATCCGCATAAACAAAACACATTAACAAGCGTATATATTAATGCATATATATATATATATATATATATACAGATATATATACAGATATATATATATATATATATATATATTATATATATATATATATATATATATGCATTTTAGTATATCTCTGTATTGTGATCACCGACATCTTGTATCCTAATGGTAGCAATCGGTTTTCGAATCTATATTATGAGGATCCTGTTATATTATGTGTTATGGTAGGGAAATGGCACATCGTTGCGAGATTTCTATTCGGGCAATAGCTATCGTTTTGTTTGGGAAATATATATATGTATCATAATTTGTATCAATGTTCATCGCTTATATTAATGATTCAATTTGTAAATATATGCCGCTGAAGAACAGTAGAAATGACGAATTGTAGTCGGATTTATGTTAGTGGAATAGTGATAAAATGCTCTTATAGAATAAGGCAGATTTCAATTCAGTTTGCAATTTAATGATATGGGGTTTGCATTCACGCTCAACTAGATCATTGAATTCACGGTTATTCCTTATTTTTGACTTGTTGCTGTACCAAGGCTAAAGAAACCAGTCCGTCATTATTCATGGCCTTAACACGAAGTGAAACGTAACAGCATGTCCTATAATGAATATAACAAAAATACTTCCCTTTATTTATTTATTTATTTGTAATTAAGTATAGTCTAAAATCTATAAATAGAATGTCACTCAACATTGAATTTAATGTCCATTAAAGGCATGGTTTCATTAGGTTCATTTTAAAAAACAAACAAATTATTATGTATCTATGTATGGCCAGTGAGTCTGTATCTGAGATGATAATGACGGAGCAGAATCATAAAAGACAGAAAAAGAATAAAGATTAAAATTTTGGAGGAAAAGAAGAACTGATTAAAAGCGGTACATTTTATTCATTTTATTATTTTTGCCAATCATTATTATTGAAAATGTTGTCTAATATTATCGTTCATCTTCCAAATTCAAATAGAAAATACTATTAAAACTATTGGTGTGTAAAACAGAACAAATATTGCACTGATCAATCGAAGATGGGAGTATTGATTTGCTTTATTGATGCTATATTGACTTCGGGAATACCATTTATACTCTCATAGCTTAATTGCTATAGCAGCTGATACAGAAGACTAGGCTTCCTAGTGAAGAAAAGAATTTGATTTCCAATCATACCAGCAACTCATTTTTGTTTTTGATGCGCGCAGTTCCAATCTGTGACTAAAGTAAAGACTTGCGATAAAAGCAACTAGAATTATAAAGATAAAAGATAATTATATATAGAATTATTAATGATAATGATAACGAATATAAAAAATATGTATATGCCCCAATGTATACACATCGATGTTCCATATCATTAGTTATCACTGGTGAAATATATCCAATACAAATAGAAGATATCTACCAGTGATACTTATTACAATGCTTCTTCATTTTCTCTAATATAAAAAAAGGAAATTATAACAGGGAAATCAATAACTAATATAGAAAGAAAAGGATACTGCGTACATTTTTGACTGTCCTTGGTCTCTGATAGAAAAAAAAACAACTTTGGAGACCATAAAAATGACTAAGCATGAAGGATCAGTAACTTTGCGTTTAAGTAATCCACTTATCCCAGCAGTGATGTTAAGGGCAGAGCTGCATCATCTTAATAGAACAGAACACTCTTTCAGTTTTTTCAAAACCAGGCGTTATTTAATGTTCTGTCAACGCTAAACGAAAGAATTATAGTTTATTCAGTATCAAGTTATTCAAAGTGTATGACTTGTTGAAGATCCAGTTCTCTTCTTGCTGTCGACCTTGACTGCTTATCTATTGCTTTCTGCTGGAGTCATAAAAAGTATCCAGCTGCTGTTTATACTGTGTCAGCATTGAGACATTAGAGTCCACTTGTTGGTGTCCGTACATTTAAGGTGGAACCCACTTTTACTGCTTGCCCACCGTATTTGCTTTATGCTTTTGATGGCTGAGCTATTTAAATTTCTGATAATCTCATCCACTTGAAGATGTATCTCACTCTTCCGATAATTGGCTAGATTTATGTTGCCAGACTTGCCAGTGAATCAGAATAGGGTCTTGTCATCCATGCCAATTTGTTCCCGAATCTTTCAAACAATTTCCTGCTTCTCGCGAGATTTGTCTGATAATTGAAATAAGAGAATTTAGATATAACGCCCATTTCGTCTTTATACTAATAAGGCTAAATTATTGACTGAATAAAAGCAAAAAGAAGATATCATTTGTTATTGGGACGTCGCCTGTTTCGTTTGGCAATACATTTTATAAGTTAAAGTCAGACAGAAATACTAGAGTTCAAAACATATGTTAATACAAATGAGGCAAATAAATGTCTTAAAATAATCCAGAAAATTTGTAACTAGGATTGGCTTTTGTTTCGATTCCATTGTCTCCCTTCGCTACTTCCTCATTCAAAACGAGTCTTTGTTCAAATAAAGATAGAAATCATATTATGGTGTAAAAGGACACGTATGAAGACGATCAGGCGTGTGCATTTGCAGTTGATTCAATTCAAAATTATAAACATTGTGACGCCGGATTTTTAATTTTTCAAAAGTTCAATCTCAGAGTTAGGACGTGAATACTTGATAAACATAAATTAATTTTTAGCATCTTAAAACTACAATCAAAGATTAAACTCACAAACTCTATATATAATGGAGAAAAATGATCACATATGAACATTTTTCACGTGAATAAGTATAAATATAGTAGTCACTACAAGCATTGGTAATTTAAAAATGAATACATTACTTCTAATCATATTGATTTAAATTAGTTTAATTCAAGACAAAATTGCATAGAGAAGGAACACTGAGTGGACATTTTAAATAAGTTTTTGTACCAATTACACCGATAAAAAGTATTATTTGGTTTAGATTAATGTTTAATTTACTTTGAATAGCATTAAAATTATATGGATTTTGAGATAAAATGAGATCACCTGAGTTAGGTCAGCAGATTAGACCAATTTGTAGTCTAGTAAAAAAAATGTATCAATGGGTGGTATTTGCAATTCCAGCAAATCACAGACTAAAAGGAAAGAAACCTGTCAGGGATCTAGAAAAAAAACATGAAAGGGACAGTCATAACAATCATAGTTGGGGCACATGGAATAATCCTGAATAAATTAGAAAAATACAGCGGGGAAAGTAGAAATCCGAGGAAGTATTATTACCATCAAACCAAATCCCAGCTGAGATTTGCAAGAATACTTAGAAATGTAGTGGGAAATCTAAAGAAAGAAAAAAGACTTGCCGCGATTCGAACTTAAGTGGAAAATACCAGTTACAACTTGTGCGAAAACTTTATAACAACAACAACAACAAAAAATAATAATAATAATATATAATAATAACAGCAACAACAACAACAATAATAATAATAATAATAATAACAACAACAACAGCAGCAACAACAACAACAACAAAATAATAATAATAATAATAATAATAATAATAATAATAATAATAATAATAATAATAACTAAATCACTTATAATTGCTGCACAAAATACTGCCATAAAGAAAAACTATATAAAAGCGAAAATTGATAAGACAGAACAAAATAGTAAATGTAGACTTTGCGGTAATAGGGATGAGACTGTAAACCATATACTCTGCGAATGTAGCAAACTAGCACAACGAGAATACAAAACTAGACATGACTGGGTTGGGAAGGTGATCCACTGGGAATTTTGCAAAAAATTAAATTTTTACCACACAACAAAATGGTATATGCATAAACCAGAATCTGTTCTTGAGAACGAAACGCATAAAATTCTCTGGGACTTTGAAATAAAAACGGATCACCTTATCCCAGCAAGAAGACCAGACCTAGTGTTGATAAACAAAAAAGAAAGAACTTGTCAACTGGTGGATTTTGCAGTTCCAGCAAATCACAGGGTGAAGCTAAAGGAAAATGAAAAAATGGACAAATATCTGGACCTTGGCAGAGAACTGAAAAAGTTATGGAATATGAAAGTGAAAGTGATACCAATTGTAGTTGGTGCACTTGAAACCATCCAAAAGGATTGGAAAAGGTCTGGAAAGTTTGGAAATCAGAGGAAGGATTGAAACCATTCAGAACACTGCACTGCTGCAATCTGCCAGAATACTCAGAAGAGTCCCGGAGATCTGAGGAGACTTGCTGTCACTCAGACTCCAGCTAAAGACCATCAGCTAACGCTGATGTGAAAACTCAAAAGGAGTAAATAATAAATAATAATAATAATAATAATAATAATAATAATAATAATAATATGAAACAGTTAATCTCATAATAAACGAATCCATCAAACTGGAACAAAAGGAATATAGAAGTTTATGTTCAAAGTCAAATTTTTCTTAGAAAATGAAAATTCTTAGAAGGAGTAAAATAAAATTAACTATATTAATAGTTTGATTGCTAATGGCGTGGATGATTCTAACAGCACAAACAAGAGAAGAAAAGTTGCGCAGCATTTCCACTATAACAGAGAAGCAACACAATCTAAGAGAGGTAAAAATAAGGAGGAATAATGTAGTGATGGCATGAAAAGAACAAACAAGCGTATTTCAGGATTATAACTAGGAAGGGTTATATAAATCAACAATTGAAAATATGCTGAGGAATAGCAAGTGTATGCTATGTATGATAAAGATGAAATCTTTAATCACATACAAAGCAAATGGGGCAAAATGCCACAAAAGGCAGAGGCATGGGGATCCATTGGGAATTGTGCAAGTGACTACAGTTTGACCACACTAACAAATGGTATATTACAAACCAGAATATGCCCTTGAAAACGAACCGCATAAAAGTCAGTGGGATTTTTTTTATAAAACAAGTGTCACTCAATCCAGTGCAGAAAACCAGGTCCTGGAAAATTAATAAGAAGAAATCAACTTGACTTATGGATTGGGCCATTCTAGCATATCACAGAAAAGAAAAGAAAATCAAAACTAGACAAATACCTGGACCTTACCAAAGACCTAATCTAAGGTACTGTGACAATAACACAAATTGTAGTTTAGGCCCTTGGAATGGTCCCCGAAGGTCTAGATATTAGAGGATGTATTGATATTATCCAGATCACAGAATTGCTATAATCAGCTAGAATTCTGGGTAACTGATAAAAATTGCAGTCCCTCATAGTTCAATGAAAACCACCAGTTAGAGCTGGTTTTAAAAAAGCTCACAAGGAATAAAATAATAAGATTGCCAGTAATTTGAGGAGACTTAATTTTACTTGACCTTTAACGATAACGATCAGCTGTAACTCCTATGAAAGCTCAATGAGTACAACAACAAGAACAGAAATAATAATAATAATAATAATAATAATAATAATAATAATAATAATAAATCGTGGTTCCGGTAATAAGGCAAAGTATGTTCAAAGGTCAAACTTGTTGGTTGTAATTTGCTCTGTTCCTTTACTTTTTTAGAAAGGCTTTTTTACGTTGTATTGGCAACGATTTATACATTCAAATTGAATCTGTTTTATAGATGTTCTAAAATTCTAATTTTTGTAGATAGAATATATTGAAATATAAGTTAAAACTTTGTTGCAATTATGTGCCAATGTGCGTGTATATGAATAATTCAGATTCAGGTTTCATATAATGTCGTGTACACATAATTTAAAAATCATCCGATATAAAGAATAGTTTAAGAATCATGGTTTACTCTGGATTTAATGTAACCTTAAAGTAATATTTCTCTTGACAAACAAATTTAATATGATAACACTAAACTGGGACAGAAATACGATATTTCTCTATCAGGGCTTTGATTGTCTTTTTAGTCGATTATTAAACGAACATATATAATTCCTCTTATTATTACGTTCAACAAAAATATTAAACCAGCTTAGGAAATCTGGTCAAATAAACAAAACTACAAATATCAATTCTAATATAATAAAATAAATTAAGTTTCCCGGGGGGATAATCCAATTCAGACTACACTACTATATGTAGTCCTTAGAATAAAAAGACTAATATTTGAAAAAGAGCGGATTTTTCTTGTCTAACATACCAGAGGATAAACCTGAATTACATTGAAAGGTTTGATGAAGAATTTACCGAACAAGAGAAGTAAAAAATAGTAGAACATAAATTTGGCATGTGAACTCATCATTATTGGATTAATTAAATTGTTTTGAAAATCCTTACAGAGGAATGTAAATAATAAGAAATTCGAGGAAAAATTGAAACTCTACGAACGACAACATTACTAAAATCAGCTAGTATAATAATAAAGAGAGTGCTGGAGTATCGATGATACTTGATGATTTCCAGTGAGAATGAACAGTTATTGATATAATGAATATTCAGCCGGTAAAACTAATTATAAATGCAAACAACTTAGACGAGGAAGCAAAGCAAAAGAAAATATCAAAGTTGAATTTAAGACCAACGCATGAAACAGAAATAAACAGCTGCACTGACAGAAGAGGTTGAATAACAAATAAACTACCTAAAAACAGAAGAAACGACCAGAGAAAGGAGAAATTTGAAACGAGGAATTTCAGAAAACTTTCGCAATACATCGAAACTAACAATCTAACACAGCTGAATGACCTGATTTCAGTGGTTCAAAAACTGTGATAGAAAAATCCATAAACCATTAAAATAAAGAAAGAAAAAAAAACATAGTCGTCAGAGCAACACAGCAAGCTAGGAAATGATACGAGAAATAAATATTTCAAATCCAACAGAAATAGGCATAATTATTTTTTTTTAAAAAAAAAATTTAATCAAAAGACAAATGGAAGTTGTGACATTGTTACACCAAGAACACCATGAAGAGAAATGAAAACGCCGTGATTATAACCAGGAACAAGTGTAAAAAAACAAATTATATCAATGTAGAAATAGAAAAACAGAATAAGTCGCATTTGTGTAGAAAATGATACGACTCTAAAATCAGATCGGAATTAAATGCAGATGGCTGGCTCAAAAGGAAAATGAAAACAGGCATACTAAATTAGTGACTGGGAACTGTGCAAATGAAAGGACTAAAAAAAAAAAAAAAAAAAAAAAAAACCTTTCAACAAAATCCAAAAACTGGACATGTAAATGAAAAAAATAATACTGAAATAAAAAGTATTGAAACTTAAAAAAAAAAACGTTAATCTAAACAAAGCAAAATTATTGATTTTAGATGTGGCTGTTTCAACAACCCAGAACATTACTTTTTTATTTTGAAAAATAACAGGATCCCACAAAAGTCATTAGATAAGTTATTTAATGGTTAAATTGCACTTCAGATTGTGCACATAATAACTACAGTTCGTAAAACGCTAAAGGTGAAGATGCAACTACGAGGTACTGAGACAGTTCTGAACATTCTAAATGAAACGGTTAGAAAGAATTCTGATGAAGGTGCAGGAGATTGGAGTGAAACTAATGTTAGTCAATAATAATAATAATAATAATAATAATAATAATAATAATAATAATAATAATAATAATAATAATAAAAAACTCAAGAGACAAATTGAATCTCAATATGGCAGCACCAGACAATACCATAAAATAAACTATATCACAGCAAAAACAGATAAGACGCAACAAATAGCAAGTGTAGAATATGTGGAGATAAAGACAAAATAGTTAATCATGTACCTAGTAAATGATGCAAACTCGAATATCAAGAGAACCAGACTAGACACGAATGGGTGAGAAAGGTGATTCACTGGGAATTGTTCTCTGGGATTTTGAGATACAACTAATTCCGGATAGAAACTAGACCAAGTATTAATTAACAAGGAAAAACGAACTTGCCATCTGCTGGTTTTTACTTTTGCGGTGAACGACAGACAAATAATTGAAGCCAGCCAGAAAGTGCAAAAAGAAACTGTAGGAAATAAAGGTGAAGTTGGTATCTTTGAAACGGTGCCAAATGGTTTGGGGAAAATGAACTGGCGGATTTGGAAATCAGTAGGAAGAATCGAGACAATCTAGACAACAGCATTGTTAAGATTGGATGGAAGACTCAGAAGAGTCCTGAAGATCTGAATTGACAGTGAAAGACCATCTGCAACCACTGATGAGAGAACCTCAGAGGTATTGAAATAAAGCAATAATAATAATAATAATAATAATAATAATAATAATAATAATAATAATAATAATAATAATAACAGCTGCTGTTATGGAGAGCAGAAAAGATAAGAAAACAGAAATACAAAGAAAAACAATTATATGGATAATTCAAACGAGAAATTTGGGAGATTACTCATGAAAAGACCTAGACATGGTTTAGAAGAGGATACATCAAGAGAGAACCAGAGTTACTAATAATTCCTGCCAAGAGTAATGCCATAAGAACAAATTATATCGAAGCAAAAATTGATAAGACATAACAGAACAGTAAATTTAGAGTGTGTGGTCACAGATATGAGACAATAAACCGTGTATTAAGCGAATGTACCAAACTAGCACAACGAGTATACAAGGCGTGTCACGACAGGGTTTGAAAGGTGATCCAGTAGGAATTATACAAAAACACAATTTTGAACATACAACAACATGATATGTGTATAACCCAGAATCTGTTCTTGAGAATGAAATACATAAAATTATTTGGGACTTTGAGATGAAAATGGATCGCTTTATCCCATCCAGAAGACTAAACCTAGCATTAATTAAAAAGAAAGAGGGAACTTGTCAACTGATAGATTTTGCAGTTCCAGCAGAACGGTCCCCAAAAGTTTAGAAAACAGAATTGAGGAATTGGAAATCAGAGGAATAATTGAGAACATCGTGACAAGAGCATTGTTGACATCGGCTAGAATACTCAGAAGAGACCTGGAGACCTTAGGAAACTTTTTGCCACTCAGACCATCAGGTAACGCTGTGTGAAAAACTCTTAATAATAATAATAATAATAATAATAATAATAATAATAATAATAAACCAAAAGCTATTGGTGAAGACTCAAAAGTTAATGGGATTGAACCAAACCTTACAAGCAAAACAGAATCTTTCGAAATGACGAAAATTAATTCTACCAACATGTTGGTAGAGAAAGCACAAAGACAGACTAATACATTAATGCAAAAGAAATAAAACGATTTTGGGGCGAAATATGAAAAAATAAAAGAACATAACAGAAAGGCCAAAAAATAAAGGACATAACAGAAAGGCCAAATGGATAAATGACATGAAGAATGAATTGAAAGGACTTGAAGAAGTTACCAAGAAAGACATACACGTGTATTTGCTCAGATAAACGCCCAGGAAAGTGCCAAGATGGAAACCATCGGACCATGATGGCATACTTGAATTCTGGTTTAAAAGATTTACGTCCATCCACGACACATTGGCCAGACAGCTGACCCTAGAAGAAGTAAGCGTATTCGAATAGATAACAAAAGGAAAAACACCTTATCTAGAAAGACCCACAAAAAAGAACAATTCCTAGCAACTATAGGCCGATAAGGTGTTTACATATGATGTGAAAAATACTAATCACTCAGGTAAAAGAGGAAATCTCTGACTAACTTGATTCCCGCGACTATTTCCAGAAGAACAGACAGGATGCAGCAAGGAAACAAGAGGAACAGATGGCTTAATCTATTTACATGCACACATCTTTTAAAAGGAAAAATGTAACCATAGCATTGATTAATTACAGAAAGGCCTATAACATGGTCTCGCTATCTTGGAAAATTGAATGATTAGAAATGTAAAAAGGTATCTGAGCAAGTCATTGATTTCACCATAAAAGTTATGAAACCATGGAAAGTAGAATTAACAGCAGGAAGACAATCACTAACAGAGGAAAAGAACCCTACTTGATATCTTCCGGGGAGATTCCCTCTCACCACTGCTATTTGTTATTGCAGTGATGCCACTCAGCTATATACTTAGGAAATGTACAGGGGGCTACAAATTTACGAAGTCAAAGGAACAAAAATTATCTCATGTACATGGATGATATCAAGATTTTGCCTAATAGGAAATAAAACTGGAAACCCTTGGCCAAACCATACGAATATAGAGTCTGAATATAGAATGGAATTCGGTATTGAAAAATGTGCTCGTGATGAAAAAACGGGAAAGAGAAACAATGGAAGGAATATAACTCCCAAATCCGGAAAATATAAAAACACATGGGGAAAAGGAAAATTGTAAATACTTATGAATATTAGAAGCGGACATCATCAAACAAACAGAGGTGAAAGAAAAAGTAAAAAAAAACAAGAAAACATCTGGAAACCAAACTCTGCAACATAAGTCTCATTAAGGAAATAAATACATGGGTCGTTCCCCTTAAAATATACTCAGAGTCATTCTTAAAATCGACAAAAGAGAAACTCAGAATGATGGACAAAAAGACAAGAAAATTGATAACAATACACAAAGGATTCCACCCTAGACATGGCGTAGACAGGTTATATGAATGAGAAAAAGAAGGCGGAATAGGTTTCAACTTTGAGGATTGCACAAACCTCACGGTTCGACAATCCAAGGACTCAAAGAGTTCACTCAAAATAGCAAAGAAAGACTAATTGTAGTTGCCAATAACTGAAATTGCAATATATGGATAAGCAGAAAAATAACAAAAACTTGAAAACGAAAATGGGAAGAAAAACATTGGTATGCATATTTCAAGCGACAAACTGTGGAGATTACACCTGGATATGATTTAGAAAAGGAAATCTGAAAAGAGCGACTGAATCCCTCGTAATTGCTGCGCAAGACAATGCCATGAGAAAAAAATAATATCAAAAGGAAAATAGATAAGACTCAATAAAAAGAGATGAAACGATCAACAATGTAATAAGAGAATGCAGCAAACTAGCATATCCGACTTGGCACGACAGGTTGGTAAAGATGATTCACTGAGAATTGTGCAAGAAACTATATTTTTCATCATACAACCATCATACAATCATAGAAAATATACATGGAACATGAGGGTGAAAGTGATACTTATAATAGTTGGTCACCTTTGAACACTCCGCAAGGATTTGGAAAAAAGACTGGAGGAATTATGAATCAGAGGAAGAATAGAGACAGTCCAGACAACAGCATTGTTGATATCGGCTACAATACTCAGAAGAGTCTGGAGACCTATAGTATGAAAATTTTGTCAAGGAGTGAAATAATATCAAAGGGTGTTAAAAAAAAACTTTACCATGATACGTACTAAAACGCAGCTCTCACAGCCTTAGATATTAGAATGTTTAAATGTTCTAAGATAATCAAACCAAGTCATAAAATTTACAAAATATATTTGGTAATTATATTAAGAAGAATGCTGAGCTATTGATGAAAACTGATCTCATTTTATCCTTAGTAAAACCGAACACTTATCAAACTAAAAAGTAAACATAAAACATCAACGAAATCATAACATTTATTCGATAAAATAATTGTATTTTAATCGTATTTTGAATAAATGTTTTATTAAAAAACACTTTCCACTCTTTTTTAGATCTTAGAATAGTACAAAATATACCATAAGACGAATTTATTTTGTTATGTCTATATAAAGTTATATTTTTATTCAGGAATGTGGATATATTAAGTAACATGAACAAATCTTTTGGCTTTGATCTTCAAACAGTTGATAGATTTTCTAAATGATTTTCATTTTAGATTTATGTTTTTCCTGTGAGATTTCATGTGCACAATTATGCATGGAAGCCCGCGATTATTTGCTTTTTTAAAAAAATATAAACAAAGTTTAAAAGAAAAGAAAAAAATCTAACCTCTCAAGTAATTCTATTGTTATATGAGATGAAAACAGAAAAATTCTAAGGCAACAAAACATGATTATTGCTAAAGGATCTTACAATAAATGCTTTGATTTCAACGAATACCTACAGCAATATTAAGAGAAAAAAACAAAAATCAACTCTTATAAAACTTATTGAATTGCTTCTTATGATTAACATTAGATGTTGATAATATTCGTTCCGGTCATTTTGAAATGTGAACACATCAGAAACGTGTGTTTGATTATTTATGCCTAAAGAATTTTCAGATTTAAAAAAGAACAATGAGACAGATTTTTTCACAACTTGAAAAAACTCACCATTCCAGAATTCTGTAGACAAAAAAAAACAAAACAAAAAAAAACATAAACAATTATTTGCTCAGGGATGTCGCCTCCAACACTCAGAACCATCAGATATGTCGGCGCCATCTGGTCATTCTTTGAAATAATTTCAATGTTTTCAGTATGACGTTTGTGTTGACTCATTATGGACTGGCAGCGATTTCTTTTGTATAGGTCTATTTGCATTGATTTTATCTTCTTTTCGTTTTCGTGGGACATTGTTATTTTCTTCCTTTTTAAAATTTACTGCAATTTATTGAATTGTACACATTGTAAAAAAACTAAATATAGCCTAATTCGGCTGAGAATCAAAGAAGAAAACTTTTTTTTACAATTATTCTTTGATAGTTTCGTAGTTTATTGTATGAATAATTTCTATACCAATATTTAATCACATTCATTCATAAAGAATAAAGATTTTTGTTTTACAAATAAATGCTAGTTAACAATTTGGGATTATGTAAAATACGCAGGAAATGTTTTCAAAATTCACTAAGTTTTAAACCTTTAAGTTATAATTTTCTAATTGTATTATTATGAAATTTATAAATACAATTATTCTCCACCAATAAAAACCTTTATTAAGAACAGACTGTATATTCATATATATTAAAATAAATAACAGATTTAAATTGTTTATTAGAAAGAATGTCCATATATATATATATATATATATATATATAATATATATATATATTATATATCATGTCGCGCTATTAGCACGGATATTCATGACAATCTCTCGCCAACCTTTCCTATCATTCATTTTCCCAGGGACGTCCTTTGTGCAGCAACCTGCATATTTGCTTAGTTGGTCAATAGCTATATGGCCACCTGCCCCCCATCTCACAAACCATTCGAGTGAGACGGACAAGACATGCCGGGCACTGCTGGAGAAGCAAGGATGAGCTCATAAGTGACGTTCTCCTGTGGAAGCCAACACACGGACATGCTAGTGTGGGCCGCCCATCAAGGATATATATATATATATATATATATATATATATATATATATATATATATATGTATATATACCGTGTATGAAGACAAATATTTATCATATAGTGGATGTTGGTTTAAAAAGAAACTGGAAGGGTGTTATTTCCTGATTTGTTTTGTTATTTTTTTAGATAGGAAGATGGAAGTAATGTATATTCATGTGAATAAAAACGATGAGCCTGATGGGGAGGTTAGAAGAAATTGAAGAGTAGAGAAAGAATTAAATCTAATTAAACAACATGATTACTAAAATCAGACAAAATACTAAATGAGTTCTGCAGTACTGAATATAGTTGTTGCGATAGAATTTTTACCTCCAAAAAGACTATAGACTGTGGATGTTTTTCTTTGTGCTAAAATGGGAGCGGACAAGCGGACTTATACTAAGTTAAAAACTTAATTTCGTAGACCCCTTTTTTGGAGAGATTGACCCGTAGTTCTTATCAGATCATTCATCTAGAAGAAGGAATCTCTTAACTAAAATCTGCGTTCTCCAGAGCCTTCCCGTTATCTTACCACGCTTTGTTACTGATACTAGACTCTGGGGAAGGAGAGTATGCGGTGTATATTGCACAACATGTAAACATGTGTAGATATTTCTACACGTCCCACGGCGATGGAGGAATGTTGACGTGTGCAGGCTTGACAGGCTGGAAGCATACAGCTATGAATCTACACGTGGCGAGGCTCGTGCCCCATCTAACGTCACTGCATTGTTGATCGAACAGCAACATGCTTCGGCAAGGTCGTGAGTGACTGGGGAGGGTCTAGAAAATGTGACCTAAACAAATGCCTTTTTCTATTATCAAGCTGGCCAGCAACCTGCTAACTTGGCTAACAATATCCACCAGGAATGTTCGGACACTTCCCGATCTTGAGGGATTGGGAAACCTCGAGCGACGAACTGCTATCGTGGCAAAGGAACTGTCTTGATACGGCGTAGACATCGCGACCCGTTCGGAAGTCAGTTTCAGCGATGAGGACCAGTTGACAGAGGTGGGGGCTGGTTACATTTTCTTTTGGAAGGGCAGGCCGGTGGGAGAGAGGCGGATGAGAGGAGTGGGATTTGTAATTCACACAGAGCTAGTCAATCTTATTGAGCAGCCACACGGCGTCAGTGACAGGATCATGCACTTTCGGGCCCCAGTGCTAGGCAACCGTTTTATGACTTCCATCTCTGTCTATGCTCTCACTATTGGTAGCGACGAAGAGGTAACTGACCTTCTACCAGAGTCTCAGGTCAGTCATAATCTCCATCCAAAAAGCTGATGAAATTCTACTTTTTCTAACGCAGATCATGGGACCTGGACGGTGCTGGGTAAGTATGGATTGGGAGGCATGAATAAAAATGGACTTCACCTGCAGCTTTGTACTGAACTCGGACTATTTATCTGCAACACATTTGAAATATAACTCATAAGGCAACCTGGACTCATCCGCGATCCGGGAATGGACACATGCTGGATTATGTCATAACTCGCAAACGTGACCTCCAGGATGTGTGCACTGTGCGGGTCATGCGGGGTGCAGAGTGTGGCTCGGATCACAAACTTGTGCGTGGTAAACTAAAACTTAGGCGCAAGTCCCGCGCTCAGGGGGTAAATGTCCCTAAACGCATTGATGTTTACAGACTTCGACACTCGCATGTGCGATGAGAACTGCAGAAAGCCTTCGAAGAGGAACTTAATTAGAGAGGCATTCGGCCCACAACGATCATCAAATCGAAGGATGGGTCTCTCCTCCATAAGAGACCTGAGGGTATCATGAAACATATCGGACAGAGGTATCACCAACAGGACGAAGCTCAGTGTATATGAATCATGTGACTTGTCTATACTCCTGTATTCTTCGGAAACGTGGACTACGTATCGTCGACACGACAAAGCCTTAGAGAGATTTCATCAGACATGTCTCATAATGATTTAAACATTGGGTGGCAATCCCTCACATCAGACGCCGATGTCCTGCAACAAGCCAATGTGTCCAGCAGAGGTATGCGTATTATACGAAACCAGACAACATGCTGGAATGGGAGACGGTAGACTCCCGAAGCAACTATTTTATGGAGAACTGCAATATTGGGAACGTCCGAGACACAAGCCCAAAACGAGTTTTAGGAAAGTCATCAAAAACAAACTTAAAGCTCTCGATATAAATCTAAAGGAAAATGATGGCTGTAAGGAGTTTGAGGTAAGGCGGTTCGAGCACCTCACCCTGAAGCGGGCTCTAGGTACGGCACATGACGGACGTCCTGGACATATTCCCTACATTTACGCCTGAACACATGTGTGATGTGTGTGATATATATTTCAAGAAAAAGCACGAATGCTTTCGTTTGGCAGGCCGCGTAAAAGCTGGACTCTGAGCCATCTGCATGCTGACAAACCAAACTCGGTAGAAATGGCCTTCTTCTCTGAAGAAGTGGCAATTATTATTATATATATATATATATATATATATATATATAGAGAGAGAGAGAGAAGAGAGAGAGAGAGAGAGAGAGAGAGGGGGCATAGAGAGAAATTCATTATGATTAAATCAACACAAGCAAATTTAGCGAATACCACGTGCGACATGCGGAAGAATGGGCAGCTCTTTCGACTTCTATAAGGTCTCACCAGCAGTGTATATGGTGATAACCCCAGACAGAAATTGAACCAGCGACCACAGAATGTCGAGCCAGCGAGTGTATCTTTGTGTCTTTTAGGTGAATCCACACCCAACAGAGGAGACGGTTACCTCCACGAGTCACAACGTCCCAACATGGTGTCAACGCATCCACATGCACATGAACCACGACAAGCAAATACCGCGTGCAACATGCTGAAAAATGGACAATTGTTCCGATGTAAATTAGTTTTCATCAGCAGTGATCTACTCCCGACGGAGATCAAACCAGCGACTACAGAACACAGCGCCAGAGACTCTTTATTTAGGCCACCAATTTTCCTTGTGGAAATATATATATATATATATATATATATATATATATATATATATATATATATATACATCCACAGACACCGTATTTCGACGTTTCACGTAACTTCAGTGTGGTTAGACCCAGCAACTACTTCTATCCGGGAACGAAACCCGATTGACTTTTCATCAGTCCGGTTCTTTAACCTCGCGGCTGTCGGCAGCTGCTAATAAGGAATGTGTTTTAACTGTTAATTTTATTTTACAGACACAAGAGAGCTCCAAATCTGTAAACAATAGACGAGCCTTGTTTTATTACGCTAGCGGTGAAAGTCAATTAAATTCGCACCTAGAGAGCTCTAACAGGTTTTGGGAATATATAATAGTCATCGACAGACACACACAGAGACACACAGACATATATATATATAATATATATATATATATATATATATATATATATATATATATATATATATATATATATAAACTCCCAAGATAAGTCAACCATTCGTTCAATTAGAAGTCCTAATTTTGTGACTTAAATTCTCCCAATGAAAAATCCATCTTTCCCATGAAATCTTGCACCTATTGCAATGCCAGAATATTTTGATAATTTTTAAAAGTAACTAAAAACATTAATGTAATGCTCCCATAACGTTTTCACTCAATCCTTAATAATAACATATTTGATGATAATGTCGGTCACATTCGTGCTGGTATCGGGTTAAAATTGAACTGATAAAGCGTGATTTAGGTGTAACCTGCCAACTTCCGGTAAAAGGTCAGGTCAGCAGTCTGTCTTTATTGTCCCAACATAGTCAAGAGCAACTAATCATATGACAATTCACTGATATTTTGGCAGATAGAATTTCCTTCTTTGGTTTGTTTGGCCTTTCCGGCTTTTCCCTATCTCCCCACTTCCTGCAATTTTCTCATTGCTTGAGAAAGATAGATAGAAATAAGGCTGACACGAATGCTTACATACATATATACAGATATCTCTTGATCATCTCTGCGGATAGTTTACTTCACTTCTACGCACACACACTCACACACGCTATATATATATATATATATATATATATATATATATATATATATATATAATATATATATATATATTATTATTATTATTATTATATATTATTATATACTAAAGCTGTTATTTTGAGCTTTCAATAGCTAAAGGATTTTTTGCTGGTGACCTTGATCACACAAAATTTGTCATAAATTATTCCTTAGTTTTAGGATTACTTAATGTTTGAAAAAAAATCCACTTTAATTGGTTTAATTTGTCGTAATTTGCAATTAAGTCAAATATTGACCCGTCTCTGTCTTTACATTAGACGTAACTCCCCTTTTTACTCTCTATATGCCAGTGAAGGGGAGAGAAATTGATCACATGTAATAGTTTTATTACTAAACAGGCAGCAGACAGTGCCCTCCCAACATCCTCTAACTCTGTAGTCGAACCTCCCCTTCGCTTGTCTTACATTATGCTCTCTTTTCCTCTCTAGACTAAAGGGGAGATGAAAAACACCCGCCCGCAATAAAAATTCTAATGTCTATTTCAATTGTCTAGGTCAATTCATTGAAAAATCCGTGTTTTTTTTTTATATAATTCTAACCCCCACGTTTGAAAAAAATGTACCAAAACTCAAGGAAGTATTCGATTTTAATTAATTTTCAGTGTTGATTTAGCAATGAATTAATTTTTATACTATTTTAAAACTTTCTTATTTTTTTCAAGTCACTTAACTTTGACTTCCTGTTTTTCGGGTACAAAATAACGGTGTGTATATATATGTGATTGATACTATTTTCTGCATAAATAAAAGACTAAAGACAGAAGGTGTGAATAGAAGAAGAAACATTTTTTGCTGTACTCTTCACGGAGAACCGTCCCCCCCCCCCCCCCCCCGCTTCAAAAAATGCTTGCCGGTGGATGCTGTAAAAAAAACAAAAAAAATAAACACCAGCTACGATTGAAGTCCGTAGCCGAAGCGGTGTTACTTGAATAAAAAAAACTCGGGTTAGGGTTTGGGTTTGAGGTTGGGGTTGGTGTTTAGGATTAGTTTAATAGGAAAATATTTAATTTGGGCTCTGTTTTTCTAACCCAGAAAAAACAGAACCCAGACATTTTGTAATAAAAGTGTTAATTCTAAGTAGGGGTGGGGTTAGATTTTAGGGTTGGGGTTGGGTTTTCGGGAAAAACGCCCTAAGTTGGTTGTTGTTTTTTTGTTTTGTTTTTTGTTTATTGCAAGTGACACCGCTTCGTCTACGGACTTCAATCGTAGCTTGTGGTTTTTTTCAGCAGCCACCGGCTAGCGTTTTTTTAGGCAGGAGGCGGGACGGTTCCCCGCTAAGAGTACCGTTTTTTTAAAAGAATCTGATCGAGTAGTAAATAAGTACAGAAAATCGAAAAATAAAATGAAAATGAAAACTAAAAAATAATTTTTGGAGTATTTTTAAAATGAAAAGCAAACGATATTTTTGCAGATCCTACTCTTTTTCCTAATCCCAGTCATCTAGCGAGAGCTTAACGGGTGACCCAATGGATTACTTTATATATATATATATATATATATATATATATATATATATATATATATATATATCCAGGTATGACTTCCCAGAACAATAGTGTCTATCTAGACACTTAATGTTAAAGAGAGGGTATCCAATTCTTTGGAATGGAATCCTAGTATATGTATATATATATATATATATATATAATATATATGTGTGTGTGTGTGTGTGTGTGTGTGTGTGTGTGTGTGTGTAAAATGGAAATGAACCCGAAATTATTTTCTAATACTTGCCCGTTTCAAACATTAAAAATAAGCACAAAAAGGCAAAAATGAGAAAACAAACAAAGAAAAAAATAATAGAAATACTGCAGACAATAGAAATACCACAAAAAAGAAAAGAAATCAACCATCCACCACAACTAAGTGAAGAGCATTTAACAAAACAATTTGTAAATAGTAAATGTAGTAAATAAAATAAAATAAAGTATATAAAATAAATACATATTGCAGCAAATTCCATAATACATACAGCAACTGATAAATGTAACTACCAGTAGAATAAAGAGATAAGTAGTCATGTCCTCGATCAAGGGCAGCAGTACCTTTTCCGGGCACTTGATGTATGCCCACAGTTGAGTTTAGTGCAATGCTGGAAGAAAAAAAGGAGACATAGCAACACTATCGCTAGTAACTATGCCAAACACCATTATTTGCACTGGGTGTTTGCATTTTCTGCATATTTGCGGGGACAGTGCAAGTCTATTCCACCCGTCCCTATGGGTCATCGTCCTCGGAAGGTTATATGCACGACATCCGGAATCTTCACAGAGTTGGTTGATGTAGGTGTTTGCCGGCGATCAACAATAGTTGGTCAGTGTATAGCTGTCCACAACAGAATGTCATTTATGAGTTCTTCCTTGCTTATTCAACAGTGTTCACCATGTCTTCTACGTCTAACATGATTTGGGTGATAGGTTGTAAGAGGCCATGCTGCTGTCTTTTTTTTTTCTGTGGGGTGATTTTTCAGAGATTTCTACAGCACAGCATGCAGTATTCTTGTGCAGTTCCCATCAAACTTTTACTCAGATGTTCATTAGAATGCACGTGCCGCAGTCAAATAGTTGCACTGACCCAGCTGAAGCGTGGAAGAATTCTTATAAATAATAAAAAAAAAAAAAATATATATATATATATATATATATATATATATATACTAGACAAAACGTGACCCGTTGGTCACCCATTAAGCTCTCGCTAGATGATTAGGGAAAAGAGAAGGATCTGCCAAAATATCATCTGCTTTTCATTTTTAAAAACGAACTAGAATTTATTAAATTGATTATTTAAGGTCAAATTTATTTTAGATATATTTAAAAGGTTTTTTTCGTCCATTTTGATCAAGATGCCTGCCAAGAGGTTACTTAAAATCCGTTTTTTCAAAATAAATTGTAACTTTTGCAATTGAAAAATTCACACTGGATTGTCCACAAACAATCAAAAAACAACACCAGCTATGACTGAAGTATGTATCCGAAGCGGTATCACTTGAAAAAAAAAAAAAAAAGAACCAACTTAGGGCATTTTCCACTGAAAACCCAACCCTAACCCTAAAACCCCCTACTTAAAATTAACTGTTTTATTACAAAGTTCTGTTTTTCTGGGTCACCCTATATACAGGGTGACTCAGAAAAAACAGAGCCCAAATTATTTATTTATTTTCCATTAAACTAAACCTAAACCCCAACCCCAAATCCTAAACCCTAAACCCTAGTTGTTTTTGTTTTTTCACGCCGGACTTCAATCGTAGCTGGTGTTTTTTTTTTGTTTTTGTTTTTTTTCAGCAGTCACCAGCAAGCAGGTTTTGAGGCAAGAGGCCATGACGGAACTCCGCAAAGATTACAATTATTTGTATTATTCAGACTGTAATATCGGAGTCGTATATATTTGATTGATACTATTTTCTGCATAAATAAAAAGACTAAAAACAGAGTTTATATTTTTAAAGCCATACGTAATTAAAAACAACATTAATCCCCTAAAACCGTAACCCGATTCCCAAAATGTTAATTCATAGACTGTAGTTAAACTGTCATTGGGTACCAGCAAAAAATGTTCCGTTTTAATTTTCCAACCTAAGTCCGAAGTCAGCCCTACATTCTATGAATTGACATTTTGCGAATTGGGTTAAGGTTTTAGGGGATTAAGGTTGTTTTTAATCACGTATTGCTTTAAAAAATAAACATCAAAAAACCCAAATTACTATATTACTAATTAACCATTGAAATTAATTATTAAATCTATTATTGAGACAGTTGTTTGTGTTAATATAGCAATGTATAATTTCAATTAAACTTAGTTTAAAAATATTTTTCAACATTAAATTTATAGTAATTTGTGTTTTTTGTTGTTTATTTTTTAAAGCAATACGTAATTAAAAACAACCTTAATCCCCTAAAACCGTAACCAAATTAGCAAAATGTTAATTCATAGCCTGAAGTTAAACTGTCATTTGGTACCAGCAAAAAACTTTCCGTTTTAATTTTATGGACCTAAATCAGAAGTCAGTCTAGTTTGTTTTAGTTTTAACTAAAACAAACTTTTAAGCCCGAAGAAAACTTTCACTTAAACAGTGGGTGTAGTCAATGTTTGTTCATTTGAATTCCATAATATTTAAATATATAACTATTTTTTTTACCCAATATGAAATATTTTTTAAAGTAAGTTTAATAATCATATTAAACCAGACCTGTATTCTGAATTTGACTCTATGAATTAATAATTAAAGTAATTTAAAAAATCTTAAAGCATGATTTCAATTTCGTAAAATTTGCTCAACTAAAATTGAAATCATGCCGTAAAAGAATACTTTTGTTTTGTTTTATTAAAACAAACCAAAATTTCTCTGTGGTCTGGAGAAAGGGAGGGGGCGAATCTACCTAGAGTTAGGAGGTGATAGGGGGTGTTTGACTGCTGGTTTTTTAGTAATAAGTAAGTGGGCCCTCCCACTCCGGTTAACTCCCCACTCTTGTTAACTCTCACTCTCGTTAACTCTCTATAGAGGGGAATAAGAGAATCATATAATATAAGACAGGGATTGGTCTGTTGTTGACTTAATTGCTAATTACGGCTAATTAACACCAATGAAACTGATATTTTTTAAACAATGAGTAGTCATAAAACCAAGTAATATCTAAGTATAAATATTGTGTCCATAACATAAATAGAAAAAAATTCTTTAGGAAAAGAAAGTTGATAATCTCAGCTTTAGTATAATATATATATATATATATATATATATATATATATATATATATATATATATATATGGGGTATTTGTAAAAGTATACTAGTGTCTTTTTAACAAATGAATATAATTTATTTTAACTCTTGTGATTCTGAATAAAAGATCAATGAAGATACGTTTCTAAGATATTTTCTACTTGATAGTTAATGCCTTGACACCACGCAAATTTCGGCAGTTTTTAATCTGTAGATCTTGTATCCTTACAATTTCAACAAATTCGACCACCAACTTAGGACATGTACAGTTTCCATTAAATTTGTCTCGATTTTAATGCTCAATAACATCTCGAGTTATAAGTCGAGATACACATAGCAAAACAGACGTGAATCTTTTAAACGACCTAGAGAGACAAACAGACAGTCAAACTCTCTCTCTCTCTCTCTCTCTCTCTCTCTCTCTCTCTCACACACACACACACACACACACCACACACACACACACACATAATATATATATATATATATGTATATATATATAGCAGTGGTATATGGTTATCACTATCTCACTTGGTAGAGTTGGGGGTGGAGCAAGTTTTTATGGTATTATTAGTGGAGTGCTCAATATCAGTGAAAGAGTAATTATATATATATATATATATATATATACATATGTGTGTGTGTGTGTGTGTGTGTGAGAGAGAGAGAGAGAGAGAGAGAGAGAGAGTGAGAGAGAGAACAGAGATTGAAATCTAGAATAAAATTGCAGGACAAAAATTGCGCTACACTGATTACAAAATGTATATTAAGAATTTGGGATTTTTTCTTTTTTAAAAAATATTTTACATGGCTTTTTTTAAATTAAAGTCACTAGCAATAATATGCGCCCTCCAGCCGTAAGTATTTAATTTTTAAGGAAATTAAATATATTAGATTAGAAAACTAACGAAATTAAATAAGAACGTATATAAAATTATTGTACTAATTTCAATTATATTTCAATTGACTTCGTATATAAAATCATTAATTGGATTGATTTAATTCGTTGGAGAATAAAACAATATCAATAAAAAAGTAATTATTCATTAACCTCGGTTTTTCTTAAAACCAGTATGCAAATTAACCACACTATATATTATGTAAACTTTTATTTCTAAGTGATATATAAGACATATCGCAGGATTTTGAATTCATTAATGACTTGTTCTCTTTCGAATAACTCATATTTTCATAGAGAAATCGTTAATAAATAAGATTTAATCTATGTATTAATGATTTTGACTATAAATCAAATACTCATTAATAAAATTACGCAATTCATGAAGGTATTGTGACGTAAGCAGTGGCGGTTGCAGACAGACACCGAATATGCATTATAATAAGATCACAGTTGCTTTATTTTTATTTTTTTTTTACTAAGTATTTTTCAGAAAATATCCATATGGACAAATATGAATAAAACGCTATAGAATATGGTCAGATGAATTTGTTGAGTGCAAAACAACAGAATCAACAGTCAAGGGTGAAAATACAGAGTTGAATAATGAGACTAGAAAGGACATGAAAGAACGGGGTGCGGGAGGGTTGTTGTAGTTTCGAGTCCAACATCACCCCCAGCACGCGCCTTTGGTTATCCAAGGCCGGACAAATCTACGTTTACTATTACTGATTACGGATAAGTGCACCAATCAATCCTTCCTGTTTTTTTTTTTTGTTTTTTTTTTTTGTCCTGTTTTTTTTTTTTTTTTTTTTTGTTTTTTTTCACTAGAAGTCAAAGGTCGAGAATTACCAAAAATTACTCTCAGGATCGAGCGTCGCGTTTGACAGATAGAGTTGTGTTACAGCGACTCGCGTGCAAGAAGTCAAAGGTCAACCTTAAAACCGGAAGAATTGGAGGGAAGAGATATAAAGTAAGAATTCGCTTTCACTTGCTTGTTATTTGATTTCTTTTCTTGTCATCACATATTGAATAAAGACAACTTCTATTTCTATTTCTTTCTTTTTTGCCTGAATAAACGCATGAGAAAAATAGCAGTTGACGATTAACAGATCTCTACCTTGCTTGATTCCATCTCACATTCATAAGTAAGAAAAAAGAAATAGTCAATCCCAAAACAAGTGATTTATTTCATTATCACCTAAAATATATTCTATACCTAGCAAAAGTGTGTCTTCAATTAAATGTGAATAATTATTTCAGTCAGAAAATTAATTAATCATTTTATTTCAAAATTTGGACATTTTGAAAAAAAAATCAGTACCAGGGGGTACATCTCCAGCTGATAACTATTTATTGTTAAATTCCTTTCACGATGGGACACCTCTTTCCTGATGAGGAATAAAACTTTTTACCTTAAATTCTTCCTCTGAATCAGTTAAGTATGCAATAAAGTATGCATATCCAATACATCAAACCGTTTGACGGTCTGAAGAGGACAGACGAATTTCAGAAGTTTGATGGGCTAATTATGTTGTTCATATGGCTTACAATATTCCCTATCGTACTGAGGGTATGAGTTCTAATATAAGTTCATAATATAAGATTTTACCTCATTGTAATTTGATGATTTCAAAGAATAAGGAAATGATAATTAACCGTTCAATACTGAAGACAAGAAAGACTGTAAATGAAGCAATAATCGATTAACTTTGTTAGAGTTTTTCTTTATAAAGAAGAGCAGAAGTACTTCTCATAAGTATTTGAACAACACAAAATCTGTGTTTTTATTGCCAAAGACTGTGAAGGCCATAAAGGATTTTCAGCAATGAAGAATTCAAATTAACTTGGCAACTTCACAATAAAGCATTGTCAATGCACCGTTTTAGTCTCCTGAAGAAGATATTTTTAAAGCAGAACAATTTTAACTCGGCTTAATTAAATTAGTAATATAGCATACAGAAAGACAAGATATGATATATTTTTACGTTTATTGAAATAACATGTAGTTCTTCTGGCGTAATATTCTTATTTCAATTTCTCAATACCTAATACATTAGTAGAAATACATAAGTTGCAATTTCAAATACTTTTGAGAACTATTGAGAAATGAACGATAATGAGATTTCAAGATAAACATTCAGCTAAAGATTCTGTCAAGCTGCATACCTATTGATCGCCCTAACATCTCTCTCTCTCTCTCTCTCTCTCTCTCTCTCTATATATATATATATATATATATATATATATATATATATATATATATATATATATATAGGAAAAATGAGTAAAGAAAAGAAATGTAGATGGATAAAAATGAATTTTATCGATATCACTTTTAATCGATATCACTTACACATGTGTTTCGGTCTGTTTATCAAAAGGTATACGGATTTACGTTATTATTATTATTAAAATAATCAGATGGAGTTGAAATGATGATGATAATAATAATAGGAAAATGTATAAAATATTCCGTACACAGAGAGATTTTGAGAGAAAGAAAAAGAAAAAAGAAAAAAGAAAAAGGAAAGAAAGAAAACAAACAGACCATACGTGACTAGTCAAATCCTATTAATATCTAACGTGTGTATAATATCATCATCTACCTATTTATATATTATGTAGTTTATGTTTATATTATTAAATATGTCGATTTTTATATTCATAAATGGCTACCACCATTAGAATATGTGAGAGGAGAGAATTAGAATAAATTTTATAAATGAGAATGAAAGAAACGTAAATTAGTATGGAAAGAGAAATAATTAAGGTTTGGTATGTTGTAGCTATTTTACTAATTTATCTAAGAAAGGGGATATCTTGAAAAATCCAGGCCGCGTATTAAGGGAGGGTATAAGCGAAATCATATTATACACACGTTAGATATCAATAGCATTTGTACAAAATCTACTAACGTATGGTCTGTTTGTTTTCTTGTTCTTTCCCTTTTACTTCTACGTTTCTCAAAAATGATCAATCAACTATCCAATCACGTGCTGACTTTTATCTTTGCGTGTACCAATCACATCTTGACTTTCCAAATGAACGATGGCCATAATACGGTTATGAGCCTTTCTCTCTCTATATATTTCCCAACTCTCTTATTTTAAAAATATCCATCACTGTATAGACAACATTTTTTCCATCGTAATGTTCTAATTAAGATTTAATAAAACCGAAACATTTAACGTCGACTTGCCCATCAGGAATAAATTCATTCTATTTGAAATACATTGTTTTTCTATTTTCTTCACATACACATATATATATATATATATATATATATATATATATGAAGTAAATGGAAGTGAATCCGACAGCATGAATTGAATTTTTTTTAGAAAAAACAAATGATGTTATTAGTTTGCTGACAGATCGGTTTCGACCTTTTAATAAAGCGGTCTTCTTTAAGAGCAGCTATATTTATGAAGGAAAGACGGAATAAATAAACTGTTAATCAGGAGGGTACAAACGAACGCTCACGTTCAGGGCCGGAATTTTTAAAATTCAGCAAACTAATAACATCATTTGTTTTTTATAAAAAAATTTCAATTAATACTGTCGGATTCACTTCCATTTACTTCATATTGTCTATTGAAAAAACAAAATCTGGATTTTTAACATTATCACTGGAGGCTAAATTTTCGAATATGATAAGGACCGCAACACTATGAATTTGTCAACATTACAAATTCTCGAAATTTTCCATCTTCCGCAGTTGTGCTGTAGACTTTTAAAACTTGCCTGAACGTAAGCGTTCGTTTGTACCCCTCCAGATTAACGGTTTATTTATTCCGTCTTTCCTTCATGAATTCTTGAAGAAGACCGCTTTATTAAAAGGTCGAAACAGATCTGTCAGCAAACTAATAACATCATTTATTTTTTCTAAAAATTTATATATATATATATATATATATATGTGTGTGTGTGTGTGTGTGTGTGTGTGTGTGTGTGTGTGTGTAATTAAACAAAAGACAGGTCTCCGTTTAACGATTTATTGGTGATCTTTTCTAGATTTCTGGCCAGCTTTTTTTATATTTGGATGAAATTCGTGGATTAGTCCACGAAGTTCATATCCCGAATACTTTTGGTACTTCGAAGTGCCATCATCAGGGGTGATGTGTCCCAGTCTTTTTTTTAAGTATATTAGATGTGGGGCTGGAAGTAGGAGAATTGATAGGAAAAGTGTTATAGGCAATTTAAAATGTGAGTACTGCATTGGAAAATAATTTTATTTAAGGATGGTTTGTATTGTTTGATGTATAAAGCATTTAGTATTTAGAGTGTTAGCTTATTTTTTTCTTTGTGCAGAATGTGCGTATTTTCTCATACTTCCAGCATCCACATTCATTAATATACTTTGAAAAAACTGCACGAAAATACTCGGGATATGAACTTTAGTGACTAATCCACGAATTCCATCCAAATATAAAATATAGTTGG
This sequence comes from Doryteuthis pealeii, assembly GCA_023376005.1. Taxonomy (NCBI): domain Eukaryota; kingdom Metazoa; phylum Mollusca; class Cephalopoda; order Myopsida; family Loliginidae; genus Doryteuthis; species Doryteuthis pealeii. The sequence continues at coordinate 55,780,965 of CM042140.1, forward strand.
CCAGAAAGCCTGAAAAGATTCCCAATAAAATCGTTAACCAGATCTGCCTTTTGTTTAATTCCACATGTATAAATGAAAGAATGCTGCCCCCATATATATATATATATATATATATATATATATAATATATATATATATATATATATATGAAATTGATAATGTATTCCAAAAACTATAAAGATTAAAGTCTATATATCAAGTCAGATAAGACCAATGAATTAAATATTCACTTTTTTTTAGGAAAGTTTCCTTTTACATTCAATGCTGTCTTCCAACATTTTATTCATTGGTCCAAACACTTATAAAACTCCTTTTTTTAAATTTTGTGAAACTGTACTATATTACTTTTTTAAAAAATATCCTCCATATTTTCATATATTATAGGAGATATCTATTTTCTGTTGAAGTAACAAGGAAAAGTTCCACCAATGTAAGTCTTATGATTATGGAATATACTGCACTTAGGCAATACTGTACCAAATTCTGCTGATCAAATAATATCGAGACTTCTCTTGGGGAACTTACCCAGATTTGGCACAGACAACACATATTCTTTATTCCTTGCCAGTGCATTTAACCCTATGTATCTCCATTAATTACATAAATCAATTACATATTTCCACAATGAAAAGTCCCTGCCTTTCTTAACAATTGATTAAAAATATATATTCATGTACGTAAATATAGGCAAGTCTGAAATTTAAGAATGAGAAAATCATGGCAAAAATCCACAGAAACTCGTGAGTATATGAGAAGTATAAAGCACACGGAATTCAGGGTTTATTATGCCCATTTAAATATTTACGTGTCTGCACGATTGTACACCTATCATAAGAACCTGAGTATTTCTATATGTGCACACGCACACTTGTAATTGATAGTGGAGTGAAAGATTGATTGATTGATTGATTAAGAGATACAGAACTAGCAACACCTTGCTATCTGCGTGTATATGTGTATGAGGCAGAGAAAGAGAATACGTGAGTGATTCAACACCTGAATAAATGCACCGGAATCAATAGAGCAACATCCTAACATTTTTTTATTTTTTTACTTTACTTTTTACATTCAGTGATTCTGTCACATTTGAACGCCAGGTTTTCTTAACCGCACAAGATCGTCACTTCTGATAATCTGTACACATGTTCAAGAAACCACACGCACTTAATCAAGATAGATGAGAGATGATATATTATTGGGTGTCTTATTAGAATGCACGAAAAGAAATCATAGATTGTTGGTTCCACATTCACAGGGAAAAGGCAATGATCTTTTTTTTTTACTGTCAACCAAGAGGTTCCTCTTCCCCTTATAGGCGAATCTTTCATAAAACCAGACCTTTTATTGCATTGTAGTGGCAAGCAAGGAATGCTGTATATACGTTTTGGTTTATTCATGGATGGAATGTAAATATATCTGATTACTATTTTATGATGACAGTCGTATTTTCGGATACGAAACGTTCGCGGAATGTTGGTTTGCACGTACATATGGTTGTATTAGCAATATATATATATATATATATATATATATATATATATATATATATGAATTAATATATATATATATATATATATATATATATATATATGCAGATTCAGGGCACCTCACGTAGTATAATGGTTAGTGAGTTCGATTTTCATTAGGCGCCCTATACTTCTGGCCTTGTGTCGTATCTAATCTAAGCTTAGTAAATAACTATATATGCAAATTTATGTGCATATATTTACAAGCATTAATGCACACAAGCACGTGCGCACATGCACGCACGCACACACACACACACATACACAGACACACACAGACATATATATATATATATATATATATATATATATATATATATATATATATATATATCTTAACCACGTGTTTAATCATACTCATATGTGTATACAATTCCTTAAAGATATATGTGACTTTGTATCTAAATTTAACCCAGTAATGAAACACACAAATACATACTAGAAAATCTATAATATGTATGCATGCCTAAAAATCTTTAGACAGATCGATTCAGTGCTGAAGATTATCTTAAACTCAAAACGAATTTTTAAACAATCAAACAAACCATTTGAATAAGGGTGGTCATTTATTTCCTTAGATATGAGAGATCTTTAAGCAAACGGTATTTATATTGTTTGCAGAAAGATAATTCAGAAAATGAGGAATCTCTTTCCCTCTTACTCTCACTCCCACTCTCACTCACTGACTCACTGACTCACTGACTTTCTCTGTCTCTGTCTGTCTGTCTGTCTGTCTGTCTGTCTCTCTCTCTCTCTCTCTCTATATATATATATATATATATATATATCTTTATTCACTAGAGGATGATATAATTGAAATCCCATATGGTGGAAGTAAAGCCAGTATGGATTGTTAACGATATAAAACATTTATCTCATAATAAAATACGTCTACTAGGAAGATAAACTATTCTAAATTGATTACTCCAGCGAAATAAAGCTAAACCTTTATTTGGGGATGAATTATATGACGCAATTCATTATTAAAACTTCATAATTTCGTATATTCACGCATATATACTTAAGAATATTTTGTATATTGGCATGTAGATGGCTTTCTTGGTGGAATACCGAGATGCATTCCATGTTGATATTTATGAAAAATAAAAATTTATAATTGAACACCGAAAGAACTTAGGGATAGATTTAACTGTTATATGTAGCATTTATGTTTCATTGAAGTATTAAATCTAATAACTCAGCAAAACCCATTTTTAAACCAGGAAACAATGTGACAATTTGATAGCAAATATGAAATATCAATGTTCCCAGAATCTATTCGCCCTTAAGAAATTTCAACGGATTGTCTGTAAGCATTTCTGTAGATTTCGTGCGACTATGTATTACTTGGTCTTACTACTTTACTAAATCACTTTAACACAATTTGTCCTGGGTATTAGGATCAATAACATCATATCTGTTAGTAACATTGTTGAATATAAATATTAATCAGGACATTGTTTTATTTCTTGTTTGCCAAATTTCAGTAGAAGATGCCCATTTTCAAAGACAATATACGTTTCTAAGTAAATTCCTTGTAATATATCATTAAATATATATACAGTTATAGATTTATGATGGCACTACCATGTGAATTTTAATGTAAAGAGGCAAATTGCTTGAATGTTAGAAATAAGTAAAAGCATAAATTCATATCGGAAATTAATTACATTAGATAATTTCAGAATGAAAGTATGATAATCTTAGCAGATGGAAATGTTTTAGGAATGTCTTTACTGATACATAAATACATACATCTTTTTATGTATGAGACCTTTTTTTTTAAATACTTCAAAGTAACAAAAAAATTATGGACAGGAAAAAGCTATGTCAAGATTTTCAATTCTAACGAAGAAAAAAAAACAGAAAAGGATATATCCGCAAACCTATTAAATGTTCATATTTTTTGTACACATGTTTTGGCTATCAAGAACCTCCTCAGGTATTTTAAGAATAACTGCTTTCAGGTAAAGTTTTAAAATGAAAAGAATTGTTATTTTGATGGTTAATGTATAAAGAAACTAAAAGACAAATAAAAAGGACACATTTAAATAGGGTCATGATATCTGTGTTTTAAAATTTAAAAGGTTTCAGCAACCAGATAGCAATAAACGATCCAATTTTGATATAGATTCTATGATGAGAAACACTGCTATTCTATTCCCATCTTAAATAAGGTGTATTATGATTTGTCTTTTTTATTAAATATACAATATTTTTAGAATTACAAGTTAAGTTTATTTTTATATCAAAATTGTCCGTTTTTAATAAGAAGTATATTACCAACATCATATTTCTTATTGTTACATTTTGAAACTCCTAATACAAATATCCCCAAAAGCAGTCCAATATAAAATGTATTTGAGTTAAGATCTGGAGTTTAATATTTACTATTGATTAACTTTTTATCATTAATCCATTTTCTATGTTCTCATTTCGTTAAAGTCCATCTAAAAATAGTTCTGGATTACGTTTGTTATACATGGAAACATATACGAGAGATTGATATGTCTTTTGTTCTTTGTAGTTTCATAATGCTGGTTTTGGTGTTTTTGCATCCATTTTACTATTTAGGTTTCTTAAAGGTGACAGAAGGTGTGAAGTAATTCATCTTGGGGAATTTTTCATAGATAACTGTCAGTGATAATGGTACAGATCCTATGCGCCAAGGGAAATAGGATATATTTTATACAATTTGTGAGCGATGACATTTAAAATGAAGATATTGGTGTGTGTGTTCCGTATTTTTGTGATAGATATAAAGATTTTATCATTTTCCTTTGATTTTTAATCTTGACATTTATATAAAATATTCTTAAATTACCTATTGAGAGATGTGTGATAAAACGTAAAAAAATATAAATCTGAAAATTTAATACGTTTCCTTTACATTCATTAATTAAGATATATTAAACTTATTTTATTTTGAATTACAATGAATGTTTTAATTAAAGAAATTAATAAAGAAATTAACTTAACTTTCTTCTAGATTTCTGATTCATTTCAATCCAACTGATTAAAATGAAATAAATCGAATTTTTACAAAATAAATAATACTGTTAGAGTAATCCGTAGTAGCGTCTAGAACAACTATTTATATACCTAACTGATAGATAAATTTCATTTAAAATATAATTCGCATCATTTTAAGTTTTAAATTTCATATGTTTAGATTCTAAAAACAAATACATATTTAATAACAATCTTACTTTAGTAGTTTGATGCAATAATTTATTGATAAATATCAGTTTAAAAGTAAGCCAGCTTTTTAAACAGAAGAAATATCGATCTATATTTTTCTCTGATAATCTAAAAGGAAAATTATATTTCATGAACAACAGAGTAAAAGAATCTCTTTTTTTCACATTTGATTTTCATATTTTCGTACTTAATTTCTACCGATATCGCTCCGCTATTTATTTTCTTCTATTTACACCTTTTTGTCTTATTATTATACTGTAATATGTTTCAATTATATATAACCCCATCGATATTCTGTGCCCTCAAAATAAGGGGTAAGGGTGGGTCATTAAGTGACCTAAAAAAAATTATTTTTTAAGCAAAATAACTAATGGATTATAAAATTCATTCATTGATAAATCAATTTCATTAGAATCGGATATTTCACTGACTTTGTTTTTTTTTGTTTTTTTCAATCAAGGGGGTTGATTTGTAAAATACGTCACTGACATCAAAAATGTTGGTACCTAATATAGACAGACAGATTGAATTACAGAGAGATTAACACAGGAACAACATAGAGAGAGAGAGAGAGAGAGAGAAGAGAGAGAGAGAGAACAAACAGAGAAGAAGAGAGAGAGAGAGAGAGACGAATAGACTGAGATTGATAAGAAGAAATACATAGATACAGATATATATATATATATATATATATATATATAGAGAGAGAGAGAGAGAGAGAGAGAGAGAGAGAGAGAGAGAGAGAGATACAACAGAGAAGAGAGAGAGAGAGAGAGAGAGAGAGAGAGACGAATAGACTGAGATTGATAAGAAGAAATACATAGATACAGATATATATATATATATATATATATATATATATATATATATATATATAGAGAGAGAGAGAGAGAGATACAAACAGAGAAGAGAGAGAGAGAGAGAGAAGAGAGAGAGAGAGAGAGAGAGAGAGAGAGAGCGAATAGACTGAGATTGATAAGAAGAAATACATAGATACAGATATATATATATATATATAATATATATATATAGAGAGAGAGAGAGAGAGAGAGAGAGAGAGAGAGAGAGAGAGATACAAACAGAGAGAGAGAGAGAGATACAAACAGAGAAGAGAGAGAGAGAGAGAGAGAGAGAGAGAGAGACGATAGACTGAGATTGATAAGAGAGAGAGATATACTAGATATATATATAGAGAGAGAGAGAGAGAGAGAGAGAGAGATACAAACAGAGCTGACGACAGAGCGATAGACTGAGATAATGAGAGATAGTCACGAACAGACTGGGTGAAAGAGAGGGTACCTAGTTTGTTGAGTTAAAGTGATGAAATTTATCAGTCTAATTTATTTATTTTTGACCCAACTTTTACTTACTTACTTTTCCTTGATGTGAGAGTTATAGAAATTGGTTGATTTTTGTTTAATTATTGAATTATATCACTTAATCAATAAAAATCCAAAAATAAATTCCGTGTGTTTCTTAATTATAAACATATTAAGGTGCCTGCAAGAATTCAAATCTGAAGTAGAACAATTTGCTTACATACAATAAAACTTACATACAGTTATATACACACACATATATATATGTATATGTGTACTTACATGTCAACAAGCGATAAAGAGCTTAAGACATTTTCCCTGTGTAATATTGCACTCCTCACTCCCTGTACAACTGTAATGAAGATAGCCAACGGCGAGTCGCTCTCTAGGAAGAAATAGACATTATCAGAAGGAAAGAAGTATGGGGGAGAGAAACAACTGGGACTTTTCCCATATTAAGCTTGCCTAACCAAACATGAAATCAAATAGATGCGCTTGAATCGTGTCACCCAGGGCGCTGCTCTTCGATATTGCATGCTTCACCGAAACTTGATGGTCTCAAAAGCGGCCATTTGACAGCAATCCTCTCACAAATGTTTCTCCACGCCAGGTAATACGTTTTTAGTCTGGATCAAATCTGTCTAACCTTAAGGATAACATTAACTCTCATTTTCTTTGTCTAACTTGTTCAGCATTTTTACAGTATAATCTCACTTGATTTACTTTGTGCAACTTCTGTCTTATTTCTTCCCTTTCATTTTATGTTTTGGCGTGCTTACAAGATCGTATGTGTGTATGTCACTATATTAGATTGCCGTTTTTCATTTTTAGTACTTTTTATTCCTTTAACCTGAAATTTGTCCTTTCGTAAGTTGTGGAATAATATAAAAGAAACACACACACAAATGCCCCACACCTCTTCCCGTATATATATATATATATATATATATATATATATATATATATATATATGCTCAAACGTGTATGTGTAGTGTGTGAATGAAAAAAATGACGTTGATATATAAAAAACCTTTTTCCTTCGCTTGAAGAAAGTTAACGACAGCTACGTGACATGGCATAGAGTCTACGAGGGTTTGAGTCATTGTCTGGGTATGTCAATACAGGTATGCTCATAGGTGGTCCATATCTGAATTGTCTAATGCGGCTGAATTTGGTGAGGTCTATAACATATCCCATACATGTTTCCTGGTGTGTGTGAGTATGAAAGGGTAAAATGTGAATATCTGGATATCACATGATTGTTTCTTGAGTCAATTACCCAATAAAGGTTTGCATTTTGTTGTCCAAACAATTCATCATCATCAGGAAATATTGCAAGCATTAAGAAGTGCAAGTGGTTTTCAAGATGTATATGTATGTCACGCTTAAGTCTATTTTCATAAGTGTTCAAATACATCAACCCCAACACCCTTACAGAATTATTGCCAACTTGAACATAACACTTCTAGCCTGATCCATAAACTTATGTCGTCTCATTTGATTGAAAGGGCTGAAAACACGAATCACCTGGTCAGGCATTTTAACACCAGTCTTCCATAATTCAATGGTCATTTTCTAT
>CM042140.1:55793589-55856089 GCA_023376005.1 Doryteuthis pealeii
AGGCTAAAATTTTTTTTAAATAAGATTCTAAATATTTCCTAAAAAAGAAGACTTCTATTTTAGGCGTCTTTGATTTTAAACAGGAATATCTCTTTGTAGATCTCTACCATTTGCGTTACTTTATGGTCCATGCATTGGTTCTTCCGACAGGATAGAGTGAGAATTTCGGCCAAAATAATAAGTTTGTTCTTTATATATTATAGAAGCCAAAATAAACGTTGATTTTTGTTGTGGGGTGGAGGTAATTCCAATTGGTTTTCTTGATATTTTCTGCCTTGCCACGTGTTTTACGATAAAAGCAGACCAACGAATAAATGAATAGTGCTTTTGTTCACTAAGGAGTATACCTGTAAAGCTTAATATCATATTAGTTTCAGATGAATTATTATATTTTCATTCATGAAATAATTATTTTGGGTATCATGAAATATTTGATCTTTATATAACACTAGCAGCGGCTACCCGGCGGTAGAGGAGAAAAAACATGGTTTAGTAACCGTTTGTAGATCTATTACTACTGAATGGTGAGTTCGATCCTCGCAGGATGACCCCTAAAAATCACTACGTAATAAAAGATCTTATTTTAATCCGGCCTGGTGGGAGGTCAGAGAATTTTTATTCGTCAGAGTAGAGGGAATGACATCAAATAATGATATAGTAAGAGATTTTAATTCAATGATTAACTACATTTTTAAAATAAAATATAAATGACGAGATTTGCTAAATTTCAAATTAATATTTCAAAGAAAAAAAATTTAAAAAAATGAAATAAAGTAATCAAATTAATGTAAAACGATAAATAATCTGACAAAGATAACATTATTAATTCAAAGCGATCGAATATCAAATTATTATAGTATACTATACTATAAATTTGATAACAATTTGATGAAAATAATATAGTATATATTTTTTTTAAATCGAAAAGTGCACTGACTTGAAAACATTACGAAAAAAAAGAAAACTAAATGCAAAAAAGAAAAAATGAAACACACTTCTTTAAATAGAATTTTGAAGTTAAATATCAAATTACAGTAGTGATTTTGGTACAAATACAGAATAACGCACAATAGATAATATTATTAGAATCGTATTTTACGAATAAATAACATTAGATTACGGAAAGTCCCGAAGGCACCTAATTCTAACCTAATTATCGAGTGTCTCAAAGTTTTCAGGTATATTTAGGTAATCTAATGGTATTATCTCTTGCGCACTATTCTGCATTAGAATCATGATTTGTATTTCTAATATCAAAATAAATACATTAACGTGCTTATTTGATAAACAATGACTAACATGAAAAATAAAAGAGGGTTTGTTTACATTACATTGTCGAATATCGACAGTACATAAATATGTAAATTTTGATTTTTAAAAAAAAAAGTGCACAAGTATGAAAACCTGTGGCAAAATTAATTTCCACTATTTAGAATATTAAATGCAAAAAAAAAATCTAAAAATCACACATCTTATTAGAAAGAATTTTGTATTTGTTTAGAAGTTAAATATCAGCTCATTGTAATGTCAAAAGTGTAACTAAGGATTAATTCTTAAAATGTCCATAAAAATTGTATAATAAGAAATAGATTAAATAAACGATTGTTTATCCTGTACAATGAAATATTTACTACAACTCTGAATCAGTAAAAATGTAGATTTAATATGAAAAAAATGAAAAAAAAATTTTGAGCTTCTATTTGTTTACTTTTTAGCAAGAAATGCCGAAAATGGCCGAGTAGAATTTTAACGTCATTTTATAATACTATTTAATTTTAAATGTATTCGATAATATAAATGAAATCTTCATTATTTTTGCTCATAAACCAAGCCCAGTGATATTTAATGTGTATATATATTTACTTTCTCGTTAATTGTTTTATTTTAGATGTTTCTCCCGGACATACAGATTCACACAACTGCCCTTTATATATGGATAGATAGATTACAAATCTAGAAACAAAATTAATTACACCAAAAGGAAAACACAATACATTAATATATAGCATTACATAAAAATAATAGCAATTGAAGCTACCTCATCTTAATCTATTCTTTACTTTGACAGAGTACTCGTAAACACCTGTCTCTTGTAAATAAACAGTTCGTGCTTCAAACAAAAAGATGGATTTCTCGCGAATCAAGTTTCTTCTATATAATCTCTGAAAACTACAATGCTATCCTCTAAAGGAAATTATAAAATCAGAGGTGAGGGATCTTTCTGTTGACCTCTAACCAATGTATAGAGAGACATATGGGTCCACCCTACAACTGTATGTCCCTGGAGTGACCAAAGTAACCTTGGTGTCAGCGGCCGATCTTTGCAAGAGCCGCGAAATGTCGCTGCCAGAGTGTCCTCAGGATCACGACCGAGACTAAATCTGATATGGCTATGACACAGTGAGGGCATCGAAATGATTCATTATTATCAGACAGCGCTGCCGGCTCCAAGATTTTACACGCACTAATATTAAACTCCTTGCAATCGACGGGAAACGGACTGCAGACAAGACAAGAAAATAAAGCAAGAGGCGGGAATAAAGAAAAAAGACTTTCAATGCATCGGTCCCCGACCACAACGTCCACGTTAGTTTTCATAAATATGATACATTCAAGCTTAGAACAACTAATACTAACAATATGCGCATATGAAACACGAGGTATTATAGCGAAGAAAAACAGACGAATTCGTAAGTTTGTCCTCAAGGGAGTGCAGTGTCTTTGACTCACATGCTGTCATAAACTGCTTTAAATATCATTTAGTCATATCGGGAATCGTCGATACTATCAAACTGTATGTGTATATGTGCGTGCATGTGTGTATGTGCGTGTGTGTTTTGGAAACAAAAACTAATAAATATAGATATCATAAAATTTGATACATTAGTAAATAATTCTTTCATATTTCGTTTTCCTGACTTTTTCCAAGAACAGTTTTGTCTGAATTTTTGCGATGCGGCTTGATAATGTGTTATTGAGATTTTTCGGATTTTGTTCTCATCTTTATTATTATATACTCAACCTTTCGGTCGATGTGTCCTCCGATCTTCTTCACTACCCCAATGGATTAAACAAAGGGTTTGGTTCGAAGATAATTGAATGCTCCCGATTACACCATGAAGGTTCGACAAGAAGGTTCTAGATTTCGACATGATACACCTGAAAAAGGATGGTGAACACATTGGGTGAAACTTTGTCTATATAACAATAAAGATAATGACAACAACCCAAACAAATCTCTATAATATAAACTTTGAGACTTACTTAGTAATTCTTAAACACCTGGGAAACGATGGATATCAGCTCAGAAAATAGAACCAAGCAGCTGTGTTCAAATTCTGGTCGAGACTGTGTTCAGTTTATACTATTTCCATTGGGAATGCATAAATCACTCTATCCTCCTCTATACTCTCTGGATATGGAAAAAGACAACTTTGAATTCAAAAACTAGGTAGAGTCCGTAACCTCGGCCCTGTCGCTGTGTGCGTTAGTGGAAACATAAAGCTAGAAGATACAGTAATGAAATTAATTGTGGGACATATATACGCAGTCAAAGATCGATTAGTAACTGGATTCTGGCAATATACTGCATCTTGTGAACAACTGATCGTAAGATGTACTGGATTTGATTAAGGAAAATAAATTTATTTCTTCTGAAGAAGAGGAAGCATATTTTTTATATTAAAATAACTGAATAATAATCAGCCTGAAGCCATGTCCAGCATATTGTAATTAATCATAGAGAACTTAAAATGTAAAACTCCAAAAGTAAAAGAGTTAACACATTGCCAGAGTAGAATAATTATTACCAATTAATTCAGCATTACTAGATAGTTTTATTTTATCAAAATCGGACAATTTCCTAATTTTTTGGTAATTCTTTTCAGTCGGGGTGGGGTAAATTTATTTTGTAATCAATGTTGATTTTCATCAACAATGGCCTTCCATACAAGGATGTCACGTGACATTCTCTTCCAGTCTTTATTTTTTTTTTTTTTTTGCTAAACAATTTACAAGAATTTTGAGACCGTCTTTTTTTCCTGCGTGTTTATACCAAAAGAAAAATATATTTCATTTAAAAGTTATTAATTCTTCTGTATTAAAGTGCATTTAATGTTTTTTGTTATTGATTTTTAAGAAACAACTGTTATAAGCCTTAAAATTCTAAATAATGTTTTTTAGTCCCTAAATACATAAAAAGCGTCTATTTTTGTAAAATATTTGAGTGAAAGTAATGGTTCAAAATCTATTCAAAATAAATTACATGTGTAATATTATTGTTTGTTTTTTTTTTTACTGATGCTCATTATGTTACTATTTTTTGATTAGACAAAAGTTTTACCTTAAATAATCGATTAAACTAATTTTAATTTATTTTTAAAATGAAAACAAGTTAACATTTTAGCAGACCCTACTGGGTTCAAAACTTCCGCTTTTATTTTCATCGATTTTTAAATCGGCTCTATCACGTATATACTTAAAAAATGCCTATTATTATTACGATTCGTTCGGATCCATTTGTCACACACACACACACACACACACACACACACACACACACACACATAAATATATATATGTGTGTGTGTGGTGTGTGTGTGTGTGTGTCTGTGAGTTTATGTGTGTGTGTGTGTGTGTGTGAATATTCAGTCTGAATTATGTCTGTGCTAAAATTCAATAGTGATTATTGTTTTATGATTGCTCTATTTACTGATTTGAATTAATGACTGATAATCTTTCCCTGTTTACTTAATAAATTCTACCCGTTACACCGAGGGATAGATAAATAATTACATATAGATACTATTAATAGTATGGGCGATAATGATGGTGGTACTTGTAGATTTAGTTGTCGTCATTGTAGAGGCAATATCTCAAAATTCATTCTTATATCTTTCAGAAGTGTAATCGTGACGTATGCATCTTATAAACAATTCTTATAACCCTGTAAAATAGAAGTTAGAAAAGCATAGGTTTTAGAAAAAGTGGAAATCATAGAAAGATACCCCATACCCACACAGCTAATCTAATATCTCAGTAACAGTAAATCAAACACCAACAAGGAAGACATTAATGCTTAGCCTTGCGAGTCGTGGCCCGAATGATAAGGGGTGTGAAATACCGTCCGGTAGACAAAAATAACTTTTTTTTTATTTTCTGATTGCTGGGATCCACCCTCTGTTTTTCGGTGTAGGTCCTCAGTACACATGATAAGGTCAAGACGGGTTCAGTGGCATTATGTACTGCTTTTAATATCGGCATATCTTTCCACACACTAGTATTTCAAGTGGTTCGGCGATTACGATTCCTAACGTTAAAGTTTTACAGCTTCAGCACTCAATAAAACCGCGTCATTCACTAACAACTGTGTGCCCAGCCTATGTTAAGATAAATACACATTACACACATTTTTGATACTTGTGGACTATTTGTCCCAGACATATACTAAAATGTAACATAAATGTAATAGATAGATAGATAGATAGATAGATAGTGTAATTTTGAACTGGAACATATGAACAATCATGGAGCATCTAATGAAAATCAGCTCTCGAATCTATTTTGCTAACGATTATTAAACGAGATACCCAAAATCATATATATATATATATATATATATATATATATATATGATCTCAGTCGGAGGGGGAAATCATGGTATACTGCCCATGATACCTAATATAGGTTGAAAGAGCTGTCCAGTATTCCGCGCATCGCACGCGGTATTCACCGAGTTTGCTTGTCGTGATTATTTAACAGTAAAGTAAAATGAGTCATCACTATATACCTAGGTTTCTCCCAGTTGATCATCAGTATAATAAGAGAATTATCCTGATTATCATCTAGGAGAAACCTAGACTCATTAAGCGTTACTATTATCATTTGCTTTTTTAGTGTATTCGCACTTTAGCATATTTAACTTAGGCAACTTTTAAACTTTTCTTTTGGTCATTACGGTAGTGCAGGCTGATTATTTTCAGGTGGTGTATATGTTTTAGACATTTCATTTTTTATGGGCTTTTTTTCTCCAAGTATATATTTATTGTACCAGGAGATTTTTTAAAATGTCTGAGTTTAATATATATATATATATATATATATATATATATATAATATATATATATATATATATATATTTATTTATTTATTTATTTATTTATTTGTGAATGAAAGTGCTTTAAATACCATGGGTATCGTGATTATGGACCATTTCCACTCGTGAGTATCTGGGGCCCACCGAGCTTCGTCAGACCACGTTTTTTATTTTATTAAGACTGGCAAATGGCCAAATTCAGTTTACATTTATACATTTCTCCCCGACTCCAGTGGCGATATTTGTGTATTTTTCTTTCAATTTTTTTTATTCTTTTTTATTGGTGGAGTTTTTTTCAGGACTTCTTCCTTTAGAGTGGCGGTGTTTATGCCTGTCTGTTAATGTCTAGTGTTAATTTTTAATCAAAATTCCTTATTTATGACCCTCTGAGTTCTACTCTTTAATCCTGACCTAGTTAGACAGTGATGCCCCTCCTCTCTAAGTGGGGTCATTTTTTAATCTTAATTTAGATCTTGTTCGTGTTTACAACTTACTTCCTTCTACCTATCTTACTAGAGGTCCCCTAAGTTTCATATATTAGTAGCTTTTATATTTATTCATGTATTTATTTATTTATTATCTGCCACTATGAATATGTATCCTAGCTTTAGTGATACGTTACCATTCACCCTTTAACCTAGGAAGTATCAGAAATTCCCCTATTACCACCCTTCAAAAATGTTTCAAAAGCTTTTAAATATATATTATAGACATGAATATATGCATAACATATATACTAATATAATATATACACACCGAGAACTAGACTCACCAGATATAAAGCAATGATCGTCTGTTTACAGACTGGATCACTCTGGTGATCGTAAAATATATATAAACAAAAAGTATGTATTAAATAGTTTAAACACCTCTCCTTAAATGGCAGCTGTCAAATGTCCGTGTGGTTAACGAGTCGTACTGATGAAAAGTCGGGCGGATTTCGCTCCTGGTTAGAGGTAGTTGTTGTCTAGCCACACTGAAGAGACGTTTTAACGTTGAAACACGGTGTCTGTGGATGACTTATATATATATATATATATATATATAATATATATATATATATATATATATATATATATATATAAGGATAAGTCATGAGAATTTATGTGTTCTCTTAAGACTTCTACAAAGACGATCAGGTGTTAATTCTTGATTTTTTTTTTCAATAAATAAATCAAACCACCATTTGATGCAACAACACCGTTTGATATAGAATACCAATGCAGACATATTGGACAAAAATTGGCAAAATACATCATGAACATCATCCTCATCCTCATCATCATTAATTCGTGCTGACGTTCTCTCTCTCTCTCTCTCTCTCTCTCTCTCTCTCTCTCTCTCTCTCTCTCTCTCTCTCTCTCTCTCTATTATTCGTCCCTAACAATCATCGCCCCTGGCATTTCCTTCCCGTGGCATCCCGTATCCACACATGGCTAATCAATGCAAGTTTTGTTTTATATATATAATATATATATATATATATATATATATATATATATATATATATATATATATATATATATATATAAAGTTGGTAGAATGGCCTATTGTCGGTATCAGCCAATGTTAAAGAGCACAGGCTGCCATACTATTTATCCATAGTTGAAGTAGCTGGATGCATACCTTTCCTAATGATATTAGCACTATGTGAAATGCAAAGAGCCTCGTCCAGGATTTGAACACCCGTCGATGAGTCCAAATTTACTTTCAAAATAAGTTCATTTTTAGAACAGAAATCAAATGATCCATATATGCAAGATCGCTATAATTACTGAGAATGTTCACAAAAATTCTCAAAGAACTGAGTGATTAATCTTTTCCTATTAATGATCTGATTTGTCGATGAATATTATCGTAGCACATCAATAGCAACACATTATAGCGAGATTTATATAAACGCAATAGCGTTAAACTGCTATACATTAAATAATGTATTCATTTTCAGTCCTGTTTCAGCTTAATAAGTGTGAGATCAGATATCACGCCCCCCGCAACGATGATCCGATTCCTCTCTGTTTTAATATTTTACCAAGGGTGATAATATAACAAAAAATTAATTCTTCTAAAATGATTACAAGTTTACAAAATAATATCCGAAATATTTTAAATGAGATAAAACGCTAATTAATATAACTATTTATAGTTGAAATTATGATGTTATTAAACGAAAATGATATCATCATCAAAAGTGAAAAAGAAATGGAAAAATTACTTATTGCTTCATAAAATAATGATACCTTTATTCTAAGGGTATCTTTATTTCATGAACATTGATTTCTTCATTTTATTTTCCTTCCAACTCCAGTTGTCCTATTACTTTTTTTCCAGGATTAAAACACTTGGGAAATGAACATTCTCATCTGCCAGCTACTGGTTAAAAAGTACCATCACTGTTCTTTTACAATTATTGATTTGGCATTGAATAACCCACAAAGATTGGTATGTCATTAAATAAAAACATACCTATGAATAAGAAGTGTCTTGGGACTGAACTTAACTGATGCCTTAGATGGTTTGTAAATGAGTTTATAGAACATATAATTTGAACATATTGTAAGCATGGTAGTTTATCTGCAAAAATGACTTAACTTACAGTATCCGTTTATATAGAGCTTTGGATAAGGCACAGATTGTAATGTAATGGTTAGCAAACAAGACTAACAGTGACTGTTAGAGTCTCGCTGCGTGTCTCATACTTCATAACTTTGTATCAAACTAACCTAAATATGACAATGGACAATTCGTACCCATGACTCACACAAAAAACGTATCATATATATAAACATAGAAAATAGTTAAAGGAACTTTTACAGAGAATATGCTAAAAATGTCAGCTTTAAATTCACTAATATCTCTATTTTACTATCACGGTAAATTCATTTAATCTATTTAATCGCTGTATGCAATTTAAAATGTAATTGAATTTCATTGTTGTTAAATCTAATTTTGTTTGCAAATGAAGGAATACAAAAGAATAATTTGAGAATTTCCGACAATTCTTAGCATTTACTGAGATTTTATTTATTTTAAGTAATAAATTAATATGTACATCAATAGCATATTTTGTAAATGATGTAAAAGTATCGGCTTTAGTTAATCTAACACATTACTTACTCTATGTATCATTAGCAGTATATTCGTATATTAAAAACACTTTGGCACAATTACAGTAAAAAATGTCCTCAAATATCCCAGTGATAATTACAGAAAGTCGAAAGGAAAGGCAAGTAATATGTTAAGGGTGAAGGTGACAGTTTATTTATCAAATATACATTAAAACAATGTTTGCTTTGCTTTAGTAACACTTCCGAGTAGTCATAGTGTATGTATGTCATTTCTCAGAGACCTTGCTAAAGAGTAATAAGTCTTCATTACGTCTGGAGTAAATTCAATTCTAACTGGGTAAATATCTGCCGTACATCTTGAAACAAAGAATATATGTGCATCAAATACTGACTTTATGTGTCCAGAACGTTTGTTGTTTATCTATCACCTGTGTGTGTCACACCACAGAAAATTTAAGCACGGTCCGTGCACATATCATAGCATATCTCATACACCCACACAAAACCATGCACGGTCATACCACATAAGTTCACACGCCGCTATACACATACATATACGTATGCCATATACACAATCAAAATGCACAGATAAAAAATTACCCACACACACGACCAAATATACATTCACACCACACATACAAAACTATAGAACCTTGCCAAACATGCACGTTCACACATAGAGATTTTGCTTTTACTTTTAGGTTTTTACTTTTTAGATTAAAAAGTTAATGATCTCTCCCTAATTTTCTCTCTCTCTCCCTCATCCCTTTTAAGAGAATAATAATAATAATAATAATAATAATAATAATAATAATAATAATAATAATAATAATAATAGCAGAAAAGTGAAAGACTAGACAAATATCTGAACCTTACTTGTGGTACATGAAGGTGACGTTGATGCTGATCATAGATGAAGTCCTCTGAAAAATCCTTCCCAATGGACCTAATTAGATATATCATGTAAGTATTATGTATGTAAAATAATAGAAAGTATGAAGGTATTGCACCAACATCAATCAGATTAATTTCAATTTCTTTTATAGGTTTAGTAAGGCTTAAAACAATTGCTACTATTGCCTTCAAAGCTGAATCATTTCTTATTATAGCTTGAATTACGTTCCAACTTTTTAAAAGTGTTTTGATTCAACCTAGCCGATATTTTGACTTCATTATTTTCTTGACTGCGGTAAGTACAGCTGCTGATCTGAAGCCAAACAATTCTCAAAACTGTAATCATGATGGCAGATTGCCTTTCGATGTTTGTCTACACATCGACTTGGCTGACATTTTAGTATTGTTCTTAGACGGGGAACTATCAAAAACTAATCTTAGCATAAACGGGCCAAAAAGTGACAACGAAAATATTTAATACTTCATTTTATCACAAGATAATATCAGTAAATATTATTTTTTTCTGTTTATAGACTTGTCACTTTCCTACACATCTCAAATTACGTGACTGAATTTTACTTGGTCTTTGTTTTCTTTTTTTATAATGAATCATAAAAAAATAAATATATTCTAAAATTATGTTTAACTAACTAAAAATAAAAGCGACGAAATCAAAATATTAGTTTTGCGGGAATATCGTCATTTTACATAAGACGATAAGAGATTGAAATCTAGTTTAGAGGATTTATTTGGTAATTTTGATTTGGCTTAACATTAGTGTTCTCGGGGTCAAGTATCTGTGTTAGTGTTGTGTCTCTATTCTATAACTTAGTATATACAAATTGTTTTTAATCCTCGTGAATTATGTACATGGAGTGTCAGCGGCCTTAGATTTCTTGTTGATGTGGTATACACAGTTTATTTCGATACGATCCACACTAGGAAAGATTGTGCTCTTCTTGTAAACACTGAAGCCAATACAGCAGCAATAAATAAAGGAAAGTTAAAATATAACAGGGTCAGGAAATTGTGAGAAAAGAAGTAACACAGAAATTAAAGGAAGCTCCGCTAGATGAGGTATATGAAGTCGTTAGAAATGGATGTAGAATAAAAAAAAAAATAGCTATTGGTTTAACGAATTATTAATATTCCTTGTAAACCAGTAATAAGTAAGTAATTTAATGATCAAATGGTCATGTATTAAGTCCCCCATATTATTATAATGAAGTTATTAACTTGTTTGGGAATTACTTTATTTTCTAAGCTAAACAGATTAAACGCTATATCTATCCGTATATGCATGCGCGCGTGTGTGTGTGTGTGTGTGTGTGTGTGTGTGTGTGTGTGTGTGTGATTCAAGAAAGGTACAATCGTATTTTTTTAGCAACAACATTTTAAACTCTTTTTTCACTTCTTTGTAATCAGGAAAAAAAGTAGTTTATAGACAATCACTTTGGCAAAGGTAGCAGTCTAAGGGATCTTTTAATGTAAGTGGAGTTAAATTTTGGAACAAATCATCGGGAACTTCGTCAATTAACAAGGATAGCCAAGCTGAGTGGTTTATAATCTAGAAAATCTTCAGGATCACAATATTTTTCAGCTAAAAGGAATAGAGTCGACTTTTTGGGAAATTTAGAATGGTAAATTTTCACATCAAATCATTCTCACGCGTGTTTGTAAGATTTATACGTGAAATATATTCATTTACAGAAAACGACAAAGTTGACATAGCACAAAGGAATAGATGTTCAAATTAGGCAAGCGCATAATACAATCATTTCAACATGAACTTGTTGTCTGTGAGTAATTTTTTCATGGGGCGGATATTGTTGTATAAAATTTAATTGCATGGATGTTTTGCCCTCTGATCCTTCAGATTGTGCACTTTATGCAACGAGCTATATGTATGAAAGTTTAGACTTGTTAGTGATGTTTAGAATATGTAAAATACATTTGCTGTTAAAGCAAATTTTGCATTAATCATTACAGATAATTGGAAATATATAAAGCGATAAAGATTGATTATATTATATATATATATATATATATATATATATATATATATATAAGAGAGAGAGAGAGAGAGAGAGAGAGAGAAGAGAGAGTGAGTGCGAGAGTGAGACAGAGTATGAGAGAAAGGGAATGAGAGAGAGAGAGAGACAGGGGGTAAAGAATGAGAGAGATCGGCAGAGAACGTGATTTTGATAAAGCTATCATCACTAATATTTGTGCATATATGTGTGCATAATTTTGTGATCGAATTGTATATATGGTCGCTGATTCCACAGGAGGCATTTCCCTTTTTGATTTGTACATTTCTGCCTTAATATATTTCTCAGTCTGACACGGTATAATCAACCGTAAGTGGGTTGCTTCATATCGGAAGCAGAGGCCGAATGATTGACAAAAAGTTTTTTCCTTACAATATCGAACTTCAACCTGTGATAAGACTTTGAACTCAGAGTTAGATTCCGCCCCAAACAAACCACAGTAACAATTTCACAATCTCACAACTCTTCCCCAATGCTAACTCCCCCCGTCAACTAGATTTCTTATTGGCCATTCAATTCTTTTTTTTCTTCGAAAATTTTCCACTACGTCTTACATTCACGCCACCAGGCTCTACTTTATTTACCACCCACTTCACAAAAATTACCATCAACACCATCATTGGAGGCTAACAACTACGACCGACTGACCATAGCCCCCAATTTCACTTACATGACCCCTTCCCCCGTCAACTAAGCAAGCAACGAAGCGGCCCTCTCTCGATTAGAATCTGCTTCCATCCACGAGTCTGACACTGTGTGACTGTTCGGCTTACCAACACCGTTAATCATCCCATCAACGCCGTGACCACTGATTGCATTAGCCCTTGGCCTAGGTTCTCCCCACTGGTCAGAGGTGGATGGACCAAGGGCTTGGCCCAGTGGCTAACCCTGTCTCCTATAGAATCAATTCTGATTATTTGTTCGGGTAGTCTTCCTATTCGTGTCTGCATGTCACTCTGGGTTTGACCCGCCCAGCCTTGGTCCGCTTCAGGAAAAACTCTACTGGCTGACTCATTCACAATACGTCCATCCAGACGGAGAAGAAAGAATGTGATACAACGGCATCAACAGAGAAAGGAAGGAGAGAAAAGAATGTACATCGAAAGGGAGGAGAAAGAAAATTAGAAGTGGAGATTTGATGTGCAGCGAGAACTGATGTTGAAAATAGTTGAATAATGGTGGTATCATTATCGGTACTTTGACTTCGAATAATGGCTAATGTAATAATACTACTATTTCCGATACTAATACTGCCACTACTGAAAATAATAAGATTTTTTCAAGTGATATCACTTGATAGATATTCCTGAAATGATGACCTTATATGTTTCAAAACACCTTTTCCAATGAAGAAATTCTTTAAAATTATTCTAATTAATCAGAGAATGATGTAGTACTAGAAGCGGCTACCCGGCGAAGACTGGATAGAGAACAAATAATAAAATAAATGTGGTGTATTGGTTAACAAGCTATTCTTTCAGATCCATTACTACTGGATAACGTGTTCGATCCTTGTAAAATGCCCCATATAATCCCAACGCAAAAAAAACTTCTGTGAATCCGGCCTTGTGGTGGGGAGGGAATTTTTTTGTCATGGGAGAGGAAATGACATCATATATGACATTTTAATTCAATAATTAACAATAACTAAAAAAAAAAAAAAATAAATGAGGCAATTTGTTAAATTTGTTAATATTAAATTAAATTGTTACTTACGTGTAAATAACTTGTACGTACTCTTACTCAATTCTGCATTATTAACCTGATTTTATCTTATGTTTAATATCAAAATAAATAGATTAACATGATAATTTTATAAACAATGGCTAACATGAAAATAAAAATGAATAAAAAGGAAAAAAGGATTATTTCGGGTTTGTGTACATTTTGCGATCATTCAATTGATATCATATTTCAAAGTGAATAGACGTTCAATATATATATATATATATATATATATATATATATATATATATATATATATATATATATATATATATATATATATAATTTAAAAAATAAAACGACCGTATTTGAATTTAAAATAATTTTTACATTTTTCTTTTTTGTAATATGTAGAATTTAGTATAGAGACGATCAAATATCAAGATATTTGTATATCATTTTTAAAATTAAAAAGTGGACAGACTTAAATCGTTCTGAAAAGAAAATTAATGTCTCTTCTATAGAATATTAAAGGTAAAATAAATCGAAACTTCTTTTATTAAAGAGAATGTTTTATTTATTTAAAAGGTAAATAAAAAATGACTGGACTTATTCTATGTGTGGAGTGTAACAATGGCTGATGCACAATTCTAATGTTATCTTATCATAAATTTAATTTTAAGTGTCTTCTAAAATATAGATAAAATCCTCATAATTATCATGACGTAAACGAAGATCTCCTGACAGTGGATGTGTATGTATATCTACATTGTAGTAAATTGTTTTATTTTAGTAATCTCCTCCGTACATACATACACACCAACTGCCCTTTATATATGTATAGATAGATAGATTAGTAATACAGAAGGAAGATTCCATTCATAAGTAAAAAGACAATAGCAATTCCTCAAATTTGTTTACATCAGAGGGTAAATGGGAAAAGAAAATAGAAAGAGAGAGAAAATAGAAAACAGGATGAAAAAAATGAAAAATTGGGAAAAAAAAGAATCAAATTCTTGCAATCAATTTATGTTATTTGACTTGTAATCACTTCTTTTACACTTTGTGTTATTCTGCAACACTGTTGGACCCATTTTACAACATCAGTATCAATATATATATATATTTTTTTAATTGTAACTTTTATTACACAGCAGTTTTTAGTAACAGAAGTGTTACAAAAGTTGTGGATTTAAGGGTAGGGTTAATCATTATTATACAAGTTGCTAAAACACAATTTGACTTCATTTAAGGACATTCAATCTGGTCTTACGTTATAAAGATATATGTTAACCTAATATATCTAAATATTTATACTATATACTCTACACCTCTTTCTTTCTCTCTCCCCCCTCTCTCTCTCTCTCTCTCTCTCTCTCTCTCTCTCTCTCTCTCTCTTTCTTTCTCTCTCTCTATCTATCTATCTATCTATCTATCTATCTATCTATCTTTTTTACTTTTTAAATCTTTTCTCTATTTTTCTAACTTTACATACCCCAATCTATTCTCTTCTGTGAGATTTTGTTTTCTTTACTTTTCATTTCTGATTCAATTCAAATTATTCTCTTTGACTTTCTTTTTTCCAGTCTTTCATTATTTTCTTATGTCTTATTTCCTTAATTATTCCCTTTGAAAAAGATTTCAATCGAGCTATGTCCCTACGTTCTTAACTCGCAAAAACGATTGATGACACAATCGTAAACTCATTTACGAGCAGAATTGCCGATCCATACACAAATAACTGTCATTTATGGCGGGAAGTATGCTTATATACTTATGAATTATGTAGTTGATATCAGTATTAAATATTGCATAGTGAATCAGTTAAAATTATTTCATCAACTATACAATGTATTTTGACATCTTGTAAAAACCTTATGTGTAGGATAGAGGCGAAATTAAGTTAGCCTAGACTAATTGATACTTAAACCATTCAAAAGGACATACACTCACAATTCTTTTATTTTATTTTATGCAATTCTGCTTGTATTAAAATTTCATTTATTATAGTTTCCAACATTTCTTTCAGTCGGGAACATAGAATTCTAGTCGGAATAGTAAGGTTTGGCAAAATTCCTGACGCATTTGATCGATAATATTGTGGACAGGATCAGCGAACACTACCAATCTAACACAAAGAGATCATTTGTTTTTATATGTGATAGTGATTTTGAATCCTATATTTGATTATTCCCAGCTGTTATTCTTTTTCTTATTTTTACTATATTCTTGTGTTAGTTTCTTTCATATTATTTTTAATTTGTTTCTTTGAGACGCGTTGTCTGGGAAAGAATCTGGTCATAAAGTTTCGAAGTGGCTGTGTTTGGTTTGGGATTACCACACCTTTGGGACAGAGCAACCACAAAAGAGATAAAGGTTGTGATCTTTGAGATTCATATTGGTTACAGTTCATAGTTTTTTTTTAATTCTCTCTCTCTCTCTCTCTCTCTCTCTCTCTCTCTGTCTCTCTCTCTCTCTCTCTCTCTCTCTCTCTCTGTCTCTCTCTCTCTCTCTCTGTTTGAGCTTAATCAGAACAAGCCAGACACTCGTTTGAACTCAGCTTCTGTGGATCAGATAATCTTTTTTTTTTATTTCAAGCAAATGATTTGATCAAGTGTCCATTAATAATTTCATGAACACATACACACACGCGCGCATCGTCGAGAGATGAAAGATGAAAGGAAATATGTCAGTAATTTGCGATAACAAAGTTAGTCGATTAATTTGTTTACAGATAACTGGAAGGGTTGGCTATTTAGGAAAAAACTAAATAAAAAGAAGGAACTATAAACACACATTGATATGTCAAAATATACATCTATCTGGAAAACTTGAAATACGCTAAAAGGGGATACAAATTAGGAATGGAGATAAAAAATATAAAAGAAGAGATTGACCTCTTGACAGTAAATTAGGAACACAGTGCGTAATATACCACGATATGGACAGACTAACTTTCAAAGGTAGATATAGAAATAAAAACAGACTGTGCAGCTTAAATCAGATCAAAGAACAACACCAACAGCAACTATAATAATATAATAATAATAATAATAATAATAATAATAATAATAATAATAATAATACTAACCAACAGGGATTTGCGATATATCGACCAATGATTTATGCACAGCCCAGTATTTGACTTGCCAAAACAATTTTTTTTTAGGTTCAATCGGATCGCCCTATCCAAGCCAGAAAATCAGATATAATTATCGTAAATAAGAGGAAAATGAATGGTGTGTTCTGTTGTTACAGAAGACCATTGAGCAGAATTAAATGATAGAAAAAATCGTGATAAGTATCTGGAATTCAACAGAGAAGTGAAAAAATATCGAACATGAAAATTGACAGTTACATAAGTCTTTGGTGTATCTGGAAATTCGAATAAGACTCGTAACTACTTCTGGAAACAAATGGAATAATGGGGAGAGTGCTCATGTATGGAATAGACTTACCTTTTATTAATATCCAGTCTTAGCCACCAGTTACGAATTATGTGAAAAATCAGCGAGCGTATAAACAAAAACACAGCAGCAACAACAAATGCAAAACGGTAACAAGAACAAGAACAAGAACAACAGCAACAACAACAACAACAATAATAATAATAATAATAATAATAATAATAATAATAATAATATATGTGTCAATAAAATAAAGGGAAAGTGGTCTCGCCATCATTGAAGATAGTGTATATACGACAATCAGAGCACTTGCGGAAAACACTAATAGAAGTAAGGAAAAACTAATACACTAATAGAAGTAAGGAAAAACTAATAGAAGTAAGGCCAAATTAATTGTAGCAGCCAGAAAAGGAAATTGCAGCATATTGACAAGTAAAAATTCATAAAAATCTACAAAACAGAAATGGGAAGAGAAACAATTATATGGGCACTTCAAACGTCAAACTGAAGAGATATCACATCCGTAGATATGGACATGGATAAGAAAAGGAAACCCCGAGAGAAACC
Organism: Doryteuthis pealeii; assembly: GCA_023376005.1. NCBI lineage: Eukaryota > Metazoa > Mollusca > Cephalopoda > Myopsida > Loliginidae > Doryteuthis > Doryteuthis pealeii. The sequence continues at coordinate 55,811,336 of CM042140.1, forward strand.
GAATCTATTATATTCGCAGCACAAGACAATGCCATGAGAACAAACTATATAAAGGCAAAAATAGATAAGACACAGCAGAATAACAAAATTAGAAGTTTAGAAACGGTTAATCATATAATAAGTGAATGCAGCAAACTAGCACAAACAGAGTACAAGACTAGGCAAGACTAGGTGGGAAAGGTGATCCACCGAGAATTATGCATGAAATTTAAATTTTTACCATACAACTAAATGTTGTTTTTTTTCAAAAGACTCTATTTCCCATATTTCCAGAGTCAAATGTTTGGATTACGTCGAGGTTCAAAGTTGTTTGAATAAACGAGGAGTTTGAGGAGATGAAGAAGTTGTGACCTGATCCTAGTTAGAAAAAAAACAAAAACAAAAATCACGTTGTTACAATTTGGTTCCCATATTTTTTATATGTTAGTATTCAGGCCGGCCCTCTTCGCGAGTTTCCAAATTGTCTTTCAAAGAGAGAAGGAAAGAGCCTTGATTTTCTAAAAATAATATTTAAGAAAGAAATAGGGTTAGTCAAGTGCTTTTGTGTTTAACGTTTTCTAAAACGTTAAACTGAAAAGCACTCGACTGCTTTGAAGCTCAACATAAATCAAAACGCAATTTTCATCACTTGTTTCAATCGAAAATAAATTTTAACACCACTTCTGACTGGTAGTGAGGAGGAAGGGCATTATATGATTTTTGTACCGTTCTGTTGAAATATCATCGTATTTTTATTCAGTTCTTCTTCTATGTAGATTTTTAATTTGTTCCTTGAATCTTATTTACCACACAGCTTTTGTTTCTCTATTCTTTTGGGGTAGTTTCTTATAGGGTTGCAATTTTTTCGTTGAATACCTCTGCTCCTGCATGTATTGGATTGTTTCGTTCGGTCATATCATCTTTTAAGATGTGTTTTAGCAGTTTATTTCTCTTTCCCCTTATTTAACTTGTTTCCTTAGAGATATTAGTATTTTCTTCTCTTCAGTCTTGATTTCTTCATCATTTCAACACTATTACTTTCCTCTACAATTAATTCTGTTGTTGAGGTGATTGTGTTTGGTTCAGTTATGTTGTGGTATTAAGCATTTTCTGTATTTCCCTTTCTATTCTCTTTGGGGATTTATTTTTTCTGAGTATTTTCTTCACTACACACCGGCGCACATATTTCCAGAATTTCATGGACTACCCTTTATTCAAAAATAATACTTACTTAGTGAACAAGTCTTTGGTGTATGAACATACACCGATTCCCTCAAGGTTCCTGGTTCGATACCGGCCCTTGCCAACTCAGCATATGAGAACACAGGTATCTCTATGGTAAAGTGAGGAGCTGACAGTAGGTGTGGCGGAGCGCCATAGACACTGAAAACAATCTCCTTGGTCTAGCACTAATGAAAATGGGATATATTCCCTCGCTGCATGGCTGATACCAACTCTAGGCCTCTCCGATGACTTTACTTACTTATTAATTCCCTATTATTTCAATTCCATTTTTCTGGCCACCAGCTATATTATTACATTACTAACTAGATGAGTCATAAAGGCCAAACATTCCGGGAAAAAAATATCGAGTCATTATTTTTTCGCTTGAATTTTGAAATAAAAAAGAATTGTACATACAACACAGTGTTTGATCTGAAGAAGCAATATCAAGCAAGAAAAATATTCCAATTGATATATGGAGGGAGATGAAAGAATATGTCACTTTGTTGCATGGAGTATATGTATATGAGAGTAACGAGCGAACATACGTACGAATGAATGAAACAAGCATAATTATAAAATATATATACTAAACAACATTTTCATTTTTGTCAACCTCATTGTCGCATCAAACACGATAAAACATTTTATTACACACACACATTCAAAGATATATATAAGCGAGTTAGCTAATGTACGTTAACGTGTGTTTATGACATATTTTACCTAACGTTTCTTTTCAGAATAATTAATCTAATGTTATCTTTAAAAAGTCCTTGCTCGTTTATCTTCTGAGCTAGCCTTATTCATGATACATTTCATTGAGGATATATGATGGAAATAAAAATATCGACATATAGGTACAAATAATCGTTCGTATACGCATATCCATACACACTAATGTTGGTATGCATTCGTGTGTGTGTGTGTGTGTGTGTAAGTTCATCGAGATTTACATTTTCAAAAAGTTGTTCTTTAGCTGATGTGTTAATGTCGTGCCCTTTTCTACCAGACATTCAGAGTTTGTTCTCTGAAACAACTAAATATGAAAATTCACATCATAAACAGGAAATGGCTTCATCAAATGTAACAGCGATCCGCATGTTCGGACGTCAACCACCGAGATCTGAGCGTCAAATATGAAACCAAAATCTCATTGACCCAAAGCTTTTTGTTTTTTTAGGTCCTACAAGCCAAAACTTCCGCTTGTTGCTCTTTTGTGAAGGGTGCGTGCTGGCAGACTCAGGGGTAATAGGTCTGAGAGCTAGGGTGGGGAGCATGATTCATTAAAAGGATGGGCGCCCCACAAACTGGCCTGACCTTAAACGGACTTTAAGGCACATGAAATAATCTGAGTGCGTTTTGACTTCCCGCTGGCCCGACACACCCATTTTCATTGTAAGTTCTAAACTTGGTATTTCAAACCAGCTCGTAAGGATAATTACAACAAATATCCATGGGGTAATTTAGCTTTGTTTGCATATTTCATGCTGCCTTTCATCTATTTGTTTGTGAGTTGACACACATACACACACACACACACACACACACACGCGCACATGGCAATAGGTATGGATATGATGTATGTACATTAATGTGTTTTTTAAAAAAATGAATTGAACAACAAAAATGTATATTTCTATTCATGTGCTCATTCTATTGTTAAAATGTGATATACTTTTTTTTAGCAGTTGAAGATTTAAGTAAATCTGATACATAGCTCTGAAGATCTTTTAAAAAGGATATCTACTATTTACAGTAGTAAACAGTTGAAACTGACAACATTTATTGAAATACACTGTTATTATTTAGGAAACTGATTTCTACAATGTAGGTTAATATTATTACCTAACATTGATATTCAACAAGGATATGAGCTATTGTGTCATATGAAAGTGAAGGAATACATTATATCCAATATCTACATACTTGTATGAGGATACTTTTATCTACAAAGACGCACTTAGCAGAGGCAAGCATATTGTAATATTTTAACATTGTAGTAAATGCAGTCGTTGACCCGACTTCAAATCTTGAACAAGGCAGTTTGTATTTCACTTTACTCTAATACCATTGAAAAAGCCATGAATCTCCATTGACTATGAGTAAAATGTAGGGCAGACTGGGCTACTTAGTGTTGGTTAAGAAAACTCTGAATTCAAACCAGTTGTATTCTGCTTATAATTGACCTTCGGTAGAGCGTTTGGCTAGAAACAATAAGGTTCCTAGTTCGATACCGACCCTCACCAACTCAGCATATGAGTAGCGGTAAAGTGAGGAGCTGACGGTAGGTGTGGCGCTCCACCTCAGACGCGAAAACAATCTCCTTGGCCAAGCGCTAGTGAAAATGGGATATACTCCCTCGCTGATAGGCTGATACCGACTTTAGGCCACTCCGGCCACTTTACTTACTTTACTTTATCATACGGAGGTTGGGTAAATGCATACAATCACAACTTAATTGTATATTTATATATATGAAGTGTATTGGGGTGGCTATTTAACTATTTCCACTATGCTGGAGTGACACGTATATCGAGTGCATCTGTAAATAAATATAAGGTTGAAGAACACCCGAAAGTGCTAATCCAAATTAGTCATAGCTTATTATGTGGGGAGAGAAAAGAGGAAATCCCTGTAAAATGAAGCCCGTATAATAGACAGAGCATATGATTAGAAAAAAAGGTGATCAAAAGAATCAATGTATATTTTATGTGTTAATAACCTCTTCAATCCGCCTAACATAAATAGAAAATGGGACAATATTTGTACAGAAGTCGAATGAAAACAAATGATAACATGCTTAAAATAAGATAACAATTTCGGGATATTTTTTTCGGTAGATTTACAATTCCAATAAATTCCGAGAGGATTGTGATGTGAAATTACATCAGGGCACACAGGAGGCTGCCTTATTATCTTTGTAGACAGAAAGGAAGTTTTAAAATGCATAATTTAAGAAAAATATACAGTTTGGCAGGGAAATTTAGAATAGATAATAATGCTGTTTTAAAACAAACGATGCATAAATATCGAGATATCCAATATAGACAAGTATATTCATTTTGCACGCACACACCACACACACACCTATATATTATATACACGAGGGCCAATTTATAAGTTCGTTGACTAGGGTACAAAGACATGACACAATTCTTTCATTTGCCCGCTTTTTAACACTATGGTTGAAAGGAGTATTCTTCTTTAGTGTTTCCAAAATCTATCTCAGTAAAAAAAAAAAAAGAAAAAAAAGAAAACCTCTTAATTCTGAGTATACAAAGGCTGATATTGTTAATTTCCTCAATAACAACTGATTCTAAAATTAAAATACATTTTTAGTTTTGTTAAAAAATAATTTTCTTACTCATAATTTCTTAAGATATATAAATATCAGTAGTATCATTTAGTTATGTGCTCGAAATTATGTTCACATCTTGGAATCTTGAAGCCTTGGAATAACCTTCTGGAAATTTCATTTCAAACACAAGCCAATCCGTGTGGGGATGTATTTACGTAATTCCTCCCCCAGCAGAGAGATGTTACACAAGGTCATTTTAATGCGGAGTTTAACGGGGTTTAATTAAGAGTTTTGTTTCTCCGAGATGGGTTGTCGTACCAAAGTTAAAGAGTTCACTCTGCACTATAATTTCACTCATACATGGAGGGAGAATAATTGGATTCAAATCTTTCGCAAGTGTATTAGCGTGTAAAATGTAAAAAGCCTCGTCCCGGATTTGAACTCGAATTGGGTCGACGTATCCATATCCTACGACAATAAGCATTTCCCAACATGCGTATCCAAATCTTCGTGTGTTGATTGTTTCATTTTCTAGTCTCCGCTCCTCACTGGATATCTCTTATCAGTTAATACATTCAAGTTAATTCGTCCATGAGATTTTACTACAACTGCACTGCCTAGTACATAGATTGAACACATAAACACCAGGTATCTCATGCTTCTATAAGCAAGCCTATACCAATTCAGTGTTAGTAATTCGGAGACTTGAATATAATGTCAAATCATCTCCCACTTCAATTGACCAAAATGATATTGGTTATACTATTCATACTATAAGAAGGTGGCATAATTGTTTTCCCTATCCCTGCTATTCTTTGTTTCTTAATAAGAGAATAAGACAATAATGTTTCTTTCAGATTTTCAGGTTTTCATGCAACAAATGTTATAATTCATTCCAAAACCAAGAACATCTTTATTTACTATATATATATTATATATATATATATATATATATATATATATTATATATAATATATATATATATATATATATATATATATATTAACATCATCATCATTATAATTAACTGTAGTTGTTGTAGTATAACTACGATTTTCATTTATTCCTATCAATCATTAAATCATCTATAATCGTGGTCCCCAGTAAATAGACAGTAAATAGACAGCAAGGGATTTTATTTTGTGTTGATGATATTTTTTTGTTTTTGTCATCACTTTCATAATCATTGTTTTCCTGCTTCTTAATTCATTTGGCCAATTCTAACTTTATATTTGAAATATTTTCCTTATAATTATTTATTTATTTTATCATTATTATTTATTATTTCAGTTATTTTATTTTCACTCTGTGTAATTATAATTTTACAAGCTCTATAATTACTACTGTGAGTCTTATCATGATGATGAGTATTTTCTCCTCCTGTAAATTGAGTTTTTAAACACTTATTTCTTTTATGAATATTTTGGTCTATTTTCATCTGCGTCTTTATTTTTGATAATCTCATTTCGATGAAAACTGCATTACCATAATCGAAAAAGTATTCTTAAAAATTCCCATTCCTCCTTCTGTTCGTCTTGGACAACGGATAAATATTGAGTAAATGTCATTTGAAATGATTGTCAATGTTCCTGTCCTGTTTTACGTCATATTTCCAGCTACCACCTAGACATGTTGTCGGTGAAAATTGATTGTAATTCAGCATATGACAAAAATGGATTACGGACAATGTAACCAAAAACCAATAAAGAGAACAGAAATGCCTTCACAAAAACTGTATTTCAATCAAATATTTTTTAAATAATTTCGCGTGCTTTCAATTCACGGAAGATAAATCAATTATATTGGATTTTTTCAATTCCGATATCTAGATATTGGATATTTCTAAACCATTTGGAAAGTTTGAATAATTAAATACTTTTATGTCACATTATCTTTAAGTTTAAATTACTTTTTATGAGATTCTTATGCAAAAGATAAGGATATAGATATGTTTTTATATTAGGTACTAGTATTCTTCCTGTAAAAATGACAAAATATGTATAGATCAGCAATTGACGTCTTCTCTCTCTCTCTCTCTCTCTCTCTCTCTCTATATTATATATATATATATATATATATATATATATATATATATATATAGAGAGAGAGAGAGAGGAGAGAGAGAGAGAGAGAGAGAATATCACAGGAAAAAGTCATTAAAATTAGCACTTATATCGTAGCTTATCTAAGATCCAAGAAAATACACATAAGATGTAAACTATTATTTAATCATGTGTGTGTATTTTCTATCTCTTTCCTTTGTGCTAATATATAGATAAATATATTTTTTCTAACAATTATGTCTTTTTTTGAAGTAAATTTTGGTAAATAGCGGATTATTGCGTCCTGGACTCCTGCCGTAAAAACACTAAGCGGTGCCTGCTCAAAATGAGAACAGTGCTACTTCTAGTTTCTTTTTCTAATGCTTTATTGATTGGGTGTTCTATTCTTCCGTTGATTCTCTTTTAACTTTTCTTTTGTGTTCATTATTATTATTATTATTATTATTATATTATTATATTATTATTTTATTATTATTATTATTTATTGTTGTTGTTGCTGTTGTTACATAAATAATTGGTCTTAATGTTAGATGAGTTTCCCTCTTTTAAAATGAACTAATGTATTCTATCCACCTGGAATCATTTTTCAACGATAATTTCCCCAAATCTAACTGTTTAAAATAGTCGTAATTTAAAGGAAGAATAGCCTCAAAATGTTTATCCAGCACACGACGATGAGTAAATAAAATATGTAATTATGGACTTTGTATGGAATTTTTTTAGAAAATCAAAAGTAAACTTCCAGTATTCCATCGAGTTAACTGATGAAACATAAGAAGATGTAATGCTTGCTTGGATTAGTAATATTTAATTTACTGTTGCTTTAAATGTTTCCTCTCTCTTAATCATGTGTGTTGACCGCCCACTGCCAACACGTGATTACTCTAAACTTGACTTCATCTAACTCTAATTGTCATAGTTTATGTTAGCCTCATTATTATCACCTTTCATTCACAGTCTTTGAAACGCGGATAACATTTGTTATTGGCTCCATTCAAATTGTCCTTCCATAAGGTGTACAGGAAGAGATTATGAAACGATCTCATGAAAACCATCAAGTTTTTCTATGCCATCCTACACTTCTAATTCTCCTGTACAAGTTCTTGTGCCAACAGCATCCCAATATACGTCCATGTGCTAGTCAAGCAATCACTTAGAGGTTATACCAAGATCCCAAAAGGTGAATTTTTACTATTGATGGCAAGTTCAGTCACGCTAGGATTTTGTTCATTTTTGTCAATATTCTGTTTCGCTGGAAAGGTCTTTGGCCCGGAACACTTATTTCCAAAGAGCACCAAACAGTTTGTGGGTTTTTTCAACAGGAAACAATTAATGAAGGTCTCTACGTTGCAGGAATTTAGCTGGAAAGAGCGAACTCTGGTTTCCCAGGCAACACTGTTTGGCGGCTAAGACAAGTCGGCGCCTGGGAGGAAGATGGCTTTGTAAATGAGTGAAAAACACATATGGCTAATGGCGACGACGACGAAGAAAGATCGGATTGTAAAGATATTGGAGACTTCCAAAAAGCCTCCGTCGTTTGTGCGGTTTATAATATTTAATATAAAAAGACCAACGTCGTTTTAGTGCTCAAAGAAACATTAGTAAGTCATCAATACAAATATATTCAAATTTTCACGCGTAGACACAATCATATACAGGCACATACAACGCACACACACACATACAGCACAACGCTATAATATATATATATATATATAAATATATATATATATATATATATTATATATTATGAACCATGTATATCCACATATGAGCACACACATAAAACGCAATTATATGAGTACACACACGGGGTAGACACCCACGCCACACAAATACACAACACACACGCACCCCCCCCCCCCAATATATATATATATATATATATATTATATATATATGATTGATAATTAATGGTGTAAGTATAAGTAAGAGTGGTCAATGGCGATGGATAACAACAATTTCTCCCCTATCCGATTTTTAAATCTATTTGAAAATCGCATGCGCGTGAAACAATCAATTTCCCAGTGCTGTTGACTTCATATGTTCACTACCTTAAATTATATCTACACACACACGCACACACACACACACACACACACACACATATATATATATATATATATATATATATATATATATATATATGTGTGTGTGTGTGTGTGAAATAAAATGAAATTAATCGACAGTATGAATAAGATATAATGAAAAAACAAACGATGTTTACAACTGAAATAGGCTCATCAGAAGAAAAGTGTGCAAACGTTTCGGGCCCAATTTTAACCGTCAAGAAATTGGGCCCGAACGGTTTGCACACTTTCTCTCTGATGAGCCTATTTCAGTTGTAAAACATCGTTTGTTTTTTCATTATATCTTATTCATATATATTATATATATTAATATAATATATATATAATATATATACATATATTGATATTTCCAACCCTCCGTGTTCTCTCGAATATGACAGGTCTATCCCTTTCGAAGTTGACACTCGAGGATTTTGGTTCAATTCCTTCACTCTAAAAACTGGTACAACCATCATCCACATGAATTCTCCAGTCAGTTCTCGTCAATGCCCGCTTTTTACAGTTGTCAGGATGTATTTTTATTTTTACAAGGTTGCTTTTTAAGGAATCCTTATACCTCTTCCAAGGCTTATGCTATGTCCTTTTGCCCTCATTCAGCTGACCGTAAAAGAGTTGCTTTGGCATTCTAACATCACTCATACGCATATGACCTGCCAATCGCATTTGAGCCGTTATGATGAGAGTTCCAATGCTTGTGCATTCTGCCATTGTAAGGACTTATGTGTTAGGTGTGTTAGGAATTCGTCTCAAACATTTCTGATGAAGTGTTCAAATTTTTTCAAATGTCTTCGAAACAATGTCCATGTTTCCGAGGAGTAAAATAGAACACTCAACACGCAGGATCTATAAACCTTCAATTTTGTTTTATTGGTAATGCTGATATTAGACCATAAGTGTTTTTAAAGCCTCCATAGGCTACAAATGCTTTTTGGATGCGTAGGTGAATCTCAGCATCTAATGAGCCATCACAAGTCAGTGTACTTCCCAAGTATGTGAAAGATTCAACAACATCCAAACGAGTACCATGAATGGTTATAATTGGTTTGATGTACGGTTCACTTTTTTTGTCTTCGTCAAGCTTACTTTTGAACCCTAAAGCAGTGCACGAGACTACAAATAGGTTCACAATATTTTAAATATCCTCTTCAGTATGAGCCAGAAAGTCAACGTCGTCGGTGTAAAGGAATATATATATATATATATATATTATATATATTATATATTATATATATATATATATTAATTATTAATTAATTAACTTTCAAAATAGTACGACTTCAATTAAGCACATATTCTCCAAAAATCTTCGGCTAAAAAAAAGTCATATCATAAACACATCACTTGTGTATTTACTTCTCATATATATATATAAACGTCTCTGTGTGAGAGAGTATATTAACTTATGCTCGCGAGAGATAAACGGATAAAGATATAGAAAGATACAGTAAAGGTTGTATTTAAAATATTAAGTTGAGAGTTCCATACCACAGCCGATTAAGAACTGCTGGAGCATTTAATCATGTTTCCACTATGCAAAGGAGTCGAGAGTTTAAATCTTAATGTGAACTTATGATTTATTATTTCATATCCACGCTGTTCTTCGTTATCTTAGATTGACGTCCCGTGTGACTTGCGATAAAATACAGTAATAAAATAAAACACTAGTTTTATTATTATCATTATTTCACACGTAGTGAGTTTTTTCGCCAGTTTTAACTGTTAGTCTTTCACTGGAATTAGAGTGACCAGAAGTCTCACAGGTCTACAGGACTCTTTTGAGTGTTTTAGCTAATCTTGATAATGTTCGATTTTTCCTCTGATTTCTTCTTCATCTAGTCTTTTCCCAAGAGCACCAACTACACCTGATATCACCGTCACCCTCATGTTTCACAGCTTTTTTTATTCTTTTTGCAAGGCCCAATATTCTCTATCTGGTCGCTTTCTTTCATTTTCACTTTTCACTGTGGTCCACTGGAACGGCAAAATGTTCCAATTGCTGTTACTGACTGCTGTAATTAGTCTTTCTTTGCTCTTTTAGTGTATTCCTTGAGCCGCAAATTGTCACATCTACGCAATCCTCAAAGCTGGCGAGTCTTGTTCCTCCTTCTTTTCTTGACACTTGTAGCCTGTCTATACCATCCCCTCATGTGCATTGCCTTGTGCATTACCATCATTTCTTTTGTCCTTTTCTATCTATCGGAGTTATTGTCCAATTTTAGAATGGTCCTAAGTATCTTAGAAAGTTGTTAAACCCTTGATGATACTTCTGCTATAGAGATTGATTTTTAGTATTTTTTTCCCTGAAGTACTCTTTTCTTAATCTTCCTTTCATCTTTGCCTGTTTGATGGTTTTCCCATCTAAGTATTTGCAATTCCCTTTTACTTAAAGTATTCTTGTATTTTCCTGATTTTGTAGTTCTATTTTTTACGTTATTTCTCTTTTTTCGTTTTTCATCCTGAGCATGGTACACTTTTCGATCCGAAATTCCATTCCTATATCCTGGCTGTATATCCCTATGATTTGTACATTTTTTTTTTGTTTTGTTTCATTTTTTGCAAAAATCTTAATATCATACCTATATATATAAGGTGATTTGTTTTTTCTCTGATTTTGAGTATTTGAAGCCCCCAGTGCATTTCCTAATTATGTAAGTGAGTGGAATCATTCCTATAACAAATATAATTGGTGAGAAGGAATCTCCCTTGAAGATGCCCCTTTGGAATTTCGCCTCTTTTCGTGTTTGTCCAGATGTTGATTTGACTCTCCTGTTTTCTGTTCTCCTACGACTTTCTTTTCTTTGAGAAATTGTCCGTTGCATACAACTGAGTAATATATTTATTCTCTTATTTAGAATTATGGAATTATCCTCATTATAGGAATACACGTTATCAGCCTATATTTGTTGGGAAGCAAAAATAGATACGTGGCATCACAATAGAAAGTTGAGAATGTGTGGGGGAAAAAGACTAAACGGTTAATCACAAAATAAGCGAATGCAGCAAACTAGCCGAAATCGAGTACAAGACAAGCACAAATTGGGTGAGAAATGTGTTCCACTGGGAAATGTGCAAGAAATTCAATTTCCACCATGCAACTGAATGGTATATGCAAAAACCTGAATCTGGTCTGGAAAATGACACGCATAAGATTCTCCGGGACTGAGATACAGACAAATCATCAAAATCCCGACTAGGAGACCAAACCTAGTGTTAACTAACAAGAAGCAGAAAATCTGCCATATGGTGGATTTTCCAGTCCCGGTGGACCATGAGTGAAAATAAAAGAAAATGAAACGATATACAAATACATGGACCTTGTCAAAGAACAGAGAAAACTGTGGAACATAAAGGTGTACCAATTATAATTGATGCCATTAGAACGGTTCCCTGGGGTCTGTAAAAGAGTCTGCGAGAATTGAAGCTTAGAGGAAGATTCAAGACTATCTAAACTACGACATTGTTAAGATTGTCAGTTTTGTGAATCAAGTCACGGTAAATATAATTGCACTCCCTTAGCAATAAGTTATCTCCCTTCCAAATAACATTGATTTTTTTTTCTGATATAGCCAGTGATTTGAACCCTTTAAAATCGTATTAATATTTTAGTGATATAGCTTCGAGATTCTACTGAACATTCATCTTATCTTCCTTATTTTCAGTCTTTGTATATATGTATTAAAAAATACCCTTTGTCTTTTCAATTGTCCATCATTTTTTAAACAAGTAAATTAAGTTACATAGAAATAGAAAATATCAATCTGATAAATTTTAAAGCGCACCCATCATATATATATATATATATATATATATATATATATATATATATATATATATATATATGTGTGTGTGTGTGTGTATGTGTGTGTATGTGTGTGTGTGTGTACAAAATGCGATTTATCTTTCGTCAGGGATTTTTCAAGTGGGTGTTTTTATTTTAATTATTGTATTGATAAATAATTGAGCTCCTTTATTTGTCCATAGCCTAACGATTAAAAGTAGCATTTATTTTTCAAAAGAAATACTAATTTTTCAAAATAATAACTCACTTTGTCAATGCCTAAACACAACGCATCTCCATTAATTACATGGCTTAAACATAAAGAAGATTCATCTAATAACTATATCAGACTATGGGCTGATTGGTTCACCGGTGTAGTTTTATATGGCATAAATCTTATATATTGTTTTATGAGTTTAATATATATATATATTATATATATATATTTATATATATATATTGTTTCATGAGTTTAAAAATATTTCTGAATGGTTGAGTGCGTGTTAATCAAAAGAATTGTGTAGGCTTTAAAATGATTAAGACAGTTTAGTTTTCAAAAAGTAGCTATCTTTAAAATACACCTGTTTGTAAAAAGGCTTTAAAATTTCCACGGCCCGTGACAAGCACTGGCGTACAGCTTTGAAATAAGATAATCAAATTCCTTGGCATTTTCAGCCTGCTTTATTCGCACCCTGCTGAGAATTGATTAAAACATTATGAACCACATTCTTCAGGTCAACATATCAAAGTTTTTAGAATGGCTAAAATAGAAAAATGGTTACCCAGATTGCCAATTCACTATTTATCGATCATGGACAAAGTAAAAAATGTCTTGTTGAGAAATTTCATTGCTCTACAACTGGGATTTCTAATGTTAAAAAATATATCGAAAATTGCATTTATAATCTGACATTTCTGATGAGTCATTGAACGCAGAAAGAATAATTTGCATAAATTTGCATATCGGAAATGTTCACAGCATGACTTTGAATCTGCGTTTAGTGCTCTTAATGGAATATTAATGCAATATTTTCGCTTCATTCTTATATGAGCAAGAAGAAACTGAGACTAATATAGCGTCTTTGAAGATTGAACCGCAAGAATATGTACCTGCGTGTGTAAATGTGTCAACAGTTGTGCATGTATAATCCTTTATCTACTAATATATATATATGTCTATTCAATATTCGTATATATATATATATATATATATATATATATATATATATATATATATATTATATATATATGGGGGTATCTTCATTTGTATATATTCATGAAATAGAAGTACAATATGAGAAAAAAATTGAAATATATTCATGTGAGCGCGAGCACCAATAAATGTATTAACATATCCGTAAAACATTCATGTATTAGTGAAAATAGTCTACCTAGGACAATTTCAACTAAAAAATCTATTTTATATATAATCATTTCAAATGCCATTCACTTTTAAAAAACAAACTGCAAAAACCGCCTTTGGGATTGTCATCAGCTGCCTTAAGACGCTCTTCTTCATCTTGGCTATGGCGTTTCAGCAACGATTTAAGCTTGGGAAAAGCAATATACTTCACTGTTAAATTTCCGACAAGCCTCGATGATGTTAAAAGATAACATTCTTAAGATGAAATGTATCTATTCGCTCAGACATTATGAATGTCACAGTCACATAGTACCCAAACCCATCCAATAACGTTCCACTGCCACTTGAGTAACGCTATAAAGAGAGATCATTACTGTGCACTAATTTTCTATTGATTTAATTGAGTATATGCAGTCTCTATCCGGGAACTGTAAAAAAACAAATTCGATATTCTTCAGAAGATATCAGAAAGGCACACAATGGTGAATATGAAAACCTTGTCAGCGCCCACATAGAAGCAGCCGCCGAATTCATACTGACCAAACTAATGGTCAAATACACTGGCCTCGGTAAGAAAAATGCAGAATAAAGACTAAAATAGAAAAAAAAGCGAACGTTAAAGATGAATTTTACAATTTGTTATTTAATTTATGAGTATGTGTATTGTATTTGTGGTTTATTAATTTATTTGTTATCAATATAACCATTGAGAGTAATATTACAAATTTTAAAATTGCCCCAAAACATTGAAAATTAAAATTCCACCAAACTTACTCCATTTCCCCAAACGTAAGCATATTCTATTTTACTGTTTTTACCTTCATCATCATTATCATCAACTGCACCATGCCTAAGCTACCGACCCACTAAAAAACATGTGACAACAAGTATATTTTTTAATTTTCTAGCTTTCTTTTCTTTTTACCCTCTAACGAAAAAATATTAACACAGTTTATCTTATTTTATTATGACACAAAAATTAACAATGATCACTAAGATCATATTAAAAACAAATAAATTTACCAATATAGATTCACGTATTTCTCTAAATTAAAAAACAAAATTTAATCATATATTAACAGAATCTTAACTTTTCTTTTTACAAGTCAATAATATTACTTATGAAATTAAGAATTCCCTTTTTTCAAATATCACTCCCACAAAATCTTTTCTAACCGTAACTGTCACACAACATCACTGTTTACTCTAGCTGTTGAGCGTCTCTCAAATAATTAAAGAAATTGTTTTTTCTCGAATACTTCAAAATTCTCTGTATTTTGCCCGTTTTAACTTCAAATATCAAGCATTTTACTCTGATGAAGGCCGTTATCTTTTTATGCTTAAATATTTTATAAATTGATATTATTATTATCTTATTTTATATTTAAAATAATAATAAATAGAATACATGTGTACATGAACAAACTCCTGGGCGAAACACGTGTTAGTAACTCTTATTAAATCTATTTTATCCCTTCACCATTTTTTCATTTATTTTTCCTTTCAACATATCGTCGGATTCATTTCCATTTTCAACTAATATATATATATATATATATATATATATATAATATATATATATATATATATATATATATTATATATATATATATATTAGTAGAAGGTTATGAAAGCGAACTCCCGCAATCGTATTTAATTAATCAATTTCTTGATTAATTCATTAAGATTAACTGATGAACATTTTTGGTGAAACTTAAGTAGGTTATCTATCTATACCTTTCTACTAAATCCGCTCTACTAACGTATTGATCACTTTATATTCATTATAACCCTGACTTATTCGGTTAATATTTTTTTAGACTGCCGATGTTGCTATTATCTCGATATTCTATTCACCGGTAAGTCATCTACTTTATGTCTCTCTCTCTCTCTCTCTCTCCTCTCTCTCTCCTCTCTCTCTCTCTCCATATATATATATATATATATATATATATATATGTGTGTGTGTGTGTGTGTGTGTGTGTGTGTGTGAGTGTGGTGTGCACGCACGCGCGTGTGTGTGCGTGTATGTTCGTGTGTGTGTGTACGAAATTTGAACGTTTTAATTTGTAAGATGAGTAAAAATTATAAGCCTTACATAAAATGCACCGAGTAAAATAAAGAATAAATTTGTAATTTTCCTTCTTACCTATTCCGTATGTATCATGGGCCTGTTTATTACTTATCCTGGACCAATCTGTTTTACAACAGGATCAGCTCACATAATCAACAGCGATAGAGTTAAGGCAGTTTCTTTAGTTGGAAATGAGCTTTCTCAGGGTTGAGAACAGAAAAAAATGATAGAAAGAGCAAGATATTTTTTACGAGTTGGAATAATCCGTTAATAAACCTAAAAATCATACATTTCTTGAAGCTGATTCTTTAATGTATCATTTTCAAAATGGATTAACACTTGTGATTAAGCTGCTTAAGCCAACATCTCCGATTTCAAAGGAAAATAGGTATGTCATCTTTCAAATATACAATCTTTCACAGTCATGATTTCATACTTTGATTAAATTAGCGAAAGCATAGTCAATAAGAAAATTATTAGATGTATTCAAATTGTAAAATCTTAATTATTTTATCATTACCAATATTTTCTCACGTTATTTATTTATTCATTTATTTATTGTGAATCTGTGACTCTTTGCATTTTGAATAACTCTATACGAACATGTATAGATAACATACGTGTGTGTACGTGTGTCATAATGTTGTTTGATGTTTAACCGCAAATTATAATGAATTTCTTTGATAATGTAGTACTTTTTCTACACACGAAACAGGGATCATTTTAAGTAGCAAAGTGTCAACCATATACAATGCTTATATTTAACTGAAAACAATACAGTAAATTACATGTGCTATAAATTGCCCATTTTTAGGCACACAAGTTAAGTACATTATTCTATCACTTGAGCTAGACTTGAAAGTGTTATTTATTTCCAATAGAATTTTAATCGAGCGTTCATTGGTAACAGAGATATACACAGAGAGCTTTTGTTTAATACCAACTTTAGTAGGATAGATGATACTTCAAGTGAAAGCGAAACTAGTACTGGCGGCCACAGACAATCGATGCTTGCAATACACAGTAGGAAAGCCCTTTGTCTGACACCGAGTGACCGCTGGGCTTCAAGGTCCGTAGTAAGATTTGACATGGACCAACAAGGGCAACAGATGAGAAGTCTTCCTTCCTTCTCCTTGGGCATAACCTTGACCCACTCCAGCAATTTCGGAGCAGGGTCATGCACTAGATTCGACATTTGTTAAGCATTGGCGCACGCATGATTTGTTAAATGGAGATGTGAGATTTCTCAAATAAGATTTCTGTGCTGAGATTTTAATTATGTACAGCCTATGCCAAACATTGTAATCCCCTTACGGTAATGTGTGTGTACGATTTGAATAAGATCAACTTGTTGATTAAAGTCTATAATCATTGAAGTTTTGAAAAATATCTTGAAAATGTCTAAATTAAAGTTGGGTTTTTTGTGGATAGCTCAAATCAATCATTCTCTCTTTTATTATATCTGTTCACGTTCGGTGAGGGTATGGAAAATCATTGATAGCCTGGAAAATGATCTTTCTCTGGTTCAGCCTAAGTATGGAAACGATAACAAACTTTGATCTGTCGTAAATAATCGATGTTTGTCATGAGCTTCAATAAATAAGTCTCTTAGTAAATTGACGCTAGAACATCATATCATGATGTAGTACTCGATGAATTATTAAATCTGTAAAAGATATTTCGTATCCATATGACATCTGTAAGAGTATTGAGAAAAAAGATTGGGGCTATTGCCTTCGAAAGACCTTTAAATGGTTTGAAAATATTGTAAGGTAAAACATATTTTGGTCCTTAATGGAAAAAATATTCTCATCACAAGGGGGTCTCTAACAATAGTCAGCAGGAGTCCGAATAAAAGTAATTTTAAATAGGTAAATTGTTTTAAATTCTAAAATAATATCTGCCATGATATTTTTCACAGCACAATAAAATGATATGCAAATCTAATCATTTTCTGTTTTGTGGATTTATTGTAAATAATAGCAATTGTCGTTTATAACAGCTTGCCGTATTTTTATTAAACTAAAATCAAACATTGGGAAAAAGTCAATGTTTAGAAAAAAAATAAGTAAGAAGGAATTTTTACACATTTTTCTTGTAATCCCGTTGTGTCTGAGATTCAAAGTTAACATCTTACGAGGCGTACTTTAGCTAGTACATATGTATCTTTCTATTTAGCTGCTATCCCTCTTGATTGCTCAGCCAGACTCAAAAGCTACAATTAGTAAGATAGTTACGTAAAGCTAAAATGAGTAAATCTTAAATTATCCGTAATGTTTTTTAGGATTACTTTTAAAGGATATAACTTGTGTTTTAATAAATAGCCTGTGATTGCTGGTAAAAAGGATTAATCAGTTACAAATTATCCCTACATTTATTAAAAAAAAAGGCAGAATTAATACGCATAGATTTATGCTATTTTCGATGGCTTTGCCAGTCTTTTCATCTCACCTCTTCTCAATGGCATTATTAAAGTGAATTAGCCCGATGAACAAGAAGATAAGGTCTCTAACGTAGTTCAAAAGCCAGCGTAGATGAATATTATCAACCAGGTAACAAAAGAGAGATTAAGAGGGTATAAAAGCTTTAGTCAACTACAGCTAAGCGGAAATCACTTCAAAGCATACAAATGACTTCCAAATCAAAAATTCAAGGGTTTGATAGCATTAGCTGCCATTTGAACGTCTTTCACACACAAAGCCGCTAAACAGAAATGAGGTCAGATGATATCAGAAAATGGCTTTATAAATACTGTTCGATCACAAATTCATTCTTTTTGACATGATTCTATCTTCTGTACTTTTATGAGTACCCTATTAGTCAAATACGACTTGGCAAGTGTGAAGGATATTGCAATCCCAGCCACTTCTCATTTCTGACTTAAAGGGGAAAAAAGAAAGAAAAGCATAATTTTCACTTCTATCAACAGGATTTGTCTTATACACAATTTTAAAACGTTTTCATATTGTGCAGTTGACTGGTTGGGAAGAAGATTAAGGTTATAACAGTGCAGATTACTACTAATATTATTTTTAATAAATCTGTAATTACATAATGGACAATGACAAAAATATTTTGTGATTCGTTAACATCTAGGCATGAAATAAGCCTAGACAGATCTACATGCCGTTAAGTCAATCATTCGAATCCCCTTTATTAGCGAATAATGATTATGAATCTAAAATTTGAACTTTTGTTTTCATCCTATATCATCCTATATATTTATTTACTTGTGCTGCATTTATTTATTTAAAAATCTAATTTTCATGTAATGTGTCCTTTTCTTACACACACACACACACACACACACACACACACACACACACACACATACATATATATATATATATTATATATATATATATATATATATATATATATAATAAAAAACGCTAAACAAAACCACCCTTTTTATTATCTTAAAATCTTAACATTTTGACCGTCTTGACATGAAAGTAATAGTAACGAGATATTAAATCCATAATATATATATTTGATTGTAAATCTGCTCTGCTATTTTAGCATTGAGCACCTTTATATATATATAGCACTTTTCTCATTCGTTCTCTATTGATTATATATATATAAATATATATATATATGTGTGTGTTTGTGTGTTTGTTTGTGTGTGTGTTTATCCCTTGTGTACCTACAAATTTGAATCTTGTTTTATGTGACTGGTTACTTTAATTCTTTGACATAATGACCACCCACCCACCCACACACACACAAACATAACAATTCAATAATTAACACTAGATTTCCTTTGTGCTTAGATTTTTGGTCAGCTGCTTTTTACTTACAATTTCTCTAACTGCAACGAGTCATTTAAATGAGTTTCAATATAATTAAAGTGATTTTCGTTGTATCAAAGAATTCAAATGCCAAAATTGATTCGAGTTGTTTGGTGTGGATTCACTGCTTTTAATGTCCCTTGTAATTAGTGTTTCGATTCTAATTACGTTTGATCTAGTATTAATTAAAGAGGACTATTTCAGAATTTTAAACTTTGATTAATAACTATCTTGTTCCATGCTCCTTTATTGAAGTATTTTTTAATCAAGTGCGTCTTATGGTAACGTTATCCACGTGTTCTATTATAAATATACTAGCTGAAGTACATGTCGACTCCCGATAAGAAGTAAATACTTTGATTGCAGCTCGATATATTACAATGTTGTGGCAAGTTAAACATTGTCTCCTAACGTTTATAAACATTTAATATTATTAGTTAAGGTAAGTCACTGTAACAGAACATGAAATTTCCAAATATAATTTTCATATTATATTATGAAGTTAATATTGCTCAGCGAAAATTTGCATGGATTTTTATAATTGTTAAGATATGATTTTTATAGCTGTTAAGATATGAATCGATTGCAACATTTTTTATCTGAATTTCTAGTCCTAACTAAGCAATATTACCAGTAATTATTACTCATTTCGATCTTGAAGAAGTGCCTATAAATCTTGTATGAATAATTATTTTCGTGTGACAAATAACTTTTTTTGACGTTAACTTAAATGCCCACGTATTATTGTTTATTTTTAGAGACTTCCTCCCGATAAGATAATATTTTCATCGTAGGCAAGAGAAATTCTAGTATCATTGATGGTTGTGTGCATGAATTGTAGAACAGAACATTTACACAAAATCACACACTCTTCTTCTAGGTAATATTTAAATTTATACAAATATATGTAAAAATTCTAATAGTATATCTCCGAGAAAATAAATAAAATCATGGGGTAAAACTAATAATATTAGTAAAGATATTCCATATAGAAATTAAACCATTAGTTGTTGATAAAGATGGCATAGAAATCAGAAATTGGTGATGGTAGAATAATTTCTTAATTTTTGCAGCATTATTGACTAAAGTGGTTACGATGTTATCCAGAAGAGACAACTTGCTTAGGTGTAGGGTGTGGGAGTTCCATGATTGAAAAGAATCATTAATATATCAGAAACTGTCAGATAACTAAAACTTTTGTTTTTGTTGTATAATTTGCTAACACAACATTTTGGATGATCTTTTAACTTATTTAGAAAGAACAAGAAAGGAATGGTGACAAAATATAGTTACTAAAGGGAATGATGAAAGAAGATGATCACTAAAAGGTTCTGTGTATCAATCTATTGTAGCATTGCTAGATACATCAAGTACCCATGGCATTCCAAATAATGACTTGAAGAGAGTTTTCTCTAATAATCACTTCACCAAGTAAAGACACATTTTACTGTTGAAATATTTACACGCCTCACATATAAAAATGTTTAACAAGTTGATTTATGCCGCTTCCTAAATTGTTAATCATGTTCTAAATTAATTATATGGATCTCGTCCCTCGAAAGTATGCACCCTTCTCTCTTCAAATTGTTCAACCTAAGATGTGGTCATAGTTTCATGTTCCCCGAGCAAGAACGTTTCTACTTTGGCATGGAATAAAGTCTTTAGTCCTGCAGTTTATCAGTGGTAGTGCTAAATTCAAATACACTCCATGAAAATTGTTAAAACTGCACTCCACACAAAAATAGGAAACTTCATGGATGTTCTAATGTTGCTTATCCAATTTCAATAAAATGTTCAGTACTTATTCATTTATGAATAAATAGAGTATTTTGCAAGAAAACGTTAGAAAAGTATTTTCTAAAGGATACAATTTAAAAAAGACATTGATCCCTTGGTATTTAAAAACATATATTCTGGGTTTACTCAAATATATTGTATTCACAGAACCCCGATGCCATTCCGCAGTTTCATATTCTGATGTTCACATACACCGCCTCTGTCTTTAGCCAGACTATATATAAGAAGTTTAATTCTTCCTTTTCTGGTATCTTCAATTCGTTTTATTCTTTTAGAAGAGCAGTGGCAGAAAAACTAGTATCATTGTAGCATATGTGAGTTCAGTCTTCACTTTATTCTATACAAATTTAATATTGAACTAGATTAATTCAAGCTTTATCTAGAATTTGTCTTACATCAATAAAATAATGTTGTTCCACATTATTCTCATATATATCATTGTATCTTTTGCGCTGGTTTATCTTGTATTCAAATTTTAGAGTACTATGTTCTGTAAGTATGAAATTGAAACAAGTCATCATATCTGGTGGATTCTCGGTTCAGGGACAAAGAAAATCAAATTTAAATAATAACATTGAACTTAAACGAATCACGCACAGATTATTTGTGGGTGACGAATGGTGAGTGACAATTGGTGGGTCATTAGATAGATATGAACAAATATCAGTAATTTTCCGGTTGCAGCTTTGAGAAGGTAACAACTTTGTTAACGATTCTCGTTTGAACAAAGCAATCGCTATTCTCTGATCTCTATCAAAATCGATAACATTCTGATGCCAATACAAAAATTCTGCAATTGCACCTCACCATCTCGCCACACAACCATGACATAGGAATTAACATGCACGGAAAGAGACACTGATTCTAGCCTCGGCTTGAATGTTGATAAATATTCATATCTACAATGCCATCTTTTTTATGTTGGATACTTGGATTACTTCCAATAAACTATGATATGTGAAATTAGGTAGGCGAATCCTTTCGCTGAATTCTTTTATCGTTAACGTAAAAAGCATGTTTTCACGATGTGCACGATAGAAACCAGATATATCAAAGAGTAATACAATTTGTTTTTATATCTGATTGGGATATATGAACAGATAGTTACGATAAATAGTACACATAACCTTGTAAGCTACGTAGATATAGAGATAAACAAGGTTATGCTAAAATGAAACTGCAACGAATATATACGATGTATTGAGAGAGAGAGAGAGAGAGAGAGAGAGAGATAGAGAGAGAGAGAGAGAGTGAGGGAGGGGAAGAGAGTGGGGGTATGGAGAGGGAGAGAGAGAGAGAGAGAGAGGGGTTATAAAATGTTACTTCAAGACATTTTGTAATTGGGTGATAGGTAGGCATTGAAAAAAAGAAGAGAAACTTAAAGTCGGCTCCGGAATAAAAAAAAACAAAACAAAACAATGCTGCATTTCATAAAATCACTAGTTGATATTGGTTTGTGATAAATATTATCACATGAACGTTATTTCAAAGCAATAA
This sequence comes from Doryteuthis pealeii, assembly GCA_023376005.1. Classification (NCBI taxonomy): domain Eukaryota; kingdom Metazoa; phylum Mollusca; class Cephalopoda; order Myopsida; family Loliginidae; genus Doryteuthis; species Doryteuthis pealeii. The sequence continues at coordinate 55,834,296 of CM042140.1, forward strand.
TGAATATAAGTGGCTATGTTCAAAATGCTTGTATTCTAGTTAAAGCCTAACATGGTGCATAATCTGATATATATATATATATATATATATATATATATATATATATATATATATATATATATATATATATATATATATATACTTCCATCTAGAGCGCCATGCCCTAAAAAGTTCCATTGTATACCCGTGTGATATTTGATAGAAAGAAATAACATAATTCGCCGCTAATATTTATAATAAAGTGAAATATTTTTGTATTTCAGAGTAACCTCATTATATCTTTCTATGTGGCCAGATATAGCGTTTTTACTCTAAATTGACATCTGGTGACCTCAAGCAAATTCGGAGGTCAGCACCAAGTCCCCAAGTTCACTCTGAAATCAGTTTACCTTTATAGACAAATTTTCAATCCTCAGGGTTCAACCATCAGATGCATACGACTAAGCAAAGATTTGCTGTAATCAACTAATCAAAAAGCAAGAGGAAAATATATATCAAATAGCATCGTTATCACGAACGGCTATAAACATAAAACTAGTTTCATTGGAAAATGAGAAAATACAGTAAAACGAAATAATGAAAATGAAATAATATCAACTTAGCAATAAAAACTGTATAATATTGTAAATACTTCATATTACTTTAGCTTCAAGAACTACCATTACTGCCAACACGACGATTATTTTCATAGAAATTCTACTACTACTACTACTACTACTACTACTACTACTATAATAATAATATAATAATAATAATAATAATAATATAATAATATAATAAAATAATAATAATAATAATAATAATAATTTAGTCTAAAAGAAGCAAGAAAACTGATAAGGAATGAGTTGTTCGTCAATGCCTAACTTTAGCGAATTCCTTCGTATAACCTCAATAAAGATAGGTCAGCATTTGTTTGGCAAAGAGGAAAAGACCTCAAGACGATCAGGAAGAAACGTGCTTTAAGACTGAAAGGGAGTATTTGATTTCCGTGTATAAATTTAATGATTCGCATTAAACGGATCGTCCTGCGGCAAGAGAAAGGCAATGATGAACGGTGCGGTCGGATTGATGCTAAGTCCGCTCCTCAGGGTGTAAATATTGACTAAAAGATTCTGTCAGCTTTGAACCTATTTCATTTCTAATAACACGTAGCTGAGGTTTTTTTTCTTTTCTAGTGATTTCTAACGAGAACGAAAAAGAAATTAAATAAAACATGCAGTTGAAAATGTTTTTACCTCCCCTATCAACTCCAAAATGATGGGATTGCACATCCAGTTTAAAAATGAGTTATGTTATTATATATTTGTAATTTTACTAATTAAGTTACATTAATCTATTCAAATATGTTATACTTGATGACGTACCAGCCGTTGCCGGATCACAGTTGCTTGTCTTATAATTATTTTGCCAATTATAAATTTTAGGGCTAAAAACTGTAATTCTTACTATAAGAGAAAAGTCTGCTTAACAAAAAGAAAAAAAGAAACAAATCAAAAGCTAACATAAAAAACAAAAGGAAAAGCGTTTTATCAATAATATTCTATAATATCTAAATTAATTTAGGATTATTTGAGAAACATGCAGATATTTTTTTAAATGTATAGATTACAATTATATTTTTCAGATACGTTGGTAATCCTAATTGAGACATAACTATGGAATTAAATGTCAATTTGAATAGCTATATATAAATATAATTGATTATTCTTAATAAAATGTAAATAATTATTTTGTAAGACAAATAATTCCTTATTATTTTTTCTGTATAATTAGTTACGTCTTGTAGATTATTGTTTATATTTAGAGGCAACCTTGGAAGGAAAACTCTCCACACTCTGAAATGAAGTCATTTACGTTAAAACTTTTCTTTGGTTCCAATAAGTATGCACTATAAAAGATTTTCACAGTTTGGAGAGAAGAGAAACATACAATTATTCCCAATTATCAATAGGTATAAATTGCTAATTGCTTCATAAGGTTATCATAATAGAAATAAAAATACTTCTTTGATCTGAGAAGATCTGTGTTTTTTTACTGTAATTCAAGACTATAATGAGTTTGAATAAACAAAATTCAAATTGCTCTGTTAATGTGATGATGACAAAAGTTTTATAAGATCTAAAAGAAGGTTCTCATTGATGATATGTGATATATATGATAAAAGACAAATGTTTATTTTAGAATTTAAGAGATTCCGCTGATTATGCATCATTTCGTTTCGTACCATAAAAAACGTTTCATTGAAACATTAAATTTTATATATATATATATATATATATATATATATATATATATATGTGTGTGTGTGTGTGTGTGTGTGTGTGTGTGTGTGTGTGTGAAGAAAAGGAAGTGAATCCGACGGTATGTAGTATATTAGGAAAATTGAAAAAACACAAGTTTAAATAAGTTGAGTGGTAAGTTTATTGGCCGACGCTGCAGTGTTCCGATCTATTAATTAGATCATCTTCAGGGCATTTGTTGGTATATGGAAGGTGATAAAAACTTTTTTTATCACAGAATAATGAGAAAAGCAAGTGATAGTCCTTGGTTATTAGTTCAAAATGTGAAGTCTGAAGAAAAGACGCTGAAAAAAGTGGACGGTTTGAAATATGACGTCAAATATTCTCTTTTACGGTGTGAGTATGAGAGTGTGTGAGTGTGTGTATCAAAAAAAGACATTATGCATTTTTAGGTGTTGTGTGTGTGTGGTTGCGCGTGTGTGTATAAATCTTTTGCGATAAACGACATCGAAACAAAGTGTGTGTGTGTGTGTGTGTGTGTGTGTGTTTTCATTAAGAAAAGTTGTTTGTTTCAAGTGGCGAAAAAATATTCTTTTAACCTTTGAGTTCCTGTATGCGTTTATTATGTAAGGGGTTAGGGGGAAAAATATATCTACGTGTGTCAAATGAAAATTTTTAGTAAGTGAAGAGAAAAAAGGGGGTGGGGTAAAAACATTATAGTAAGAATTGAGTATTTAACGTTTTTAATTATTGTTGTTTTATTATTGTAACCGATTATATGATGATTTTTATTATTATTACAATTATGTACTAGTGATTGATTAGTATGGTGATTTATTATTATTATTATTATTATTATTATTATTATTATTATTATTGTTATTATTATTATTATTATTATTATTATTATTATTATTACAATTGTGTACTAGTGATTATTTATACAAATAATATCAGTGTAATTATAATTATGTGAAAATAATTATTGGTTAATAAAAACTGTATGTTTATGATTACTATTTTTATTTGTAGTTATATTATAATTGTGCATATATTAATTGTTTGGTATGCATTTACACGTTTGGTATCCACATACACGGGTAACCATGTACATGTGCATATATGATACATACGGGGTGAGATCTATTATGGTGGGTTCCCGTGGAAAAATATGAATGTATGTGGGTGATGAAAAAAGTGAATGGTGTCATTGGGGAGTATATGTGTGTGGGGATTTTTGAGGAGAAACATTATTATATATTATTATTATTAAAAATATATGATTATTGTTGAATAGGTTGGTTTAATAGGTAAAGTGCAATAATTTATTGTGTGTTGAGAGATCAAAGGAAAATATCGTGTTACCAGATAAGTGTGTATTTTGAGAAAAAGAAATTGTTGGTGGTCATTCAGTAATAATTGAAGGGGGTTAATATGTAGAAGATAAAATGAGATATTGTTAGATGTAAGGAATTTTATAATTCTTGAGAACAATCTTGAACAGGTAAGGCGATAAAAGGAAACATCCGGGTCTATGTTTAATTCTACGATTTTTCTTTCGTTTTTATTGTGAATTATAACTAACAATTTGGATTCTTTAAAATTGAACGAATGGTTAGTTTCTGAGATGTGTTTTGTAAGTGCGTTGTTCATTTGACCATTTCTGATATCTCTCTTGTGTTCTCGGATTCGCTGGTCAATATGACTGGACGTCTCTCCTATGTATTGTTTGTTGCAATCCAAAAATTGGATGGTGTATACACCGGTATCAAACCTTGTGTGAGTGCTGTTTTTTGATTATTAATAATATTTTTTTATTGTTTTGGAGGAGTTTGATACCGTTTCTATTCCTAAATTATTTAGGTTTCTTTCGATAATGGTTGTAGCTAAGTTGTTCGGGAGAATGATGTATCTATTTAGTTAGTTGTTGGTTGGTGCATTGTTTGTTGGATTGGAGGGGAGGTGTTTACGGTTATGGACTTTGATGGCTTTCTTTTTGGCACGTTGGATGAAAGGTTGAGGGTATTGTAATTGTGTAAAAGATTTATCTATATATTCAAATTCTTCATCTAGAAATTTATTGGTACAGATTCTAAGGGCTCTTGAATAGAAACCTATAACTAAACCACTTTTGATTTTGGTGTTGTGATGTGAGTAGAAATGGATATGGTCATTCTTATTGGTGGGTTTGTGGTAGACTTTAAGTACACACACACACACACACACACACACACCATATATATATATATATATATATATATATGTATATATATATATATATATATATACTAGCAAAAGTACCCGGTCAATGACCGGACGAAACATTTTTAGGAACACCCCCTGGTGTTCCTAAAAATAAAATTTAAAAAATTCACCGAAAATGTATGTATTACAGTGTTTATTTTGGGGAAATTGTTTTTAAACATTGAAGATATGGTTTTTAATGTAATCCTGAATTTCTGAGTGTTTTGAAACAATCTTATGTCATGATATTAACATTTTTTTAGTAGAATTCAGAATTCATGTTTTTTTTTTACTAAAACTAAAACTAAATCCGTATAGAAACTAATTAAAATCTTCTGATATAATTATTCAGACTATTATCTTTATAGAAAAGAAAATTAAAAAAACGTTTTTTATCTATTTATTTCTTTCAGATTTCATAAAATATAATAGGAGGGGGGGAGACCTCGTAAAAAATATTCTTTATTTATTTATATATATATATTATTTATTCATATATATATATATTTATGTATTCATTCATTTATTTTTATATATATTTATCTATATATATATATATATTTACATATATTTATATATTTATTTATATATTTATTTATATATTATTTTATCTATATATATAATATTTATTCCTCTATATATGCATTTATATATTTATCTATTTATGTATTTATATAAAAATATTTATTCATTTTATTTTTTTTTTAAATAGAACCTAAACCAATTTGCTATTTCATATTAATAAGAGGAGAGAAAAAACAATATTATGCAAGGATATTGTTTAAATACTCATTTTGGTTTGACTAAAACAACAATTTTATTTAGAAAATCACTATAATGACTTTATTAACAAAATCAAAAAATTAACCAGCAACAAATCATGCATACGTATAATTTCTATTTAAAAAAATAAAAATAAATATATTTATATAAATAAATAAATATACAAATGCATATATAGATGATTAAATGTTATATATATATAAATGAATAAATATATAAATATATATATATATAAATAAAGAAATATATAAATACATATATAAATGAATAAATATATATATAAATAAATAATATATATATGAATAAATAAATAAATAAATAAATAAAATCCCTCATGCTTTGATAATTTAGAATTCCACAAAACTTCTCTCCGTGTCAAAATCTGTTCGCTTGTGATATGACGTCATTAACGGTCTTTCTCGGTCGCGTCTTTTTTTTAAAAAGTTCTTTTTCGAATTTTTCAAAAATCCTCCGCTTTTTCCAACGAATTTCATTTCAAATAAGGATTTACTCTGAGGAAGGTCTAATTTTCTTTGTGTGCGGAACATTTCTACATTTTTTCTATTATTATTTCATTTGATTTGGATATTTAAAAATAATAATAGTTTAAATAATGTACACATGGATAAACTGCTGACCAAAACACGTGTAAGTAAAATTGATTAAAATATCCTATATTATCCATTCTATACTTTCTTTCCTTTATTCACTTTTTCAACATATATATATATATATATATATATATATATATATATATATATATATATGTATGAGTGTGTATGTGTATTGTGTGTGTGTGTGTGTGTGTGTGTGTGTGAGAGAGAGAGAGAGAGAGAGAGAGAAGAGAGAGAGAGAGAGAGAGAGAGCAGTAAAGAAATTTTAATCTGATGGAATAAATTAGATATTTGAAATATCAGTGCTTGGCCAGTTATTCTTCCCGCTGTGGTACGATACAGCACAGTAAAACATGGAAGAGGTAATTAACAAGGAGATGGGTAACCCCAAGTAACTACTACTGCTTTGAGAAATACAATGAAGAAGAATAATTCCCCACAGTACACCCACGATCTACTAGGTCATGGTTTAAATAAGAATCTATTGCTAAGAATAGCAGTTTGAAAATCAAACGAGAAAAAATAAGAAAATAGAAAGCAATACAAATAGCTTATTTACTTCCGGTGTAAATCCTGTAACATCCGTTCGGATTTTTCAGTCCCGGAGATAAAGGATTATTAAGAGAACCAATGATTTATTGTTTGTCTAATTGTGCTACTTTCATTGTCAGCCACTCGATCGTATTCACTTCTCTCGATATTTGCTTACATTCAGATTGTTGATATCCAGTGAGATGTATTACAAACACCGGTAGAAGGGGCGAGGCAGAAAGAATCGAGTATTAAGCTAGTCTTAGTATTTCGGTTGAGTGAAGCCAAGTAATTAGAATAGATTGGAAGGACATAAATTTGCTTCTAATCCTGGTTAAATGACACTTGAGTTTAGATCTTTGAATTCCTATGTTGGAATCACTACGGTGCTTTATTTGCTGGTTTGTATTTTCCACGTGCTGGGGACTTCCGAGATAACCTAGCGTATTGTATCTTATGCAAATATATTACAGCATAAACTGTTAAGTATTTGACAAGTGTTCCTGGAAGGAGAAATTCTTAGGGCATTAAACTTTCACAAAATTTAGAATTTTGTCTAAGGTTCTAAAGTGAAAAAGTGGGAAAATAACCTTTTCATAATAAAAATAATATTTATTCCAGTGAATTTCAGTATTTAAATATCTTCAAGTGAATATAAGCATTTGAATATCATTATTTATTGAACAAGAAATTCTGGTTCACAAATTTGGACATAGAATTTTAGACATTTGAAAAACACTCTAGATTAATAACACTGGGCAATACAATTTTCGTTGAAATGGAGCTGACACGTGTGTTTGACTATTTTGTTTTTACCTCTGAATCAGAGAATGATCCCAGTTTTTTCTATTTTACATCAACTTTTTGATTATCACAGTTTTTCTATATCACATCAACTTCGATTTTTCACAAAATCTATGACAATTCAGCATCTAACAAAATTTGTGCTTATTATATGGAATGTTTTTAAAAATGAGATATAATGGAAAATAATGAAACATTAATTAAAGATTTTTCTAATTAGATATTCGTTAATGTTTTTCCAACCATTTTCTCTGTGTATTATGTTTCTACATGTTGTGGATGACCACAGCTTTCTTTATCCATAGACTTTGCTCTATGTGAAGGATTGTAAATTATTTTTCATTACATTCTCCACAGTATTGGTTTATCAAGAGACCATCTCTAGTTAGCTGGCCGTTTACTTTTAGAATGTTTCCACTATTTGATTGGAATTATTTTAAATCTGGGTTACTCAACGTTCTCCTCATCAAAATCAAATCGGTATGTGGACACCGGTTTTAATACCGACTATTCGACTCCTACAAGAATTCACCAAAACCCAGCTAGACACACAACCCCAAGTAATATACATAGCCAATCAAAAAACAAGAAGCTGCCCAACTAATACACTTGTTATGACGGACACAAAACATAATAAACACAATAATAGAAGCTTTCGAAATTATGCGAAGCAAATTTGAAAGACTTGTCAATTTAGAAATGACCCACATAGACAAGTTGTAAATCCAAGTAGGCACAAATTCAGTATACAGGTATTTGAACTACTGAACAAATGCCTTAACGTTTGCCCCAGTCCACTACACTTCAACAACCTCACACTGGAAAACGCTGGGAAATTATTCATCAGAAGAATTTGACTGAGAGCCCATTTTGCGTTCTCAGATTACGAACCAACCATTCTGGACCTACTAAAAGAAAAAGACAACTCATTCAATCCTAACAACATGGTCACAACCATCCAAACATTTGAAATGGCAGTAAAAAAAGACATTTAAAAAACACACAAAAAACACACCTCACGAAAACCTAAGAAAAATATAAGGTGAATCTCTAATAGAAGCCTCCAACAGAGAGGATCTGATTATTATACAAGCGGATAAAGTCGAAGCAACATAGATCTGGGGTATCGAGGAATATCTAATAAAACTGACAACCAGCGAAAAAACAAGGAATTCTACCATGATCTTCCAACTGATCCTTGAAGATCATCAGAATACCATTGTAAATTCCTTGAATGATATGTTCGGAAAAAATCTAATCGACAAGGAAACATTAGAGATAATAAAACACAGCAACGCAAAACCTGTTAGCTTCTATCTGTTTCCGAAAAGACACAAAAACAACCCTGGAAGACCAGTAATTTCTTCAATCAACTGTCACATGACAAAACTATCAAAATACGTAGACAACTATATATAACCACTAACCGAGGAAATAAAGTCCTACATGCGTGATACAACAGTCGACAAACAAAATTAATAACTTCAAACAATAACACAGGAAGCGATTGTAGTCACAATAGATGTTCAATCTCTATACTCTAACATCAAATAAAAGCACTCCCACGGAAGTAATAATAACACTAATGCAAAACATTCTAACATTAAACAATTTTAAGTTTAATGGTCGAAACTTCATACAAACAAAAGTTTACGCGGATATACAGATAATTAAATAGTGTTCATTTATATGCCCTTCACTTGGTGATGATGATGAGTTGCATTGCATCGCGTTTTACTGGCATATTTATTAGACACTCAGTACTTTGGATTTTTCTTGTTATACTCATACTTTATTTTTTAACTTTTTTACTTATTACTTGTGCCGTTTTCCTTATTTCCCATTTTTTTTTCGGTGGGTTTTGGTTTGTGTTTTTGGTTTCCCATATATTTTTGAGCGTGTAGCGCTGTGTCCGTATTATATATATATATATATATATATATATATATATATATATATATTCTTTTGACCAAGTATATATATAACCGTTAGGATTATCTAAATCTAAAATGTAAAAAGTGCTCAATACCTAAGTAGAGCAAATATTAAAGTTAAACATAATGAGTCAGCTATAATTTAGAAATAAATGATAAAAAATGTTAATTTTTTTCTTCTTTCATTTTTTTAATTGTTTGTTGGTTTGTCTTTATTTTAATTGTTTGTTTGGTTTATGGTAATTTTGTAATAAAAGTACGATTGCTCTAAGACTTCTTTTTAGTTTGATTCTTGCCCTGATGAGCTACTAAACAAAACTATTAGTAGGTATATCTGACTCATTAGGTTTAACCTTTCATATATATATATATATATATATATATATATATATATATATATATATCTTAACACCATTTTGAAGTGATGAATAAGATATTTACTTTCTATTGACAAAGCTGGAACCCCGCATCAAATAAAGGTTCTTAAATCACACTTTTACTTTCAAACATATTATCACCTCGAACAGTTCAGACGACATGTTCCAGGGGCTTTTGATTTCCTTTACGGCCAGATATGTATGCATATCAAAATTGTGAAGTGTTTTCATATGCTGATAGTAGAGAAACTTTAACACTAAAATATCCAGAATTAAAAAAAAAGAAACTGTAACGTGACATTTTTCAATGTCTTGCCTTATTTTAATTCATCTTTAGATTTTAACTAAATAAGTTTGTTTTTTTACGAAAAATAAAGTGGAAAAAATTATGAAAGTGACAGAAGAATAGAAAATATTGGCGCTTGATCGTATTTTTTCTTTTGTACAATTCCATCAAATTCAGAATTTTATTCTGGCTTTGCCATAGATCAGTAATAGATATTTTTCCCTACGAAAGAAATCAGTGGACTGGAGATGATGTGGCTAAAGACTAGCGGCAAAGTATTGATCAAATATAATGGTGTCGTTTTGAGGGCTAATTTGGCATCCGATAATAATTGTACTGCTCCGTTTCTCCTTTATTTGACTGATGCATTTGCCAGAAGGTGAAACATTATTTTTAAAAGAAGGGGAATGAAATGGGAAAAAAAGAGGAGATAGTCACCGACGTATAGAAGAGAGAAAAATAGAAAGATATATATTTAAAATATCGGGAAAAATTTTTTTAATGAAGATAAATAGATAAAACCTAGTATTGATAGGTGGGAAAGAAGAGCAACAAAATAAATGGGGCTGGAAGGATAAGATGTTGCTGAAATTAAGAGAAATTCCAAAGAAAGAGAAAAGGAGATAAATCTAAGAAAATATGAGGCAAATGAAGGCGGTAATAATGAAAAATATTTGAAGGAAAAGATAGGTGCAAGAAAACAAGAAATACGTAATACAAACATAAAAAAGTAAGTAGAAGGAGAGACAGAGAGACAGACAGACAGAGACTGAGAGACACAGAGAGATACAGAGAGACAGTGAGATATGGAGAGAGAAAGAGAGAGAGAGAGAGAGAGAGAGAGAGAGAGAGAGAGAGAGAGAGGGAGGGAATAAAATAAAAGAAAATCCAATATTACCCATTAATAAGTACATCCATACCATTTTTCTTCTAAACCAAATATAGCTGGATTTTATAGGAGTATTGTGCAAACTAAACAAATTATTATTATATATTATATATTACCACGACTTGCAGCATTAAGAACTGCAACCCAATATATATATATATATATATATATATATATATATATATATATATATATATATATATATATATATATATATATATATATATATATATATATATATATATGCTTGGTAACTACAAATTTAATGGATTGTAAGGAAATTCAACAGACACAGAAATTACAATACTGGCGACAGATTCCACTCAAAATAACCAACATTAGCGTTGATCACAGCCTCAATCCTGCCCCGGAACCTGAAGCAAGATGATGTTACAGTTTCCCTGGGAAGGGTCTCAAAAAACTATCAATTCTTTTGATTCACTGGGCTTTTGTAGTACTGGCACGGTGATTGGTGTCTTTCTCAACAGCACCCCATATATAATAATCCATGGGATTGAGATCTGGGTAGTTCAGAGGCCAAACATTGGGACTGGTGTAGTCGTAAAATTTCGCAGACAACCATTTTTTACATTTCACAGAGGTGTGTCAGATGGCCGAATCATGCTGCCATACATATGACCTACCATTGGCTACCCTTGTTATCCAGGGCTTGATTAAAGTGTTTAGCAACTCCACTTAGGCATCGGAATTCAACCTCTCTTAAAAAATGCGGAGGCATCACATCACCCTCAGAGGACACATGTCCGAAAACCATCACAGTTTGGGGAAATCTAATCCACATGTCACGAGGAGTGTCCTTTGGACTACATTGGACATTATTCTGCGTGTTGTGCTTTTGATCTTGGCAAAGGTGTTCTCATCGAAAAAGAAGCAGATTGTTTGTGGTTCTGCAGGATGCTCACTTTGCTCAGAAGAAGTTTCTTCACCTTTGTCAGAGAATTTTCAAGGGCATTTTCTAGGAGAAGTTGACTTCTGTGACGCTTGTATGAGTAGTAGCGAAGGACTTCATTGAGTGCAAGCATGATGGTAGAGGCTGAAACATTCAATTCACATGACAAAGCCTGAATTACAATGCCAGGGTCCTCCAACCCCTTTTCTGCAGATTTTCGAGGAATTCTGCTGTACGATTACCATCAGATCGTCTGTTATGTTGCTTTCTTTTAGCTACAGCCTCGTAGACTTCATTGCAATTTTCCAGTCATGCCTGATTGTTTTTACAGTGTTCAGGAAGCACTGGTCAGCAACATAATCTCCTTATTTTGATGGCCGGTGCAGATCATCATGATACAAGTTATTCCCTTCCATGATTCACTTGGGTTTCAGTCATCCATTCTATTTGACGTCACGTATATGAATGAAGAGGTGTCCAACGCTTTTAAAAGTGATCGGCGCAGTGTTAAGTTAAGCTTTCAAACCGTATGTCTCTTACGACTGAATAGTAGGAGCAGAAATTATTATATGAGAATTATGGTTGAAATTGCGTGCTTCTATTGCTGGTCGGACGTGGTTGACCGATTTTGCTCTCGTTAGTTAGGTATACGGGTGAATAGTGGTGTTGGTGTGATAGTGTTGTGTGTTTTGTGGTGTGGTATTGTATGTAAGGTTGAGTGTGCATATTGTTTAAATTTATGTTTACTGCTCAAGGTATGTGAGGTGAGTGCTTTTAGTACGATTATGGGAGTGTTGTACATTTGTTGTTTTTAGTCTGGTGTTGGTGAGGGAGTGTTATCGTATTGTTTTTCTTAGATTATATACGTTGTGACTTCTGTGATTTCGTTGTTGCGTGGTTGTGTATACTTTATATAATGATGATGAGCTTGGTATCTTCTCCAGTCGACATAAGATTTCAACGATTTGTATATAGTTATGTAGTATTGGGGATGGTAAGATGCAGATAGACGTTATTGAGTTGGGTTTGCCTTTGTTTCATATATATTAAATCGCTAGTTCGCAGTTGTATATGTCGTACGTGTGATGGTGACATAAGTGGTTAGGAATATGTAGAGAGCTATTTGGACAGCAGTTGCCGATCATGATTATAACTGAGTGAGATGAGTTCGTGTAGAGCTCACATGAAGTAGGTGGTGTGAGCACAACTGTAGAGGAAGAATTGATAACGACGATTTATAGGACGTTGATTGTGTCGATAACTTAAGTTGAGTATACGTAGAAATCGATCTGATCATGATGCTATTCTAGACTTCAGATAGACGAATAGATAGGATTTGTATTTGTTCGTGGAGACTTATATACGTAAAGTTACGCGAGCGTTTTGTTATTTGAGATGTTGTTCGAGAGAATGAGATGCTCAGTTTGATAGATTACTATGTATTAGCGCGTGATGTCCTCAGTATTAGATTAAGGTGATGTGTGAGTTGTTTTTTTATTAAAGAGATGCTTCTGTCGTCAATATTGTAATGGTGTGGGTGTTAGATGAAGTGATGATGAGAGTTATAATTGACGAGATAGGATGATTTTTCGAGTGGTGATAGTTGATTTGTGTGTTGATGAGGAAGTCATTGTTCGGTGTGTATGTCTTAGGCTGTTGTATTTTGAAGACGATGGCGATTTGGCTAGGGTGAAGTGGAATAAGATATTACAGTGTTTAATTGTAGGATGGCGAGAAGAACGCATGGATAGGTATAGTTTCTTCGTTGTTATGTGTGCTTTGATCATGGTCTAGCTCGGAGTTGCGTGATGTGCTCAGGTGTTTCTTGAGTGTCTTAGAGCAGTGTGCATGTTATGAGCACCCATATGTGGGAGTGCTCGTTCGGTTGTAGTTATCTCTGATATTTGTTGACGAGTGTGCGCGTCGAGAGGATACTATATGGCTCGTGAATTCACAATTTTGCTGCTGCGGAGTGAAATGACCGACGTCAATAGTGACTTAATGATGGTGTCCGGAAGGCGTTGAGTGCTGCTTATGTGTGTATTTATGTGTTTGTTTGTTGTGAGGTAATATTTGTGTGGTTTGTCTTGCTTTTCCTTAGGCGCAGTTGCTTAGTTTGTTCATTTGTGGGTGTCTCTTCTTTGTGCTAGTATTACGTGGTTGATATTTAATAGTGTAGATCATCTAGTGTGCTGTGGCGGACGACAGGTAGTTGTGAACTTGAGATTCTGAGTTATATAGGCTTTACGAGGATTTTATCTTGTTTATTCAGATGTTCGGTTATGGTGTCTGTTATTGATGAGATAGGTGTTCATGTGGTGTATTTTGTTCATTTGGTGGGTGAGTAAGGTTTCTTAATAGGGAGGTTTTCAACGATAATGAGTGTGTTTTGGTTGAAATTGTGTTCGTATAGAGAGTATCGAGGTTCTTGATTGATCAGGGTAGCGTAGCGACGTTTATAGATATTTAAATTTGTTATACGTGTATATTTATTAGGAGCGTTTCATCGGGTCATTGAGCAGTAATTCTATTGTATATGTGTTGGTGTATGTTCAATTAATTTGAATTAATTGGTATTTGTGCAGAATATGATTAGATGTGATGTGAAGAGAGTTCATTTAGGTATTTAGGTATGTAGTATTGATTATCATGTAGCTTTGTTAGAGATATAAGCTGTGTCGAGAATGATTATATACTTGTGAGTTGCGTTGCGACAGATTATTGATTCTTCTAGATATCGTTGTTCATAAGCTTTATGTGGAATTTCTTGGACGAATATTGTTGTGTGAGTTGCTTATACTTAAATATTTGTGATTTGGATTCTAATAGGTGGAGTAGTGTGAGTTGAATTCATATGATAAGAGTCGATAATAGTGAGTGGAAGTAGGAATTGATTGGTGGTTTGTGGTAGTGCTGTTGTGTTTAGTTCGTGCTCTTATTTATAGGTTGTCTAAGGACAGGGGAGTGGCGTTAGTGCATGTTTTTTAACGATAGTTGTTAGATGGATAGAGCTGTGTGATGAGGTGATTTTTGAATTGTACGAGTTAAGTTATATAGAGTGGACGAGTGTAACAGTTGTTGAGTCGTTGATTCATATAGATATATATGTTCTTGAGGTATAAGTACACGTGAGTTGCAGTAGATTTATAGTAAAATTGTCAGAGTTCAGATCCTATCAATTAATCCTGATGTGTGATAGACGATGTGTTAGCGGTGGGTTAGTTTGTTGTAGATTATTGTCTTTTCGATGATAGCTCATATTTTAGTCGTATTATTCTCGGTGCTCGTGAATGTGTGAATTCTGGATTGGTGGAGATGAGAGCTCGCTCGGATTATAAGAGATGTTGTTGTCTGAGCAGGTGTGATGTATATGGTGGGAGGGATGGTGCAGTAAATGTTCGTCTGCTCTATTGCTGCTGAATTGGTTCTCTGGATTAGAGTCTGCTGGATTTAAATAGATATATATTCGAGTCTTGGTGTGTGTATGGGGTATTTAAATAAATACGTAGGATACTGGGGAATATGTGGGTTTTCTAGTTGATAGATTTCGTGCATACGGTTCTCGATAATTGCAATCACTCGTTGTTCGGATCTATAGGTGAACTCGACTTTATTTCTATATGCGTGAGAATAAGAAGTGGATGTTAGTGTCGTTGTTGTTTAGTGCTTGAGTGGTCTTAATATATTTCTCACCATAGCTTACTCTATTTAGGTCTTTGAAGATTAGACTGTAGAGTTATGTTAATTATGTTACGGTCGTGTGACTGAGAGAGCGAATAGTAAGTGTTGCACATGATGTACTGATGTTGTGCGTAGTGTATGTGAGATGAGTGAGTGTAGAGAAAATATCAGAAACAGTGAATGAGAACTTCAAATTCGTGATAAGTCTTGGCTATAGTTAGTTATGTTTATATTGTCTGTCATGACGATATTGTGGTTGCAGAGTGATAATTGAATGTTAGAGGGTTGGATGGGGTTTGCGGATGAGAGTGTAGTGTGTTTTATTTCACATAATATAATTATACTATGATCACTATATATATGATTTTTGATAACTGTGTGAGAGTGTAGTATATATATCAATTATTGCATGTGAGTGGAGATAATTGTAGAAGAGTATTTTAGTGCTTATTCGTCGTTATTGCTGTGGAATCATGGTGGATAGGGGTTTACTGCGTATAATGGGGTGGAGTATCTTGTTGCATTGAATTGAGTGTGAGTGTTTAGTGATTTGTGTGAATGGTGGTCTCGTGTAGTGACTTTAGTGTTAGGTGCAGGAGATATTGAGGAGTTTGAGTATGAGATGCGTAGTAGTGTTAATAGTAGTTTGAGTGTTTTGTTGTGAATGTGTTAATTGATCTGTGTTGTGTAGTTGGAATTTGTTGTGAACAGCCGCGTACGAGTTGTTGTATTGGTTATGTTTATGTTTAGTTGTGTAGAGTTATTGTATTTAGTGTATTTGCGTTTTCATAGGTAGATACTATGCAATGATTTATTGGGTGTGATCGTACGTGTATGGTTGTGTTTGAATTGTGTGTCTGGTATGATGGTCGAATCTGTTGAGCCTTATAACTATTAATGGGAGTGTTGAGATGTGGTGTGGATGCTTTATTATTATAGTAGTGTATCCTTTTAAGATATATATGTGAAGTGTTGCAGCGCTTTCGCTTATTTTGAGTGGTGCTAGTTGGTGTGAGTGAAATTCAGGCGTGTTTCTAAGTGCTATGTATTGTAGCTGGAATTGATGCAATTATGGATTGTTGTATGTTTAGTCTTGGATGAGAGAGTGATATTGGAGTCGTGTAGATATATATTAATGGTTGATTGTATTTTAAGGAGTAGTGAGCATTGTGTAAGTTGACGGATAGAAATGCTGATCTGTATGAGATTGAGCATTTTCTCTGTATTTAGATCGGATATGGTCGTTAGAGATATGTTGTAGCATTACAGTGCGTGCTTGTGCGCTTCTTCATTGTTGATGTTGCTCTAGATAGCGTGTTGTGGATATAAGTAGATAGATTATGGACTGTGATCTATTGGGTTGGCTTGAGTTTAATGGAGTGTGTTGTTTATTTGTGTAAGTATATATGCTAAGGTTGCACTGGTGTTAGGATGAGTGGTGGTAGATTGTATTAGTGTGGGTTGCTAGATCCTATTTCAGAAAATGGAAGCAGACACTATGGGAGGCAACTAATTGTGGCCTATCAATTGCACGATATCTTGATCAGTGAAACAGCGTTCTTTACATTAGATTTCGTATAGAAGGCTGCAGTTGCCTGATTGCGTTAAATACTAGTAGGTTTGTGGGATTTGGTATGGTGAATGTATTTGGAGATTTGATCTGTAACTAATTTTATTAGATAGTTTGAGTGGCTATCTCGGTATATTGTAGCGGTATCTAGGATACAGAGTATAGATGAGATGAATAAGAATGTGGGGACGGTGGATTGAGCATTTGGTATGGAATGAGGATGAGTGAATTGTCGGGTGTGTTGGTTGTAACTGTAGGCGTTAGTATTAAGAGGGTGTATATATAAAGAGAGTTATTGGAGGTGTTAGGAAGAGATAAGATTATTGGTAGGATAGAAGACGTGTTGTGGGGATTGGGTGGTGAAGTTGTGTAGTTAGATAGTAGGTATATAGACGAATATATTGGAACAATTATGTAGATATATTTATGTTCTAAATCAAAATTATTTTTTAGAACCGTCTGTTATATTGATTATTGAAGTGATAGTTATATTCAGGAACTTGGCTCGAACAATTTTGATCATAGATGGCGCAAATCAAAGGAAAAGTCTCTCATAGTCAACGACATAATGAATGATTACACTACCTATACCTAATCACATGATTAATTAAGTACACATAATGAATCACGTGGCAAAATTATACGGCATTTGAATATATGATATTGTTCGTGGAATGCATATATAAACGAGGTGTAAAAAAAGCATCGAAAATGAAGCTTTAACATTTTAACATTAAAATGAATATGTCTGCACACTCATGCAAAAATCACACTAGAATAAATATGTTGAATTGCAAATGGACTATTTTGGAGAAAATTAGCGTTTCATTCTTTGTTCCTTTACGTCTTGGTAAATACAGATTGAGTCTTGAAAACCTTCGAAAACAGCTCAAATAATATATATATATATATATATATATATATATATATATATATATATATGTGTGTGTGTGTGTGTGTGTGTGTGTGTGTGTGTAAATATATGCTTTGTGGTTTTTTTTCTCCTATTTTCCTGTTTGCAAATAATTTTTTTTGTTTTTTGACAGCGCATTTAGGATTGAAAAATAAGTGAAATTATTAGATCAAAAGTGATATGAACTTTAAATGATTCCTTCATACCTCTAACCAAGCGATATTACAAATCTTGAAAGGAGGAAATATTGAATGAATTGTTTGAACTTTACGAATGCATTTTCTCAGATAAATAAAACAAGTTTAAATATATGATCAAAAGAGATGTTAATTAAAATAAGCAAACAAATAAAAAAACAAGTTACAATAATATCTTCTTTTACAGGGAGTTATACATATTTTTGACAATCAAAAATAAACTCTTTCTACTAATTATTGTAACATCATCTGACGTCTTACTGACCAACAGCATTCTCGTTTGTATTGTAAGTGTTGATTGAACGATGTTAAAATATTTAAACATTCATTCTTTGAATGGCCTGTGACAATGAAAATTAACATTGTTTAAATTCTATAAAAACAAATTGTACCAACCTTGAAAATGGTTAGAGATACATGCGAATGTTTTCAAGACCCTTAATCTTTCAGACATTTTCTACATTTATTCAATCCAAATTTACGTTCCCTTGTTTGTAAACAGGAAACACTTTAAAAAAGTCTTACTTGTCTGTTCCTTCTATCTATCTATCTATCTATCTATCTATCTATATATATATATATATATATATATATATTATATATATATATATATATATATATTATATATAACGAAGAAGATTTAGATTGAAAGCATAATAATGTATGTCAGGAGACTGAGGGGAATGATGATTCCTAAAGAATCCACTCTGAATATTTTATTATACTTCTAGCGGTCAGGAACAGATTTGCTTCAAGGCCATTCTTCTTTTTTTGGCATTTGAGTCACCGAACTCTGTCACCGTAATGGTAATTCATCATTCAGTAATAAATTAATGCCCCAGTCAGCTTTCTGAAGATTGAATTCACAGTTAAATTAAATATATTCAACTTTCTAAGTCTCACTTTATCTCCATAAATGTAGTGCTTAATGTTTATATATATATATATAGTAAATTCGTCGGGGTGGCCTAAAGTCAGTATCAGCCAGGCAACGAGGTAGTCTTTTCTCTAGCACTGGACCAAGAAGATTGTTTTGGTGTCTAAAGTGGAAAACCGACCATCAGCTTCTCACTTTACCGCACAAATCGTTGTGCTACTCATACGATAAATTGGTCAGGATCAGTAGCGAACACAGAACCTAGTCGCACGCTCTACCAACTGAACTACAACGGACCCATATATATATTATATATATATATATATAATATATATATATATATGTATGCATAAATATATATATATATGTGGAGAAAGGTAGACAAACACGGGATGTTATGGAAACTGGGTATTTATTGTCGACGATGCAACGTTTCGGTCTATTAGACCTTCTTCAGGACTTGGATATAGTTCTTGCTTCAATGATGGACATTCTCAAAATGGTGAAACAGGAGGTCGTCAGCAGGGGGAGAGGTGGTTGGGTTTGGTAGTGGATTTTCTTCTCTCTTGATGGGGAGTATCAGAATGGTGATGGTACCGCAGGTGTTAGTCCAGAATATTATATTGTAAGGATTGGTTAAGTATATGTATATGTATATGTGTGTGCGTCTGTTTAATTGGGGGGGGTATATTCTTGTTGCTTTTGTTTTTTTTATATATATATTGGGCAACTGGATTTGTCATTAAGTTATATTATGTGGCTGGTATGTTTGTGTGAGTTTTTTTTTTTTTTTTTTTTTGATTTGTAAAAGGTAAGATTTGTTAAAATTGTAAGTGAGTATATGTTCCAGTTTGAATCAAACTTACTATTTAATAGTAATTTGTTAAAATTGTGTGAGTATATGTATAATGTTATATATTATTATTATTATTATTATTATTATTATTATTATTATTATTATTAATTGTGGCGATATTATTATTATTGTTATGTATATATATTGTAATATGCATTTATCTTTATCTATTTTTATTTATCTGGCTGTCTTTAATTTGTTAATATCATCTGTGTTTGTATGTTTATCCATAATCTGTTAATATCTGTCCTGTCTATCTATCCATTTTTTTTATCTGTTAATATTTATCTATATGTCTATCTATCCATCTGTCTATCTATATATTCATTTCATGTGCATGTCATCAATCCATCTGTCTTATCTATTTTTAATAAGTTATTATCTGTGTGTCTATCTATTTTTGATCTTTCTGTCCATCTATCTATTTATTTTTATTCTGTTAGTATCTATCTTTCTGTATATCTGTCTATATATCTAACTTTAAAATGTTCATATCTATCTATTTGTCTGTCCGTCTTTGATGTTTTATTGTCTATCTGTTATCTTTCAATTCATCTTTTATCTATCAATCTATCTTTAATCAGCTAGTATCTATTTGTCTGTCTATAGTCTGTTATCATCTATATGTCTATAGTCTGTTAATGTCTATCTATCTACTGTCCATATATCTGTATTTAATCTGTTAATATCTGTCTATATGTCAGTCAATCTATCTATCTTTAATATGTTAATGTCTATCTATCTGTCTGTTAATCTCTGTCTATCTAACTGTCTGTCTGTATTTGTTCTGTTAATATCTATCTATCTATCAGTCCCTCTAATTATCTTCGATGTGTTAATGTCCATCTATCTGTCCATCCATCCATCTTTAATCTGACAATATCTATCTATCTATCTATCTTTAATCTGTTGATATCTATCTATCCTAAATCTGTTAATAGCCGTCTGTCTATATATGCGACTATCTATTTTTACTCTGTTAATATCTGTTTGTCTACCTTTCTGACTATCTGTCTATCTTTGATCTGTAAATGTATATCTGCTTATCTATTTATCTATCCGTTTGTGTGTCTATATTGAATGTGCCCATGATTGTGTGTTCATCTGTCTATCTGTCTGTAATGTGTTGTCTATCTATTTTTAATCCATCTATACATCATTATACCTAGACTTTTTTTATAAATCTGTTATTGTCTATCTATTTATAATCATTAATCAATATGTTCATATCTATCTATCTATCTATCTATCTTTAATGTGTTATTATCTGTCTATCAGTTTGTCGATCTATCTTTAATCAATCTGTATGTCTATCTTTAATCTGTTAATATCTATCTCTCTATCTGTCTATCTGTCTATCTTAATTTGGTAATATCTATCTTTATATCTATCCATCTATCTTTAATTTGTTAATATCTATCTTTATATCTATCTTGAGTGTGTTCATATCTATCTATCTATCTGTTTATATTTAGTGTGATTATCTCACCGTCTATATTTAATATGTTAAGGTCTCTCTGTCTATCTACCTTTAATGTGTTATTGTTTATCTATCTATCTGTCTATCTGTCTCTCTGTAATCTTTCTATCTATCTTTAGTCTATGTATCTTTGTTGTGTTCATATTTGTTTGTCTATCTATGTGTCTTTAATATGTTCATATCTAATTATACATCTATCTATATTATCTATTTATCCATCTTTAATATGTTCATATCTGTCTATCTGTTTATCTATCTGTCTGTGTTGAGTATGTTCATGCCTGTTTATCTATGTGATGTATGGGATCTTTTTTTTTAATGGCTGTAAGTGTTTGTGTGTGTGAGTGTTTATTATTAACGTTGTGATTATTATGTGTGTTTTGTGTGTTGTTGTTATTATTAACTTTATGCTAAGTGTTGCCTTGTTGTCTGTTTGGTCTGTAGCTATCTATCATGGTTTTACCTAGGTGTGAGGAAATATTGAAGAAGCCGGATCTAGAATTGGTATTAGATATGTTGCTAATGGCACTGGCTTCGAATATTTGTCGCAA
The DNA here is from genome assembly GCA_023376005.1 of Doryteuthis pealeii. Classification (NCBI taxonomy): domain Eukaryota; kingdom Metazoa; phylum Mollusca; class Cephalopoda; order Myopsida; family Loliginidae; genus Doryteuthis; species Doryteuthis pealeii. The sequence continues at coordinate 55,856,033 of CM042140.1, forward strand.
TCTTTTGTTGTGGATATATGCGATCATGGATGCATTGCTGAAATTAAACCTATGTTG
>CM042140.1:55858589-55861089 GCA_023376005.1 Doryteuthis pealeii
TGGTGACAAGCTATAGACAAGTAGTAGAGGGAAGCTATATTGCCGCAGGAAGAAGAGGTGTAAGATGGAGAGGGTTGATATGGGGAACATTTTTCGGATTCTGCCATTTTATCTTTAGACACTGGGCGATCTATGTTACTGAAATTCCTATCTGAAATCTCAATATGACCCTCACCTTTCGTTCGTTTATTCGCATAGACAATCACTTTCTGCTATTTCTCTCTTTTCTTCTCCTTTTCTACTACAGCAAGTCTCACTGTCCAAATTACTATTTTCCTTCCTGTCTTATGTTGTACCCAGGATCCATGAGTAGATAGCTAAATTCTCTCTAATAATCCTTTACCCGTTAATGTATTAATATATTTATAGAAATGCTGTCAAACCCACAAAACAAACAGTGACATCATTATTTCTGTGCAATATTTTATTCTTGCTAATATCAAGCCTCCATTTTGCAATTGAAGTGGTGAGATAAATACACAATACAACTCGTTCTGTATATTTGTTGTTTTTTTTTGTTTTTTTCCTTGACATTTTAACTTTGATGAAATAAATAATTACATCAAGTAAAGTACAAGGTTCGTTAAAAGTAAACTGTTTCTTTAATCATTTTCTGAAGTCTATAGGTCCCTGAGATAAATTATTGTTCTAAAAATAAGAAGATGAATTAATGAAAATAAAGAGTATATTAATTTGTTAAATTTAGTTTTTCGGTATCTAGTTATAATATTTATAAATGATTTTAAACATTATTAGAAAAAATGTCTATTATAGGAATACATAGACTTTAGAAAATTATTTATTAAAAAGAGTTTACCTTTGATATGGTTGCCATTCCCCTTGACGTAAATATATAATTGTGTATAAATAACTTCTGCGAGGTTTTATTACATTTACCCATCTCTATAAACAATAAATGCTGGAGAAGTAAGAACGGGGTTATAAGTGACGTTCTCCTGTAGACGCCTACATATACACACCAGTGTTGGCCATTCAGCAGAAACTTACATGTCTGATATGTGTTGATACTGGATGCCGTATTGAGGACTTGCCGATAACAGATAGGGACGGATTGTGTGTGTGTGTGTGTGTGTGTGCGCGTGTGTTGTGTGTGAGTGAGAGAGAGAGAGAGAGAGAGAGAGAGAGAGAGAGTCAAGGGGATCCGTGCTGTCAGCGCGACTTGATGTTAATGATTTAACAAATCCTTCCGATGACGTAACCTGTATATAAAAGTAGAATGTTATCTCATTTTAAACTTGACAAATAAAACGCTGTAATTTATTCAGGTGATGAATACCTGTAAGAAAATGCAGAGTAAAATAAAATTTTTCATATTCTATGTTTAAAATGTAATGTAAAATCATTTAGATATTCCAATAAACTAATATTAACATTATAACTAAAATGTTTAATTAGTGATAGCTAAATTAGGTCCTAATATAAACAATTATTGATAGCTAAATTAGGTCCTTATATAACAACAGATTGGAATTAAACACGGAATACATAGTTAACTAATTACACGTTCCATATATAGCTTATAGTTTATTTATAATCCATATTCTATACATATATATGTAGTTTTCCCTATCTAAAATTTAAAATTATCAACTATCAACTATTTGCATATTTTTACTTTATTCCCTCAAGAAATAAATCCAAGGTGGAGACTTGATTTAACGCATTTGAATTATGTAATACATCTATATAGATATCTACTAATATATATATAAAAAAAAGAAAAAAAGAGTTTTCATTTTTAAAGAAAATACTTATTAAACATAGAACTATTAACATAAAAGGATCAAAACAATTAAAACAAAAAAAACAATAAAAAAAAACAAAAACAAAAAAAAACAAAAAAAAACACTATGTCTTTTATAATTTGAATATTTAATTCATAATATTGAATTTATTTGAAATTTAGAAAGAAAATACTCATAATACATAATTTTTCTCAAAGTTTGCATCAATCCTAATATCTAATTATTATATAATATTTTAATATATAATTAATATATAATACTTAGTCTATTTAAAATCTAAATAGAAAATAAAAATGATAAATAAAATTATACTCATTATACAAATTTTTCTTAAATCTTCCTCCAATGCTAATAATATATAATTAAAGATAATCTTTTATTCACTTATTTGCTGGTCCATGTAGTTGAGTTAATACATTTTATTTTTATTTATTTATTTATTTATTTTTTTACAACTGAAAATAAGAATAAATAAATAAATAAAATTGAAAATTAAAGAAGGGAGAGAAAGAGAAAGAATCAAAACAAAAAAGAAAGAAAGAGAAAGAAAAGAAAAGAAAAGCTAAGCATAAATTTTTTTTTCCATAACCGACTTTTCATTTTGAATTGGATGGATACATTGTTGCCTTGTTTGCCACAATACATTGTCCAATTTTGACCGGATGATAAACAGACAATATTAGATACATATGCAAGGTAGGATCTTAAGCATTCGTTCTAAAAAAAAATATTTA
>CM042140.1:55866089-55891089 GCA_023376005.1 Doryteuthis pealeii
AGAGAGAGAGAGAGAGAGAAGTTCAATGAAATGGGATAAAGTTTGTATCCTCTTAGCTTAATATATATCTGAATGCAAAATCATGTATATTATAAAAACGTCTTAGTGAAAAATAATAAAATTGTCTATTTGTGAATAATACAATAAAATAATGTATTTAAAATTGGGATAAAAGAAAAAAATCATAGATTTTAATAAATCAAAAAAAGATTAATATAAATTCTTAGACACAGAGACCACACACCGACAATCGCACGCCAATTCATATAGATTTATGTGAATATATGAGTTTGGGTAAAAAATAAAAATGTTTTTGAATCTTAGAATAAACAATATTTCATGTTTCTAAATAGGAAGAATATCAATCAAGCTCCTGGCACTTTTAACAATGTCTTTAAACTGAACATTTTGATTTCTAAGAATCTTTTTCTTAAATCTCAACCCAATACAGACCTGATCCTACTTGCTTGATACTGATGATTAAATTGCTTATATCATCTAAAATTATTTTATTTATTATAAATAGAATATCACTTATATAAACATAATCTCGTCATCATTCATTTTTAGATTTGCGCTGTGGAAAAGGATTGCATAAAAATTCATTCATTTCTGAATAAATAAAAATAAAAATATAACTCTGATGTAGCTGTAAGTGCCACAGTTGATAAATTATTTATCTTGAAAATAATTCTTACTGATTACATTCAATTATTAACGCAAGGGAAGGGAGAACGATTAGAATATTGCTGACCAATACAAACACGAGGGACTTTTTTGGCAGCTCATAATTCATAGAATTAGAGAAAGCTCTGTTAAAAAATGAAACTAAGATGGTGGTGGTGAAGTTAGTCGTAATATAGACAAACAAAACTGGGATCAATCGGAATGCGCCGTTAAAGATAAATGAGAAAATTAAACAAATAAATGACTGAGCATATAGATTTATGCTAAGAAGCCTATCAATCTCTTTTATTTTTTGATTTTAGTTTTTACTCTTACTCTTTTTTCATATCTATCGTTTAGGTTGTCTTTCCTGTTTGACTCGATCTATCAATTTATCTATTTAACGAATTCTTTAGTAGACACAATGAGTATACCTTCGGCACCAGCATCAAGGTTCGATCCCATGCAGGGCAGAGAATGTCAAACGTTAAAATAAATTTTGGAAGATTCGTGTATTATATTTCTAAATAAATGGAGTTTTCATACTAGTAATGTATGAAATATTTAATTCTATCACCCCCCTCTCTCTCTCTCTCTCATATTCATATATATATATATATATATATATATATATATATATATGTGCGTGTGTGTGTGTGTGTGTGTAGAATTAAACAAAAGACACGTTTCCTGTTTAACAATTTTATTTTTCTGGACAACTTTTTAATGTTTGGGTGGAATTTGTGAATATGTCCACCAAAGTTCAGGTCCCGAGTACTTTCGGCACTTCGAAGTGCCATCATCAAGTGTGATGAGTTCCAGTTTTTAAAAAAATTAGATTAATGTGGAGGCTGGAAGGAGAAAAATTGGTGAGAAAGGTGTTATAGGCATTTTAAATATATATATATAATATTATATATATATATATATATATATATATATATATATATATATATATATACGAGAAGGGCTACCAGGTGACGCCTGGCTAGAAGGTGAGGGTGCAAAAAATTTGGTCTAGCAGATCTGAATCGTGAGTTAGATCCTCGCAGGATGCCCCATTAAAATCCCTACGTAAATATCTTGCGTTGATCCGGACTGGTATTGCGTGAGAAATAAAGTACACAGACTTTCTGAAAAGAAAATTTAATGTTTTCTATTTAAAATATTAGATGCAAAAGAATGTATTTATTTTATATATGTATGTATGTATATATACTTACCTTGTCGTTAATTGTTTTATTTTCATAGTTGCATGGATTGAGAAAAATGATATTTATATATATATATATATATATATATATATATATATATAATGAGAGAGATACACACTCAGAGAGAGAGAGAGAGAGAGAGAGAGAGGAGAGAGAAAGAGAAAGAGAGAGAGAGAGGGGGAGAGAGAGAGGGAGAGAGGGGTACGCTCATAAATAAGTACACCTTTCCAATTTATTTCATAAAAGATTAATTTCTTGTAAACCAAAATACTTTGATTTTATGAATTTCTAGTTAAGCATTAGGCAATCAAAATGTATATTATTTGTTATTACTTATTACTAAACTGTACGGCACTAAATTTCTGTAACCAAAATTATGAACATGTAGCAGACAGAAAATAAGTACACATCATATATATATATATATATATATATATATATATATATATATATATATTATTATATTATTATTATTATTATTATTATTATTATTATTATTAAATTTATTTTTGTTTACAGACGTGTTTAATTATTTTATCCCGGAGTTTTAATACTGTAGAGATTGGTAGCAAATAATAAATCCCAATATGCGTTTTCATTGGATAATATTTGTATACAAATCATCATCATCATTCATCATGTCGCGCATGTATCATGGATATCCATGACAATCTCTCGCCAACCCTTCCTATCATTCATTGCTCCTGGGAGGTCTTCTGCACAGCAACCAGCATCCTCGCATAGTTGGTCAATGTAGGTCCTTGAAAATTACGCTTTCATAAAAATATTGTAAGTGGACTTATACAGGGGTGATATGGTTTTGCATGTATGTGTGCTCGCGCGTGTATGCATGTGTGTACGTGTGAGACAGTGAGAGTGTAAGTTAAAGTGAGTATGTTGTATAAGGTAGGGGAGATTGAGACTTGCGTGTGGTTTAGAAATTAGTTGGTTTTTGAGAGCATTGTATATCATTCCATATAAGTTCAGAGGCGCATATATATATATATATATATATATATATATATATATATATATATATATATATGTATATATAATTTTATTCTTCCATATTAATCTCCCAGGCAAGCACTTCCATTCACTCATGAATCATTTTGTCTGTTTTTCATACATAGTGTCTACCTAAAGGTTTAGCTTTAAGCCGGGCTGTTCTGTTCGGAAATTATACACCAACATTGATTATGTATATGTACGTAATTGCTTCTATGTTCTACATTAGTATTCTAAACACACATAAAAGTTATGTATGTGTTTGCAGTTATAATCTCCCTCACACGCACAAACACACACACACACATATATATATGTTTATTTATATATACACACACACACACACATATATATATATTATATATATATATATAAATATTGTCGGCTGAAAATAGCCATATCACAAACATCGTCTGTTTGTTTACGTCTCGTAAGTTCGTGTAGAAGTCACTTAAGAGGAATATAAATACTACTACTTAACAAAGCGAAGAAAATCTTGCTAAGTCCGTTTGGTGTGGAGGTAAGACACTTGCCTGCTAATTTGACAGACAGGTTTCGAATCACACACGGGGCGGTCTTCGTATCTATAGCTCTGCTGATGAGGCCTAATAGGCCGAAATGTACATACAGAGATTGATTTTTCTCGATTTGTTTAGCCTTACATTTAATAGTTTAATCCCGCCTAATTAATTATTAATGAATTAAATTTCAAAAAATAGGTTCGACTTCATTTAAGCACAAATATTCTCCCATATGCGCGTGTATGTGTGTGTGGAGGGGAACAGTCATATCTTTATAGACATTTATTTGCATGTTTGCATACATATCGCTCAATAGTCCCCCAAAATGTGTTCCTTCTACCTAATTCAATTCAATTCTTTTTTCTTCTCATAAGGATCGTGATCTTGAGGATCATGATGTAATGATGATCATCATTATAATAATGATGAACATCTTTGAATGTTCAGATGTCTTTTAATTATCGCTGACGTCGCACTAAGTCGCCTCAAATCCTCAACACCATTATATTAGCTCGTCTGATCTAAGCAATGATATTATTATTATTATTATATTATTATTATTATTATTATTATTATTATCAGCAGCAGCCGCAATAGTAGTAGTAGTAGTAGTAGTAGTAGTAGTAGTTAGCCACAGTGACCCGACTGTAGCCTTAATAAAATTATTGTCATTACATATTCATTTTTATTTGTAATTTCATAATTCTTGTCAATGATTTTTATCGATGATATAGAATATGTAACACTTAGTTGCCTCCCATTATTTTCACATTTTAATTTTTAAGCACTATTTTCTGGGTTTTTTTCTATGTCCATCGATTGGTTGGTTTTTGACTCGTTGTCTCATTACATCAAACAAATGGTGTCTGTGTTAAAGGCTAGATTTTTGCTAATATGCCGTCAAACAAAATGCGATTTTTCTTTTTGTCTCTTTCTCCTTGTTTCCCGTGACAATTCGATGAAACCCGCCCAAACATTCATCTTTTTCAATGCAAAAATACAAATAACTAAGATTATTGATAGAATGTGAGGGTGTGCTTGGAACGGATGGTGAACTCTGATGTGTAATGATCGTAAGTTTTAAAAAGTCTTTCATTAAATGATAACGTAAATCCATTTTCCTTAAGGTTAAATCATAAAATTCCATGTACTTTTTAAAACTTAGTTTCTTTTAAGATTTAGTTGACACTAATAAATGACAACATTTCGCAACAATGTTTTTTCTTTGTGTGTGTGTGTGTGTGTGTGTGTGTGTGTGTCTGTGTCTGTGTCTGTGTCTGTGTATGTGTGTCTGTGTGTGTCCGTGTGTGCGTGTGTAGGGAATATAGGGAATTTCCATTGGGAATTGATTTCTTTCTCAACGTCGACTTTGAAAAGAAAACCTCAAATTTCTATTTTTTATTTTTCTACTCACAGTGACCAGTTGTTTTATTAACTTTTATGTTACAACCTAATACTTTTGGTTATAAAGCAAGTAAATTATTAAACGAAATATTAATATAAATGAACGAAAGTCAGAAACAAACATTTTGCAACCATTTCCAGGTTCCTTCTGCATCAAACGATTCTTCTAATGCATTTATGTATTAACGTTAATTATCGTAGTTTAAGAGAGAGAAAAAATTAGTCTCTGATTTTAAATTAACACTCCAACTGATCTTTACAATCGAGAATGTAGTGTGGGTATTTTGTTTTGGAAAAAAGATCTTCAGAAATGGAACAATCAGTTAAAGCCGACATGCTCAAATGGAAACATATAACTTACAGTTAATTAAAGTCAGTTAGAACTTGAATAATATATGCTTATCAAGTAAAATTCATTTCAATATTAAAGCAATTATTTATTTTCGTTTGTCTTAGAATTTATAAATCTTTGATCTTAAAAGAAAGTTATACATTTGCTTAGACAATGATTTAAATATTAGCCCATTCTTAAGACGGACTCCTCGGTGGTCATTAACTTTTGCTGATTTATACGATTCATTTCTACCCAATTCTTTAAGTTATAAACAAGAATAAATAAATAAAAAAGAATAGCATTATAAAACAAAGAAGGAAATCATTTTATGTCGTTGCAAAAGATGATAAAATAATGTGTGCTGCTCCTAAAATCTTGGCCCATAATTTAGTCTGAAATATCAGAGAAGAGGTAAACTTTTTATTGAAAGTCAGTTGCAGAAGGGGAATATTCATTTTAAAGGCAATTCTATAAGTTTTATATGAATTCAGGATACACCAGACTAAATTATTATATTGTAATGGACCTATCTCTAAGGCATTTTCTATTCAATGTTTATCTTCTAAAAAGCTTTTGAATTTTAGAATATATTCTCTTTTGAATATATTTGCAATAAATGCATGCCCCCCCCCTATACTCTGAGATTTAAAAAAAAACGAAATAAATAGAAAAACTTATATGAGATTATCGAATAAGGAACGTATCTTGTTTTGGTCCGACATACTTGCATAAAAGGCTAGATGGATTAGATTTTTGAAAAGTAAAGGAAGAGATAAAATACACGGATGTAACTTGGGATTACATTGGTAGGACATAGACTCTGCATAGCTTATCGTGCTTATTATTCAATACTTACTTGGAGGCTGTTTTTGCGGCCAGTTGTATTCAGAGAAATTGTATTATAAGTAATTGCAAACATATAAATAAGGTGATTGTACAGAATAACCCATCCATAACAATTTATGCTAATTTTGTTTTAATGTATACAAAATATATGCATATATATTAATTACATTCACTACGCAGATAATGTTGTCATTTACGTCATTGCTTTTCTTGCGTAACAGACAAGCTGCAATTTTGTCATCAACCATATGTAGTATTTCATCCACTCAACCAATAGGGAGATGTCGAATCATGGCTGATGGTCGATGTTTAATTTTGGGACCTAGCTGTAAAATTAATGAAGCAAATTAATGGAACATACTTATCTGGATGGTGAATGTATTACAATTCAATGTAATCTTACGTACATTAAAACAAACATTTTGTAAATGGACTATTCTAAACTAGCATGATAAATAAATAGGAGGTACTACTTTATAATTAAAATTTAATACTTATCTATATTGATAAAATATAATAACTGGGATGAGCACAAACTCACGTGTTATACTTGTATTATTACATTACAACAAACTGGATTATAGATTGCTTTATTTTCTATATTATAGCATTTTAACGCTAATGCACTAACAATGATTTTACTACGATGTGCCATATTTGATGCCTCACAGTAGCATATACAAAAAAAGTTAGGATATACGAGGTATTATGATTATCGACACGTCAATCTGTATTCGAATCCTCACTGCGACCAATTATATTCACAATTATATTCATTTTGCTTTTTAGGTACCTGTGAGTGTATGATATAATTAAATATATCGGCGATTGTTTATCATGTAACCAAAACAATTTTTCAATAAACTGAACTTCGATTAAAAATCTATTATCTAATATAAATCCATCGGAACTTTGTGATTCGTGTGCCCGGATACAAAAGTGAACGATTTTTTTTATACATTCATATGTAGAAGACATACAAAATGACATCTTGTCAACTTTTTTCGTATTCTCAAGCTATATCATTAATAAAGGAATCGTGGATATTCCAGCTGTAATATATCCGTAGATAAAAATAATTTTAACATATCAACTCTCATGGTGAACTCAAAACCTTCGTTTTTGTTAATTTCTATTCTAAAAATATGAACAACATACCATATTTTGATTTTCAAAATTTTATGACTTTTTTTGGTTTTATTGAATCACTTTTATTTTTTATTATCCTTTGGGCAAGTCAGGCTTATGAAGTTTCCTATAAATTAATACTTACTGTATCCCCCATTGTAAAAAAAAAATGTTCAACAATTTTTGTTTTGTTTTAATAAATGCATTATCGACATTTTTAGGGGGGGGTCACAAGAAAAATAAAGATATTATTCTTAAAATTAAATCAGTTGCAAAATATCCAAGCGATTACGTTTATACCCTAAAGCAAAATCTTTACCAAAAATCGAAGTTTTTATCTTAAATGTTGTTACTGATATTCTTGTTTCTTAGATATCAGCAAAATCTGAGTTAATATTGAATATTCTCAATGGATATCTATTCTATTTAGAATGCGTTTTTGTTACTTAAGAATCAAATTTGACCTAACTCTGTAATTCTTCCACTGGTCACTGCAAAGATTAAATAAGATTATTTATTAAAATAAAATGCCGCGTGTGTTTGTATGTTTTAATCTGTAACAACCAGAATCAATTGAAGTTCAAAAGATATAAGAAACTTTTTTTTTAATTCCCTTGAAAGCTTCATTTACAAGCGTATATACAGGTTAACTCGCTGAAGAGTATAAGCTTGAATTTTATCTGAACTTACTATTAATATTGTAATGATTTCAATTCACACTGCGTAATTTATAGATTTATATACATTAAATAAAATCACACATATTATTGGAAAAATATTTTCAAACATTTAATACCCGCATAATAGTTGGGACTACGTAAAATATAAATTTCATATACACCACCATTTTGACTTCACGGATACAAACTACGTATTAATAGCAGAACTGGTTTAATTTGATTCAGAAGTTGCACTTTTGGAATCTTTCGAGCAAAAACAGAATTTGAAATGTAACTTCATCTTCATAAGTGATATAAAACATAAGAACCTTTGTACTTATAAGTGTATATTATTTAATTTTACTTGTAGAAAAATGTAGTATGCACCGAGAAACATGAATAATAACTTTTATATCGAATGTCATGAATCATAAAAAAAGATCAAATAAATATTGATTAATAACACGCACTGACTTATATTTGATATACGTTTCTGTAGTAATATCATCCCGGATGTTCACAATTTATTTGATTTATATTTCAGATGTTCACTTTAATATATTTTAAAGATTGCCTTTAGCTAAGAACTGTAATATCTTTCATTTCTATTTGAATTCTATTTGACATACATTCACTTATTTTAACATATACACTTAATGTTCACACAACTAGGCACATGCATATATCTATATATTATTTTTACATGATAAATTATATATAGATATGTGTGTGAGTGTGTCTGTGTGTGTTTCTTCATATAAATTTTGCATTCTTGCTTTCTTATATATAATAAGTTTGTAAATAATCTTACAATCATTCTTTTGTTAAAATATTAAGCTCTTATTACATACACAAGCAAATCCTTAAAATGTCAAAATAAAATTTCCAAGAAATGGAAACCATCACCGTAAAAAGTAATAGTTTTAGAAACGAACCGTGAGGCACATACTGATCATCCAACTCCAATAAGATTCATTCATTCCTATTAACATTTTGGTAAAAGCAAATCCCTTCGAAGAAAACATCACGGAACCCAGCGGTGCTAATTTTAGCAAGTATCAGTTTGTGGTTGACACAAACAAAAACTTTAGCGTAATCAAACAAAACAATAAAATGCAAATTCAGAATTATGTACGCATTCACATATGTCATCAGTAATATTTAAAAGAACCGAAACTGTGCCGTCGGAGTATTTATAGGCCGACTGAAAACTATCAAAATAAATTGTTTCTTTTAAATTTGTTTAACAATCTACTCTTCTACTGGTTTTGGAAATGCTCGTAATAAACTTGTGGGTATGTAGAATAATTTCTGTTCAATCATTTTAGTTTAGGGTTTGTATGTCGTTTACATTAGTAAAGATGGAATTCTCAAGTGTATAGGCAAGTGCACAGGTGTTTCAATGTTACGAAGATTTTCTGTGTCGATTCAAATGTTATTCTGATCTTCGGTACAACTTGGTCTCGACTTCAGTTGTTAATAACTAAAAGTGGGATATTTGTCTAGTGTTGGTTCTAATTCGGTCATATGAAAATGTAAAATATTTAAATGTCATTAATTCCAATAATATAGCAGTCTTGAATCTCTTTAAACAGTCTTGAATCTTTTTAAAGTTTTTGTAGACTTACACTTTCCTTAGACTTGAAGACATCATCTACTGCAACATTTTATACAATGCTATTGTTTAGGACATCATGGTAGTTTTGCTTATTTCATCTGAATTTGCTTTGCATTATTTTAGTTTATTAAATAATAATTGAGTTGCTAGAATGAAAATAGAAATTCATATCTATTCATGGTGTTTCTTTGTAATTTCATTTCACGAGAAGCGCTTTCAACATCAAATGCTAAAGTCCTACAAAAACGGGCAGATTTAGACGATAAATGAATTAAGCGAATCAAGTTCATTCAGTTAGAAGATTAAAAGCTTTAGAAAATTAATCCCTACTGCCATTCATTGAGTCAGTTCACGCTTCAGTGTGCTTATTTTATTTGATATCATGAAAGTTCCGACTCATATTTTCAAATATCAACAATATAGACATAAATAAATTATCTGTTTTTTTAATAGATTTCAAATAAATATCAAGAAAATTTCACATTTTAAGAAATTCTATTTTGATTTTCAAAACCATTTTGAATGTTTGTCCTATTCCAGCTCGGATGGTTGGAAAGTCTTTTTTTCTTGAACTGTTTTTGAATAACAAAAGAATTTCCGAACAAACTAGATTTGAGAAAGGGCATCGAAGCAAAACAAAAAGAATAGACAACGTCTGGGACGGTAGACAACAGTGGGCAATTCTTTCAACGACACCTTACGTCGACAGTGGTATGGTTAGAGGCTAAAAATATGAAGGCTGGGTGGTGGGGTTAATGAGAGCGGGGTTGGGGTCCTTGAAGATCAGTGGGGGGTTAGAGGTTAAGGATAGAAAGGTCCATCGAGAAAGAGCAAAGCAGCAAAGGGGAAGTCTGTATTTGAAAGGAACATAATTGTAGTGAAAGAAAAAGAAAAAGAGGACAGAAAAACTAGTGAGGAAAAAGTGGGGGAGACTGAAGTGTTCACAGAAGATATAAAATAAAGGGGTGTTAATGAGAGATAGCTGGAAAATAGAAGATAAAGGGAAAGAAGGAAAAAAAAGAAAGAAAGAAGAAAAGAAAGAACACAGTTGAACAATTTAGCGAGGAATTGCAAGATCAATACGGAATACAAATTAAGAAAAAAGGCAGGAAAGAAAATCAGATTTACAAGAACACAATGGTTAGGGAAAAAAGACTAAGTAGAGAATTGCAGAAAGAAAGAAAGAAAGAAGGAAAGAAAGAAAGAACGAAGGAATGGAGTTAACAGAAGAGCAAATGTTTAGGGAGAAGAAACTAAAAAAATGGTAATGATGAGTAAAAAAAAATTATTATATAGATTATTGCGCATAACAGATTTAAAAAAAAAGAAAGAGAATACAATGAAATGATATTCGGCAAACGAAGAAGAGGAAGGAAAAGTAGAAGCGAGAAAAATAAGAAAGAAACAATGAAAAACAGACAAAAAATAAGAAAGTCAGTAAAAAGTATTTGGGAAAAATAGTGAAACAAAATAGGTTCTTATTTCCAAAAGGACAAATTACAAATGTAATTTTTTAATGTGTATTAAAACATTTTGTCAAAGTTTTTAAACATTTTTTTAGATGAAAGGTGGATATGAAATTCATTTAGAATATTGACTTTAGATAAAAAAAATATTTAAAAACGGAAATTTGAGTAATATTTTTAAAGTTGAGTTTAGCATATTTTTTTCGTGTTACTTTTGTCTATTCTTAATCATTTTCCTTACGACGTTTGATGTTTAAAAATCAAACTCATAAAAAACAAATTTTAAATCATCTTACTTTTTATTCTAGTTTTTTTTTCTTTCATAAAAGATTCATTCAGAAGAAATATATGTTTTATATGAAAGAAATTGTCAATGCACCTTTCAAAAGATCGTACCGTTTAGGTAGCAACTAACAGTAAAAAATATCTTATTTTTGTTAGACGCAAAAAATAATGTCATGTAATACTAAACAACATCTTCTGTTATCCCATTAAAATCATCTTTTTTTTTTCGTTAAGTTTGCTGCTTTTTTAACATTTTCGAATTCTTTATTAGATTATAACAAACTATCGATTTGCAGATAACATACAAAATATCGATCGGTTATTCATGAATATCTTTTGGGGAAAATTTTGACAAGAAATATAAAATTAAAAAGAAGATAAAAATCGATAGAACTGCTAAGAATTATTCAGTAAAAAAAAAGAAAGAAAAGAAAAAGACTTGGTAAAAGAAAGAGGTTGGGGGAATAAAAAGAGATGAGATAAGGAGGCGAGAGAAAAAAAGGTATCTGGGGAAGAAAGTTAATAGGGTTGGACAGAAGGCCACATAATAAGATGAAAGATGTGTAGTGAGTGGGATCAGGTCAGATCAAGGCGGTCAACTCGGATTAGGAGAGAAAGAGTAGGAACGGGCAAAGAACAGGGTGCAATATACAAGTGAAGAGAATTCAAGGAAGTGGGAAAAGATCGTTAAAATTTACAGCTGATGATGTCGAAGAATAAATGTCGTGGGTGAGGAAGGATTATTAACTGTTGGCGGGAGGGGGTCAGGAAATTGTGGCTAGACGAAGATGGAACCCTAAGAGATGAAGATTTGTAGAAGGACAGAAATGGCTTGAAGACAATGAAAAAGTGAAAGACGGGGGATAGAGGAAGAGGGTAGGTTGGGTGTTTATGGAAATTGTGGGCTACATATTCCGACCACAGCATCATCTTTGTGTGTATTACTGTCGGGATTGTGGTCATAGATTCGACCGCATTTTAGATGGGTGAAGGAAGGAGAAAGACTTGACAGCATTGTAAGAAAGATATGGAAATGCATGAAAAAATAGACGAAGCGGAAAAGAGAGTATAAAGAAGAAGAAGAAGAAGAAGAAGAAGAAGAAGAAGAAGAAGAAGAAGAAGAAGAAGAAGAAGAAGAAGAAGTGATGGTGGTCGTAGTGATGGTGGTGGTGAGATGAAGGAATAGAAATGAAAAAAATAAATGGTAAAAAATAAATTATCGAAAAAAAATTAAATTGAAGTAATGAAGAAGAACGAACAAAGGCAAGAGAGAGAGAGAGAGAGAGAGAGAGAGAGAGAGAGAGAGAGAGAGAGAGAGAGAGAGAGAGAGATGGGAGGGGAGAAAAAGAAAGAGAGGGTGAGGGAGGGGGATCGGTAGTGAAAAGGAAAAAAAGAATAAAAGATTAATAGCAAAAAATTGGTGACTGGTCAGAATGGTGAAGGGATTTAGGTTTATAACTGGGATGTTGTGGGTTGAATGGGGAAAAGTAGAAATAGAGAGAACTAAGAAGGATGCAAAAAGTGTAGGGTGGGGACATATTGGTAGTGCACATGGAAAGGACACCCAGCCTCTTATCCCACTCATCTTTTTCCCGCTGTATCTTCTCATCCTTTATCCGGTTCTTAGCTCCAACCCCGACCCCTTACAATCACAACCCGACCCCTCCCGCCAACCACCGATACCGCAATTTTCATCCGCAAACCGCCGTCCGTCTGTCTCATCTCCTTCACTCCACGACTTGCCAGTCTAACCCAGCACCTAAGAAACCCCACCCCTACTTGCTAACCATCTTTTGGCCGCAAAGTAAATGATTCTGATGCTAATCATCCCTGATTTTTTTCCTTCCTAGTCTGCCTTTCTTTTTTATCTTTTGTGTTCATCCCCACCTTCACCTAAAATCCCTCCACCACAAGAACCACACCCACGACCACACCTTTTAATTTTCTTCGTCTTCTTCCTTCTTCATTTACCCTTTCCTTCTCTCTCGTTTTCTTTGTCAGTTTTTTTTAAAACTCTATTCTTACCTTTTCTTTTTCCTTTATATCTTTCCTTTTCTTTCTCACTTATCCGCGTATCTTTTTTATTTTATGCCACTCTCTCTTAACTTACAATTCTGAACTATTTCATGATCTTTATCATTTTTTTAATTATATCTTTCTCTCTAATTTTACTATTTAGAAACATCACGCTCCTTATCTTTCTTTTACCCTTTTTTATATTTTTCATTCTTTTAATTTCTCGACACTGTCTTCCTTATTTTAAAATATCTTGTTTTCTTTCTTTGTCTTTTCTCGACACTTTTTCTCTATGTCGGTTGTCTCTCGACATTTGTCCTCTTTAAACACAAATCTTCATTTTCTCTCTTGTTATTACTTTCACTTCTCACGTTCTTTCTTTCCAGATGTCTTCTCTTTTCCAATTCTATTTCTCCAATTTAATAACTTTTTAATCTCTCTCTCTCTCTCTCTCTCTCTCTCTCTCTCTCTCTCTCTCGCTCTCTCTCTCTCTGCTCATCTCTCGCTCCCCTCTCTACCAATTTATCCTGACTGTTTTACCCTCCCTCAATTCATTCAATCCCCCGTCCCCTGTTCCCCGATGTCCCCACACACGACCACCACAGAACACCACTTATATTTTTTTCAATATTATCATTATCATTAATGTTTTGTTCGACAACTCCCCTACCCATCCTTATTTTCTTTCTACCTTCCCACCTCCTTCGTCATCATGTTCTGCATCCATCCCCTTACTCCCAACACTAGTGCCTTCATCTTCCCACAACTGCATTTGACAATTACTCTGTGGTGATAGCGGTAAGACAGTGCCTGACGTTGTGGTCCCTGCGGTTGCTGAAGTGACTTTTGTGTGCCCGCCTGCGTGTACAGGCATACTTAAATGCATTATCGAAAGCGTTTTTCTTAATGCCAGTCTCATGCATGTATGAATGCGTTTGCAATGTGTGCGTGAGAGAGATGGGAGAGAATGAGATAGAGAGAGAGACAGACAGACAGACAAACAGGGGGATCATAGCCATAAATTTCTACACGCATAAATACGTTTGTAAATCTAATTTTTAGTGTATGCCAGGATGTTTTTTTATGAATAGCTTTATGTGAATGCATGAACGTATGTGTGTGTGTGTGGAAGTGGGTCTCTGAATTAAATTCAAGCACTAATTCTATCACGTACGAACACATACACCCCTATGAACGATCAGCCACCCACCTTACATGCACGCATATCCCTGGTAAGCAAGCATTCACATACAATATGATTTGGTGAAATAATGCTTATAAAAACATGTCTCTAATCACGTTTATTAGTTACTCTTCTTAATCTTATATCTTTGTAAACATCGATGCCATAGCTCAGTCGGTAGAGCACTGGTTCGCGGTTCGACACCGGCCCTCGCCAACTCAGTGTATGATTAGTACAGAGATCTGTGCGGTAAAGTGACGTGCTAACAGTAAGTGTGGTGCTCCACCTCATACGCCAAAACAATCGCTAGTGAAAAGGGAATTGACTCCCTCGCTGTCTGGCTGATACCGATATCAGGCCACACCGGCGTTGGCCCATATGAGAATGAGTATACATATGTATGTCCATGTTAATTCCTATATGGGTGTGCCTATGTATGTACATGTATACGATTTTATATGTGATATTTGTGTGTTTGTCGGCCTTATTTATGTGTTTCGTTCGGTTGATGTGCGTATGTTTCTTGGCCTTATACGTATCTTTGTTAGTGCTGAAATGCGTTCACGAGGAAACTAGCTCATAAACTTTGGTGTGCAAGATATTAAAAATGTAGAGCGCGTTTCTTCTTCCATTTTTTTGGTAGTCAACACTAATGAATTAAAGATGGATGTGTTAGTTGCATAAAACCTTTTCGATATTCGTATATACTTGTACTTTTATGAGTATAAGATTGAGAGGAATTAGCTCAACTAAGTTTGTGCCTGTGAGTGTTAATAATTCAGAAAATTACCGTGTCTGTAATAAATCTGATTCCAAAATGATTGTTCATTGTCACCGACTTTTTTTCTATAGACCAACTATGTACTATCTCAGTTATTCAATCTCCCCCCACTGACCAACTAAATGAATAGTAAAGTATGTAAAGTTGGCGGAATGGCCTACTTTTTTTTATATCAGACGGACAGTGAGGGAGTATATCCTCAGTTCGCTAGCGCTAGACGAGGGATAATTTTTTGATGCGCTACACTTACCAGCAGCTTTCCACTTTTCTGCACAAATTAGATTACCCAAGATTGGTATCGAACCCGGAACCTTGTGATTCCTAGGTGGGTTCTCTACCGACTGAACTAACATGAATATTAACATTATACTAATTATCCCGTCAAAGCAACGACGACGCAGGTAGTATATAATTATTGACCAAATAAAATAAAATAAACAATAAAACACCTTGTTCCTTCATTGGCATTGATCAGCAAACTTGTGTTTGATCTAGTATCTACTAGATCGACGAAATTCATGATCCCACTGCTGCGACATAAAGAAATTTAAAATATAAAATTCATTTGTTCTACTAGAACTTATGCAATGGGTTTCTCCATCGAATACAAAAAAAAAAAAAAAAAAAACTGTAACTATATTAATCCAATATTGAAATTGTGAATTTAGAATCAATTTTCCGAGAGGAGTGGAATTAATATGTGATACATATGCTCACTAAAACATTTTCTACTTCTCCGATCAAATATCATTTCTCTTCATTCTTCTACGTATTTGCGATTTGTATTTTCTACAACAATTATTTACTATGTGATTTAATCAGTGTTGTGCCCTATAATAGAAATGCAATTTAATCTGTATTTTATCTTGTAAATATCGTTAAAACAAAGAATGCAAATGCAATGAAAAATATCCAAAAGCTAAAAAGGATTAAGATGCAGTTTAATAAAGAAATGGGCTATGAGTTTTAAGAATCTATCCTCGTGCCAATATTCTAATGTTAAACATGTTTGTTTTGTTTTTTAAATTATATCAATTTCATAAATTATATTTTGAAAGAATGAAATATATGTAAAACCCTTTCAGAGTGTTTCTGTTATTTTAACACATTTTCTCAAGTCAATATGCTAAGCAGTCCCTAATTTACTCTCTTTTCACTCCTTTACATCATTGTCTCACCTCCAAAACATCTCATCTGGCTTTCTACCCACCCATGTATATTTGTCACTCGGTAAATGCATTTGCTTATGCGTAAAGAAGGTGTAATTTTTCATTAACTGTACACGTATGGTAATGAGTAATATGTGCACATGCATGTGTCTGAATAGTTTAAGGTTATTAGAGAAAGGCTTCTGTGTCATGTATGAACAGGTTTGCAGACAAGTATAATGAAAAAAGAAATAAAAAAATCAATGTTAGGTAAACAAAAAAGAAGGAATAGACAAGCAGATTTATTGACAAAGTAGAAGAATTCGCCGAGAAAAATAAAGAGAATGTTAATGAATAAGTCAATCAAAAAATAAATGTGGTTAGATTAAAGATCTAATCATGAGTTAAGATTTGTTTAGACTTTAAAATGTTGTAGTTAAATAGTTTGCTAGCTGATTCCATGGATCATTGCTATTGAATTCGAGCTCATTGGGTGCCTCATAATTTGGGTCTTGTAATAAAAGTAAATAAACTTCTTTCATTCAAAACCCTAATTTGTCGTATTTTAACCTGGGAAATGTCATGAAATCAATTCGATAGTCTGTTTTACAGTAAGATTAATATTGACCTCTATAAGTTCGTGACCAGAGAACCTTGGCAAATTAGTTTCACAAGATTTAATTAGACTTAAGCATAAGTAACATAATTAAAGTAACATAAGTAAAAACTTGACGAATCTTAAAATATGTACCATCACCCGCCACGAGTAAGATGGGCCACGATGTCTATTTTTAAGCTGAGCTTAAAAAGTTTTCATTCAGAGTTTTCCATCACATATACCGGTTACCATACCAAAATTAAAGACCCCAGTTTGACTTACTATTTAGCCCTAGCTGGTGAAAGAATAGGTAGATCAATAACATTCCGAAGCGTATTCCGAAGTGTATGTGAATTGCAAACAGCCTCGTTTCAAGATTTGGATAACCATTACACACGGGCGCATCTCCAACGAATCCTTTAGTAGATATAATGGACCATATGACCTTCCGCGATCTCGACTCACAAGGACACTTTTCTCATTTACACCGTCAAAATCCGGTTGTTTGTTAGGGATTAGGGTAAGGCGTTATGGTTAGGGGTTAGGTTTAGGGGTTAGTTTTATCATTAAAAAAAATCTAAAAATCGTCTGTTAACAATTAACCGGATTTTGACGGTGTAAATTAGTTATTGCATGCACAATCATTTCAGACCATATGACCTTTAGACACCCCGTTTGCGATCTTGATTCATAGGGACATTTTTCTCCCTAAGAATCGAGATCGCAAAAGGGGTGCCTAAAGGTCATATGGTCCAAAATAATTGTGCATGCAATCAGTAATTTATGAGTTATCTCTTTTTAAATCTGAATTTATTATTTTACAATCTGTTTTGTTTGTTTGTTTTTTAGTTTTATTTATAATATGTAAAACGGGAAGATTTTTGCAAGAAAAATAATTTTGTGTATATTAGAAATCCTGTCTACATTGGAAAGTATTCCTTGAAACCAAGCCGATCTAGAAAAGGCGTCTTTAAACTAATTAACTTAAAAAACACGTTCGACGGCAATTAATCTCAATATCAAGTCAATTCCTGTTTCTAGAATTTATATTATTTAACAGGAAATAGATGAACACGGGAATTACTCCATTATTAGTTTTAATAGTTATCTCCCTTGAGAAAATACAATGATCAAAGTAAGCATCATCACTATTACTATTAATATCCAAATTGTATTAAATTGTTCATTCTTTAAGGTAGAATATTTTTCCCTATTTTCATAATAAAGAATTAGTATAAGCTATTTTTGCCTGGGTTTTATATGCACAAATCAGGTCACTATATTTTACTGTATGTGTTGTGCTAATGCATAAAGACTTTATGTATATGTTGCTGTTGTGAAAATTATCTAAATGTGTTGATATTTATGTGTACCATCCATGTCTATATAAGCAAAAGTTTCTTGAATGCTTTTGAGTAACTTAGACATTCTTCATAAATATATGAATAGATATCAAGTTTAAGAAAATGTAAAGGATGTTACTATAACAGATTTTTGACATTTTTCTTCTTTCCACTCTGAGTGAATGAGCTGATTCCTGTGTTTTAAAAATTGGAAGTTAATGCACTTGTCAAATAAAAATAAGAATGCTTATTAAATCTTGATATAATTGATTTTGAACAAATTAAAATTAGATTTTCTTTACTGAAGTTCTTTGACTTTTTTAAGCTGCTCTCAAAAAATATTCCATAATAATAATTTCACAATTTGCAGAAGTACATATTTAAATGTCACCTTTGGTGGCCATTAGTCTCCTTATTGGATTAACACTTATACATACAATTCATACAATAACTAGTAAATACATCTATTAGCAATGTAATCTACAATTGATATCTAATAACTATTTCCCTCGCATAAATTATAATGACCGGGGTGAGCATGAATGGAGAACATTTACTATTAAATTAAAGTTAACCATTGAATTTGAAATTGCTTTAATCTCTAAGATACTATTGCTATAAACACCTCACTAAAATGAGCTATTTTTTTCCATAACATGCAAAAAATGAAATCAATATATACATTTCCTGTTTTTTTATTTATTTTCCCATTCACAAAACTTAATTTATTTGATGGGTTGATTTTGATACTTTTATCAGATGTTTTATCAATAATCCTGATTTTCTTCATACCTTTCACATTTCTTCTCTTTGATTGTAATTATTATTACACTTAAAAATATGTATATCTTTGCACTTCTAAACAATTTCCCTGTTTACATGAATACTTGAGAATGACTCTGTAAAACAAGCAAATAATGTTTATAAGTTTAGAAAGTGTTTGTGATTTTCTTAATATTTCTTTACTAATTCACATTAACCACAAAAATTGTCTGAAATTAATTTCCTTCTATATATTTTTAATTTTTCTAATGAACAACTTTTTCTTTTTTTAAAATTCTGTTCCCATTTCCCTATTACAATGTTCCCTTTTCTTCAATGTCATTCATATCCTTTTATCCAGAAATATTATCCAATTCATCTTTCTTTTCTCACATCTTTTTATTTCTATTATGTAGATTATGACAAGATTGTGTTACGCAAGCTAATTCACTTTATCAATCACTGATGCATTTCAAATGTCAGGTTGTTTCATATTCAACTTTGAGAGAAGTTTTAAATTCTATTATAGATTATGGAACAAGTTTGAGTGTAAAAATGGAATCTGATTTATTGTTCTGTAATGATTCAAGATGAACAGAAATACATGTTTCAATTTGAAGCAGAGTTGTTAATGAACTTTTGTAATTTAGTGTTAAAATTATTATTTTATTTTATTTATTGTAAAAACTTTTTGAGGACAAAGGAAACTTTTAGCGGTATCATTTGAAGTTTTGCTACCTGCACAGACTAATAAAAAGACAGTGAGTGGACTTTAATATATGAAGATATCTAAGGGGGGGGATGATGAGGTTGATGAAATTTAAGCTGATGATTTAAGTGTAAATTAGGCTGATCTGTTAAATTAAATGGGTAGGATTTAATTAAAAGCAAAAGTGACTAACAGAATCCAAATTAGGACTAAGACTAATAATAAAAGTGACAACAAGGCAAGTGAACAAAGTTACGATTTAGAACTTTTAATATGAAGTAAACAAAATTTCAGGTTCCTTCTCAGTTAAGACCAACAGCAGAAAGTTGGATGAATGGAATCCAATGTTAGGACAAAGAGAACTTACTCATGTAGTGACTTTAATCTGTAATCATTATGCCATCAGTGAAGGTAACTGTAGTAACAAAAAATATCTTATGAATTTAAAATACTTCAAATATTAAGTACTATTTATTATTATTCTTTTAGAAAAGTGCCATTTGATTGATTAAAAACTGTCAATGTTGGTCAGGATGATTGAAATTGATTGATCATATCTCAATATCTATAAATGTCTTTATTTACTTATTTTTAAACCCAGAGATAATAAGTAACAGCAGATAATAGGTTTTCAAGATTTTATAAGTTTATTTAAAGAAAAACATTCATTTTTTTATTCTAGTCTAAAATTACATGAACAAATTTAATCTATAGGTATGATTAATCATATTATTGAATGTAAACCGTTATTCCATTTTTCATTTTGTTCTTTTAGGGGAAAGTATAAATTTTTAATTTTTTTAGTTTATCAAATAATTTATCAATATTAAATTATTTTACATTTTACATCAAGGCAGAATACACTGTTTTATACAATTTAATGTAGCAATTATCTAATGATAAAATTACCTTAAAAATAATGTAGCAAAAATTAGTCACATTAAGTTAACCTATTACTAATGTTTATGTTTACAGAAATAGAAAATTATATTGTAAATTATTGTATACTATAAATTATATTATAAATAACATTGTAAATACATAGACAAGTAAGTGTGTGTGCATGTGTGTGTGTGTGTGTGTGCTGTGTGAATGTGCACATAGATATAGGTGTGCAAGTCAAACAGTATATATACATAACTGTATATATATATATATATATATATATATATATATACAAGAAATATTCCTGATTGTCTTAATAATAATTTTTGTTCACACTATATATATATATATATATATATATATACATACGCACACACACACACACACATATATATATATGTATATATGTATATATTTATATCCAATTGTTTATCTATGAACCCATAACCTGAAATACAGTTGTTAGCTGAATGTTGATCTGAACTTCTCGCTGTAATGTTTTATCTATGTGATTAACATTCATCATTGAATTAAGTATATTGACACAGAAGATTATATTGAAGAATAAATTTTACTTCTTTTTTTCAACATTAAGCTATGAATTTTTGTTATGAATTTAGAGTGATATTTTCTTTAATTTCTAGTTGATTTTTTTTGCGACAAACTTGGATTAATATTTTTACAACAATGAGAACAGCCCAAATAACAGAGATAATAATAAAGAACATGCTCTCAGTCAGACACAAATTTAGGTTAATTAAGATATAAACTTATTAATATATCTATGTTACTATATACAAAATGGGATTAAAAGTGTCAAGAATGCAGTTTTAAATTTTAATGCAGTTTTTAATTTTTAACATTTTAAAAGTTAATTGAAGAAAAACAGATCTTAGAAAATAAAATAACAAAATGATGATGTTTAATCAACTAGACTCTTAGTAAATGCTAGTCAGTTCCAATTTAGAAAAAATATTGTGCATTTTCTCAATATTTATTAAATGAATACCACAGACTTAGCTCTATGTGAGTTGTTTCCTAAGGTAAAAATTGATCTCAATAATTTCATATCTATTTCTCTGTAAACATATATTCTTGTTTGACATTGTTTATTTATTTGTTACACTAATAGCAAGATATTTTTCACCCCAATTGCATGTCCTATCAATAGACTGTGAATAATCACTTTTATTCAATTTTTTAAATTTATTTTCAATAGTATTACTTTTAATGCTTGTGAATTCATATTAAGGCAACTTTGTGAAATCAGTTTTGGCACAATATCAGATTCATAGAGTACTCACATTATTAGTTAACAGTTACTGAAATAATTATGAGAAAGTTCAATATATTAATTGCAATATATATTTTTAATTTTGATTTGAAAAAAATATATTAAGATCCTTTTCATTGGAAAGGGAGATAATCTGAATTGCATACTCAGATTTCAGATGAAGCTGGAATTGAAATAGAATATAAAATAAAAGAAAGCAAATGAAAAATCTATGCAATTTGTTGCAGAGAATTACATTTTCTTTCTTTAAAATCCCATTTGTATATTTTTCTTGTGGATTAATAAATATCTGGACTGAACTGGAAAGCTAAGAGGAAATTAATAACTAAATAGATGTGTATGATATATTGTATTCAATGGGAATAGAATTGATTTCCTCAAAGTGAACATATATGCTAGTTTTCTGCAGACAATGAATGATAAGAATGACCATATTAGTTTCATGATAATCAAAATCTATTTATATTAAAAAAGCATATTTAAGTATAAGATGAATTTAGTATTAGAACTAACAAATATTGAATTTTTTAAGTTTTTAAAATACGTGATTACATGAGTAAGGAATATCAAAACAATAATAATAATAGAAAGGAACAATCAAAAACTAGGAACCTTAAAAAAAAAACTCATATAATTTATTTTTATTTTCTCTGAATTACAGATTTAAAAAAGAAGTCTTCATCCACCAATAATAATAATACCCCCTTCAAGATGGAGTGGTTCTTAATTCAATAAAATAGGAAGAAAAAAAGAGAAAAAATTAAATACACTTTATTGCATAGAAGTGCACATATGTTATTGAGAGGCTTATTGCACATATGCACACTTAAATTAACTACATGCCTCCCCCTGCAATCCACACTCAAGCAGTCACACCCATTATGAATGCACTCAGGCTTGAAATCACACAGACATTATTTAGCGATCAACACTCATGGCACAGGCTGGCCACTCAGTTCATCCTCTAACCCTAATATTTAATGAATAATAATAATAATAATAATAATAATAATAATAATAATAATAATAATAATAACAATATTTTGATGATGCTGACAAGAAGAAGAAGAAGATTGCATAAGACATAAGAAAAATTTAATTACTTTTATTATATCAGACCTTGTGAGTTTTTCCCACCAGCTTAACTGATTATCTTTCACTAGAGTCTGAGTTACAGCAAGTCTCCTCAGGTCTCCAGGACTATTCTGAGTATTTTACCTGATCTTAACAATACTTTTCTATAGATGGTCTCAATTCTTCCTCTTATTTCCAATTCCTCCAATCTCCTTTTCAAATACTTGAGGGCTGTTCTGAGGGCACTAACTACAATTGGTATCACCATTATTCTCATGTTCCACAGATTTTTCTTTTCTCTGTCTAGGTGCAAGTATTTATCTATCATTCTTCTTCTTCTTCTTCTTCTTCTTCTTATTATTATTATTATTATTATTATTATATTATTATTATTATTATTATTATTTCGCTCCATTAAAGTTTTTCACTCCAGCTATAGCAGATGTGAGAATGAGACACAAAATCCTTTGGGACTTTAAGTTACAGATCACAGAATGAAGGTGAAAGAAAAAAAAAGATAGACAAATACTTGGACCTGGCCAGAGAGCTGAAAAAATTTTGGAACATCAATTGTAATTAAGGTCCTTGGAATGGTTCCCAAGGGTTTGGAGGAATTGAAAATCTGAAGAAGAATCGAGGCCATTAAAACAACAGCACTATTAATATCAGCTAGAATACTCAGAAGAATCCTGGAGACCTGAGGAGACTTGCTGTCACTCAGCCTCCAGTGAACCACTGGCTATGGCAGGTGGGAAAAACTCGATAATAATAATAATAATAATAATAATAATAATAATAACATGAAAATAATAATAATAGAACAGGAGAACAATAAAACTCTAGATACCAAGCAGCAAAAAGTTCAACAAAGAATAAATACCTGGGCCATCCCCATTAAAAGATACTCTGGGCCATTCTTAAAATGGACAAAAGAGGAACTCAGACAGATTGACCAAAGAACTAGAAAATTAATGACAATTTACAAAACTTTACACCCTAGAGATGATAGAGATAGGCTATATGTATCAAGACACAAAGGTAGAAGTGATCTTGCCAACATAGAGGATTGTGTAAATGCCATAATACAAGGATTTGAAGAATATACAAAAAAGAGCAATGAATAATTACTTATGGCAGCCAATAACAGCAGTGTGAACATATGAACAAGCAGAAAAAACAACAACAAAAAGATGGGAAAAAACAATTATATGGATACTTCTAACCTCAAATTGGAGAGGTTGCACATGAAAAATCTTGGACATGGTTAAGAAGAGGAAACCTCAAGAGTGAAACTGAATCGCTAATAATTGCTGCACAAAACAATACCATAAGAACAAATTATTTCCAAGCAAAAATTGATAAGACACAAAAAAACCAGTAAATGTAGAGTGTGTGGTGACAGAGATGAAGCCATAAACCATGTATTAAGTGAATGTAGCAAACTGGCACAGGGGGAATACAAAGATAGCTACGATTAGTTTAGAAAGGTGATCCACCGGGAATTATGCAAAAAAAATAATTTTGACCATAAAACAAAATGGAAAAATATCTTATTACCTGAACTTTTCTAGATAGCTGAAAAACACAGTAGAGTCTGAAGGTTACAGAGATACCAATCATAGTTGTAAGTTGTTGGAGCAGTCTGCAAGAACCTGAAAAAGAGACTGGCTGAGACTGGAGATCAGAGGAAGAAGTCTATCCAGACCACAACATAGCTAAAATTGGCCAGGATACTTATTAGAATACTGGAGAACTGATCAGACTTGCTATCACACTGATGTCAATGTATAAACACTAGTTATTAGTGAAAAAAATTTGCAAGGAACAAAATAATAATAATGATAATAATACTGGAGGTAAAATAAAACAGACAAAATAAAACAGAAAAAATTATTAGACTTTATTATTATATTTCACTTTGTTACAAGCTTCTTTAGATGAAAATGTACACAGTCTGCAAGATGGCATAAATGTGTGTAAAAATGTTTGCAACAAACATGTTACTTGAAGTCCATCTACAGTTTTTATAAAAGCTGCCAAAAACAAAAAGAAAGAAAA
>CM042140.1:55893589-55943589 GCA_023376005.1 Doryteuthis pealeii
AGCTTTGCTATTCATGCACTGATTTGGTGAGGTAAAAAGTATCGAACCTGCATCCTTGGGATTCCTTGATCAATGCTCAATAGATCAAGCAATGAAAAAAATAACTATACCTCATGAATATATGTCTATTCACTTTTATTTTGGGGCTAAGGTGGTATTGCAGTAAAATATTATAAGGAATTTATATATATATATATATATATATATATATATATATATATACTTGTGTTTGGGGGGTGAGTGTGTGCGTAGAGTGTCTGTTTATGTGTGCGAGAGAATGTGTGTATGTGTGTGCATGTAAATGTAAAATTATTTTTTTAAAAAATTTTGTGTAAAAGTAAATCCCACTAAATTCCAGCAATCAATATGCGTATCTAAGAAGCATTCACATTTCTTCTTCATGCAATAATAGTTTTATTATGAATTAATTTATCGTTAATTAATTGAATTGCAAACTGAAAACACAATCAGTATATACATGAAAATATTGACACAATCTAATGAATTTTAAGTTGAAAAAGAAAGAGAAAATTATATCATAGTGATAAGGATAGTCAGGTAATATTAGTTATTGGAAGGATATTAAGAAATAAAATAAACAGAATAAAAGAAAAAGAAGAAAGAAGAAAGAAAAGAAATTACAGTAATTGCATTAAATGTATACATATTGACAAAAAATTCAAAATCAGAAAAATAAAATAAATCATGTAAAGTGAACTATAACTACAATATACATACTGATTAGAGAAAATATAAAATATATCCAGATCATAAATGCTAATAATAATTCCAAGAAAAAATGAAGATAATGTTTATCTTCATGTAAATAAATATAATAAAATTAAGAAAAGTAAAATAGCTGATAATGCGGAGCAAAAGAAAAAGTACCATTGTAATCAAAATATCAAGAAATTTAAAAGTAAAAGAAAAACAATATATTAGTTAAAATAAACACAAATAATAAAATCAAAAAGCCAATAAATGAAATTAATGTTTGAACATTACAAAAATTAAGAGACTTTAAAAAAAAAATGACCCAAGAGAGAGTCATATCTCATATGACTATTTTAATTCTTTTGTTTTTAATATGTGTTTAAAAGCTACATTATGCTGTGGTTAAAACCTCTATGTCAAGTCATATCCTATTTATAGAGGTTTTATTACAGTAAACTCTCATTGAAACTTGCATTTGTTTTAACTGCACAATTTGATAAGACAGGTGTTCTTATTAATTACTCATTTGAGTTTTTATAAGCAAGGCTTCACATCATTTTTTCAATACATTATTTTAAAGACTAAAATTAGTAAACCCTTAGAATTAAACCCTGCCTAAATTAACACTGAATCTGAAAAGAAATTAAAAAGAAAATTCAAATCAGTTGATAATAAAGTAGAAATTAAGAAGATGGAATGAACTGTAGATAAAAGTGAATTTCTGAATATTACATTTGGTCTCTTATGCAGTATGATACCAAAATCCTAAATGGAGAAATAGACCATGAAAAAGTAATAAAGATAATTTTTGTCTGAATATTTTGGTTTCATTTGAATACAGTGACACTCTTAACTCATACAAACTCCATATTAAAAGAGTACATTGTATAATTAATCTACCTATATATATATAAAGGGCAGTTGTGTGATTCTGTATGGCCAGAGGAAACTTCGAAAATAAAACAATTGACGACAAAGTAAATATGTAGACACATTAAATATCACCAGGGCTCGGTTTTTGAGCAAAAATAATAGAGATTTGATTTATATTCATGGAGATAATTAAAAATTAAATTTAAATGATAACAGCATGGATTTTTTTTACATTTGATATTTTAGATAATAGACATTAACATTTCTTTTCAGAGTAGATGGATCAATGCAAGGTCTATTTTTTTACATAGGGATTTAAATGGGGCATTCCATGAGGATTCAACTCATGATTCAGTAATAATAGATCTGCGGGACTAACTTAAAAAAATCCCCCTCCACCCAGACGCCACTGGGTAGCCACTGCTAGTTGCAAATAAATCAATAAGGGGAAGTACACAATAATGAGTATTTAACTATTATCTCACATGGAAAATTATGATAATTGAGTGCATACACAGACCCTAAATCATCATCATCATCATCATCATCATCATCATCATCATCATCATCATTATTATTATTATTATTATTATTATTATTATTATTATTATTATTATTATTATTATTATTATTATTATTATTATTATTTCAAATTAGACTGAACATTGCTTTATCTTCTCAGAAGATTTTGATACTACTGCACAAATAAACATCTCAGTAAGGTGTGCTATTTTTACTCTTACACTAATATAAAAACATACAAAAATCAATAGAATATATTAGTAATATTTGATGATCATTAGTTACTGGGAATGTTCTACTAGATGATATTATAATGTAATAATGACTTTTTTGCTATGACAGGTTTTTTTATACAAAGAATTTTATATTTATTTCTATCCATCTGATATGGTCAGAAACAGAATACTCATAATCTGTGAGTGTTATTGAGAATCAAATCCTACTAGATAGAAGACGGATAAAAAAAATGTAAGTCAAGTCAGTGGAGTGGCATATTAATGCTACAAACCTGACAGTGAGAGAGTCTATCCCCTTTTTATTGGTGCTAGACCAGGGAAAGTGTTGTTGCATCTGAGGTGATGCGCTACACCTACAGTAAGCTCTCCACTTTACTAAGCTATGCCACTCCTGCCCTAAGTTGTCAAGGGCCAGTATAAGACTGGGACCTTGTGGTTTCTAGGAGGTTGGTCTACTAACTGAGCTAATAATCAAATTGGATTTATTAGCTAGCTCTTTAGACAGATTGTGGAAGGTGATAGGGTATGAGTTTTTTACTTTTTATTTCAATATTCATATAAGAAGCATATCATGTTTTTATATATGAAACCATGTGTTTCTGAGGTGGTTGCTCTACCCATTGAGCTAATATATATATATATACACACACACATACACATGCATATATATATATATATATATATATATATATATATATATATATATATATATATATATATAAAAAATGTATATATATATTGGTTCATCTATTGATATGCTCACATATAAAGAAATTTGAACCAATGAAATCAGATTTATTAGTTAGCTCTTTTAACTGATTGGAAGATGCCAGGGTATGATTTTTTTCTTTTTATTACAATATTGATACAAGAAGTGTATCATGTTTTTATGCCCAAAATTTAATGAAATTTTTAGGTCAACTAATCTTATAGAAATGTATTAAGGTTCCACCTAATCTTTAAAAAAAATTATAATTACTCTTTGAACAAAAGAAAATTGTCACCATACAATAATAAATTATCAAATAAATCTAAAAAAATATTTCATGTTTTCAGTCTTGAAGATCATGTAAATGAATAGCAAAATTAATAAAATCAAACAAGAATTTATTAATCAAATTTGTTTTTTATCTCTTGTTTTCAAAACAATATCTGATGTAGAAGATATTATTTTTCAGTTTCTTCTTTTTTTCATATATTTTTGCTAGGTACTTTCTTAAGACAGCTTCTTGCAAAATATATTCTTCCAAATATTCTATAAATTCATCTCTCAACAATCCTTTTTTATATTAATTAGAAATAAAAAAGGATTGTTGAGCGATGAATTTATAGAATATTTGGAAGAATATCTTTAACTACATTTCCAATGAGATATTGATATTCCTATCTCAACAGGAATAAATAATAAAATGAGATAAGCAAGATATATTCAAATTATAAAATTTAAAAAAAACAACATAAAAATAAATTTAAACATATATACATAGGAAATGTTTCATTACTTATTTTATTATATTTTTCAGAATATTTTTGTTCTTTATGTTCAATATTTTCTGAATATTCAACTAACAGTAAAATGAAGTAAAAAGAACAGTTGATAAAATCTAACAATCTTTGTCCATGGCTTTAGAATAGAAAAGTTATTATAAAATAATGTGTGAAAAAATTTCTCAGACCCAAAAATGTATGGAAGGGTATAGAGCCTTTAAATATACCTGCTCTTTTACATATTCTGCCAACAGTGTGAAATATTTGTTACATCATTTTATACTTTGTTTAACACTTACAAAAAAATTAATCATTTAATTTTTAAAATCACTTCACCAGCCTCAAGAATCTTAAAATATGCATATGTTTTAAATTAAATATAATTAAAAGAAAAATTAAGACATGAATGAATTAAAAATATCTTTTCAAGTATAAGTAACAGAAGATCATATTTTTAGTACATCACCAGCACATTCACCAGTGAATATTTATAGAATTTTATTCATAATGTTTAGCATAGAAAACATTTCCATTTTTCTTTTGTCATCAGAAGTGTCCATTATATAGATATGTACAATTTGGATAATAAGATAAACAAAAGTTTAACACAAACACCCCCCCATACACACACATGCACAAACACACACAAACACATACACACATATATACATCTCTATTTATATAAACACATTGGTGGATGTTAATACTGTTGAAAGTAACATAGTTATAGATTTCCAGATTTTAATTGTTTCCTATAATGTTAAGTACCATAGTTTGAGTTAAACTTTTAAAAAAGTAGAAATATTTTAGATAATTTTAAATTCATTTTTGAATATATCTTCTTAGAAAAAATGATTGGTATCTTTAAACACTTTTACCTCAAATCTCACACTTCACAAATCATTATCATCATCTAAATGTATAAAAGATGAGTAAGATGATTTGATATTGCAAGTCAAGACAAGAGGTTGATTTGAAATGTTGGCCCTAAATTTACAGTAGCCTAAAGGAAAATAAAAATAATATATTATCATTAACATTCTTATCACACACACAAACACACACACACACACACACTCTCTCTCTCTCTCTCTCTCTCTCTCTCTCTCTTTTTCTCTCACACACACACACACACACACACAAACACACTCTCTCTCTCTCTTTCTTTTTCTCACACACACCACACATGCATATATATATATATATATATATATATATATATATATATATATATATATGTGTGTGTGTGTGTGTGTGTGTGTGTGTGTGTGTGTGTGTGTGAGTGTACACACACATATACACACACATGATAATGTCTGGTTGGCTAAGTGTAATTTATGGGACATTCATTAAAAACATGTATCTAATGTAATTTTATTTTGTGAGATGCAGCGTCGACCAACCAACCCTTCCTCTCAGCCCAACCCTCATTACTTTCTTGCTGGCATCATTCTTTATATGCAATTTTCTAAATGAGAACCAACTATTACCCACTCCCCTTATTTTCTAATCTTTCTCTTTCTTTCTTTCTCTCTCTCTCTTTTTCTCTCCCCCTCTCTCTTTCTCTATTTCTCTCTCGATTTGTCTCATCCTGTCTTGTTCCCAACCACTCATCCACCCACTGCCTTCACGACTCAACTATCAACTACCCTTCATCAGCATGTCACCAAGGCTTCATCTCTTTTTGACATCTGCTGTACTTTTCTCAAAAGTTTTTAGAGGTTGATGGTCCAGGGCTAAATGAAGGGGGAAAAGAAGAAAGAAGGAAGAAAGAAGGAAGTAATTGGGAAATGGCGATGTGTGTTTTGGGGGGTTAGGCTAGTCTTTTTTTTCTTTCCCTCTTTCTGTATTCCGCCTAAATGAAAACGAGGAAGACAGGTAGGGGTGGTTGGGGAGAGTTACAAAGGTGAAATTCGCAAGAGGTAAAAAGGCAGAGGGGCTATTGGATGAAGCAACGGCGACAGTCATAATAAAGAAATGAAACACACAAAATGATGGGACTGATATGTGTCCGGGGGAAGACTGCAGGGGAGGGAGTTGATGTAAAGGGCTTAGCGGGGTGCAATTGCTGCTGCCACTTATTTGGTGTTTGAGAAAAAGGGGTGAGGCTGAAGTGAAGTGAAAAGTGCAAGAATAAAAAGGAGGGGAATTAAGAAAGTGAAGGAAGGTGAGGGGAAAGTGGCAAGAATGGAGTACAGAGAGTCAAAAAGATGGATGTACGGATTAATGAAAAAGACAAAAAGGTTGACAGTCAGGCCGGAAGGTTTTTAGTTGTTGGTCAGTAGGTAAGGTTAGCTGGCTGTTAGGGAAGGTTATAGAGACACGAGGGATGGTAAAGGAGAAAGTAGGGAGCCCAGAAAGGGTATGGTGTAAGAGGGATACAAAAAATAGGAATAGGAAAGAAGGTCGAAATTAAAAAGCGAAAAAATGGATGGATGGTTGTAGTTTTTAAATATTTTCTTTTTAACATCTTCATTCAAGAAATAAACCTCTGACTTCACCTGACACCCATTCTCTCCCTCTTTTACTCCTGATTATTTTTAATAGATTTATTCTTGAAGTTGGTCTTTTTTTAAATATTTTCTCTGCAGTTGGCGATCATTTCATTCTTTTCTAACTCTCCTCTCCTTTCTTTTATGATTATTTTATTTCTTATGTGAAACATATCTTTATTATCTGAGTATACTCTGTATTTTCATTCTATATTTTACGACTATTTAGAGTATTTTTAACGTACCAAACAATGTTTATTTCTTCTTTCTCATATTTTATTTTTAATCCTAATTTTTAAATAAATTTCTTTGTTTTTTGTTTCTCTTATTTTTTCATTATTCTAATTTTTTTACTTTAGCAATTTTCTATTTTTACGCTTTTCTATTTAGATTTTACCTTCAACCTTTCCATTTTCCACCTAAGATCTCTTTAACTTTTGGCATCCTTGATTATTCTATCATTTTCTATACTTTTTTCATGAATTTATGTTTTCTGTTTCTCTCATTATTTCCTTCTGTATGATCATTTCCTTAGTTTTCTTCATTTCTTTTTTCAATTCATTTTTACATTATTTCCGTTTTATTCTATTTAAGTTTTTACCTCCAATGTTTATTTTTCTTTTCCTTCTCAGCTTTGTTATTGGTTCTACAAACATAAAAAAAAGAAATGAGAAACATGGGCATGGAACCTCAACATAATTTCCTGCTTAATAAACAAGGGTTAAGTTTGTTTTTCTCTTTTTCATCGTTGTCTTCTGCCAAAAATACTAAGAACTCCAAGCTTTTCACTTATCTTGAAAGCACACCTTCGACCTTCTTGGACTTTCTTTTGGTGATAAACTCTTTCATACTTTATCATTAAAAGGAAATTACCTTACTTTTGCTTATTGACGTAGTTAGGTCATTCGAATACCTTTTTTTTTTTTTTTCAATGAACAGATATTTTTAATTTTTCGATAAACGCAGTCAAGATTCAAGTAATTTACATTTTTCCTCGTTTGTCATTTTTTTTCTTTAGAAGAATAGTATATAAATGAATCCGTACTTAATTCAATATTTGTGGTTTAAAATACTTCGACGGGGTGACCTAAAATCGGTATCAACCAAACAGCGAGGGAGTCTATCCCCTTTTCAATAACCTAGGAAATTGTTTAGGCGTCTGTGGTGGAGCGCCACACCTACCACCAGCTTTACCGTACAGATCCCTGTGATACTCATACGATGAGTTGGCGAGGGCCGGTATAGAACCAGGAAGCTTATAGTTCCTCGTCGGATACTTTACGACTAAGCTAAGCCGGCCCTTATACCTTTGATTTTACTTGATAATAAAATGTGTAGTTTGTAAATCAAGAATTTTTTTTTCAGTTTTGTAAAATATGATGATTTTTAACTGTTACATTGTAAATGAAAATCTAAAAATAATAATTCTGCCTATTGTGTTATTTCTCGTTTTAAAATGGCCCCCACTTTTAAACCACAGATGCTATTGTTAGCGTTTTATTATAGTTAATTAATTGATTACTTTACTAAGTATTAGGGTTTTATTTTATTTTGCTACAACCAAAGTAACAGCCATTTTAAAACTAGAAAATTAACAATTGTCAAATTTCTTAGTCACACCAGAAAAATAACATTCAAGGTCATAAGTATAGAGACAGATTTTGAATAACTTTTTAGTGATTGTTTCTATTATTTCATTATTTCATACTCATACTTTTCCTTTTGTTTTCCAATATCTTTCAAATCGTCTCTTCCTCTTTCCATATCTAAAAAAACCCAAAAAAACACCCCCCCAAAAAAAAAAAAAAACAAACAAACAATTCAAGTAAATTCTGAACGACCTTGTAGTATTCTCCCTTTAACCTTTATATCTTTTTTTTCTTTCATCAACTTTTCATTCAACCACTCTTACGTTTTCTTCTCACATTTTTATATTTCTTTCCATAACAACACGAACGATGCCTTTGTCTCCTTCGTGTCAATTCGTGACCCCAACAAAAACCTTTAGATTTTTTCTTTCTAAATTCATTTTACGGTGACAAAACTAAGTGACATCTCTCTCCTTCTTTCATCTCTCCCCCTCTCTTACACTCTTTCTTTATTTTCCCACTCGCTCTCAGTTTTCTTTTCACCTTTTTTTATTTCATAAACAATAAATGTTGATCTTAACTTTTACTCGGTAAATCGACGAGGTAAAAGCCATGAAATTAATCTGACAAATTGTTTTATACACTTGGACATGCATTGCAATCTATTGTTAACTAACAGAGATTTTAGCAATGTATATATATATATATATATATATATATATATATATATATATATATATATATATATATATATATATATATATATATATATATATATATATATATATATATATATATATGTGTGTGTGTGTGTGTGTGTGCACGCGGGAGAGAGTGAGCGTATAAGCTCAAGCACCACATTGATCGTGGGTGCGCGTGGGTACGCGTGGGTGAGCACTTTTGCGTGTGTGTGCATTGTCTTAGCAGATAATAAAAAAAAGTATTAGTTGAAGTATATCTACTTTCCTGGTCGTCCTGGGTTCAATCCCAGAGTCAAGTAGTGCAATATATTCTGGTTCAGTACTAGAGACTGATAAACAACATTACAATAACAAATTAACTAGGAAGAATTAACTGATATAAGATTTTTTTTTTAAATATGGAAAGAGTTAGGTTAAAAATCCCCAAATGGTTACATAAGAAGGTAAACACCTACGGAAAGCTGAAATGTTCTTGTTTGCTTTTATGGCATATCAAACTATGCTTGATTATTTATTGCCGATGATAGTAATTGATTTGCCTTTTTGTGAGCAGTTAAGTTTTCAATAACTATTCCTATTTGATGATAATAACCCTTTGTAAAGAATGCTTTAAGTAACTATAATTCATACAAATAATTTGTACACAGCTATA
The DNA here is from genome assembly GCA_023376005.1 of Doryteuthis pealeii. Taxonomy (NCBI): domain Eukaryota; kingdom Metazoa; phylum Mollusca; class Cephalopoda; order Myopsida; family Loliginidae; genus Doryteuthis; species Doryteuthis pealeii. Next base: position 55,902,857 of record CM042140.1, read on the forward strand.
TAGTTTAAAGTATCTCTACAAGGAATTATATGATTACAAGTAACTATTATTATTATCATTATGAGATTTTCACACCTGCCGTAGCCGGTGGTTCACTGGAGACTAAGTGACAGCAAGTCTCCTCAGGTCTCCAGGACTCGTCTGTGTATTCTAGATGATCTTAACAGTGTTGTAGTTTGGATGGTCTCGATTCTTCCTCTGATTTCCAATTCAACCAAATTCTTTTCCAGAGTTTTAGGGAACGTTTCAATGGCACTAGTTACAATTGATACGACCTTCTTCTTCATGTTCCACAGTTTTCTCAGTTCTTTGGCAAGGTCCAAGTATTATTATTATTATTATTATTATTATTATTATTATTATTAATTTGTTTTTTTCCTTACTCCATGTACATTAGTTGATGATAAGGATACTTTCCCGTCTCATAAATTAAATATACTAGGTTTCATAGACATTAGTCTTTTATCAGGTACTATATAAACCATATCCCAATTATTAAAAACACACACATACATATATATACGTCTCTGTCTCTGTCTCTGTCTCTGTCTCTGTCTGTCTCTCTCTCTCTCTCTCTCTCTATATATATATATATATATATATATAGAGAGAGAGAGAGAGAGAGAGAGAGAGAGAGAGAGAGAAAGAAAGAGAGAGAGCGAAAGAGAGAGAGAGAGAGAGAGAGAGAGAGAGAGAGAGAGAGAGAGAGAGAATGCAAACCACGAACAGTATATAAATTTATTTGAAAAAAAATAATAGGACAGCTTTCCCCCCATCTCTGTTTAGGATAAAATTTCAAAGCAGAATCATTTCCTTAAGAAAGAAATGTGATTTCTTTTAAAGGAAGAGTCAATCAAATTTGACATTTCCATATTTTAGAAGAAAAAACAAATTTGATATGAAACTATAAACAGCAGTGAAAAAATGTAAATTCAGAAGATAATTTTTTTTCAAAATTTTAATGTTAATGTGTTCTAATAACACTTCAGCATTCCAAGCCTCAGGCCTTATAATTGAGGCTGCCTCAGACAATATCAACTGAAATAAAATATAGCATTACGAATGAAACAAAGAAATTAGAATTAGTGACAAGTGAATGGATAGCTAAAATCCACAAGGTGTGTGTCTGTCTCCGTGAATGTATGGGTAGGTGTGTTTGTGTGCACGAGTATTTGCCTCTATGTAATCTGTGTGTGTGTGTGTGTGTGTGTGTGCGTGTGTGTGTGCATGTGTGATTTGACTTTAATAAAAATATGTTTTAAAGTTTACTTTTGATTTTAACATTTTTGCATGTCAATTTTTCTTTCAAATTTTTTTTTCCTTCTGTTCTTGTTGTAGGAGGAGGAGGTGGTGGAGGACTAGGTAAAGGAGGAGGGGGAGAATAATATTTAAAATGGAAATTCGTTCAAGACAAAATTCAGAAAAGTAAATTAAGAGAAACAGAATAAAATGTTACAATCCATCACTTGACTTTTGCTTTTTTATTCTCTCTTTGAATTTTTGAATTTTAAAATTTTTGCTTGAAAATCTCAATATTTAACTCAATAATCTCGAAAAATGAGGTTTCATTTATTAATTTAATTTGCGATGAAATATCTTTTTTTTTAGAATAATTGTCTCAACTTGAAAAAATATATTTTAATTTTTTTTTAAATCTAAAATTATATTTACATACATTATTCCTGACTAGAACATTTCGTGTGCATAAAGTTTAATGTAAAATTTAATTTTTCACAATTTAGTAGAACAAATAATGTCATTATTTCTAAACTATTTTTTGCTTAAAGATATGAAAATAAAATATTTTCCAAGTTTTACTATGAAAGATTTGATAACTTTGATATTTATTATTTCTTGAATATTATAGAGCTCTAAATAAATCAGTAACATTATGAACAGAAAAATATTCATCAAAAACTATTTATGTACCAGAGAAGGGGATCACAGGTAAAGAACAAAACAAATATTCAGATAAATAAAATGTGATAGCAATTCTGTTTACTTACAAAAGTATATGTTACATATATCAGTGTTTTTTTTTTATATTGTGTTTATTTCTATTTCATTTATTTAATTCCCTCAAGCGCTTTTCACTTTTTCTCGTCAAATTATTTTTTTCACGTTTTATTTTTTACTTGTTTTGTATAAAAACTTTTTTTTTTACTTATTTTCTATTTCCTTCTATTTTATTATCGTTTCTATTTTGTTTCTATTTCCTTATTGTTCTTTTCTATTTTTTTAAATTCATTTTTGCATTTCCCCTTCCCACATTTTTTCTACCTTTTATTTTGCTTCATTTTAGGAATTCTTGCATTTTAGTTATGTTTCTTTTATAATAATTCATTGGCCAATTAATAACTTTCTTTTTTTCTTCTTTTCATTTATTTCACTTTTGATTCCCTTTTTTCCTTGTTTTATATTCTTTTTAGTATTCCCCCCCCTCTCTCTACTTTCTATTACTTTCGTTACTATGCCCCCCATTTACGTTAAAAGTGTGAAAATAAATAACATCACTCTCATGCTTGTGACACATAAAACCATCATGACGAGATGACAATAACAAAATAATTTTTTAAAAAACAGAAAAAGATGAACAGAAAAAGATGAACTGAAAAAAGTAAATGAAATGTTTTTTTTTTAATATAAAATAATACACAATAAATGGTAAATAATAATTTTCTATTTGGAGGTGAGACTTTGCCAAACTAGTGTGTCAGTGGAGATGTTACTTCACAGCAACTTCTTCCTGGAGAATTTCTGAAAGAAACTGAAAAATTAAAAGAAACACACACAACTGAAGGGGAAAAAAAGACAAATGTCAATGTAAAGTAAAAATGAAAAATCAAATTAAAGAGGCAAAATAATAAATCAGAGAAATAATTAATAAATAGACAATTAAATAATCAATTAATTACCTGAAAAACTAATTGATTCATACACCTAATTAATTTTCCTTTAATTAAGATATTTTGAAAAATGAATGAAGAGAAGAACAAATAAATGATAGTATAAAGGAAAACTAAATGAATGCTACTGACATTGAATGAAAATTAGGGTGATTTATGAAAGAAAATTTTAAAATGATTTGTTCTTAAAAATAAGATCTCTGCTATTTTTGGATAGTTTAATATTCTGCTGTCATAATTTTGGTTATCATTTAAAACGTCTTAAAATATGTTTTATAAACACTTTTTATCGATTCATAAAAGGTGGTTTTGTTTGAAAACAATATCTCAATTGATAATACACTAGTAAAAAAGATGACCTAATTTTTAACTAAATACACTTGATTTTCCCAGAAATTGTCCCATTGTGGTATAATGGTTTACTAACTAATCTCCCAAATCCATTACTACTGAAGAGCGAGTTTGATCCTCATTGGATGCCTATACTTGAAAAATTGTGTCACATCCTACCCGTGGCGAAGGTTGTAAATACAGATTTGATGTTTCTAAACTTGTTACCTTGGTATTGAGAATTTTCTAGCTAAGATGTTTTTTTCTCTTCCTTTTCCTTTTTGTATTCAAATGATTTAAGACCATTATTTTTCAAAGAACATCCGTAATTTAATACTGTCATGTTTTGTATGTACTGTTAGGTATGACTGCATAATTGAAATTAGTTGATCTATACTTTAAAATTCAGATATTACAAATTTGTCCTATGTCCAGTTTTTATAATAAAACAGTAACTTTTGACCATTTGTACAAAAACTGATTTGAATGTTTTTTCATATAATCTAAGAAATTAAATGGTTTTAATATATTCCATCTGTCTCATAAATATTGTTATATTTAGTGTATAAAGTGTATATCCAAATGTAACAAGTATGATAGAATATAAGTAGCATTTATTTTTTATTCAGTCTTGAATAAATAACCTGAGAATATATATATATCATTGAATTAAATTTTTACTAAGAAAACTATTTCCTTCAGATGAGACAAAATATATGAATTTGACTGAGGTGAATTATATTCAATTTTTTATGCATTGAATAAGATCTTAGAGAATCTATTTACAAATACTTTTTAAAATCATAAAATGTGTCTTTTTAAAATTATTTAAAATAAAACTATTCAATGTTTTCTGAAAAGCTGCATTTTTTTCACAAATAATTTTTTATGCCAATTAATTTGGTCATAGGATTTGAATACATTTAATAAGATCAGCATTTGAAAAATCTTGTTTTTAAAATATATGTAATTCTTATATCATATTTAGTATCTACAAAAGTCTAAAATGACATGATGGTGTATTTTTGATGGACAAAATATGATTCTTCTAATAGCAGTAAGAAAGGAGGGAATTCTGCACAAACAAATTAGTATGCTTTTATTAAGTAAATAATTTACTTAATAATAGTTACTGAATATAACAATTAATATCAAACTAATTATTTATCATATTTTCTATCAACATGAAAATATTAAGGTATAACTGTATACTTGTACATCCCAGTTGTGTGATACCTTAGGAAGATCACATACTTTAAACAACATGGAGTCTCTGTGCCAGACTAAGCAATGCTTAGTAACGCTTACTACATAGCAACTCTCATTTTCTCTTTTTCCCATCCACATCATTATTATTATCATTTCAAACCTTGTGATCTTTTAACATCAGCATACGTTGACAGTGTTTTACTGGAGTGAGAATAAATCTCATCTGGCCTCCAGGACTCTTCTGAGTATTCTAGCTGCTTCCAACGCAGTGTTGGAAGCAGCTAGAATATTATTCTCTTTTCTAAGATTTGGGGATCGTTCCAAGTGCACCAATAACAATTTCACCCTCATATTTCACAGTCTTTTTTTTTTTTTCAATTCTTTATCAAGGTCCAGATATTTGTCTATCTTTTCGTTTTTATTCATCTTCAACCTGAGACCTGTTGGAACTGCAAAATCTACTAGCTGACAAGTTCTCTTTTTCTTTTTAATCAATACTAGGTCTGGTCTTCTCAATGAAAAAAGACGAATCGTCTTTATCTCGAAGTCACAGACAATTTTAGGCATTTCATTCTCAAGAACAGATTCTGGTTTATGCATATACCATTTTGTTTTATGGTCAAAATTTAGTATTTTCATAATTCCCAGTGGATCACCTTTCCACCCCAGTCATGCCTAGCTTTGTATTCTCTTTGTGCTAGTTTGCTGCATTCCCTTAATACATAGTTTATGGTCTCATTTCTGATACCACACACCATACATATACTGTTTTGTTGTGTCTTATCTATTTTGATTTGATATAATTTGTTCTTATGGCATTGTATGATCAGTAATTCTGAATGACACGGTTTCTTTCTTGATGTCTCCTCTTCTTAACGATGTTATTGGATATTTTGTACATTTTTAACCATTCTATAATCAGGGTAGGCGGGACCATGTCATAGGCCTTTTTATATTTGATCCATGCTATTGTGATATTTTTACGCTTAGTTTTAACTTCCTTTTGTTGATCTATATAAAGTAAGTCATGTGTTCCTTCTTTTCTGTGCTGCATACCTTCTGTTTTTCTGGAAAGAGTTAGTGCCAATTAAGTGAAAAGTATATTTCCTGTATTATCAACTCAGTCGGTAGTTTCCACATCATGGGTAGACAGGTCTTTGGTCTATAATTGCTAGGGATGGTTCCTTTTTGTTGGTCTTTCTGGATTAGGGTAGTTATTCCCTTTGTCATCCATTTCGGTACGTTTGTTTCTTGTTGGCATCTGTTTAGTTGTTGGACCAGTCTCATGTATGGTAAGGAACTTTTAAAACCAGAATCCTTGTAATCCATCATGGCCTGGTGTTTTCCAATTTGCTACTTTCTTGATTGTTGCACTGGACGTAATTATGTGTATGCTCGCTCCATGTCCTTCCTCGGTTTCCTTCAGTTCTTTTTTAAGATCACTTACACATTTTGATGTTTTGTTGTGTTCTTTTTTCTCCCATATATTGATCCAAAAAAGTATGGTTTCTATTACCTCAAGGTGTTCGTTTGTGTTTGTTCTTGATCTACCAATTTGTTCGGAATTTTTTTCTTGCTGTTGTCTTTTGAAAGTTGTTTTATTTGAAAGTTTTTAAAGAGAAAAATATGCAAATACACATTCAACTAAAACAAATTTCAAAAGACAACAGCAAATTAAGATGGAATTATAATGATAATGATAATAATTATAATTAGAACAAACTATATAAAGGCAAAAATAGATAAGACGCAGCGGAATAGCAAGTGTAGAATGTGTGGAAATAGAGACGAAACAGTCAATCACATAATAAGCGAATGCAGCAAACTAGCACAAAGGGAGTAAAAACTAGGCACGACTCTGTGTGAAAGGTGATCCACTGGGAACTGTGCAAGAAATTCAATTTTCACCATACAACTAAATGGTATATGCACCAACCTAAACCTGTCCTAGTGAATGAGTTGCACAAAATTCTCTGGGATTTCGAGGTACAGACGGATCACCTAACCCCGACCAGGAGACTGGGCCTAGTATTAATAGACAAGAAAGAGAGAACCTGCCATCTCATGGATTTTGCTGTCCCAGTTGATCACCGAGTGAAAATGAAGGAAAGCGTAAAGATAGACGAATACTTGAACCTTGCCAGAGAACTGAAGAACCTGTGGAACATGAAGGTGAAGTTCGTACCAATTGTAATTGGTGCCCTTGGAAGGATCCCCAAAGCACAGGAAAAGAATTTGGGTGAACTGGAAATCAGAGAAAGAATCGAGACCATCCCAACTACGGCACAGTTGGGATCGGCTAGAATACTCCGAAGAGTCTCGGGGAGACTTGCTGTCACTCAGCCTCTAGCGAACCTCCAGCTATGGCAGGTGTGAAAAACTATAATAATAATAATAATAATAATAATAATAATAATTAATTATTATTATTATTATTATTATTATTATTATTATTATTATTATTATTATTATTATTATTATTATTATTATTATTTTTTTATCTCCATGGGAGTTAGACAGATTATCCTTACATGGTGCTTTACTAGCGGTTGAATAACAGCAAGTCTCCTCGGGTCTCCAGGACACTTCTGAGTATTATAGCCGATCTTAAATGCTGTTGTTTGGATGGTCTTGATTCTTTCTCTGATTTCCAATTCGTCCAGGAGTTTTCCAAACACTTGAGGACCGTTCCAAAGACACCAATTACAATTTGTACGATCTTTACCTTCATGTTTCAAAGGTTTTTTTCAGTTATCTGGCAAGGTCTAGGTATTTTTCCATCTTTCCTATTTCTTTTATATTCACTATGTGATCCGCTGGGACGGAAACATCAATGAGATTACAAGGTTACTCCTTGTTAATTAACACTTGGTCTGATCCACCCTAGCCGATATTAGGTGATAGGTTTGTATCTCAAAATCCCGGGGAATTTCATGTCTCTTTCTCTAGGACCGATTCCAGTTAGTGCATATACCATTTAGTAGCATAGTGAAAATTTTATTCCTTGTACAATTCCAGTTATTATTATTATTATTATTATTATTATTATTATTATTATTTTGCTTTTTTACACCCACCTAAGCTAGTGGTTCACTGAAGGCTGAGTGATAGCAAGTCTCCTCTGGTCTCCAGGACTCTTCTAAGTATTCTAGCTGATTTAACAGTCCTGTTGTTTGGATGGTTTCTATTTTTCTTCGGAATTCCAATTCTTCCCAAACCTATGGAAACCGTTCGAATTACAATTGGCACGAACTTTACCTTCTTGTTCCACAGTTTATTTTTTAGCTGTCTGGCCAGGTCCAAGTATTTATCTATCTTTTCGATTTCTTCACGTTCACTCTGTGATCCGCCGAGACGGCAAAATCCCCGAGATGACACGTTTTCTTCTTTTTGTTAATTAATACTAGGTCTGGTCTCCTAGCCGGGATTAGGTAACTCGTCTGTATCTCAAAATCCCAGAGAATTGTATGCGTCCCATTCTCTAGGATGTGTTCCGGTTTGTCCATATACCATTTAGTAGCATGGCGAAAATTGCCCATCTTTTCCGCCCAGTCGTGCACTCTTTTTTTGTCTTTATATGATTTGTTCATATAGCATTGCCTTATGCTGCTATTATAAGAGAATCAGTTTCTCTCTTGAGGTTTCCTCTTCTTAGCCATGTCCATGTCTTCTGATGTGATATCTCTTCAGTTTGTTGCTTGAAGTACCGATATACTTTTTTTCCTCCCCCATCTAGTCTTTTGATATATTTCTGCTAGTCAATATGTTGCAATTGCTTTTCCTGGTTGCTGCAATTAGTCTTTCCTTACTTTTATTAGTGTATTGTTCAAATGCTCGGATTGTGGTATCTACACTATTTTCAATGTTGGCAAGACACCTTCCCCTTCTTTTATTAACTCATATTGTATGTCTATGTCGTCTCTTATGTGTAATGCTTTGTGCATGGTCATGAGTTTCCTTGTTCTTTGGTCCATCTGCCGGACCTCCTATCTTGTCAATTTTAGGAATAGTCTCGAGTATCTTACGAGAGAGACAGCCCATGTGTTTATTACCTTGATAAGGTTTCTGTTTCATAGCTTGGTTTCTAGAAGCTGTCTTGTCCTTCTGAGTTATTACTGTCTTATTTTCATTTCTGTTTATTTGATGGCGTCCGGTTACAATATTCCGAGATATTTATAATTCTCTTTTTCTCCAAGTGTTCTAATTTCTTCTCGATTCGATAGTTCTGTTTCCTTCACCGTTTCAGTTTTTCCTTTCTTCCTCACGAGCAAGGCACACGTGTCGATGCCGAATTCCATTCCTATATCCTGGCTGTAGATGACGATCACTGCTTTTTTACTACTTACTGGATAGGTACGTAGTTATTGTTGGAATATTTTGTTATATAAGGTGTTGGAGGTTACAACTTAAATTTATAGACTCTCCACGTGGACTGAATAGGCCAATCAACACGTTGGAATACGTGGTTGGTTAAATAATATTTAATGGCCTTAATGGAAAAGTCGTTCAGTTGCTTGTGCTTAACACTGAGAGACTCTAGGATAATTGGATTCAATATACACGGACCCAAGGAAAAGCATTGCAGGATACTACAAAACACAGATTAAACTTAATGTCACAAGGGATCTCCACTGTAAAGTGCTTTCACCTGTAGTCTAAAATGGCCACAAAAATCTTAAAAGTTGTGGAGCGGGACTTGCCTCTCATAAACCCCCTTGTCTTTCACCATTTAGTGATATATTTGTGTGATATATTCTCAGGTTATCAGATGATAATGTATATTGCAGGGAGAAAACGATCCATGCTTTTCCCAGGAGCATTAGTAGAAAATATCAGGAATTTCAAGGGAACTTTCAGTTTAATCAGAAATATGTGTAGAAAGTAATATTGATGAATATCTTTGAAATGGATCAGACAAAAATCGATTCATTTTAATATCATCTGATTTATGAATATGTCAAATCCTTGGTATTTAACATTTTGTCGTAATCAACTTTTTTCTTTATTTCAGAATTAACCAATATCAATTTAAAGCAATTTATCATAATTCAAAATTCATACTTTTACAACTGAAATAGATTTGAAGTTTAAGAAAAAATATTTAAGGCAGAACCAAATTTAAAAAATGTTTAATTTAATATAATGATTAGAATGTGAATTACTCAAAATAAATCAATAAATAAGAAGTAACTCTGGTTTCAGTTCAGATACATTTGTATGCAAACCTAATTGCATAGATGTATGATGGCTAATTTCAATTCATTGAAAGAAAATAGGCATTTCATTTTTTCCTCATCCAAACATTTATAGCAAATTTAAATGTTCAGTGTGCGTGAAACATAATAAACAGAAGAAAGGTTCTTTTGTTAAATTAAATTTTTCATTTGTTCTCTGACATTTTCTCATCGTCTCGACTTTTCATTTTCTCATCTTTAAGTTTGCTGTAACATTTGAATATTTACAAAATTTTCTTTAAAGTTTTTATGAAAAACAAAAGGTTAAAATTGAAAGAAAAATCATTTAAATGTTGAAATCTGTAATTCAAATGATACAACTTATATAGCATTTGAGAAATCAGCAGAAATAATTTGATACTTCAATTTCTTTATTTTTACTTTGATAAATTTAATAAATTTAAATTTTTGATTTTAGATTATTTACATCATAAAATATTTCAACTTTTCTGTCCATTTATCAGCCAATCATACCTGAAACATTTTTTATTTCCCCTTCTTTTTAGTATTGCTTTTCAACCCTCTTATGTTCCAATATGATTCTCTAACACTAGGTCTAATCATTTTTTAATCATTCATTCTCAAACTTTTATCTTTCATTCGAAATCAAATTAATTTCATCAATCTATAAACTTTACCATAAAATGTATATATTAGGGATAGATTTGTTTTAACTGAAACCGAAAATTTCACATTTTAAACCTTATCTAATTAAATCATCATTTCTAATATGACTTGATTTTCTAAGTCAATTTCTAAGAACACTTTGCCAATAAGGACTTTCAATACTCTGTATTTGAGCTCAAAAATACATTAAAAATAACCATGGAATACTTTGATCCTCCAGAACAATGATATCTTCCTTTAAACATGGTTTCCATGAACCGGAAATATTGGACTTACAATATATATTAAAATATTGCACAGCCCAGGATTTGCCGGTTACAAGTGTTCGAGCAATTTTTAAAGATAGGTATTTAACTTTCTTTTTTACTTACAAAAGAAATCTAAGAAAAACTAAAATAAAGTTTGTAAAAAGGTCTTGAGGTTAAAAACTAGGTCAACATGAAAAAAAAGAAATGACTGAATATCTTATTTATGTAATTTGTGTAAAACCATTGTTTTTTTTTTTTTAGATGAAATTTTGTCATTTTTTATTTAATATCTATGAATTAGAAAATCAAAAAATTGCTTATGAAATATTCACTGTATATTTTTAAAGAATTGGCTTTAGCACTTTATAGCTTTTATAAAGTATCATTCAATACATTCAACATTTTTAAGTCTCCTTCTGACAGCTCTTATTTACCTTTGCACTTAACTAGAGTGAAACAAAATTTATTGTCTAAAAATTGAAATAAATTGAAATTGGATGTAAAGTAAAAATTAGAATATATACATATATTTTTCTCATATGATGTTCATGTTAAAATTTAAAATAAAACATGAAAGTGAATTTACTTAATCATTTGAAAGCAGCTCTTCAGAAAGAGAACAAAAAATCATTGATATATAGATTAATTGTACTTGGAAACATTTGACTTTAAAAGAGACATGTATGATTAAGTTAATGTCCTTTTCTGATCAGATATTGATTCCTTTATTTATTGTTATTATAAATTCTGGCTGGATAAATTTTGATCAAATACAAACTGAAAGTTTAAATCAAATTGTAAAGATTAAACAACATATTTTAATTTTGATTTGAATTGACTGCACAATGAACTGAAGTTGCACTAGGCAAAGCAAGATCAGAAAATATCTTTATTTCAATTACAAAATTACTCCGTATCTCTGTCTCTGTCTGTCTGTCTGTCTGTGTCTGTGTCTGTGTCTTTGTCTCTCTCTCTCTCTCTCTCTCTCTATATATATATATATATATATATATATATATATATATATATATATATATATATATATATATATATATACATATATTCGTGAGTCAAAATAGTATGACCAGTGACATGCAGCAAGAAAACCAGTTGTTGCCCCTTAATAATTGAATTACCAGCATCAATTGGTATAATTACCAGCATCAATTGGTTTAAATTCTGAATTTATGTGCCCGAATACAAATCTTATTTTGATAAATTGCTGTGATCATTTAAAAAAGCTTTGCGCTTGTGTGGTGATCATATATAGTTGAGGTGAGTAACTCTGATTAATAATCCAGTGGGGGGGGGGTCATCAGTTGTTAACAAGACACTGAGTGTCTTAGCGATTAACAATTAAAAAAGTTAATCGAGACTTTCCAACTAAGAACGAGTCAACTGATAACTTCCCGTTGTTTACATTTCAGGTAGTTTTAATTAGAATAAAGATAGAAACAAATCACAAGCACATTCCACAGATTCTTGTTTCAAATATGGTTGCATAATCGGGAGGAGAGTCAGAGTATATATGCTAACCAATGCTAATTACTACAAATATCTTCAATATGCACAAAACAGTTGGAACTAAACCATGAATGGTTAGAGTAACCTTGCTTGGTTCAAAGTGTGTCACATCTATCCTTATAATATGGATGATATTGTGAACGTTCCTGTTTTCCTGATAAAGTTATAGCATTATGAGAAAAACAAGTTAAGATGGTTTGGGAATATTTCTTCAAGGGAACACTGGGTACTATCATTAATGTGGATAGTACTTGGTCACATACAACCTACTACAATATCAGTGAAGAGTTAGTATACGTTTTTCTGTCACATAAAATGGTAGTGTCATCTTTCAACAGAACAATTTATCTCCCCACACAACATGAAGTGTATGGGAATGGTTTTAAGAACATGAAGAAGACTTTACCTTGTGGCCTTGGTCATCAGACTGTCCAGATCAGTCACCTCAAAAGGCCCTATTGAACATGTATGAAATATGTTGCAGACATCACTAAATTACCTACAATCATACCCAATTAAGAGAACTTGGTGATGGACATCTCTAAAACATGTCTGGATAGATCTAGCTAAGTTACGGCTGCAGCACTATATATTATTAAATAATAAAGTAAACTTTCTAAGAAAGTAAATGGTTTCAAATGTGTGCATAAAAACATTAGTGTGTCAGTGACTTTATATATATTAATATAAATATACTGATTGTTATGATGAAGTGCATGCTTTACTCATAGTCACACATATATCTCTTTAATTAAACATTTATGCATATATGTTTTTGTTTGATAACAGGCATATATCAGTTATTTCATATGACAACTGGAATAAGAACATAGGTTAAAGTAGTGGAACCTATTTTAGACAGACGATACAGTGATAAGAAGTGACACAGATTAATTGAATTCTGCACTGAAAACTCAACGCAAAAGTAACAGTTTCAGACACTAAGAACCTCCACATTTACCCTAATGACACGTATTAATGGCTTATTTGACTCATAATATTAACGGCTACCTACATGTAACTGAGACTTTAGAAATCTCTCACCAGTAGAAAGCCATTATGTGAGATGGCTGTTGCTCGATGTTCAAATGGGTACACGTGCATACACGCATGCGCACTGGGTGTCAAGATTGCCAACGGGCAGACCATAGTAAGCATTTGCTTAAGGGGGAATATTTTTCTGCTTTGTTTGATAAAAAAATTCAAAAAGCCATTTAAATCAAATACATGGAACTCGAAGATGGCAGTGAACCTCAAGAACCTCGAGCGAAGTAAGTTGGCAGTTTAAATAAATATATTCCCAAGAAACTTTCCCTACCGAGAAAAAGCAGAAGATATAATGAGAGACGAGAGAATTCCTAGTGGAACAGTTTAAATTATTCGAAAAAGAATGAATAAAATTTAGTAATAGATTATACGCGGCCATATTCTAAAGCAAACTTTCTCCCCCTCCACCTTTCTCTCCCCTCAACCCCCCATATATATTATATATATATATATATATAATATATATATATATATATATATATATTATTCCCATATTTCTTGAATGTTGAATTTTAATGCATATTCTTCAAAACCAAAAATAAATAAATAAATTAAAATATTTTTAAAATATAAAAGAATTAAATTGATATTTTATATGTAAAACAAGGTGTCTACAATTATCTGAGCCTTAGTATAGTGAGTTCAATTCTTACTTTGTACTACACTATTGTTGCATTGTATCAGGAGAAAGTACGCTTAGGATATAAGAAGATTATCCGTGGTTTAATATCTTAAAAATTATATGAATATTCTATTTTTAGATATTAAATTCTGTAAATACTCTATAATTAAATTCTGTAAATATCTAATCTGAAATTATATGAATCTTATTTTAATCATTTGTTAATTATACCACGAAATCACTATTATACAGAGAAATAAATAGAAGGAAGTAGAATTTGATCCAAGAGAAAAACAAAAAAACATTAATTATAAAAAAATGATGGATATATAAATTCAATTCCTCTTCCTATTGATATGGCATTTATTTCCTTTTGTTCTGAATACAAATGACGCCTCGGAAGTAAAGGATCTGTTTATTTCCATTTCAACTACAAAAGCACAAAAAGACCATTCGATAGAAAATTGATTTAGCTATGAATCACTATTTTTAACATAGTAATCATGACTGATTATGCATTTTTTAACCAGTGTTAAGCAAGAGTCAACATATTACAGTCGCAGGTGCATTGCTCCGAAATTAATGCCTTCTATTCCATTATTGTATTCCATAACGTCAGTGGCGTATGTTGGTTGTAGGTAGCAGGGGTTGTATATTCCTGCCACTAACTCATGATTTGTTTTGCTTTGCGACGGATAGCAATTGGGCGACAGTCTACCAAAGAGGCGTCTGGCAGAAAGCAGAGGTTTTTGAATTGAATTTCACAAGCGGAAAAATTACACACACTGACATACACCGATGCTTGGAGATTAAACATCCTTTTACGGAGATCAAACAGTGAATGGGAGTGGGAAATGTGTTTCATTCAAGTTCAGTTGAATGAAACGAAGTATGCATCAATCAGCACAACCACGAGAGTCGAGCCGATGAAAGATGGACTACTCAACGCCGTCATTGCTGCAGTGAAATAAATGGTTCACCTCCGTTGATTCGTATTTTTACAAGTTTGGCATTTAAGGGTACATTATTAGCGAAAATGTATTACTAATGATGGTAAATATGTAGAAATAATGTTTGATGGATGAAAATTTGCTCCATCTGTGTTATTGTACTCGTTATATTTTCCGTAGAAATAAATAGAAGGCATTACTTTCGAATCGCCCTTTAGAAGTTAACCTTTAGAAAACTGTCCCTATTCACAACAGGCGGGCTCTTGGTTGAAAAAAAAAAAAAGATTGCCACAGCGATGTTGAAAGCAGGATTCCTCGGCCAAGATATCATGATATATAATTTTCTGTGACAGAAATATCTTCGTTTTCGAAATTTTCCCGATCATGTTCTTTCTAAATAAGTAGAAATTATTGATAGGTAGAGAAATATCACTATTTTCTGACATCAGTATTCAATAGTATTACAATCACGTAAAGTTGATTCAGTAGTTATTGTTTTTTTATTTTTTATTCCTGTTCAGTAAATAATGCTTTAGTTGAATAGTCATGTAATAATGCGAAGTTTTCAGAAATACTGTTGATTTTGTTTTCTCTCAACATACATATTTCTGCCTATAATTTTGTGCACATAATTAATATTCAAGACAAATGTGATTTTCAATAAAGGGTTTTAAATTTAGAATGGATGCAGTTTTATTTCTAGAAATACATTAGACTAGTTTCAAATAAGGTTTGACAAAATTCAATTGCCATAGCATCTATTTCTCTTTTCATAACAATTTCTACATCATTAGATGTTGCGGGGAGAAAAATTTGATAGTTCTGGTCAAGCTGAAAGGTAGGATGTTATATGGTTCTGAGGTTTTCATCACTCTCATTCCAGTTCTTGCATGTTCTTTCTCTTGCCTTCTATCCATGCACTCTATTCCCAGTAGAGCCTATCATAATATTAGAATAATTGTTCTGAATGGATCATCATCATCATCATCATCATCATCATCATCATCATGTCAGCATGGAAACCCATGATTCTCACTGGCAAACCACCCCTATCAGCAGCCATCACCACTGGCAGTTCTTCCGCACAGCATCTAGAATCCACAATGAGCCGATTGATGTTTTTTTTTTCCTGGCCGGCCTAGTCTGGTGTGTCCAGGTGTAAGCTTCAACAGGGGAACGTGTTTTGTTACTTCGTCCTTTCTTTTCCAGCCATGTTCAGTAAGTTTACTTCGTCTTACCTGAAAGGTTTGTGAAATAGGGAGCAAATAAATCAAATGAAATTAAAAAGAAAACATAATTCAATTGGGAGCTTGCAAGTAAATGTATTCTCTGTGTACGGTTCAATACCTATATACGTACATACATACGCACATAAATAAGCATATTGTTTTTGGACGAATAAGTGTTTATTTTACTTTTATTTATTTATTGTTTTTTTTTTGTTTGTTTTTTTTTTTTTGCAGAATGTCCTTTAACTTCGAAAATTTTGCATCCTGGTCATAGCTATCACGCTTTTGTAGAATTTCGCGCGCAAATATTCCAGCCTGAGCTGTATTTTCACGGTTATGAAACTCATCTTCAGGCACGTGCGTCTATTGACACTTAAATTTACTTACCACGTACTTATGCTTTCGATAAAGAGACATTTCCCTTGAAAAACTTGTCTTTCTTTCTTTCTTTTTTCTTTCTAATTGCCTACTCACCTACACAATTTCAAGCCTATTGTTTTCTTGGCTTTCTGAGTTTCCTTTTTCTTTTGTCATCCTTTTTACCTAATCTCATATAAATAACACTATCGACCCCACTTCACAATACTCGTCTACTTACCCATACCTTTTACCTTTCCTCTACTACTTTCATTCCATTTTCTCACTTTACAAAAGCATATTTTTCTCTATTTCCAGCATTACTATACTGAACGTTCCAATGGTAATGCCTCCTATTTATTTCCACAGGTAATTATGACTACTAAAACAGGTGAAGGGAGCACAATAAGATTATTGGATAGATCAGGTTTTCAGAAACAAAATTATATTTAGATAGACACACCCATCGGCTATGTATTTTCACCATTAATAAACAAGAACAAGCATGCCATGCTCGTAAAACATGAATTAATGGAACTGATCCACATTTCCTTTGCAATGATGTCAGGATCATTGCCACGAAAATCTCCACGCTGTCCATTATCTATATGTTCGATTCACATGGATGGTCTGATCGAGGCGCTCTTCATTTCATCAGTCGCCAGCTATGTTGAATGTAGGTTGTCATTCTCATCGCTGAGGCTATTGCTGAAACGTATTAACCACTGCCTAACTGTGCTCACATCCACTGAATGGTCTCCGTAAATGCTCATTAAAGTTAATGGAAGTGAATTCTTTAATGTATGGAGGAATTTGATGGAATACTACAGTTTTCATGTCAGAAGATATTTTGTCATACTGCTGCTCTGTTGCTATCTGTAACTGGGCAAACATTGGGTTATATTGAGGATGTATTACTATACTACCAACATCTACCTCTGATGCAATGTAACAATGCAATACAATATTAAGCTAGTCTCTTCTTAATCACTGACAAAAATGCATAGCCAATGATGGTGACTGTGTGGGAAAATAGTATTTTGTAGATTAAACTTGCTCAATTCAACTGTGTTATTGTATTCCTTGTCACAGTTGTAGGTTCCCTCAATATTGATAGGAGGCACAACATTCAGGGCAAACATCCCATATTCCAATGAGCTATTAAACTCTCAATCATTTTCTCATAACCTTTCTAATTTTATTCGTTAATCGCTTAAGTCCACCTTTCATCGGTGGCCATTATATATATTATAAATGATTTTAATAATTATTAATTACAATTAAATATATGAATAAACGAATAAGAAATCTATATTCAGCAACTAATAGTTATCTGATTTTTGAAGTCATAATGATCCGGAGAGCGCAAATGCATACTAAACACTAGTATGTTGGAATTCTGATTGGAAAATACTTTATTCTCTAATTCAGAGCATTTTATGGCTATTGCGCTATCAAAAATAGCGGTACAAGGTGCCATTTTCGTTTTAACAAAGGTTTATTTTATAATAAATTTATGTTTGTCCGCAATCGAAGCAATTAGAAAAATCATGAGAACATTACTGAAGCGATACAGTGTGTTAGATATCCGGATTTCCCAGGAACTTGTATGAGAATGGATTTAATAGTTTTCTGATAATTAATCTAAATCCTATTTGATAACTTGTTGTTTACCACTGGTCTGTATCTGCTAGTAAAGGATGAACATTACATGTGGAGACAAACGAAAGAAAAAAAGGGGAAAAGACAAAAATATTTTAAGAAAATATTGAACATTTTGAAAACGAAGATAGAATATATAAGACCCGAAAAAGAAAAAAAGTAAAATATCAATTCATTTTCAAACACGCCGCTGATAATGCTGATGCTTTAATGATTACGATGATGATAATCATGAAGTCTTGAATGTTTAATCTTTCAACGTTTTATTAACATAAGCGTGTTCTTTTATGAACCATTTCATTTCAGCTGATAGAAATCAGACCACTTTCTTTCACCCAATCAGCTCTGTTGTCTTCATTAATCTTACCATGATATTATTGTATTCCCTCTGATTATATCTTCAGAGAAGAACCTATTAAAATATTTCCTTTGTGTTCACAACATTTTCTCTGACATTTTTCATCGATCATGCCAGATCAATTGTTATCTATCACATCCTTTACTTTTCTGATTCTATCTTATCAAAAACATTTACAAGAGGTACGAAGAAACGAAATTGAAAGCAGCCTCTTCATCAGCAATTCTTTCTTATTCTTATCATTAGCAGCAATGGTAGATTATAATGTCCTTTATTGCTTAGAGACTTGTGCGTCTTTAATGTTTTATTTTCTATTAAGATAGGTGGGTCTGGGTATACGTACAAGGCTGAGCGCATTTCGATCAATCTGATTTAATTATTTATGCATTTGACTTTTATTCACGTACATGTATTTGTGTTTAAAAGAGAGAGAACGTTTATATGGGTTTGCTTGTGCATGTGTGTGTAGTGCATACGCTTGAATGTATCAGGAAATATATTATCATTGATAAAAAATGTATACTCACGCCTTTACAAGGCGGCACGGTGGCCTAGCAGTTAGCGGTACAGTTAATGGAACGAGAGAACCGAGTTCAAATTCCGGCAGGGAGAGATTGCATTTACTTTACACCAATGCCCCTGTGAAAGGCATGAATTACCTTTTCACCACATTTATGTACAAATAGCAGACATTTAGTGTTTGATATTAAGTCAGGTTTAGAATCGTTCCTTTGCTACTGATAACATGTAACCCAGTAGAGCCTGTCGCAAGTTACTTGGATAAGAGATGGACGCCACCAGCTATCTAAAATGTTCACAGATACCATTAAGGTTAATTACTTGCCATGAAAACCTGATAGTTTAATAAACTGTTGAATACGTCCACATCATAGTTTTATATTAATATAGATTTCAAGTTTGGCGATATTAGAGAGGGTATTTTATTTACATAAAACCTTATTTTAGCAAAACTCAGATATGCCCCAAATAAATGCAATTCCAATATATATACCTCTCTCTCTCTTTATATATATATATATATATATATATATATATATATATATATATATATATATATATATATAGAGAGAGAGAGAGAGAGAGAGATGAGATATGATATGAGATATGATGAATAGATAGATCTGCACGTTACCTTTGCAAAACGAACTCTTCAACTCGCATTAACCTTCTATCTATCTATCTATCTATCTATCTATCCAAAATTGTTGTCAAAGGCAAAAATTCTATTTAGTAACTGGTGTGAATGGAACATTTGACAAATGCCTTTTACCTGGATTTCAACTAAACACGCTTCTATGTTCTCCAAAATTACAATTATCTTTAAATATCAGTAAATCTATCATTTTACATTAATGTTCCTAATAAAAAAGAAACAGGGAGTTATTAATTTATATCCCAAATTTTTATCAATTCTGACAAATTATTCATATAAATTCATTGTATCCGTTTTGAATAATCAAAATATTTACGATGAATTTCTATGGTTTACGGTACTTTAAAATTAAATTGCGTATTCAATTAAAAAAGAATAACAGTTTTGTTTTTGATTCGACAAATTCTTCGGAGACAAATCTTTCATATGTTCAAGGTTTTGAAATCACTGATCATAATGAAGGTGCAGAAAATTACACACATAGAAAGCAAAAAATATTATCATCCCCAACTTCACGTTCATTTGCTGTCTCACATTTTCAATTTAAGAACAGTCATTCTTCTCTAACAAAATATCCTATCATATTTTCTCTTCCAAAGTATGATTCAAAAGAGAAACATTGTGTATTAACATTTTGTTCAGTATTTTGGATTCTTGCAATGACGATTTTTACTTTTCAGTTAAAAAATAAAGCCTTTTCTGTTTCAGGTAAGAAATAACAAACCATGATTCTTCTCTAAGTTCACATGGAAGACATTTTCAGAAGTTTGGATGTCTCCTTGGATTTATGAAAGACATAAAAAAAATCTGTTGAAGAATTGAAGATCCAATAAAACTTTGAAAAAATATTAAAACAGTATGAAATATTTTTTGAGATGTAAGAGATAACGTTAGAAAACCTGAAAGCAAAATTAGTTTTTATTTGAACATAATCTCTCATATATATTGTCTTTTTTCAGCTCAGAGCCTTAATATCCTCAGACTCTGATTACCCTCCTTTAAATGAATAAGATTCCGTAACATCTCACCATATTGATGAATTTGACTAAATAATTGACCTTACATTAAAGAATATGAATTTCCCTTGCTAATCTCTTAATAATTAATTCATGTGACCAGGCTGTGGATAAAACATATATATGATATATGTATAAAAAAAGAAGAAAAATCACAGAAAATCACAGAAATCACAGTATTAACCTACCTTCTACCTTAACCCCTTACAAACCAAATCAGCAGAATCTATAATCATAGTTCTTGATAGATATTAGTTTTATTCTAACCTTTTAAAATCCAACACACACACTAGATATACATTAATATGGGCAAGGCAAATAAGAAATTTAAAAAAATAAATAAGTAAATAGAACAAAATAAAAAAAAATAAGATAAATATAATATAAAAAAATAAAAAATAAAATAAAATCTAGCAGACTCTATAATTACAATTTTTGATAAAATTAATTTCATTCTAAGCCTCTAAATCCAACACTCACATACACATATACAAATGTATATGAACAAGGCACGAACACAAACAGAACACACACACACACAGAAGAAACACACACGCAAAAACAAATAGCACACACACACACACACACACACACACACGGTGTTCGGACTTAAGAACAGGAACACGCACACACACATACACACAGGGGATTTTGATAGACATACATTTACACACCCACGCCCATAAATAATTAAACAAAATCTGTTATGTTAATCACAGACACATATTTAAAAAAGGAATCAGATGGTCCTGTTAGTAAACAAAAAAATTCATGCGTAGAGGGCGAGCCAGATCTGGAATAATAATTTTAAAAAATGGACAGACACACACACAAACACAAACACACACATAAACAAGCATCCCCCCCACACACACACAGAATTTGGAAGGCATGGTACAGAAAAAATGAACAGCCACTAGCAACAACTTCAATTCTGGTGATCTTCTCTAGAAGGGATTTTTATCCCGAAATATTAAGAATAAATCACAGGTTAACAAACAACACCATAGTTACCTTCTTTTTTCTTTACACTAACATTGTGATAGCCTTCAAAACAAACCAACAAACCAATATAAACTCAATGCTTCAAGCAATTTAAAAAAAAACTTTAAAACTTTATTTATAAATAATAATTCTTAAAATATTCGAATATCAGCTGAAACACTTTAGATGTGTAAATTAATACGTTTGCAAATATTTCATATTACCAATTTTTCCTTTAGTTTTTTACGAGATAGTACTGAAAAGATGTGCTCCAAACAAGAATGAAATAATTTGTTTTTGATTACTAATTTTGAATGGTTAAATAACGTGCCAAATGTGTTGAACCGCAAGATGGATATGTGGAACTGTGTATGTTCCATGGTTCTAGACAATTCTCACTTGAAACGATAATTCATATATATATATATATATATATATATATATATATATATATATATATATATATCTTTATATATATGGTATGATATTAAAAGACACGTAAATGTAACTGTTTGTTTGATCATATTACATTAATATTTACAAATTATCATCTCAGCACCATAATTTAAAAATATCTATAGAATAACGAAATCATTCCGGTGTAATAACATATTCGTAAAGTGAGTATACAAATCACTTTGGCCCTTCTTTTTTGACCCACATAGGCTTTGTGAAAATAAACAAGCATTGGTGCATTATTTTACCGAATAGCTGAAATTTGTATTTCGTCCTTAACGCTCTATCTCTAGAGCAAATCTAGTGCCATTCCAAATCGATGGTGTATTTTTAATATTCAATGTTCTGTTTCATCTGGAAAGAAAATTGACTTATATATGCATGCATGATTTGAACTTTTCTTATGGGAATTTCTGACCGTCAACCTTTGCTCCAAAGAGCAGCTCAATGATTCTCTGTATTCCAAACCAGCATTTGCCGACATCAGAACATCAGCTTCTGAGGATGGACGAAACCACAACTTAAGTGCTTATCGTGTAATGATGTCATGAAGGCATGTGTGGCAAAATATACAGCTAGAGATGTAGATAAAGAAGTAGACGCAATCATTCATATATGCATATATATCGACGCGAATGTATATGTATTCATAGGGCATTGATTTTTGTATTAAGTGAATACATTAGACACGTATATATGTGACTTGCATTAAGTCATATATATTATCTACATATATATATATGTGTGTTTATATATTCGTTTAAATATCGATAAGATTATATATTTACGTTGGAATGTATCAAACATGTGTGAATCATTGTGGATGTGCACAATTTTGCCTGAAAGTACGTAAATATCTTCACACATTCAGAAAATGCACATCAAACCTATTCAAAGACAAAAGAAGGATATGAGTTCAATGAAAATTCACGGTAAAATGTGTACATGCGTAAACGTTTTTATATATTTAGTTTCGTCTCGTCGAGGAATCAGCGTAACACTATATAAATACAGATCTTTTTAAACGGCACGTGTACTTGAAAGATGCATACGAATATATATAGATAAAACTTATAATAATATTAGGGCATATTATATAACGATGTACGAGTTTACGTGTCTATATGCATATATTTCCTACATACATAAATCAAAGAATCCTTATATATATATATATATATATATATATATATGTGTGTGTGTGTGTGTGTGTGTGTGTGTATGTATGTATGTGTGCTATTTATTTATGTACGCACACACATTGTGTATATAAGTATAGTGAGCTTTATTTCCATAGTATTGTAAGATAACCACACTGCAAACACTTTTGTTGATGCATATATATATATATATATATATATATATATATATATGCGTGAATCTTACTCATATATGAGTGTATATATGTGTGTATGTAGAGACATATCCAGTTTTACGTGTGTAATTCCACAGAACTATGTAATTATAGATATGACTATGTATGTGCATACGCATATATACGTATAAAGATGTATGTGTGTGTATTATTTACTATTGTTTATGCACACATAATTTGTGTACATAAGTATAGAGAGCTTTATTGTCAACGTGAGCAAAAGTATGTCTTAAGCAATGTGTAATCATTTTTTCCACGTATATATTTGGACACACCCATCATTGCCGCTAGTCGTGCTAAGCCGGTCAGTTCCGCCCACCTCCTTTTGTACATGGAGATATTTACAGAAGAAATCACGCGAACGCTCACTGTCTTTCTACCAAAAATTCAATTACAAAAGAAAAGGAGGATGGTCTTTGACGAGATCCGATCGACAGCCGCAATGTGTCTTTGGCTTTCGCTAACAATAAGGGGTCTGTTCATGAAACTATCCATCGTGGTGTCATTCGACGTTACAATCAAACGGCGTCTTTATAATACAGAAAAAAGGCATTGATTGATATTTTGATTCATACATTTACTCATACATTCTTATATATTCATTGTGGCAGAGAAGAAGCTATAGATAGATTGTAAATAAATACAGGCATACACATATATGCTTAACAATAAACCAAGAAGCACTTCAGACAATACAAGTAGCACCCACCACAACAGTTATCACTTTATTCTTAATATATTGTTCATGATAAATACTGATCCAGGCAGTAGAAGTAGCTCCACCATTATAATAATTACCATGTTATCTGAAGTTTGATCTTCTGAGTTCCATTGGAGGATATGAAGGATGAAGAAGAAAATCGCCATTATTACGAAAGTATATTTGAAATGTGATCACTCTCATCGACGGAACAGATACATTCATGCATTGGTTCAAAATACACAATTACGTTGTTAAAATTGAACTAATGTTCTCTAATGTTTCACGTAAATGATAAAGAACACATTTAATTTGCATGTAAAGTTTTCTCGCAGTATTTACCGTTTAAGAAAGAGAATATTCTGAACAGATATCTGCTAATGAATCTTTTCATTTACAGACGAGATGGTAAATTAGAAAAAATCGAACTCTTATAACATAAAAGGCAATTTTCAAAGAGGAAACGCTGAAATCACAATTATTACAACTGATGAAATGGTAATAAAAAAATCCCTTAATTTACTATAACTTCGCAATTGTCTTTAATTTTCAGTTTATTTTTCACTGGAAAACGTCTAGATGACTCCCGCTAAGACAATCATATTTTCTGTATATTTCTGTATTTTCTGTATATTTTAGCATATCAGCTTTTTAGCGACACGTTTGCTTTATAATGTAAGTATGATATATTAAAGATTTACTTTGTATCCGTCAGGTTAACTAAACTAAAACTTTATCTTTTAGTTTAACTGTATAAAACAACAAGACAATTGTAACACGAATTGAACAGTTGACAAAAAAGTATTTGAATATACTAAAAGTTAATTGAAAACCCCCAAAGAATTCCTGTAGATTTTGACGCTCATATCCTAATCTAAAAATGATAGCTGACGATAAACTGGACTCTTCTGACAACTTTTGAGTTGTGGCGGCCGCTTTCTCAATTACCTTGCGTTTACATGCATCATAATTGATAACTGATGCTCCATATCAACATTCCATTTGAACAAATGTTGGACATTTTGATTTATGAGAGCAGCTTCAATGATTTTGAGGGCCGGTTTAAAATATTTCATAATAATTGTCTGAATCTTAACAGTTATATCTATCCTTATTACCTCTGAAATAAAAGATACTTCTCACGACGAATATTGATAATGATATGATATACAAATTGTGAAATAAATGTATCAAACACGAAGCTTCATTCATTCTTAATAAATGAATACGTCTAGATATCATCATTTTATAATATAAATTGTTCAAACTTATATTATAAAGTGATGATATCTAGACGTCTAGAATGTTGTCAAGACGTCTAGAATATATCTAGACGAGTAGGTGCCAATTTGAGAAAAATATGAAGCAAATCTTGAAACTACTGGAACATTATTTTTTGGTAAAACACAGAATTGTGCAAATTAATATTTAAGGACGGGGAAGATATTAATAAAAATACATCGGCATTGATTTTCCCTAAATAAAAAAAAATGGGTTTCAGAGGTGATTCGATCTAGAGAAAACTGACTGAAATAAGTGTGATGAATGCCATAAGGACTATATTAAATCAAAGTAACGTCTTATTCATTGTTCTGTCTTGGTAAATACAGATTTAATCTTGATCATTTTAAGACATTTTCTATATAATATTTATATTGATAATATAGTGGAATCATAGATAGAGCTACAATGTATGCAGGGGATTTTAAATGTCTATAAAAAATAGGAATACTTTTGAACAGGCTAATAAATTGAAAATGTTTTCATGGGTTCTGAAGTCTGGCATGTGGATATCAATAATATCTGCCAAATAAATCTGATATAATAAAATCAAGAACATAATAATGACTTATTAGATTCATTTTCATATCAGACGTATTTGATTTTCATTTCTAGTTATTGAGAAATAAGATGTCTCCTAAAATATCCAGAACTTTCATCATTATCCTTGCGGAATTCGGTGGTGCTGTAATCTCCACTGGTTGTATATTTAAACTCCGTCATTATTCTTGCTAGTATCGTTGGGTAAGTATCAAATGCACTAATTACCATAAATACCACATTTGTTTATCCTTTTTTGCTGATCTTGTAAAATGTCCCAATATTTTTCATCTTGTCATCCAGTTTCATATTTGCCATATTTTTATTATACATGTCTACATCCTTTCATTTTTTTTATAGTTTTCAAACCATCTAACTCGAAATGAATCAACTATATGTATGTTAAAGTCCAAAATTATTTTGATTTTATCCGTTTGATGAACTGTTTCCTGGTTGTATTCCTGCCATTTCTATGTAAACAAAGTTGCTTACACAATTCCTAATGAATAACTTTTCCCACCCAATTCAGTTTATTTTTGTATTTCTTCGAGTCCAGTTTATTACATTTTGATTAATTTCCACTCTTCCGTCACAACCAAGATATCATCTGCTCTATCCCGTTTGGTTTCATATTTTTGTACATACAGAATCATTAGAAACAAAGTGGGTTATGCATTGGTTGCTTTTAATAGTGATTATATTTCTCTTCGTAGCAATGTACTGGTTGTTTGGTCAACAGTTAGTTTTCATTTAGGCTTTCAATTATACACATAAGTTTATGTTTTTCCCTTTTGGTTCTGAATTTGGTTAGATATTTCTTTTATTCAATATTTGCCATCGAACTTTGACTTAGCTAATACTCTTTTAAGATATTCATTGATGATTTCAATAAATCTTCCATGCTATTGAATTCTTGTCTGTACTCTTTTAACTTGACCAAAAACCCACGCATATCGTTTCTTGTTCTAGATCAATAGTAAATTGCGTTAAATGGTAGATAAGCCAATTTTGTATTATTTCGCATAAAGTGTATTATTTTAAAGATAGTTAAACCATTTTTACCGTTACGAGTACAACTAAGTGTAATCAACAAACATTTAAGGCCATTTGAAAGTTTGTATTTCATAGGAAAACTTAAAGCCAGATGGCTAAAATCCATGTTAGAAATTAAATTTTAACTTTACAAGCCGTTGAATAGTGAGGTCATGAATTTCCATCTGTGGCCCGATGGTTAATTCCTGATATTGTACTGCTGGTTAGAATTAAGAGACGTCTACGATGAATAAAGTTATGTGTGGACACAAAAAAAGATATTCGTTATTATTCATCTCAGCAGAGAAGAAGATAGAACAGTGTAGCGCAGTGATAAAAGACGGAAGAACGAAAACCGAACACCGGCCATAGAGACATATTCAAAAATTGCCGAAAATTATCTTGATCGTTTATTAAATATAGCCGGATTATATTTTGTCTACTTTAGCAATGTTTTTTTTGTAGGTCACTACATATGTCGCCAGTGAGTATATATCGATCAGATATAGCTTGATTTCGTCCCCTAAAATACTATTTTCTGGAATCGGAGTCTAATATGCTATTTAGACGGGTTTTTTTTTTTGGGGGGGGGTTCAGTATTACAACAATTACTTTTAGATTTTTTTGGTTATTTCATTCTATTTTATGTTTTTTTAGTTCTTTTAATAATCCGTCTCACCTTATTGTTAGTCGACATCTCTATATCTACTTTAGATTGATGCATCATTCCCACAAATTAACTTTAGCTAGAAAAATGTTGTTGAGCAACAAAAGTATAGCAATTATATGAATTATATGAAAACGTAAAAGCAGTAATAGCACACTCTGTTTAGAACTCATAGCTCCATACACCCGTAGGTCTCAACACCCTGTCTGAAAAAATATTTGAAAATTTAAAATGTTATCATCATTGATTTAATCTAATTGATTCTTAGGCAATAGCGATGTAGAAATAAGGATTCCCCGGTCGGTATTCAGTGGTATTCAGCACCACTCACCATGTGTATGTGTGCTTCTATGTAGTAGCACAGTTTCTGGCAGCTTGGATTCTAACGTCTTGGAGAGGTCAACGTTTATGACTCACTGGTAACTATTGCTCGTATTATAAATGAAACCTCAGCAACACAATTATTGATCTTCTGGTGAAAATAGTCATAGATTTTTTATTTTCTCCCACGAGGAAAGTTTCAGCTAGATGTATACATTTTGCGGTTAAACAAAAAGATAAAAATCGCTTTAGCTAACCTGATGGGCAATATAGTATCAGACTTACTATAAATTAAACTACTTGCTAAAAAAATCCTGTAATTAAAAATAATACTAATATGCTATAAATGAACATCGTGTAATCTATTTATTAATATGTGTGTTCCTTAAAAGTACGACAGTTATCATCTTGCAACACCATATGATTAAAGATGAGACTGTCCAAATTGCCCTAGATAAAATGCAAAAATTTAAATCCTGATTATCCGGTGTTGCTTACCCACCGAATTCTTATTCCTTATGGGTGTCGTCACGTCAGCTAAATAATGGATAATTCCGTTTGTACCATAAAGGCAGGGCAGAAAAAGGACATGTTACACAGAAAAATTATAATAAGAGAGAGAGAGAGAGAGAGAGAGAGAGAGAGAGAGAGAGAGAGAGAGAGAGAGTAGGGGAAAGGTTTAGAGAGGGGGTGAGCGATAATGCTAATCTTTTTCAATCGAAAATAATAAAAAGATGTAAAAAAGTCAAGAAAGAAAAATAGTGAGACAGTTAAATCAAGATTATTACACTTTTACATATTGAACTATTGCAATAGCTCTTATATAAACATATAAAACGTTACAATTATCATACTGAGCTATATCCACATGTCCTGCTAGTTAAACATAATACTAAAGAAACATGCTAGGTAGTTACATTAGAAATCCGATAGAATTTAGAATCTCTAACTGAAGCTGTTTTTGAATTGAGTGGTTACAGACAGATTGGCAAAAATGACATTTGGTGATCTATAGGAAATCTCAAGATGAATGGACTTTTAGTTGATTTAGGGAGTCCAATTGACCATTGCTGGTGAGGAAGAACATAGTCCATGTCTTTTCCAAATTAATTATTTTGAAATGAACAGAAACTGTCTTAACTGACGGTTCAACTCTCAGTGGCGTCAACCGACATAAACAGTGTATTATTCGCATAAGCAGCCTGGATTCTCTTACGCACTGAAGATAGTTATCAGGAGAGAATTGGATTATAAATCTGGCTCTTATTTATTTGTTACAATGTTTCCATATTGAAGCATTAGGAGTACACAGCTCACCAATTAGGATTTCACCTGTTTTCCCCCAAGAAATCCATCAAATTATATCTTTATATTTTGAGTATGAATTTACGCATACAAAGTAGGAAAATGAATACCCAATTTTCAATCACAGCAAACTAATATCGCAGCATTTCAACATTTCCGAAGACTTATGAATTACTATGAGAAAACAAAATAGGGAAAAAAGGTAGATAAAAATTATCTAAGCGATATATATATATATATATATATATATATATATATATATATATATAGAGAGAGAGAGAGAGAGAGAGAGAGAGAGATTGTAAAGTCGATTCGATTATGAAAGAAGCGGGAAGACGAATCTTCATCCAATGGAGTTACATAACGTTCAAATGAAATGTTTCATTGGCAAGCATCCGTTTGGAATTCTGAAAGACGATTCAAAAGTCAGAAATGCCTTTATTCAAAATTCTTCTAATTCCATGTTCCGGAGGCTTATTTAAGAAAGTAAGCACACTGCAATACGCCGTTTCCGCTGTTGAGCAAGTAATCAGCAGCATCGGACAGAACGAATAGGACATTATGGTAGAATCTTGCAATAAGAAATCAGTGTATATCGAATAAATGAAACATACCATTAAATAGACAGGGATGTGTGTATGAGCTCTTATATATATATATATATATATATATATATATATATATATATATATATATATTGATCAATGTGAGTATATATGTGCGAATTTACATGGGACTATTTATAAAAAAAACTAAATGAATATACACCAGACCAGTAAGAAGTTGAATGTATGTATGAATTCACATCTACTTATGTTTCAGTGAATGTGTATTTTTACGCAAGAGCGTAAATGTCTTTAGATATTAGCAGAGAAATACGTGTACCTAATTTTATAATCTATTGAATTATGTGTGGACGACCGCATCCATTGAATATGTATATAAGTATTTTTTTGTACATCTCTTCATGTATAATTTCACTGGTTCGTTTCAATCTATATGTCCGCACATACACGCGCATGCGCGTATATATGTATTCGTACAAAAGGTGTATCTTAAGAGGCATTATCATTGTATTCGAATGCTTCAATTAACTGATAATGTGATCATGTCGTATTTTCAATAGCAATCTATTCGTTTTGCGAGTTAACGGTTATTTTCATACATTTATGGCATTTTCTCTCTCTTTACTAATTTCCGAAAACATGTTTACCCTTTTCGATCCATAAACTTAGGTTTTGCTACAAGTGCTGTACTAACCAAAATTGAGGACTCAAATGTCTTATATAATCATCATCATTTCTTCTTCTTCTTCTTCTTCTTCTTCTTCTTCTTATTATTATTATTATTATTATTATTATTATTATTATTATTATTATTATTATTTTCATGAGAGTTTTTCACATCTACCTAAGCTGGTGGTTTACTGGGGACTGAGTGACAACAAGTCTACTCAGGTCTCCAGTACTCATCTGAGTATTCTAGCCACACTTAACAATGTTGTTGTTTTGACGGTTTTTCGTTTTCCTTCACCTTCACTCTGTGATCCGCCAGGACGGCAAAATCCAGAAGTCGACAAGATTGATTTCTTCTTGTAAATTAATACTAGGTCTGGTCTCCTAGTCGGAATAATGTGATCCATCTGTATCTCAAGGTACTAATGAATTTTAAGCATCTCATTCTCTAGGACAGATTCCGGTTTGTGCATATACCATTTAGTAGCGTGATGAAAATTAAATTTCTTGCACAATTCCCAATGGATCATCTTTCCCACCCAGTCGTGCTTAGTCTTAAACTTTCTTTCTGCTAGTTTGTTACATTCGCTTATAATATGATTATTCGTTACATCTGTCTCCACACATTCTACACTTGATATTCTTTGATAGAGATTATTCTTATGGCATTGTCATGTGCTGCAATTATGAGAAATTCAGTCTCTTTCTAGTGGTTTCTTCTTCTTAGCCATGTGCAGTTCTTCTCATGTGTGATCTCTGTAATTTGTCAATGGAAGAATCCATAAAGATGTTATTCTTCCCATTTCTGTTTTCTTGTTTTTGTGTAGTTCTGCTTTTTTTTGGCTGTCGCAATAGTCTTTCTATACTTTGTCAGAGTATTCTTCATCGAATGATCGAATTGTCGCATCTACACAATTTCCTATAATAGCGAGCACCTGTTTCCTTCTTTTCCTGGCACATATAGTCTCTCTATGTCGTCTCTTGGGTTGTGTATACCATAAGTTTCCTTGTCGTTTGGTCCATACTCCATTCGAGTTTTTCACACATGCCTTAGCCGGTGGTTCATCGGAGGCTGGGTGACAGCAAGTCTCATCAGGTCTCCTGGACCCTTCTGTGTATTCTAGCCAATCTTAACACTGCTGCATTTTGGATGGGCTCAATCTCCCTCTGATTTCCAGTTAACCCAGACTCTTATCCAAACCTTAAGAACCGTTTCCAGGGCATCAATCACGATTGGCACGGCCTTTTCCTTTATGTTCCGCAGTTTTCTTAGTTCTCTAGCAAGATCACAGTATATGTTTATCTTTCCCTTTCTTTCACTTTCACTCAGAGATCAGCCCGGACAGCAAGAGATGACAAATTAGGTGATCCCTGTATCACAAGGTCCCAGATAATTTTTTACATCTCATTTACCAGGACAGATGCAGGTTTTGCATATACCATTTAGTTGCGTGGTGAAAATTTAATTTCTTGCACATTTACCAGTGGATAACTTTTTCCACACAGTCGTGCCTAGAATTTGTGCCAGTTAACGTCTCTTTCTCCGGATATTCTACACTTGCTATTCTGTTGCGTCTAATCTATTTTTATATAATTTGTTCTCATTGTGCTATAATTATGAGAGATTCTGTTTCTCTCTTGAGATTTCCCATTCTTAGCCATGTCGATGTCTTGTCATGTGCGATGCATATAGTTGTTTTTCTTCACATTTCTGTTTACTTGTTTTTATTTCATATAGTTGTGCTTGTTCATATGTTGCAATCGTTTTTTTTCTGTCCTATGCTGTTAGTTTTTCTTTGCTCTCTTCAGTGTATTCTTCGAGTGCTCGAATTGTCGCATCAACTCAGTCTTCTGGCGAGACCTCTTCCTCCTTCTTTTCTTGATACATATAGTCATCTCTCGTCTCTCGCGCATCGTTATAAGATCCCTTGTCCTCTGTCAGAGGTCCTCTCTTGTCTATTTTAAGAATGGTCCAGAGTATCTTACCAGGGGGAGAGCCCTGTTGTTTATTCCCTTGGTGAGACTTCTGCTGTAGATTTTAGTTTCTATTTTTTTTCCTTCTTTGATACTCTTTCTCACTTTTTCTTTCATCTCTGAGTGACAGCAAGTCTCCTCTGGTACCCAGGACTCTTTTGGGTATTCTGATCTTAACAATCGTATTATTTGCATGGTCTCCAATTCATCCAAATTCTTTTCCAGATTATTTGGGACCGTTCCAAGGGCAGTGATTGTACGACCGTTACCTTAATTTTCCAAAGAATTTTCAGTTCTCTGACCAGGTCCAAGTCTATCTTTTCTGGTTTATGGTCTCAAATCTGACACCACACAGTATACATTTACGATTATGTTTTGTCATATTAATGTTCGCTTTGATATAATTTGTTCTTATAGCATTGTTTTGTGCAGAAGTTATTAGTGATTCAGTTTCTCTCTTGAGGTTTCCTCTTCTAAATCCTTTTCACGTCTTTTCATGTTTAACCACACCAATTTGATGTTTGAAGTATCCATGTAATTGATTTTCTTTTCATTTCCCATGGCATCTACACAATCTTCTATGTTGGCAAAACCTCTTTCTCCTTTCTTTCTTGATACGTATAGCCTATGATTTTTCGTTCACATTCACTTCTATTAATTTACTAGAGCGTCATAAATTTAACTTTCTACAGTTCCTAAATTTGTGGGCGAGTTCATAGTATGTTCCTGTTTTTTTTTTATATTTCAACCTGCGACCTACTTCTCAGGCCAAGTTAGCCAGTCATAGTTACTTATCCTTGATCACAACGAGCAGATCCGATCTGCTTCCTTTATGGTTTTCAAAGACGTTAATTTCTTGTATTTAATCAAGTGATCAAATCTGTCTTTATCATGGTATCGGCTGATACTGTGAAATAGTTGGGTATTATCTACAATTAAACACCGGAGTTTTTGGCATATTGTCATCTAAAGGAAACATTTGGCGGCAATTATAATTTGCTGCTGGTTTGGATAATATATTCATTATACTATCAACAAATTAATAATTGAAAATAAGACCATCCTTTGGACGGATTTTGCGAACTAAAACAATTTGAGAAATGGCTCTCTCTCGCAATATTATTATGAAATATTAACGGAGAAGTTCTTTTTCGAAAATTGAAATAACATTCATATATTGGCTGGGAGGATGCTTTTCAAACTATACATTTTCTTACCATAAATTAACCAAAAATGTGGCTATTTTTGTTGTTGTTGACAAATTGAGTATGTAAAATAAATATATATAATGTCATATTAATAGAAAGTAGGGGTAGATGGAGCAGTCGGGAATTTGGGAAGTACTCGAGGTCTAAGTAGTAGAAATTTCATTTATTCAAATGAATCAATGGGTTACAGCTAACATATTTTAGCATTGCGAATCCATATACTTCTCTTTATATATTCATAACAATTCTTTCTTATAGTGGAAATAAATATCTCAATATATATATATATATATATATATATATATATATATATATATATATATGTCTGTGTGTGTGTCTATGTATATATTCACACACATACATATATTTATGTGTGTGTATATATACAAATATATATACGTATATGTATGAGAAAATATCACGATATGCCTTTAAATCGTTTAGTTTCTAATATTAACTTTTTTATAAGTGTATCATAAAAAGTATATTTAATGGATTTCTCAATCAAATGTTTCACCTTTTGCTAAAGATTTATGTAAAACTGTTTAGTTTTCTTACTAAAAGTAAATTGCTTAATTTCTTAGTTTTTCAGTAACCGTTAACATCCGATTAGATCGGGCATTATTCAAGTATTGTAATCCATTTTGTTGAATAAAGAAAATTGTTTTTCATAAATCCAATAGTTAAAGCACTACTCGACGATAGAATATAACTAAATTGAAAACAAATTACGAACTTCAAGTCTAATCCCAAGGAAATATATAAAATGTAGAACTTTAAATAGTTATTCTTATTACCAGAATCATGTGATTCAGAATGTAATACTTAACATATGTGGAAAAATGACGTATTCGTCTAATCGAATTATCGTATTGTAATACGTTAATTTACAATAAATAAAAGCTCAATATATATGAAATGTGTCATATTTATTTATTTCACTTGAGTGGAGGTGGCTCCGAAAGTAATACCTTCTATTTATTTCCAAACAAATAATAATAGTTACACAGGAGCATAATAACACCATTGGGTAGAGCTACAAAACACTATTTTTCTTAACATAGTAACTACAATTGGATATGCATTATCGTAGCCGATAAATAAAAATTTACATGCTGATGTCGTAAAATCTCTGCCAGTGAAGGTAAGGCACCCTTCCTCCCGATAGCGATGACGTTGTCAGGAAAATGCGTTGTTCATCGTTCATCTGCTTGTTTCGAGCAGATGAATTGTTGAAACTCTTTCATTTCGTGGACGGATAACTGTGTTGAATATGTTTTGTAACTCACATAACTAGGATCACGGCTGAATTGCAGTCACCAATGCCTAACTCTACCCACATTCACTGTTTCAACCGCAGACAAATTTAAAAAAGTAAAACACTAAATACCCCATGAGGCATGAAAAATGAGAAAATCGATGACATACTGCTTAGGCTATGTAATACAGTATATAAAAAGAACAAAATAAATAAATGGACAAAAGACTGCATTCTCCCATTCCCAAAAACTACAGAAGCATAACTCTTATTGCTAAAGCTGCTAACAATGCCCTCGCTTTAATCGCATCCGACCCGAAATAGAGAAAATCCTTAGGAAAAACCAAAACGTTTTCCACAGAAATTGATCCGCAAACTCTCAGATCCTGACTATTCGTCGAATCATAAAAGGGGTTCGTACAAAAATCTTGAGGCAACGTAACTGTTTGTATATTTCTCCAAGGCGTCTAACTTCATACACAGAGGGAAAATGGAGCAAATACAACTAGCAAACGATCTCCCCAGAAAAACAGTTACTGCTCAAATGATGTTTTACAAAGACACTTAAGCAATGGTACACAAAGACACTTAAGTAATGGTACACTCAACTGAAGATGACACAGACTTCTTTGACATATTGGCGTCCTACTAGGAGATATGTTGGTACCATATATGATATACCTAGACTATATACTTCGAACATCATAAAATCCCATAACAGAAAAAGGACTCCCACTAAAAAAGGCAAGAAGCAGTCAATATCCTGCAGAAACTATTACGGATGCACCTGCACAAGCCGAATACATAAACTGGAGAAGGCAGCAGGGAATGTCGGATTCAATGTGAACTCTGATATAACTAAGTTAATGTGTTTTAAAAATAAAAGGAGACCTCGTACACAACGATAACGCCAGTAGAACAATTCACAAACCTACGTAGTAATATCTCATCCACAGAAAGCGATCTTGATGCACTCGCAGGTGATGCATGGTGTGCTATAAACAGATTATCAGTTATATGGAAATCAGATTTTATTGACAAGTTAATGCGACAATTCTTCCAAGCTGTAATTGTATCAGTGCTATTGTATGGCTGCACCACTCAGACCTTAACGAAGCGCCTAGAGAATAAACTAGATGGAAGCTGCATTAAAATGCTGCGTACGATCTTAAACAAATCGTGGAAACAATATCCCACAAGGAAGCAGCTGTACGGTCACTTGCCCCTATCACACAAACCATCGACTGCTGGAGAAGCAAGGGCGAACTCATAAGCGACGTCCTCCCATGGAAACCAATACATGGACATGAAAGTACGGGTCGGCCAGCCAAGACATACACAGACCAATTCTCCGCGGATACTGAATGGAGCATAGAGGACACTCTGAGGACAGCGAATGATCGGGACGTTTGGCAAGAGATTGTCTTGGATATCCATGCTACTGGTGCAACATGATGACGATGTTAATGACGATTATACTTATTGATATTATAATACTAAAAAGGCATGCTGGAGAAGTAAGGATGGACTCATAAGTGATGTACTCCAGTGGACACCTACTGATGGACACAGAAGTGTTGCTGGACCAGCAAAAACTTTCATACAACACCTATGTGGACATAATAGTCCGTGCTGAGGAACGATTGGGAGGGGTGGTGATAGAGAGAGATAGAGTCATGGAAATCCATATTGTCAGCACGACTTGATGATGATGATGATGATCAGGAGGAGGATAATAAAACAAATTATATTTATCAATTTATTAATTAACATAAAATTAACAAAACGCATAAAAATGATGAATAATGGTAAAACAATAATAACATACACATCCTATCACATCGTTTATCATACTAGTAATGCAGGATATTATAAATAGTAGCGACCCACCTGGGATATTTACATTGCTAAATAATGTTACGATCATTAAAAAAGAAAAATGAGAGAAAAAACAATAATAACAGTGGTATTAATTAATATCAATGGTATACACCCCGTAAATTGTGCAAGATGTGGTCTTGGTAGACCGCTATTCACACACACACACACACACATATATATATATATATATATATATATATATATATATATATAGATAGATAGATAGATAGATAGATAGATATAATTAAAATGAAGACGCTCACCATAGATAAAAGCAATAAAACTTTTACGCGCTATACGAAAAGTTTACTAACGTAACGAAAGTTTAGAGAAAATATTAATACATAATAATAAATCTGTATTATTTAGATTTTTCGGACTGGTATCCTCATCTTTATTGTTAAATTGACAACATTTTGGCTGACGTGTCATTCGGTTTTCTTCAGCTCTTTCTTGTCGAACGCTGGAAACTTCTTGTTGGACATATGACACAACGGATTAATGCAGTTTTATTTGACAATCTTCTTTAGGTTGAAAGTTCAACCCTGTCTTCAAACAGAAATAACATAGAATACTTAACATAGCTTAACAGTCGTACTCGGTCATAGTTAACGAAATAAGAGCAATCTACCCCAATGGATTAGATAAAGGGTTCGGTTCGCAGTTCCTTGAAGGCTCCTGATTACAACATGAAGGCTATCGAGTTTGATAAGAAGGTTCCTGAGTTTGACAAGAAGCACCTAAAGAAGGACGGAGGGCACATCGGCCGAAATGTTGTCTATATAATAAAAATGATGAGGACAACAGTCTAAAATATCTAAATTATACAAATTATCAAGCCTCATCTAAAAAAAAGTCAGACAAATAAGAAGAAATAAAACCAACACACGACTGAGTTTCACTCTGGAGCGTCAAGTGAGATTCTTTCAAACTTTCCTCAAGATCTTCAGCCTACTCTCTAACACACACACACACACACACACACACACATACATATATATATATATATATATATATATATATATACATATATATATATATAATACTAAAGCTATATATATAGTATAATTATACTATTAGTCGTAATTAGCAATTAAGTAAAAACCTGACCAATCTCTGACTCACATTCCACATATTACTTTCACCCTCTGTCTATATATTGATTACTTTCTCTGTATATAAATATTAGTCTTCCGTGTGATATGTGATAGACACATAACTAAAATGGATCATGCACATTTATTAACCTACGGTCCGTCGCTGAATCTTGGTATGCTTATTGCACATTATTGGGCATGATCAATTTCAATTGTCTCACCCTCTTTAATTGTTACCATAATCGCTATCAACATTTCTTACTACAAGTAAAAATAACGGTCTTAAATTAAAAAAAAAGGGTGCAAGTTCTAAATCACCTTATTTAGTTATAATATCAAGATTTGTGATGTTTTGCGATTAAAAATTTTACGAATTAAATGAGGAAAAAAACTCAATACTTTTTTATGATAACTAAGTTTTTGTCGGTAATATTAATATATTCTTCATATTTTACATTTTTTTCCTGCAAGTTTTTAATACAAAACAATAAATCAAGAGTTTATTAGAAAATAAGTTGATTAAAATTACATTTTCAGCTACCAAATTATCCAGTTGTATCGTCTCACTAAGAATTTCATTTACTTATTCTTTTAGTAAATAAATTGTCTTTCGTTTACTTTAATTGCCATTTACATTTAATTCCACTGAAATTTGTTTAGACCTTTTAAATCATCTGGCCATATTTCTTGTTTATTAAATTGTACTGCCAAAATGTTGGCGCATATCGCATAAATGCGTCCTGGCCTCCTGCCTAAAAAAAGGCTACGCGATGCCTGCTGAAAATCCGACACATGCTATTTATGAACTCCCTAACTATTTGAAGGCATTTTTCCCGAAAAGTCGATGCATAACTCGGTCGTATTTGTTTAATAAATTCGTGACAGTTGTTTTGAATTAAAATAAAATAAAAATACCGAAAAAATAAAAAGATATTTTTAAAGGGGAATATATACATTTGCTTGTCGATAAAAAAACAACATGGAAGTGGCTTACTTTTTAACGCCTTCAAACCACTTGAAAAGTTATTTGTCGATATAAACACCTTCAAACCGCTAAAAAATTATTTTAATGGGGGGGGGTAATTATTTACATTTACTTGTTGAGAAAAGACTTGGGGGTGCAAAATATCGCTTTCATATCGCATTAATTTTTTGGGAAAAATCCTTCAAACAGCTAGAGAGTTCATAAGTAGCACGGGTCGGATTTTCAGCTGGCACCACTTAGCGTTTTTGGCGGTTAGCGGTTTTGGTGCAGGAATCCAGAAGGCCTTTATGTGATATGCACCAAAATGTTAGCTCATTTTCAATGTAAAAACGAATTAAAATTATTTAAATGCATTATTTAAGGTCAGATTTTTGTTTTAGTCGAAAAGTAGTAACATAATGGGCATCTGTAAAAGAAAATTAAAATTACATATCTACTTTTTTATTGCACTTTTAAAAAACTAAATTTGTCCAAATACGTTTTTACTGTTTAAGTTAATGACCCTAAAAATTGTTGCACACTCTTTTTTAAGAAAAATCATAGTTGAAGCCGACTC
This sequence comes from Doryteuthis pealeii, assembly GCA_023376005.1. NCBI lineage: Eukaryota > Metazoa > Mollusca > Cephalopoda > Myopsida > Loliginidae > Doryteuthis > Doryteuthis pealeii. Next base: position 55,942,205 of record CM042140.1, read on the forward strand.
TTTTTTTTATTTGCTTCCAGTATTTTTTAATAATCTGCTTCATATAAATGAGAACAATCGTTAGTAAAAAATAAATTTAAAAAAAAATTCAATATATAAAAATTCGGTAAACTTCTCTGGTTTAACATGATTATTAAATTTACTTTTTTATAGATTAGATAAATCTTTAATTAAAAATATTTCATGTTGAGGTAGTTGCTGAGTTTTTCTAGATATTTAAAAATTAAGGAATTTTATTCAAATGAGCAAACGTTGACTCCCCCACCCTTTAAGTGAAAAAAAGATTTCTTCCAAGCCATAGTTGTATCATTGCTACTGTACGACTGCATCACCTGGACACTAACACAGAGCCTAGAGAATAAGCTAAATGGGAACTGCACAAGAATGCAGTATGTAATTTTAAACAAGTTGCGGAAGCAACACCCCACGAGAAGCAGCTGTATGGCCACTTGCCACTTATCACACAAACCATCCGAGTAAGAGGAACAAGACATGCTGGACACTGCTGGAGGATCAAGGACAAACTCGTAAGTGACTTTTTTCTATGGAAACCAGCACACAGGCATGCCAATGTAGACCATTGAGCAAAGATGTATATTGACAAACTCTGCGCAGATACTGGATGCTGTGCAGAGGACCTCCTGTGAGCAATGAATGATAGGGTAAGGTTGCCAAGAGATTGTCATGGATATCCATGATTAAAATCCTAATTACCTGTAATTAAAAATTAACTAAGTGACCCTTCTCTTGTGTTTCCTTTGGTCAAATGAAATTGTTTACTCCATAAATAACTTTAAATAACTTATTTGGACAGTTTGGGAAAATTTTAAATTAGCGAAATAATATTATCAAGTTATTTTTCCAACAATCTACCCCGGGCTCAATGGGTGACCCAATGGGTCACGTTTTTTTCTAGCATATATATATATATATATATATATATATATATATATATATATATATATATATATATATATATATATAAAGAGAGAGAGAGAGAGAGAGATAAACGAAAAAATGTATACGTATATATAGGTATGTGTGTATGTGCATGCTTGTAGACCCGTTTTCGAGTGCGTACGTGAGTACGTGATAATTTTGTAAATATTTACATATGCTGGGTACTTCTACCATCCTAAAATGAAAATTTAGAGTAGTTTGTAAGACATATCAATAACCTAAATAATTTTGATTTGTTTTATCCCCAGTCACTGCACTTTTTTAAAAAACTTTTTCAATAATGCCTGTTCTATTTTACATCAAAGTTAACTAAACATTGAACATTACTAACATGGCTACGTTGCTCCACAAACCAGTTGGTGTTGAATAAACAATCTATACAGCATGTACTTTCTTATATTTTTGTGAAATATCAGCCTATATTT
>CM042140.1:55951089-55968589 GCA_023376005.1 Doryteuthis pealeii
TTTGTATTTACATATTCGTATGTCACACTATCTGTGTGTCTGTCTGTCTTTAATGAAATCTATTGCGTCACTCGAGACGTCCGCTGTAAAGTCCAGTTTACCCCGTAGTTTCGTACTCTTATTTTAATAGCCGATACACTGATCTCTAATTTGCCCTCAAGAAATAAGCTATGCATAATTGTCTAAAAGAAAAAATAGAAATTCTGAAACATTAAGCGTGATATTTCAGCCTGTCCCTATTTTATTACACATCGTAAGCTCGATGAAATAATAATAAGGCTCAAAGAAATAATGTTGGATATAGTTAAAATTATTTATTTTTATGAAGTGATGCGAGAGATTAAAAGAAATGATTGGGCCCCAGAGCAATGTTTGAATGTCTTCTTGATTCTTTTGTCAATTTTAAAGTAGATGGTATCTGAGGGCCACGGAACTAAAGTTTCAATCTGCTTACTAAACAGATCAATTAAAGGATAGACGATCATTTCTATCTTTCTAATATCAGAAATCAATAGGCAGGCTTTTTCCACAGTAGCATTAACGCTGAGGTTCACAGTATTTAGTTGCATCTATTAGTATATATGTGCCTATAAGTATGCATGTATACATGTATGCATTTATGCACACATAACTGTAGATATATATACATTGCTCTGGAGATATAATCATATCTTATGCAATATTTCTCTCTCTCTCTCTCTCTCTCTCTCTATATATATATATATATATATATATATATATATATATATATATATATATATATACACGTTAACACAAGCATTATGAATAATATGATAATAAACAAATGTTTATGAAAATATAGTAACAGTAAATTCTCATAAAGTAACACACTTATTTTCTAGAGTAATATAGCAACTCATTTGTATATTATTCAAATAGATCGGTTGTATACTATTGCTTATTTGGTGGAACTGTTCACTGATCTATCAGGCTGGATTGGATGAGACACATTCAAATCGTGACAATGAAAACTTGTCATATTTCAAGTAATAAGAATATCTCACTCTTGGTCATTTTGAGAAAAGAATGGTTTTCATTCCTGACAGAGTAAACGATTGTGTGGGTCCAATTCGAAAGCGACAACGCATATTGCTTGTCCAAGATAAATTTGCCTTACAATTGAAAAAGTTAATAAAATGAATGTCATTCTTTAAAGAGTCGTACTTCTTTAAGTTTTTACTAGAAATACAAAATATTTTCACGTGGAAAAAAAATAAAGCATGTGTATACTAAACATTAGCATTAGATGATTAGAATTTCATTTTACTGTTTCGCTTTCAAAGAATATAAAACTATGAGTAAGAGAATGAGCCAAAGAAGGTGCTTATATAATCCTTTAGTCTTTATTCTTATTTTCTGACCAGCATACGAGGACTTAGTTTAACCAACATTCTTAAACGATTGTTTTTTGCTTCCTTTGCTTATCCTTTTTTTATCATTAATTGTTTTTACACACACACACACACACACACACACACACACACACACACATACACACACACACACACATACATACACACATATATATATATATATATATATATATATATATATATATATATATAGGAGTAGTAACCAGAGCAACAACAGTCGTTGTAGCAGTAGTAGTAGTAACAGTAATAAGTTCCTTCTGCCTTGGTTCAAAATGTCACTCCACAACAGTTCTGCATACCGTGTAGTGCCTGTAAGTGGTAATTCCACGTTTATTTTATTTTTTAAATAAATGATATAAAATATTCAAAGAAAAAAGTTGAAGAGCATTCTTAGTAAAAAGTACATTAAAAAAACAAAACGAAACAGAATGAAAATAATGTACAAATATATAGATGATTATTTCGATTTTTAAAAAAGTTTTATATTTTGTGTAATATATTTCTACATATACAGATACTACACTCTGATCGTAGTCTGAAATAACGGATATTGACAATTTGATCATAGGTAGGGTGCATATATTACTCATTCTCACCCTAGTAAACTTTACGGACAATAGAAAAAAAGAGAAAAGGTCACACTGTTATATAAAAAAAAAAAACGGATAATAGAACCGGTAACAACTGGTACGGACATAAAATCAGCTGCCCTTTTTAGTTGAGCATTCTATTGTTTTTTAACTGTTCTTGTTCTTGTAATCTTCTTGTTCCGAATTTTAAAAGGATCTATTAAAGCATCTTAAATCATATATCATGAAACTAAAAAGTCTATAAAATACTTTATAAATAATTTCTAATACTCAAACCTTTTTTGTAAGAAACTATTAATACGCGAAATATTCCACCTCCAAATAAGGTAATGATTAGTTACTAGCTTCTTTGTTACTTTATTCGTTACTTTTAGGGGTCGAAAAAGGAAATAAATTAAACTGATAAACTTCTCAAAGAATTAAGAACTGAATTTAAATTTGTCGTATGTACAAAAGGGTTTTAGAAAAAAAAACACTATTATTACCCCCTCCAAAAAAGAAAAAAAAAGAAATTGCAATATGGACAATTGTAAGGAATTCATTCTTAGCCTTTTATTGTTACATTTCAATACGGTAAATAAATGAATTAAACGAATACATTTCTACCATTGAAAATGAACAGGCAAATAAGCTCTTTAAAAAAAAAAAAATTGATTCAAAAATGTAAACAGCAAAACTAGACTATTCTTAAAATAAACGAATATTATAATACACTGATTTTTAGCTTCATTTATTGTCAAATCTTTGATAAAGTTTAGGAATGAATTTTTTTTAAATATCTTAAATCTAAACAAACAAACAAACAAAAAAGAACATTTCCTAGAATAAACAAACATTCTACTATACAAATTCTCCGTGAATTCTTTTTTTAAACTTGATAAATCATTTTCCTCTTATTTTCTCTCTTACTCCTGTTTTCTCCTCCTCACTCACTCTCTGGTGTTCCTTTTTTTTAGTCCGGTCATTGACCGGGTAACTTTGCTAGTATATATATATATATATATATATATATATATATATATATATATTGTGTTCATAAAATATTTCCTATAGAGTCCCAAAATTATAAGCACCATCCTGGTGACAAATGTATACTGGATTTAAAAAGAAAACAGCTCTTATCCGATTAGCGATTAACTGTAAAAAGACTTTGCTATGTGTCCCAAGTGTTCTGTCGCCATGATACTAACAGCAGGTCTTTTATCTCTTGTAGCTGATAGGTTTGAAATTCTGTTGAGTCAACTTGTACATCCAACATATCCTAAAAATGTTCATTGGAACTGAGATGTCAGCAGTTTTATGGCCAGAGAACATTGACTCTGTTAACGATGCCACTGCTATCACAAAAGAGGAAGTAACTCGTCGTCACTGATATTGAGGTAATCCTTATATCACAAAACCTTCCATACGAATAAGAGGACACAGTGGTTCTCCACAATATCATACTGCCCACTCCCCCATCGACGGGTTGTTTTCCCACAGTGCACTGTGGCATTATCACTTCCTCAGTAAGATAGCATTCTCAGTCCTTGGAGACTTTATTCAGGAGAAAGCGAGACACTTCCGACTAGCCGACCCACTTCATGGATACAAACACTTTTTCTGACATATATATATATACCGATGGCAATGGGCATTCATTAACATGACTACTCTGATTTGCAGCGACACAGTCTCATACGCAACAAGAATTCACTGTACTGTTTGTTGTCACTATAATGCAATCTGGGACCTGGTAGCCATCTTTCTGAATACTTATTGGCGGAAAAACCGCTGACGATGTCTTGAATCATAATAACTTGGTTGTCGTCTCGGAAATTAGTGATTTTTTTCTCCTCGCGATAACGGATATATATATATATATATATATATATATATATATATATATAAATCACGATACATAATCAATATGGGATTCAACAAAAACTGAGCTTTTACTTCCCTATTATATGCTTCTTTGTACAATATGCTGTTTATTTATGAGACGTAATTTACTCAAATATCTCAAAAGAATCAGCTTATATTTATATGTTGTTTTATTTTTCAAACAATTGTTCTACTTAAGTTTCCTCTACATACGAATACATACCGGTCTACCTAGCTGTATATATATATATATATATATATATAATATATATATATGTGTGTGTTGTGTGTGTGTGTGTGTGTGTTTGTGTGTGTGTTTGTGTGTGTGCATTTGTTTGTGTATACATGCGTACGCATATGTTTTCTTAAATATAATTACTGTTAAATGCATGCGTCTGCATACACACACAAATACACACACAAATATGCTCACAAACACTGACATTTACAAACATACACGCAGATATCTCTATCTATCTATCTATCTATCTATCTATCATCTCTATATGCGTGCGAGCGTGCGCATATATGTGTTTATGTATGTGTATGGCTTAGTTTTTTAATACAATCTAGTGTGTATTATAAGCATGCTTGTGTTTGTGCATCAGCACGTGCGCTATATTTGCATTAGAAAATTAGCATAGGATGTTTTTCTTTCCAGCAGCGATACATAAAAAAGGCGTAAAGAAACCTTGACTTTAAAATATTTATTGCTCATCTATCTAAATACTTACTTCAGCGATAAAATGCATGCTTCACAAAGACTGGTACGCAGTTACGCACACACAGACACATTGAAATATTTAACTTTTGAAAAATGTAGCTCGAACACACAGACACATTTTCATGCATATAAGTATATATTCGATGGCTTTACATATCTTGGATGATATGCTTGTCATGAATGAATTCGAAAAGTTGAAAATATTGGAGATATTCCAAACCTAATACGGATAGCGTTAAATATATACATTCTTAATTCACGTGGAACTTGTAGAATAAAATATCATGGCAGATATTCTATATAAAGTTGTCCTTGGATATTGTCCAGGAATTAGAGAGAAAAAGAGAAAAGATTTTAAAAATAAATTTCTTCAGAAAATAATTATATTCATACTTTCTGTTTTTAAGCAATTTTTTGTTTTTTCAAAAGTAAATTATAATTTATACACACACACACACACACACATACACACACAAATATATATATATATATATATATATATATATATATATATATATATATATATATATATATATATGAAATAGGGTTTATAAGTAAAGGACACATACACACACAAATGTACACGCACAGGCACGCATATGCCCAAATAAATATATATGAGTTGAATTTATCACTATATTACGAACATTTTATTCTGAAAAAATAGTTGTCTTTATATTAATGTAAATACGTTGAAATAAGTAAATAGATTACGTATAGGAAATGAAAGTTGAATAGATTGTAGGTAAGTCAGGCTGAAAAAAAGATGTTTAAATATTTTATTGAAATAAAATACATTTAAAAAATATTTTTTGTTTAACAAATACAAACAATTTATCATATAGGAATAATTTTACGTGGGAACGAAAAAAAGTAGGTCTTGTTGATTAAGAACATAATATAAAACCTAGAATTTGATCATCTGGAGTTTTAGTATTTTGTAATGATTATATCTATCTATCTATCTATCTATGGTGCGACGCTGAGATAGTCATATGAATTACGCAAATATGAAAATAACAGACATCTCATTTCCAGATATATTTACCAAACTTACATAAAATATCTTGAAATATATTCTAAGAAATCGGCATTGGCTTTAACCACGGCTTCCAGACAACTTTGGAATCTTGCGGAATCCTTTCTGATGGTTTCCTTATTTAAATTGGTAAAGGCGGTTGTTATCCTTGCTCTCAGTTCACTTTGGTTAGGAGCAGTGGTTTGTTGGTCTCTTTCGCAACTGTGCCCCTTCATGATAATCAAGTGGATTGTAAACTGGAGAGTCAGGTGGCCAGATTTTAGGCGTGATGTGGTCACAGAAAATGTCTAACAGCTAATACCTGGCTCCCCTGCAAGGTACAGTCCTATTCCTAGACGTAGAGTATACCAGCAGCCTCCCTCACCAGACAGGAAAAGCTTTGCAACTGAATACAATACCGAATGTCTCCATTCACTAACATTCTGATAATAAACTCAGACACTACCATTTTCTAGACTATCGACCAGATTGACTTGCTGGAACCGTTGTCAATCATGGCCTGGATCTCACTTAAAGTTTCTATTGTTCTTTTCTCATCAGAACAATCAGTGAGGCATTCGAGCTACCGCACTTTTCTAATCACCAACTCTTTTTCGACCAACTCTTTTTGAATCCTCTGCACTTCCTTCGGATTGACACCCAAACACTGAATATATTCATATTGGAGCTTCCGGTGTGAATGTAAAGCGGTCCAGCATGCCGTTTCCAAATGTCTGGAGGATTTAATTGCTTCATGGTGGTGCATTCCTCTAAGACAGTTCTCAAGTGACTCCAGTTTTCTGCACAGTATACAAAACCTGAAAAAAAAAAAATGACGATGCGCATACATGAAATTGATAATTTAAAATGGAGACAATTTACACATCGCATCATGTATATATGTTTCTCTATGCGTGTATCTCTCTCTCTCTCTCTCTATATATATATATATATTATATATATATATATATATATGTGTGTGTTGTGTGTGTGTGTGTGAGTGTGTGTGTATGTGTGTGTGTGTACACGTATGTAAGTCGAGAATTTTCATGGTTAAAACATACGTTCGGCGCATTCCAAAAATTAAAAATACATACAGACTTGTTTCAATATAAATATATACATCCTAGAATATATAAATTTATCATTTATTCATTTATCAACGCTCTATCCCAGATATTGAGTACTCTCCTAATAATACTGTACGTTAGCTTACTTCTGCATCTTCAAGTGTGATAGTGCCAACCATACACATTGATATATATATATATATATATATATATATATATATATATATATATATATATATATATATATATATAGAGAGAGAGAGAGAGAGAGAGAGAGAGAGAGAACAGCTAGAGAGAGAGGCAGACAGGGAGGGAGAGAAAAACCTAAATGTGCAATATGTTCTGCTTAAAAGTTCTTTCCTCAACTAATATAAGGGAATGACCTGGTGCCATCAAACTTAAATATTGTTTCATATTCAGGAAAATTAGCACATTGTTTCTCAACGTTCTTTAATCCTTCTGAAAATAACTCCAATAAAAAAGTATCGATTCAAATAACTTCAAACATTCGCCATTCTTATTTTGTTTAAATTAATAAATTTTTTCTGCTGAATATAGAACTAAATAAATCGCAAATTGTAAATACATTTCAATGTAAATTTAAATGAAACATTAATTCTATTTGTAGATATATCCATATATAGCTAACATGAATGCAAGCATATAAGATATAATAAGAATTTTTTTTTAAATTCTAGAATTTATGATTTAAATGATCACGTTTCCACGTATCTATGATAAAGAGATGATATCTGGATACGTACTAGACGTAGACAATTATGAAATTAGTATCGATATATTCTGAACATAACATTTTTGGTAAAACACTCTCCATACTCACCAGACTCCGTGCAACCCTTTTTCCCAAACACAAAATTCATTTCCCGTGTAAGATTTGAGAATGTGCAGAGCATTAAAAGGAATATTATGGTTCTCCTTCTTACCATATCAAAAGAAGAATTTCAGAAGTTCCTCGATTACTGAAAACCTCACCTGAATTTCTTGAATACCAATGAGGATATTTGGAAGAAAATTAACGTTGTATTAATTGTTAATTTCTGTTTTGATAAATAAAGTTTCAGTCTTCTTGAACACATCGTTCCTGTTTGCTGCTTGCCCAGTGGTTAAGAACTCTGACTGATGATAAATCGGTTGGGTTTCGGTTCTGGCAGGAGGTAGCCTGCTACGTCTAGCCACAAAGAGGAGACATACGTCGAAACACAGTGTACCTTGATGACTAAGAATAGGTATTTATGTGTGGTTGTGTGTGTTTGTGTGTATGTGTGTGTGTTGTTATGAGAGAGGAACAAATAGAGACAGACGACAGACAGACAACAAGATTTTAGTTTTGTCTATACCTACATGTAAGTAAATATCTACATGGGCGTATGTTCGTGTAAATGTTTTTTTATGTTACTGTAAATACATAGCGTCTATATATGTAAGTATATTAACTTTTTGAGATTTTACTGAGAACATACTTTTCTAAGGATTAGATTATATCTTCAGATAGTTATTGACCGAAAGACACATCTAAGTAACCATATATTATGTCATGCCTAGGAACAACACCATTTACTATCAATGTATATATACATATACATACAAACTTATATACATACATGTAAAGGTTGACATTGATTTCCTTTTAACTAAAAAAATACTGGTCTTAATCAGTAGATTAACTTTGATTTTGCTGACATTATAATGGAGTTAGGTCTCTTGGCTGCGACATGTTCATGTTTGACGCCTACAAAGCTTTTGACACTTAATCAGGCGACCATCCCCAACCTTTTGATCAATTCAGCTGCATCGTATCCCAGAACTCACTCGACAATATAATGCTAGTCAAACAACTACTGTCTATTTTAATAAAATCGAAAGAAGAAATAGAAAAAAAACTCAACAAAAGTGCGTCAACAAGCTACGACCATTGAGAGACTACTTATGAATCGTAGGAAAAGAATAAGCATAGAAAAAAAAGCATAAAAACTCAAAGAACATAAGAAGAATATGCTGGGTCGGGTAATTCGTTTTATTCCATTTTTTGTTGTTGATTTATATTTTGGTTTTTATCTTATTTATTTTATTTTGTGTTTTACGTGGTCTTTTCTTCTTTTTAAGGAGTGTATCCTCTGTAAAGAGAAGACCAGATAAGGTGTCATTCTCAGCAATTTCAGTAATATTTAGAAAAAGAAATAAATATAAGATTAAATTAAAGAAGTGAAAACATTGTCGGTGTTAATCAATCACTTTGTACTTAAGTAAAATGGCCAACTATCTCCAAACCACCACCAATACAATAAAGCAGTTTTTATCACTTCTTCTTCTTCTTCTTCTTCTTCTTCTTCTTCTTCTCTTCTTCTTCTTCTTCTTTGCATGCGCACAAATACACATACAAATATAAATATATACTTGACTTATACACAATGTAACGAGATATATACGTAAATGCGCTTAATGGTGGCCACACAGACACAAAATCAATCACTCTCACACATGTATACACACGTATACACACACACATATATAAAATATATATGTGTGTGTGTGTATGTGTGTGTGTGTTTGTGTGTGTGTGTGCGCGTGTGTATGTGCAAGGGTGTGCGTGTCTATGCATGTATCAACCAAAATTAACCACAGGTGTATGAAAATTTGCATAACACAAGCAAGTGTAAAAAATAGTAAATGGACACGTTTGCCCACAGAAAGGTATCAAATGCATTTATGGGAGCGCTACAAAATTAGTGCCTCTTATAAACATTACCAAACAACAATAGATACAAAGAATACTATCACACCGTTTGATAGAGCAAGTTTTCAACTACAACACACAATTTTATCTTCAGATTACCACCACTTTTTGTACTTCGACTGCTTTTGTGCCATTCTCATAATAATTTGCACCAGCGGAGGCGAACAACTTTGTTGGCGTTGTTATCAGGAAATTGATTTTCGCGTAGGATTGGCTTCATTAGTTGATGCTTAAGGCGTTCGTTTAAGTGACAATGCTGACTGGACAGGGTAGTTTTTACACCCGTCCACTTTCCAAGAGGCTGGATTACTGCGGAGTTCACACAGTATACTAACTTTGTGTCCCATCTTGCGGAGAGGGGACAAAGTAAACAATCGTGCAGTCCATCTTTTATCGATCCGGATCGTGCAGATGAACTGATAATTTAATTTTGTGGATTGGAAAATTGCTGAACAGTTTTTCATGAGCTTCCACTATTAGTTTTTCGTAAATAAGCGTCGATATTGGGTGAGAATTGTCTGCATTGAAGAATTCAATCGCACATTTTCTTCCATGATTTGACAGTAACAATACAATAAATATTATGGCGGAAAGTTTCAATCACTATTCTCTACCATCAAATTTTGTCGTTAAAATTATGTGACAAATTAATGAAATACACACATACACACAAATATAGATAGGATGCAACCTGAAACAATTCTTTAATATATCTATACGTATGTGGCTAAACTCATACAAACACTTACACGCATCTCTCTCTCTCTCTCTCTCTCTCTCTCTCTCTCTCTCTCTCTCTCTCTCTCTCTCTCTCTCTCTCTCTCTCTCTCTCGCTATATACATATAAATATATATATCGTAGCAAAAGTACCCGGTCGACGGCCGTAATAAAATAATTTTAGGAACACCAAGAAATGAGAGAGAAAGGGGGAAGACTCGAGTAAGAGATTAGATGAAAGTAACATAATTGAGACAAGATACTTATGAAATTAAAAAAAGATTGCTAATAATATGTATATTACAATCTGCGTTTATTTTAGGAAATGTTTTTTGTTTACATTTAGAATATTAGGTTGTTTTTGTGGTTTACCTTTGCAATATTAAAGATGTTCCATCGTGGTGAAATGATTAGTAAACTAGTTTGACGGATTCATTACTAATGAATAACGAGTTCGATCCTCGCCTGGGTGCCCCATACTTGCAACCTTGAGTCACATCCTAGCCGTAGCGAACGGGTTGGGAAAATATCTACATTTAAAACATTATTTAAAAAATCTAACCCTCAACTCACGAGTAGTTTGAAACAACTTTATTTTTCTAAAGGTTAGTTTCTTCTTGCCTGTTGAGTTATAAAGAAATATATTCGTTTGATTCGTTCTTTTTTTTTTGCCTTATAAAAATGTAACAATAAAAAGAAGCTAAGAATGAAAAATGTAACATTTTTCTTATTCCAATTTCTGTTTGGTATACGTTTAAAATTAAACGTATTTTTAAAAATAAAGGTACCACTTGGTTTTGAAACATTTTCATGTCTTTTGTTTAGTTCTCCAATAAATGAAACTTTTTAACAATCAGTACTAAATTACAAAGTAATAATTTGATTAGAATCCGAGTAATATTTAAACAGCACGTGTCTTAAGACTTTTTGTATTTAGTTATGAACAACTGTGACGAGTTCCACAAATCGATTGATTTTTAATAAGTGAAATTTAAAAATTAAATCTCATACTGTTTCTCATAGTATTATCATTTCATATGCCTTCTGGTTTCGTCTTTAACAACAAAAACTTAGGTACGCCGTGGCGAAAGACTTAGTTCGACAATCTTCGTAGTGTAATGGTTTTCAAGCTAGTCATGCGTATCCATTACTACTGGGTAGTGAGTTCGATCATCGCAGGATTCCCCATACTTGTGACCTTGTATCCCGGCCTACCCATGTACCCGAGTTGGGTAAAAAAGGCGATCCATCGTGGTGTAATGGTTAGCACTCTAGTCTTGCAGGCTCATTATTACTGAATAGCGTGTTCGATCCTCGTGGATATCCCAAACTTGCAGCCTTGTGTCACATTCTACGTGTGGTGAACCGGGTAAATACTTAATTGGTTTTGTCAATTAAAAGTTCATTTTTCTCCATATCAATAAATTGCCGATCCTCTTGACCAGAGGTTTTTAAATCTGTGGGTCGCAAAATAAATACATTTTGTCGAAAAATAAAAATAGCCAGCGAAAAGTAAGTCTTTAAAAATTGGGTTGCGAAAATAAAGAACATATTGAATAGACTGTAATCTAGGCTTCGTTGTTTTAATGTACACTCCACATTATAGGAAGCGACTGCAAGGAGAGTATTTCCAGAATCTTAAAATAATATTTTATCTTCATAAAATTGGATACATATGATCTATATATAGAAATAAATGTTCTGGTACGTACGTGTCAGAAAAGAGTTACTATTCAGCATCGTAATTTTGTTACGACTTAATATGTTTATAATTAAGAAACATAGGAAATTTATTTTTTTATTTGTACTGATTAAGTGATATAATTCAATAATTATACTATATTATTTCTTTTTGTTTACATTTAAAATAGTATTAGATAAACGAACAAAAACATTTTTTGGAACATTTTCATAATTCATTTTTTAGTTCAGAAAAAAATTAACTTTTCTTTTTACACTAGGTACTAAATTACATGAGATTTTTAAAGGCGTTAAATTCAATTTCACCAATGGCATCTGTGATATTATATCATACACCACCAGTCATGTGGCAATACTAACTGGAGTCAGGGACTAAGGTTTAATTCTATATGTGCTTTAATATTTTGTAATTGAGCGGTAGTTGGATTCGTTTTATTACGAACACAGGATGCCATACTTTGTATTTTACACCTATGCTCAGCAAGTGTTATCTTGTAAATAGAATCTTTTTTTCGACCAAAGGTTTCCCTGAAAATGAAATGGTTCAATTTCCAATACAGTTAGCTTCTTTTCTTTACTTTTTTAATATCCCCTATTTGTTTTAATCTCTAAGAATTTGCGAGTTATTTTTTGTTCAAATTAAAAGTATTCGTAAAAAATATCGATAAAAATATTTTCATTTAATCTTTTATTTGTTGATATATTTTATATTTTTTGTATTACAATTTTTTTTACACTTAAAGAGATACTCTTTGTTTGAAAAGTTCATTTTTTTACGTCTCAAAAAATATTTAACAGTTCGAACTAAATTACAGAACAATTTTCGATAATGTATTTGATTAAAATTTTATCTATGAATTCAGAGTGATATTCAAACATGTACTGGCTTTTAGATTTAGTAGAAATAGAGCTATGTTTGTTATTTTAGGAAGTTCAAAGTCGAAGTAATAGTTAAAACGGTCAATTTGAATCACTGCAGGTAGAGTCAGCAGCTAGACAAAGTTTAATGTTAGCAGCAACAGCTGCTTGTCTGATTAATTGATTATATCCCTCAATTAATAAAAATCAATAAGTAGATTTGGTGTGTTTCTTACTTATAAGGATATTAAGGTGTATGCAAGATTCAAATCTCGTCTCTTTTCTTGGTTATAAGCCGACACGTACACACCACGACATTCTTTTATATTTATAGATGTGTGTGTGTGTGTGTGTGTGTGTGTGTGTGTGTGTGTGTCTTCCTGTGTGTGCATATATTTAGGAATTTTATGTTATAAGTAATGCATTACTGTATACACATGTTTGTTTATATATCATTGACTATAAATATGCAGATATATAGCACTGGCTAATAATTTGTAGTTGAAAGCGGAATTATTTCAGTTTCAATGTTTTTATTTGAATCATCGAGCACTTTAAAAAAAAGTATATTCATTTCTTTTAACCGAAATGGAGTATCAGCTTTTCCACATGTCATCATGAAAAAGTTTTTAAAAACTATTTATGAATATGGTTATTTCTTTGTTATTTCTCTCACCAAGTGTTTGTATTTTGTTTTGAAAATTGCAAGAATAGAAGGTGATGAAATATGGCGTTCAGCAGATGCCACTGCAGACGATACGGTCCTGTCTCAATGAAGTTTTCCTGAACAACAAAGAAGTAAAATAAATGATTATTTTAAAGATGTAAATACGAAAGACTTGAACTGAGCAAAGAGAAAGAATGAAGTATTCCAGAAGCATTGAAAGAAAGAAAAAAGAAGGAATAATACATGAAATAAAGAAAATGTTAGAAAAAAATTCGAAGTAATTTCGAAAGAAAAGAACGTAATTGAAGAATGTTGCTACAAGAACGAGTGCGACACAATGCGCAGTCACACAAGTGCATTATTCACGCATATGAGCATATATATGTGTGTTTATAAATATATGGATATAAAATTAAGACAAGCCTCATATGGGTCCGAATTTATGTGTGTGCGTTTGTGTGGCCTGGTTATATATATATATATATATATATATATATATATATATATATATATATGTGTGTGTGTGTGTGTGTGTGTGTGTGTGTGTGTGTGTGTGTTTGAGAGTGTATATGATCTTGGCCGGTCATAAAGGCCTGTTATGTGTGTGTTTCAGTCAGGGGTGGTTTAGGGGGCGATCATTGTTGATTTCAGTATCACTGGAAACTGAGTTGGAGATGTTGCATCCGAGACACTTGAAACTCCACAGGTTCCAGACTGTACTCATCGATAGTGATGTTCCGAGGAGTGTTTGCGCTCTACGCCATGACTTTTGTCTTATTTAGACTTTTGGCAAGTCCAAAATCCTTGCAAGCATGTGTGAGGCAACTGATAAGCTGTTGCCCGCCATCCTCAGTGGATGACGTCAAGGCTGTGTTTTCAGCGAACAGCCTTTCATAAATAAGAACCTTCGCGACTTGAGGCGATGTTGAACAACTGCAGACAGCCTGGTGTGTATGTAGACTCCCTCACTGCAATTCCTGTAGGCGAAGCATAGAGAAAAAGATCCCGAACAATGTAGACACAAGGACACAGCCCTGCTACACTCCGATGCTGACTGGAAATGCCTCAGATTTTGCACAAATAAAACAGATTGTACTGTGTATATTTGCATGGGAGGAGATCATGATCTTAAAGAGTCTGGGTGGGCAGCCAATATTCTGCAGCAGCCTAAAGAGTCCACTATGGCTGACCAGGGATGAACGAGGTGTAGAGTGGCATCTGCTGCTACTAGCAATTTTCTTGCTGCTGACGCACAGAAAAAGCATGTACACTCTTGACCGGCCAGATCTGAAAACGCACTGGGACGCTAGGCGTACCAGTGAAACGCAATCAAAAACATTTTCAACAATGCTAAGGAGTGAGATTCCTCGATAATTCTTGAAGTCACTGCGGTCTCCTTTATTCTTGTGTAAAGGGACGATGATAGCGTCCCACATGTCCCGGGAGATGTATCCTTGTTCCCAGCAGCTGCTAAACAAATCATGTAGTAGCTGGAGCGGTGCTGTTTCCCCGCTCTTCAAGACTTCCGATGGTATGCCATCACTACTATTAGCAACATGGTCGATGGATTTAACGTATCCATGCCTGGTAGATTGGGGATGGCATTTAGGGCATTTTATTCACAATGTTTTGGTTTGAGTACCGCTCTAGGCTATGTTCAATCCAACATTACAGCTCCTTCTCTTGGTCAGATGAGCTTATAAACTGTAAACTGTTTCTTTGTTGTATCGGCACGTAACGGTGACTTTGAAGTGTCATCTATTTGAACTACCCGTAGAACAATGTAGCTTGGGCGGGCTGATATGGAGGAGGAGCTGTCATCCAAGCATCAGGCTCTCCACACTGACACTGTGGTCTAAAGTAAAGTTAAAAAAACAATTCAGTTTGGCAACGATAGTCGCGCGAGTTGCTGGTTAGCGCTGATGTTCAGCATCTCAACACCTTATGGACTTCAGCTCCGGATTTGTTTTCGAGGTCTCCTAGCCTTTCCTGGGTAAAGCCACTAGGCACTGGAAGTTTTGTAACGGTTTTTCCTTGTAATAGATGAATTGCCACCTTAAGACTAAGGAGTCACATCAAACCAATTTGGGGATTTATGTGAGTAGTAAGTACCCCAATCCTACTACTATCTCTGTGGATGATCGTTTGTCCCACTTGAGCTCATCCGCCGTTTGACAGATCTTGTTCTGATGATACTGGATGTTCATACACCATCCTCAGCAGACAACCGGGGCATTCCTGTCGAGTGCCACTTGTCAGTTATAGCTGTATACGTCCACAAGTCCTCAATTGCATTTGAGTCGTAGTGTTAGAATTAAGTAAATTTTCTTCATATTAAGAAATTGAAAATAAATATTCAACACAGAAATGTATTGGTGTCTAAAATTTGAGGAAAAAGATTAACCGCAATTAGCCAACAAAAAGAAAAAAGAAAAGAAAAAAACGAATGGTGTTTATTGAATTTTATTTATTTGAAACCAGACCAAAAGTGTATTGACTGCAATGAGACTCAAATGGATATAAGTAAGGATCTGTTGGAACGCTTCTCACAGTGAAGATTTTAAGCAACATGGGTATGGAAAAGTGTATGGCAGAATCTCTTAACTTTCACATATACACTTTTCGGTAGGCATATTCTGCGGTAATCTTCAGATGAATGTATTCAAAAGAGTCAAGTTGATGGTTGTGTTCTTAATAGGGTTCATCTTATTAAAAAAAATGTATTAATGTCTAATCAAATAGGCATCACTTCTATACTGAAATATTTGCAAAAGTATACCAACAATAAAAACAGCATATTCAGTGAAATATTAAAGGTTGCATCCTCCCATTCACTAAAAAGGCCGACTTAGGAACTACAGGGCATAAATCTTATTTATCTTATAGCTAATCGCATTAGACCTGAAAAAGAGAAACTAGGAACAACTAAACTTTTTTGCAGAAATCAAATCCCAGCTTCTCAGATTCTGAGTATTCATCAAATCGTAGGAGAGGTTCAGCCACAGAATTTTGAGGCTACGCTACTATTTGTAGATTTTTCCAAGACATTTAACTCCATACACAGAGGGAAAATGGAGCAAATACTACTACTATCCGGCCTCCCCAAAGAAACAGTTACCACTATAAGGATGCTCTACAAAGTAACTAAAGCAATGGTACGCTCATATGATGGCCATAAATTTATTTGACATTGTCGCTGGAGTCCTAAAGGAGATATCTTAGCACCATATATAGTTATAATATGCCAAGACTATGTACTTCGAACATCATTAGATCCCATAAAAGAAAAAGGACTCACACTTAAAAAGCAAGAAGCAGGTGATATCCCGCAGAGAATATAACGGATGCGGACTACGCTGATGATCTGGCACTTCTTGCAAATACACTTGCGCAAACGGAATTCTTGCTACATAGCCTGGAAAAGGCAGCAGGGAATGTCTGCTTCTATGTGAACTCTGATAAATCTAAGTTCTTAGGTTTTAAAAAGGAAGGAGGCATCCACACACTCGATAGTAAGGATCTAAAGTGGGTGGAATAATTCACGAATCTAGCTAGTAATATCTCATCTATAGAAAGCGATATTAATGCACGCATAGGAAATACATCGTCTTTTATAGATAGATTATCAATTATATGGAAATCAGATCTCACTGATTAGTTAAAGCGACAAGTCTTCCAAGTCGTAGCTGTATCAGTGCTATTGTACGGCTGCACCACTTGGACCCTAACGAAGCCATTTGAGAAAAAGCTAGATGGAATTGCACAAGAATTCCTCGTGTGATTTTAAACAAATCGTGGAAATAGCCCACAAGAAAGCAGCAGTATGGTCACTTGGTCCCTATCACACAAACCATCCGTGTGAGACGAACAAGGCATGCTGGACACTGCTGGAGAAGCAAGAAAATCTTAGAAGCAACGTTTTCCTGTGGAAACCTGCACATGGGCCCGTCAGTGTGAGTCGTCCAGCAATGATCTATATTAACCACCCTATACGAACACTGAATGCTGCGCAGAGAACTTCTCGAATGCGATGAGTGATAGGAACAATTGGTGAGAGATTTCCATGGATATCCGAGCTATTATAGTGCGACCTGATGAAGATGATGATGATGATGATGATGATGATGATGTGCTGTACA
>CM042140.1:55973589-55981089 GCA_023376005.1 Doryteuthis pealeii
CTTGTAATCTCGTGGAATTTGCCGTCCCGGCCGATCACAGATTAAAAATAAAAGAGAGCGAAAAGATCGACAAATACTTGGACCTTGCCAGAGAACTGAGAAAACTGTGGAACATGAGGGTGAATGTCGTACCAATTGTAATTGGGTCTCTTGGAACAATCCCCAAGGGGTTGGAAAAGAGTCTGGATGAATTGAAAATTAGAGGAAGAATCGAGACCATCCAGACTACAGCATTATTGAGATCGGCTGGAATACTCAGAAGAGTCCTGGAGACCTGAGGAGACTTGCTGTCACTCAGCCTCCAGTGAACCACCGGCTTCTGCAGTTGTGAAAAACTCGAATGGAGTGAAATAATAATAATAATAAAGTTCTTGTGAGACTAGTTTAATTACCATATCTCACGTGTATGTATTCGAGGTACATTTAATAAAGAAGTTATTTTTTGTAAAAAATCCAAAATATGTTTTCAGATTTTCTTACCACAAATGTAAACTCTGCATTGTTTGGAATTTGTTTATAAGAAAATTATTTCAATAATCCAAAATGTATTTGTTTTTAGGTAATTATGAATGGCGGTAAATCAAATAAATTGATCCCGTCTTGAAAAAAGTTTGTAATCAAATGTTTGGTGGCTGAGAAGTGCAAACAATGAGAAATTTATAGAAATGATGTGTATGACCAAGCATGTTCTAGTAAAACAGATATAAAAATGGGCTAAAGATGGGTTTCTCACTTCTATCCTGAGTCAAAAAGACAGTCAATGGAAACACACTGACTCTTCGATAAAGAAAAAGTTCCAGGAAAAGTTGTCTGTAAAGAAGGTTATATTGACAATCTTCTTGGATACAAAAATATCCATTACTATTGATTTCATTGAAAAAGGTGAAGCTGTACACAGTACTTCATATTTTTCAACTCCTTGGGCAAAATTCACCTAATATATTGAATCGATCTCATATATATATATATATATATATATATATATATATATATATATGTTTTACTGAGAATGTATGAGAGTGTATGTACATATTAGAATGCGTATATGTCAGTGGTAGTATCTTTATAGATATGTGTTTGTGTTTACATCACATTCTTTACTCAAAATATACATGAGCAGGATTTCTTTTCCAAATCTAGAATTGAAATCTGTAATTTCATTCTTTTCTCATATGCAAACTCAATGATGGAACAGTCAGATTTCTTCTTGAACGCAAATTTAATTGAAAATGTGAGAAAAACTAAAGCAAAAGAATTTGACTACGTTTCTCTCATCCTAAAACAGCTACATGTTTTACTATTTTAAATCCTCATTGACTCACAAATCTTGAAAAATAAGTAATTCTTAAGAACTGATCCATGTCATTTTACTATTGATCCGAATTCCTTACTTACTGTTAACCTAATTCGGAGTATCTGAAGGTGAAGTATCTGCTGACCCCAAGTTGTTGACGCGACCCCTGAAAAAGGCTAATGACAGAAAAATCATTTCAAAACGATTAATACAGCATTGTTATGATCTGCTAGAATACTCAGAAGAGCCCAGGTATATTAAGAGAAGGCAGTAAGCTAGCACAAGTAGAATACAAGGCTATGCACGACTGGGATGGAATGTTTATCCACTACGAATTGTGCAAAACATTAGATTTTGACCATACAACAAAATTGTATATGCATAAACCAGAATCTGTTCTTGAAACACATATAATTCTCTGAGACTTTGATAAATGCGGATCCCCTTATCCCGGCCTGCAGACCATACCTAGTATTTATGAACAAGAAAAACACATATCAACATGCAAATTGTGCAGTTGCTGCAGATCACAGGATGAAGTTGAAAGAAAGCCAAGAGATAAACAAATAACTAGACCTTGTTAACTTAAGAGCGATTGCAAAATAGTTCAATATGTAAAAAGTATGATAATTTCGATTTAACTCTCTCTCTGACTTTTGTCTCTCATTCCTTCTATTCCTCTTTTCATTATGTTCGATTGAAACAGATTATTGTGATCAGCCACCCTCTCTATCTTTTCTCGACTATCTTTCTTTCTTTCTTAATATATTTTTTGTGTGTAGCATATTCTTTTCTTTCTTTTATTTCTTTATAATAAAAACAGAATGGTTCATGATTTGGCTGAGGTGACGACACTCGTAAGAAATAAGATTTCAGCAGATAAGCAACAACAAATAATCAGGATTTATATGTTTGCATTTCATCTTGGACGATTAGAACGGTCCCAATTTTAACCAGAGTGTACTGCAAGATGATAACGGTCGGAAGATTAAGGAACAAGCGTATTAATATATAAATTTTTGCTTGGTTAAGACAAAAAATACACACACACCTAAAGCAAAAACGTTTAAATCGATATGTGTTTTTCGTTTTGATTAAATATTAACCAGAGGTGATCCAATACCTGACATTTAACAATGGATAGAGTGACACTTCAGATAATACAGTCATAAATTTGTGTTTTACTGTGACACATAAACTGAATGAGAAAAAGGTGAAATTAGACATTAAAAAGTGTATGTAGATGGGTTTAGCGATCAATGTTTATATAAATTGTAAGAACAAGAGCCAACAAGGACTTTCCGCATACAACACGATTTCCATCCATTTTTAACAATCCTTTAAACTTGTACAGAATGAAGAGTAATAGAACCTGTGAGCTTGGATTGAATACAGTCACAAACGTTGCCAAGAAATGTGTGTGTATGTGCCAAGACACTGTCGTAATTGTTATTCGGGGATCTTTGAAAGTGATTTAGGGTTTCTGGAAAGGTGCCCGATGGGGATCTGGGCATTGCCCCTCCCGTTTCCTGAGAACGGCAAAAGCTCTTCAATTACCAATCTCATAAAGATAAGGCCTATGGCCCGACTTATGAACTAAGATTGTCCAAATCCACAAAGAATAAAGAAAATATGAAGACAGCTATATTTCTATAGCAACTATCTGTAGACAGTCAATATACTCTTAGAAGACGGTTAAAAAGAGCCAAGAAAACTGATCGTCTATCATTTCCTCACAAATTGAACAAGCATAATTCCTTGCATCATAATCGAAGTACTTGCTTATATACCTTCTATTGGCTTATCTTATTGTACAAAGCAAACCTTTTTCAAAAATTAAAATAAGTAAAAATGAAACATACGAGATAGATATTAGTATTAATGAAATGATAAAATGAAAATAATTACAAAGAGAATTATAATATCTGCAGGTTTGTATGGGGAAAACTGTCAGTGGTATGGAAAATGGAATCACGGAATTAAGTTTAAACTCTAGTCGTGGCATTCAATGAGGAAAGACATGAATCATTTATTTTCTCAATTATGGATAAAGAGTTAAGAAGCTTAAGGTCTTCAGCGTAAAAAGGACACTTTTGTGTCGTTCATAATAGGGGAAGTCAAACAAGGCAACTAGCGCTATGTACACAACTATACATGAATGTTTTACTGACTAAGAAGTTTGTATTCTCAAAATTGCTTAGATAATAGAGATGAGAGTAGGTTAATGAATTAGGTAATAAGTATTTGATTAAAATAGCAATAGTGATAGATTGTATAAAAAAAGATATTCGCATTATTTTCGACCATTTATTTTGCAATCATCTCACCAGGGAATTAAGGACATGTATTCAAAAGTATGGAGAGTGAAGTTGTATTTACTAAGAAATTGACAATAAAAGAAACATTAATTTACTCCCATTGCCTTCTACCGTCTTCAGATTATAAGCTTATATCACCACCTCCTTATAACTCATAATACACCCAAGGGATTATACAGGCCTTAGTAAACTACACTGATGCAGCTTTCTCATTTGTGAATAGATCCGATTCAATCTTCCTGTTTGTAAGTTGATGGTTGTCGCCATACATCTCTCAAATCAAGGTATTTTATTGTGGTGTAATGGCTAGCCAGCTATACGTGTAAATACATTACTATTGAACAGTAAGTTTGGTCCGTATTGGATGCTCCATACTTGCATCGTAGCATACCTAGTTCTCTTAAATCTTGTATCAATCACATCAGCAATCTACTAAAGGGATTGATTTTCATCATAAATATCATACGGGATTTGTATTTAATTTGACCCCGGTTTCGCCTTATGATGCATAAGGTTGATACCTTAATAATGTTTAACAGCATAGTTTCTTGGAAATCCTTTATATCTCCTTGATTATGATATACAAATTTGCCCACTGTAGGTTTACGCCTCTAAACGAACGCCCAGGAATTACATTTAGTCACTACCACATCAGAGGGCACAATGGAATCTGTTGAGCACCACTGAAGCTTCATATTCAACAAGTGAAATATTTGAAACAAAGGTACAACCGAATAATATTGATATATATATATATATATATATATATATATATATATATATATATATATATATATATATATATATATATATATATATATATATATATATATATATATAAATAAAGTTAACGGAGTGGGCTATTGTTGTCGGTATCAACTGGATAGTGAGGGAGTTTATCCTACTTACTCTAGGCGTTAGACCAAGCATTTTTTGCCGTGGTGGAGTGCAACAGCTACTGTCAGCTCTTCACTTTACCACAGATCCGATTACACAATCTATGCTACTCATAGGCGGGGACTGGTATTGAACCATGAACCTTTCTTTTCTTCGATGGGTGCCCTACCGACTGAGCTAGAGAGAGAGAGACAGACAGACAGACAGAGACAGAGACAGAGAGAGACAGAGAGAGAGAGAGAGAGAGAGGAGGGTGGGAGAGAGAGAGAGCGAGAGAAAGAAAGGGGAAGGGTTACAAGGTTATTTTTCGTCAATGTAGGTTCGAAGTATGTGGTATCAACAGCAAACAAAACATGTTGAAAATAATGAATTTTACGTCATGACTTAGCATTCAAATTGATCATGATATTTAAGAATATCATTTTATGCAATCGTGTACAATATCTTTAACGAAAGCATAGTCATAAATGTAGATGTACCTACTGATATGAATATACCGTATATGGATTTGGGAAATTATTAAATATCAAAACCTGGAAAAGGGACAAGACATATAAAAAAAAAGAGGGATATTAGAGGTGATTCACGGGTTGAAAAATCTATGGAACACGGGTGCTGAATGCGAGTGTCATGCTACCTGTATGAAGAGTTTTGAAAAATACATCTTAACAAAATATCACCTTTAAGGCTTAATATTGTAATTTCAAAATTTATTCAGAAAGTCCATGCAACATGAAAAAATTACTTGTAACATTCAGATCTTAGCAGAAGCCGAGGGCATAGAAAATCGGCATTTGCTCATACAAAAAATCTCCCCTATTCCCAACAATAATACTGTCTAACAAAACAGTAACGTTCTATGCTACATATCATCAGTGTTGCCACATGTGTTTCCATAAGGGGGCTAAAACATCGTAGGATCTGCCAAAGAGTCTGTTTTAAAAATAAGTTTTACTTCTCCAAAACCAGTTTCCTTACAGAGTCTAGTCTATCTCACTGTTATCCATGGTCTGAGTAAGAAGGATAGATATATGCGTTTTCTAAGGGCATTACTACAAAGAGAAACGTAAACTGTCTCGGCTAGTATTTGAAATTGGAACAACGAATCCATTTTATTCAAAGATAACCATTACATCATGCACCCTTATCACTTATATGTATTTATGAATCAGCATAATCTTTGTTCAAACAATCAGTCCACACTTGAAAATGTGTAAGGTCAAATCAGTATGACTATATACATATGAATTTTTCGAAGCAAGGACAAATTAGCAAGTTTTAGCAAATTAACAAAGTTTTCCGCTGATATTGCATTGAAATCTCGAAACTGAATAGAACGTTGTTTGGTGAGTTAGAGTAAGTGAAGAAGCGAATATGAATGAACAGGAAGTAACTCGAGTGACTCAAGACCAATACGATTCTCACTGACCTTGGACTTAATGAACTCAATGTGATGAAATTGCAATTAGAAGAATATATCTTTTAATTCTGATTGCAATCATCTTGTCAAAGAAAAACAAAAACGTTCTTTATTTAGTACTAATCCTTTTCAATGACAATTGAATAGATTTATTCTAAAGTAAGGCATCACACTGATACGAAGGAAACCATTCAATTGAAATAATCGATATCAAAATACGGCACTTCTTTTTCATTGCAGATCGTTGCACAAGAAATGGATCCAATAGAGGATGTATGCTAATAGTTAACGACTTTTATATTAAAGTGGTCTGATTTTTGTATGTATGTAACCCTTATATAGCAAAAGATGGCACACCTTTGCAAGAGTTTTGTTTGCCCAATAACGTTTTCCAAACCAATATGGCTGTTAATAATATCAGAGTTATATTTGTGCTCATGTTCACCCATTTAATAAAAGAGATACCTTCTAAATACTATTTATAAAGCACTTTCTTTTATCAATTTGTATTTGTAATTAACTATGCTATGTACCCTTAAATCTATATCGAACTTAATTGCCACCAAATTTTGATTGAATTTGAATAGAAAAAAATGCCGTATTTTTTCTACTGAAATCAAATTAGATGTTTCGAATCCCTAGATCGATGTTTTATATATATGCTTGAATTATTTTTCAAAGAAATTATGAAGAAACATTTCTAAATTATGTTTTCATCTACTCTTACATTATTCCTTTCTTTGGAATCACATTGATAATATATATTAGAAACATTAGAGCAGTTATATAATATGTTTGGATACAATTCAAGAGAGCATATCAACATTTGCTCCCTTTCTCTCTCTCACACACACACACACACACTCTGTCTGTCTGTCTGTCTGTCTGTCTCTCTCTCTCTCTCTCTCTCTCTCTCTCTCACGTTCACCAAAGCAGGCACCTTTTCTCTCTTTCTTTCTTTCTTTCTCTCTCTCCATCTCTATTTCTCTCTCTCTCTCTCTCTTCCCCCCTCTCTCTCTCACTCACACGCACACCACAAACAGATTGCGACATATTTATTACTGCATCTGCACATACAAATGTCCCCTTTCGTAGGTAGTGAAAAAAACGTCACCGTAAAGCCATATATCAACGCTGCCATTTGAATTTATTTTCGCTCGCCAACATACCAATGGGTGTTTCGGGGAGAGCTGTTACGTCACATAAAGGACCCACAGCCTTGCACCTCGGGTCACTTTATCAAGTGCGCTTGCTAATGTTGTAATCTGAGCAGTGAACGAGAGCCCTTCTCCATGGCCCCCTACAAAATCGTCTTGTCACTGTAACCGCGCTACTGTTCAAACACTCTAAATAATCTGCATCTTCCCACGTGCAACCGACCACGTTTATCATGTGCTTCAGGTTTTGCTTTTTATTTATACTATGCATTTAAAACCTTCACCACTTTGCTGAGATTAAGAACCTTTGATAAGTAAAACGTATAGACAGCTGCACCGAGGTCGACCACCCACATTGCTGCTGTCCTTCACATTGTGCATCATTGCAGTGCATCTTTAAATTAAAGGGAAGAA
>CM042140.1:55986089-56026089 GCA_023376005.1 Doryteuthis pealeii
ATATATATATATATATATATATATATATAAGAGTCATTTAAAAAGTTCTTAGCCATATCCAGCTACTTTATGACCGCTTTGGCGTCTGTTTATATTTATTAGATTTGTCGCACACCTAACACCCCATCTGCACAGAAATTAAGATGAACACATACACGCACACATATACATACACACACAAACACAAACTCAAATACGCGCACACACACATACACACACACGCGCACGCCCACACACACGCACGTACGCACACATACACATGCACACACACACACACACTCACACACACACTCTCACACACACACACACACACATATATATATATATATATATATATATATATATATATAAGTGTTTAATTGGAGTCGTACCTAATTTTGAAAATTAATTAATTAATAATGAATTAGGCGGGAATACCTATTAAATGTATGGCTAAACAAATCGAGAAAAATCAATCTCTGTATGTACATTTCAGCCTATTAGGCCTCATCAGCAGAGCTATAGATCGGAAGACCGCCCTGTGCGTGATTTGAAACCGGACTGCCAAGCTGACAGGCCGATCCCATAACCCCAACACTAAACGAACTTCTTAGATTTTTATGATTTGTTTAGAGTAGGTTAACATTCCTCTTCTAGTGACTTTTATTACACGACGATATGGTAAGTTGTAAACAAGGTTTGTTTAGAATGGCTTTTTTTGCCGATAATTTTTTGGAGAATAAGTGTTTAATTGGAGTCGTACCTAATTTTGAAAATTAATTAATTAATAATGAATTAGGCGGGAATACCTATTAAATGTATGGCTAAACAAATCGAGAAAAATCAATCTCTGTATGTACATTTCAGCCTATTAGGCCTCATCAGCAGAGCTATAGATCGGAAGACCGCCCTGTGCGTGATTTGAAACCGGACTGCCAAGCTGACAGGCCGATCCCATAACCCCTTGGCAGTCCGGTTTCAAATCACGCACAGGGCGGTCTTCCGATCTATAGCTCTGCTGATGAGGCCTAATAGGCTGAAATGTACATACAGAGATTGATTTTTCTCGATTTGTTTAGCCATACATTTAATAGGTATTCCCGCCTAATTCATTATTAATTAATTAATTTTCAAAATTAGGTACGACTCCAATTAAACACTTATTCTCCAAAAAATTATCGGCAAAAAAAAGCCATTCTAAACAAACCTTGTTTACAACTTAATATATATATATATATATATATATATATATATATATATATATATATATATATGAAGCGTTTCAACACCAAACTGTTACAAACGAAAAGAAGAAAGAAAATGAATACATGTTACTAAAATAGATGTAAAAATATTTTTATTATAACTTATTAAGTTAACATTCTTTTTCTGAAAAAAAATTTAACTAAATGACGCTTAAGAAATTAATCGATTTAAACATGTTTGTTATTTCTGATATTTTTATTCAGATTTTTATCCCTAAATAAGTAATGATGCTATGTAATTATTTCACATTTCCATTTTGAAGAACTACTTATAATTAATAATGTTTATAATTTTATGTGAATAATCATTTTACAAAGAAAATATGTAATTTTCTTTTTCTTTTTATATTTGCAATTTTTTTAATTAGGTCTTACAGTAACGTGGATTGCCGCTGATAATTCTTCATGAATTCAATTTCGATAAGAGCCCAATTTACCTATGAGAATATTTCCTTTTCACTGCTACCCCTACCCCATAATTAAATAAGTTTGTACACAAAACATTGAGTGTGTTGGTGGTAAACAAGATCACACCTTATTTTACACACATTTTCAGATGAAAAAATTCTCCAGTTTTTAAACCCATATCCACAAAACCTTCTTATACTTTTAATTTCTAAGTTGTTATTCGTTCTTCTTATCATAAAACGTTCTGTCATAGGTCACAGAAAACAAAACGTCATTATTAATATGTAAATTAAATGTTAATCATGTTTGAATAGAAACTGAGGTAGTTTTTCCTCGTCGGCTTTTATTCATCTATTTACATTATTTTAATTACAATATTTATTCTATTACAATATTTTCTAATCACAAATATCGCTGATGATAATTGGTTATAGAGTCCTTGAGTAGAAAAAACTTACATTTTCTAGTGACATGTTGATAAATGAATGAGAAAATAACTATTTCATTAAATTCCAGATATTAAACTCATAAAAGTTTTAACTGATCCAAAGGGAAATGTATCCCCTTGTTCAGTAAATTTATTTAGATGAAAACTGTACTTGTTGTTGCAATTCATTAATGGTCTTATTTAGATAATTATTATTAAAAGAGAGTTTCATAATTTGCTTGAAGCATTGTGTATATATTGGTTAGGAGGTTGATTTAGAAGGCAGTTTGGAATAAATAAAAAATAATAATACGGTAACAATGGTGTTGTGTATTGACCTGTACTTTTATTATTATAATAATAATAATAAAATATAATAATAATAATAATAAAAATACAGGTCAACACACAACACCATTGTTACCGTATTATTGTTTTTTATTTATTCCAAACTGCATTGTGATAGCCTTCTAAATCAACCTCCTAATTATTATTATGTTCTTTCATCATTTTTCTGAGATTCTTATATTATAATTCCTCTCGCACAAACCAACCATATGATGCTATAAATGCATTTTAAGTTCATTTACTCAATCTCACAAACTGAGATGGTGTGTGAAAAAGTTCTGAATCTAATACTGTATTTACTAAGACACAAAAGAACAATATCAGAAACGTTAATTTGATTTAACATAACCCTCTTTGCATTTAACGAACTTATTCAATCGATATTTCTATTAGTCGATGTGCATCTAAAACTTCTTTTTCATATGGTGTGAAGCTGCACAGTTATAATATTTCTTTTAATATCGCCGATGTCTTCAGCTTTTACCCTTGAAATGTATTTTCAGTTTAGGGAAAAAGTAAAAGTCACTAAGGATCATGTATATAGAGAATGGTGGAGACAGCATCCACATCATCCTGTGATTCGCTAAGAATGTGTCGTTTGAAAACAATATTCATCAAGAATTTTCGATAACTTGTCTAGACATCATCATCATATCATGTACTTACATTGTTTATCTGTGTACACGCTTTCAATTCAGTTTTGAATTTTACATTTAACATTTATAAAGTTTAACGCTTTAATTTCGATATCTTTTAATCAAATCCCGTATATAATAAGACACAAAATTATACTGCAATATATATATATATATATATATATATATATATATATATATATATAATTTTTAATACAGACAACGCATCTTTTGAAAAATTCCAACTTTGACTAACAGCGTTCTGTTTGCGCATTCTTCTTCTAACGGTCATTTCACCCCGTTTAATTTTGTTGAAGACCGATCTATTACATACGGTCGATACATATATTCCGAGGGACCTCACATCAGTGAGGGGGGCGGGACGATGTGCTTTTTTAAAACCGTTGAGAGGAAGGCCCCGAAACGGTGCACATTCTCTCCTGGTGATCCCATGCATTTGTAAACATCATTTGTTTTTTCAATATATCAAATTCAAACTGTCGGATTAATTTCCTTTTATTTCACACACACATATATATATATATATATATATATATATATATATATGTGTGTGTGTGTGTGTGTGTGTGTGTATGTGTGTGTGTGTGCGTATATATATTGGGAAGGAGAGGACGAGAGAGAGAGGGGGGGAGAAGTAAAAGCCATGTTTTGAAAATTTCACGAAGACAATACTGAATCAGATTGTTTTGAGAGGATTGTTTAACTTCAACCCAATCGACTGTTGATAATGTAACTATATCAAATATTGGAACTCACGTAGATTCCATGAGGAAATAGCGAATAATATTTCGTTTTTAGTAAGATAAGGAAGGCACTTCCATGACCAACTTTGCTTGGAGATATAACAACAGAAATACACATTGCTGATGACAAATCATTTTTTATATACATTTCACAATTATATAGAAAGAGACTGTGTATTAGCCTGGATATTACAATTAATCAAGATTCTTTTTATAAAAACTTCATATTAATAGAGGAAATCATCATTATAATTCATTAACATTGACATTTTTTCCTCCTGGATATCTTAGAATTTAAAAGTATGTCCTAGAATGAAATATGTTATTGCCTGATATGTACTTGTGATAGCAACACAAGCTAACTTAGTACTTAAATAGTTTAATTATAATTTGTTTAAAGGCTGAATTTAGTGGTTTTTAAACCCGTTGTAAAATTGTAGCTATTTGAAAAATAACTGAATATCACATCGGACTTTCAGAGAAAGTTACTAAAACAATAAAATTAAGAGGACAGAACTCTATTAACCTCTTTGGAAAATCTTGTTTATCTTAAAAAATATTATAATGCTTGTTCGATTAAGAAATTTATCTTAGCAGTAAGTATAAGTTGATTTTCAAAAATATATTTTGTATTTTAACATTTTGTTTTTACGTTTTAATTCAAAGTTGAAGAACATCAAGATGCACAAGGAAAATAAAATAAAATGAAAATAACATTACCCATTAAATGATTATACCCTAAAATGAAAACATTATCACTTCAGGAAACAGTTAATAATTTTTTTTTCCATTTCAAAAGGTAATAACAGTTCAATCACAAGTCTAGTTTATTACATTACTTACCATAAAAGATCTACACTATTAAGTTGTAAAATACTAAAAGTTTCAGAAACATTTTTTTGAACGTTGCCATTGAAATCGAAAATTCGAAAATTAAAACGTGGAATTACCTTCCTTGGCAAATATTTAAGCATAAAAATATTGTATGATTCATGTAATGAGTACAAACAGAAACCCTTTATTATTATTAAACAGTATATTAGCGTGAAAACGCGGAAGCTGATTTGTTTAAGGCATTTAACGGTATTTAACTCACAGAAATATCTCTGTGATATGCCGGATAATTATGACATGAATTAGCTAGTGTCAATTCCCCAAAACATTTTTAGAAAATTGGAATTTAAGCTTAAGGTAATGATTAATGAAATTAGCTTGCAATCCATCGCTTACAACAAACAGTCAAATTGTTTTAATTGTAAACTAAACAAGTGCTTAACAAACACTGTCTGTTGTGTTCATTTATAAGATATATGATGAACCACTGAGATTCGTGTTCATTTCACGCATAAACTTGTTACACCGAACATAGTGTAACTGTTTCAATCAGTATTCAGTGGTATACATATCTGCGGATAATTTAAAAAAAAACAGAATCTGAAAGCCTTTGGCGTTTCTGAGCCCGAAACTTTATCGTGTTTCCTGCAAATCACATATTCCTCCTGTACAAACATTTTAATAAAATTATAAAACCCATCTTTTCCTTTATTCTCTACAAACTCAGTGAAATGAAATTTAATTTTTCCGGAAAAATCTAAGAAAATTAAATTTATGTTAAAAATGATACAATAAAATAAAAATATTAAAATTACGATCAATTTTAGGGAAAAATAGTAAAAACCCGAGTTTTTGTCGATTCTAATCAAAGGTATTGAATTTAAGTATCGACTTGTTTTGTGAGCATATTTCTCTGTTTTAATACATAATTCTTTCATTAAATCCAGGTTTGCTTTTGTAATCTTATCGGCTACTCTTTTGGACTCACTATCTCTCTTTCCTCACTCTGTATTTGCTTATTCAGTTTCCCTTTCTATCACAATATTCCACAATCCTTCTCTCTTGTTGGGATCGTCTTGCTTTAACAGTTCTTTTTTTTTCTTTTATTCACGAGGAATTCATTTCCTCGGGTTGTTTGTTGTTTTCATTTGGATAAATTTTTACTTCATTACTAGTGGGCATTAAATTAAATTTTGGAATTTTTCTTTGTCGCAAAAATTCATAAACCGTATTTATTGGTATTTTCTCCAATCATGAAATATTGAATCAATCTGCTTTTTTTCTTTCTTTTTTTTCTGTCTTTCTTTCTACATTTTAGCCACTCTCTCATTGATACTATCATTTTTTTTCTTTTCTTCCAACTTTGTTTCATTCATTTTCGTTTTTCCTTTCTGTTGCGAGAAATATTTTGATTTATTTCGTTGATATAATTTTCAATTCAATTTAATTTTCTATTTTCCTGAAAGTGCAAAATTGAATTTTTCTAATTCAAAATCTGTAATTGCGCTTACAAATCCCCAAGAATTCAATTCTACCAGTAACCAGCTGGAAATCTCTTCTTTCTCTTCCACCGAAATTCCAAGTTTATCTAAACTAAAAGATAAATTATAAATAGTATGAAAAAAATGATTATTTCATTTATTGGCTTCATTCTCTTGATAATATATTTTTGTCAAACTACTTGAAAATTATCACTTCGAACATCGTCTCGAGTCAAAGAAATCAGGTAGTGGTAGAGTTAGTCAGAGAGAGAGAGAGAGAGAGAGAGAGAGAGAGAGAGAGAGAGGAAGAGAGAGAGAGAGAGAGATGAGGGAGGGAGGGAGGAGGGGACTTTGTTCACAACATGTTTTTTTTAATTCTGAGAAAACTTATTTATTATAGCGCATTTCCCACCGAATGATAACATTCCGAATGGAATAATATCTAAACAACTTTTTAAAATAATTCGATCTTACAGTGATATAAATACACATTTTACAGCAACTTCATCGAGCAGACTCTTCCAATAAGTTTTTCATCTGGGGAGGGGAATAATAATTGACTTAAGAACTGTAACTGCCAAGAATCTTTCCCATCAACACCTCATATGATTTTCGGATATTACTTGATAGTAGAACACTGGACAAAATATTGCTAAATTTTCATTTTTATTACTCGTGCCAACATCCGTTTTTTCTTGAAACATTTTCAGGAACAAATTCTTAAATTCTAAACAACTTAAATCTTCTTCCATGTTTCAGAATAATCATATTCACCAGATTTCCCTGATGCCAAATAAGGGGATATGATGCTAGTTACAAATCCGCAACTACTTCAGTGAATGGTAAAAGGTAACGAACAAGTTTAAATGGTGTAAAAAAGTTTATTGTTGAGAGATGCTTTATTATTTGGTTGGATTTAAGTGGATTATGTTGGAAAAAATTAAACCTTCATCTATCAACTAGTGCTTCCCTTAAAATTCTTCAACGATTAATACATGTTTGAATCCGATGTAATTCTTTATAAATTTACATAAACATATGTAAATGGATGTAATAACACCAACTCACACTTGCACGCACACACACACACACGCACACACACACACACACACACACACATACACACACACACACACACACACTCAACAGGCATAAATGGCTTGCTTGAAAAACTATCAAAAATGTCCTGCCGTTTATACTCCTCTGAAAACCTTTGTGAAAAGCGCATATCGAGAAATTCCTGGCACAGTGTCGGGGATGAGCAGACGGAATAAACATTCCAAAAGAAAAGGGTTGACAATCCTTATAGTAATTTCGGTCGATTTTAAATTGTTGCTCAGTGTAAAAGGTAAGTTTTTTGTGCTCTAAATTTGGTTTTGAGCAAAAATTATCTAAATATGTCTGTACAGAAAGCGAGAATTCTCGGTTTTCCACGTTGTATCAAATATAAAGCTATGCTGTCGGACAACTTTGAAAAAGGGCTAAGCTCAATAGATTAGATGAGTTTCAATATAATTTAGTCACACCTTGTCAGTAAGGCAAGCACTAATACAAAAAAAAAACAATAAAGTTCTTTTTTGATATTGTCAGAAATTGTATAAAAATGTACTTTAAATGTACGCATATTAGTTTTCTGGTAAGAAATATTTCGCAGAAGGGGAAAAATAAATATGTATATTATGATTGTGCATGTAATTTTTTTCGTTAGTTTTCCTATTAGAATTCGAGATTACGTAACACAGGGACCAATAGACTGAAAGAAAAAAAAGTATATTGTCACACAATTGAAAGCTTTTATAGACGATGTAACGCTTATTTCAGAGTAAGAATCCCAAATAAAATGCCTCAAGATACGTGAAAGGTTTTATATGGGGAAGCATAATAAATGTGGCAGTTTATCTTTAATAAAGAAAGCGGTCAATGAAGCAAAGTTATCCCCCAAATCCCACGAAATCCGTGACAGTAGCGTTAAGGTCTCTAGTTGTCGCTGATCTCTGTTTCTTACTGATGGCCATCGTTGGAAAGATGTGAGGAAATAACTGACAGCTGACTTATACTCCGTTGAAAAATGCGATCTCATTGCCAAAGTTAAATTGTCGTATGTTAATTTTGGCTTAATTCCAAGAATAGAGTGGTCATTGCAAATATATGAGATATTACTTACAAGAATTGAAACAATCGAATCTAAGTATTTAAACCAATGGTTGGGTGTGTCTATCTTAAACGTGACATTATACAGCTTGACATCAAAGTTGAAATTAACACCGAGTTTCAGATTTAGTTGAGGAATATAAGTTTAGTAAGGACTTACTCTTTCAAATTCTCAACGATTCACGAGATCCACCAATAAAAATATTCCAACGAGTAAAAAACACCGAAACATGTCAGAAATTGGTCAACAATATTATAGAAGAATTAGAATTATCTCTTAAGATGAAATGTGTGATTGATTCTGTGATAACTGGATGAGCCTGTGTAAGTTTCCATCCACAATGCTAAAATTCTCAGGAAATAAAAGGAATTTTGAGATAGAAGAAATTCCCCATATCAAAGAAAGCAAACGTCTTGTTACAGCTCTAACGCAATCAAAATGAAGTGCATGTGTTACAGATTGGGTATCTAGTCAATAAAGAAAAAGGGGCCATTCTTTCACTTGATTCTGGGAGATTTAATTAAATTCATTAAATTACTTTGTAGAATTAAGGAGAGCCGAAAGATAAATACGATCACTATTTAAGTGGACAGCCCCCACCCCCACCCCAGGAAAATTCTGGATCGAAATTTTGTTAAACAAAGTTATATAGATAAAACCCGATTTTAGGGATAAGAAAAAGATTCTGACCGTCAGAGTGTAGTCAAAGATTAGACAAAGAGAGGCATTTGACTTTCACGGTAATCAAAATAGGCATCTACTTTTTAGAATCAGAAATTAGCCAGAAGGTCAATGAATTTGGCTAGCAAATAATAAAGTTTTCAATAGACTTTCAGCAATAGAAACTGCACACAAAATAAAGTTAACGATGAAGTAAAATTGCTGGCGTTTGTGTTAGCTAAATAGTAGCGAGATAAACCGCATCCATTTAAGCTTGAACAGACTGAAGCGTTACTATAGATTTGAAACTTTGTCTCGACTTTCCAGCTGCGATAACGTTTACCATACAGTGTTTTGATTAAAAGCAGATTAAAAATTCCAATTTTGAATTGAATTCTATTCAAATTATCAATTTTTACATATCTGCCGATTAATCAGAGTATGCGAGGCATAAATACCAAATGATTTTATATACTTTCAACTAATAATGATTTTTCATAATGGCAAGGAAAATAATCTTCTTCAAATAGTTTGTTAAGTGAAAATTCGCCATCATAATTATGGAATGGGATATAGAAAGGTTTCAAATGAATTCAATATCTCTATCTGTACGATCAGTGCTATCATTCAAAAATAGAAGAAACCAACTGATTATGGATCTGTCACGAACAGGATATTCTCGTAAATTAAGTGAACAAACGGATAGATCCAATCTTCAAGAAGTAATCCAAACACCATTCACAATCTGAGGAGAACTTCAGAAATATATGCAGGTAGCTGGCACAGAAGTGAGAAAATATACAGTTTGTCACACTCTACTGTGTAGGACTGCATTCTTGGATTCCCAGGAAAACCCAGGATTTGAAGTCCAGTAATGTTGTGGCAAAGATTTAACTTACTGTTTGAAACATTTAGAGACGTGTGAGGAGAAAGTTCATTTCCCTCAAGATACCATCCCAACACTTAAACTGGTTGGAGAAATATAATGAATTTGGGTTGATTCTCCTCTAGGAATAATGGAGCAGTATATGGTATAAAGAAGAGGGATCAGATCAGATTACTTAGGCAATACATAAAAGTACTGGGTCTACATTTGTATTTACAAAGACAGAAATAGATAATCATAAAATAATTATTATTCTGCCTTCTCATTTGTGCGAGGGGTCGGCAGTAGTTTTAACGAAGCGTTCATGAACGATCGTAAAACAATGAAATAAAAAACACAACTGAAAACAATAAATGTAGCATTAATGTTATGTTTTGTACACAAATACGTACATAAATGTAACATAAAGAAGTAAAGAGTTCAATGTCTTTTGTAAGTAACCTCAGGTAAAAAAAACGATTAAGAGAATGTTAATGTCTCAATAGAGCCATGGGGATGCGTTTTGGTGAATCGATAGATCGGAAGAAACTGGTGAGAATTGAAAAACAAGCGGGAAAGTCCAATAACGTGGCCACGTTAGAAATGGGCGGTTCCAAGTATGAGTCAGATGTCATAAGCTAGTCAGACTCAGGTGGATATGGGGCAGAAGGAATGTTTTTTTGGAGGAATGCCTTATGCGTTTATGTAGGTCGAAACTTAGTTCCTGGTTCAGTCTAAATAAGAAGATATTTTCGTAGGAAAGAAAGGGTTGCCTTCGATGAAAGCAGAACAATTATCTTGACATTCATTGTCGTTATTCCACAAGTTTTCCTCTGGTCGAATCGAAATTCCTGTTTTGGTATGATGTGCAGCCGCAGCATTGTATTATTTTTAATATCCTACACGTCTTCAAATAATATATATTTTTAGTTTAGGAAACGAAAATACATCGCATTACGCCAGTTTCGGTGTGTATGAAATCTTCTTAGTTTGCATAATATTGCCTTCGCCCAAAACATTTAATTCAAATGTGTATCGAGGCTTCATATTAAAAAGTATGAACAATTAGCATTAACTCATCTAGATAGAAGTGTAAACGTCGACATATCATCCATTCATTATAGAAGTTGCTCAGCTGTGTACACGTGCTTCATTTAAATGTTAAATATTACATTTTCTAATGAAAAAAAACAAACTCAACCCTCAGTCGTTATCCAATTTGATTAGCCTTCATATAATTTTAATTGAATTAAATCATTGTGTGGGAGCGAAAGTGTGCGTATATAAATATGTGATGCATAGACAGATTTACATCAACACAAATTTACATGTGTAAAATGTTACACAAGATTACAGAGAATGTATATACTAAAATCTTTTTAATAAAGCATAAAGAAGATTTGACGAAACTAGAAAAATCGCAGTAAACGGTAAATCATTTGATAACCTTTTAGCCGCTCTGGTTATGTGGGTCATAAGATAAGCGATTTACACCAGTTCATAGTTAAGTAGGATATTTTAAGTTTCAACAATTTTTTTTCATCGGAATTCTTAATGGAGGTCAGAATTTCATACAGATTCAACTTCTTTTTGGATTCAAATGTCGTAGTCCATTGAGAATAGACTACATATTAATACGATAAAGTAGACAATATTATGTGTGCTTTATTTCTTGGATTAACAGTAATATCTACACTGATTGTACATCGAACAGAGGGTTACATATCAATAAATAGTGTATCATTTCTATTCAATCAAGAAAGGACATCGATATCGACCAGGGTGTATATCTCCATTTTTTCTACAGGAAGGAAGAAATTAAAATGTTGAAACGGTTATACAGACCACAATCGGCACACCAGGTTCGAGACAAACAACAGCTGCTGATCCTTGACAGACTCCAGTCACAAGTTGGAATCTACAATCGCTTATATGCATCAGGGTTCTCTCTTCAATACTGACAAGTTAGCGGAGCAGAGGTTAGGAACACCAGCTTCTAGTTTTAAATTCAGTTTTTTTTTTCAGACTGGTTAATCACAACTATATGGTTACCCCAAAAACGAAGCATAGCTTAGGTTTGGCACAATGCCATAATTAAGGACCACCTAATGTGAATCAAACTCCTGATCCGTTTGATTTTAGAGTTTCCCATTTTAATTGACCTTCATTGTTGTCTAATCTTCTGCTCTGGCTAAAGTTTTCTAATGTAATACTAAAATTTTAAAAAATATGGTGAGTATTAGTCATATTAAATCCTATATTTTAGAAAATAATTCCTAAGGACCAAAGTATGGAAGGAAGATAAAGACTAGCTTATGTCATGACAGTGTAATACACACTCCACGTTTTTTAAAAGTCACCTTGACAATATTGTTTTTAACAACAGCAGCTCGGCTTGAGAAGTGAGTTGTCAGCTGTAGCAATGCTGATGTGGCCGATATACAAATAAGATGGCCACCTGGGATGCAACATTCTGCATACATACACAAGCATATATATATATATATATATTATATATATATATATATATATATATATATATATATTGTTGTTTTTTAGGATTGGTCGTTGGCACGTGTCGTAGTTTTGATGAATGTGGCATCCAGAGGGCGCAAACGGGTAGTTAATGTGTCATTCGAATGATCGGGCACACGTTGGCCCGTGTCAGATGGAAATGGCTGCCAAGACATCCATAACCCATATTACTCCTATTAGTCAGAATTACGCATCAAGGGACAAGTATTTGCTTAGGGTAAATGTCAAAGGACTTCACACCTCTCTCCCCTTGTTGTTGTCTTGTTTTCATCACCCACTCTGTTTTTTTCTGCTCTCCCTATTGTCTCTCGATATGTTGTGTGCGTTGTTCTATCAATAAATTTGCAATCATTATTAGATTTATGATTATGATCCTTATTAATCGAAGGGTCATTGCTGTTTATATTGATTTTTCTATCGTTGCTATGTATTTTCTTGCATTACAATTTGTTTGTTGGAGGGCAAATAGCAACATCCCGCCAAAGAATTCTAACGTTTTTCTCCAAATCATTACCCGTTTATTTTTGAAGGTATAATTGACAGATATATCTTGAAATATGTTGGTATTGTTTTCAGTAAATGAAAAAAGATTTCTTTTTCAATTTTTCAATTCTAGAATGTGGTTATAAGCAACCTAATGTTATTGAGTTGATATACTGATTGGAACAAATGTTGATTTAATGCTAGAAACTTGTTAAGCGTCGCCACTCAACGACTTAGAAATTTCAACCCAGTAGAATATTTAACCTTTCAACTTGTAAACCTGATATCTCGGCTTAAGCGATATTCTATTATACATCATAAGCCCGATATTTCAATATCCGGTTTTCAGATATCACGAAAAATACTAACAATAAAATAACGAATCATTTTTTAATGGAATGATGTTTGATTTGGAATTAAATTTAGATGTTCTTGTGTTTAATATTTTTGTGTAAAATGTAAGCTCAGGTACAGAGTTAACAAGGCTAATTCATGGCTGATTGTTGAACGATTTAGAATTTCTTAACGACAGTCTCAATAGAATAGGAATAATATGATATTGAGTAAATAATGTAGAGTCTTGAAGATGTTTCTTTGGATTTTACTTCATTTTGCGTATGTCCACTAGCTATTAATTCCATTTTCTAGTATTTCCTGGATTCGTGTTGATATTTCTGACTTTCTCGGATATATGGTACATTTTTGACATTCAGTTATCCAAGTTTGCGAAATTATTATTATTATTATTATTATTATTATTATTATTATTATTATTATTATTATTATTATTATTATTTTTTTTTGTTGTTGTTGTTGTTTCAGTCCTTGCGAATGTTTTACTCAAGTGTCAGCTGGTGGTCTTTCACTGGAGTCTAAGTGATAGCAAGTCTCCTGAAGTCTCCATGACTATTATTGGTATTCTAGTTGATGTTAACAATGTTGTTGATTTGATAGTCTCAATTCTTCCTCTGATTTTCAATTCCACCAGTCTCTTTTTCAGACACTTGCGGACCATTCTAAGGGCACCAATTACAATTAGTACGACCTTCACCTTCATATTCTACTTAGTTTTTTTTTTAGTTCTTTCGCCATGTCCAAGTATTTGTTTATCTTTTCGATTTCTTTCAATTTCTATCTGCGGTCCAAGACGGCAAGTTCAGCTACATGGAAAGTTCTCTGCTTGTTGATTAATTCTAGGACTTCTCTTCTGGATAGGTCTTATATTCCGGATAAGATTTTCCGTCTATATCTCAAAATCTCACGGAATGTTATGCGTTTCATTCTGTAGGGTTGATTCCGGTTTGTGCATATACCATTTTGTAACATGGTAAAAATTCAATTTCTTGTACAATTCCCAGAGGATTACCTTTCCCACCTAGTCATGTCTAGTCTTTTACTCTATTTTCGTTAATTTTCTGCATTCACTTAACCGTTTTGAAATTATATCCACACATTGTACACTTGCTATTCAGTTGCGTATTATCTATTTTTGCTTTGTTATAGTTTGTTCTTATGGCATTGTTCTGTGCAGCAATTATGAGAGATTCAGTTTCTCCTTTCATGCTTCCCTTTCTCAGTCATGTTCAGTTCTTCTCATGAGAAATCTCAACAATGTGCCACTTGCAGTATCCATATAATTGTTTTTCATCCACAGTTTCGTTGATTATCTTCTCTGTTTATATGTTCCAATTTCTGTTATTGGCTGCTGTAATTAATCTTTCCTCGTTCTTCTTAGTGTATTCTACGACTCGTTGGATTGTCGCATCTATGAAATCCTCAATATGAGCGAGAACTCTTCCTCCTTCTTTTCTTGATATATATAGTCTGTCTATATGATGCTTTGTGCATTATCACCAATTTCCTTCATCTGTCGGAGTTTCTCACTATCTATTTTAAGAATGGTCCAGAGTATCCTACAGTGGAAATAGCCCTGGTGTTTATTCTCCTGGTGAGATTTCTGCTGCAGAGCTTTGGTTTCTAGAAGTTTTCTTGTTCCTCTAAGGTAAGCTTTTTCACCTTTTTTATTGTTTGTTTGATGGTGTCCACTTCCAATCTTACCAAGTATTTGTAATATACCTTTTCTCCAAGTGTCCTTATATATTCCTGATTTTGTAGTTATATTTATTCCGTTGTTTTTCTCTTTCCATTTTATACACTTTTCTCTTTGCGAGAATAATTTCAGTGATACAGGGGTATGATACAAATTATCTATAGGAGGTAAAAATGTTGATGCGTTGTGAAAAGAAAAAAAAAATATGCAGTATAACACAGAGCTTAAAGTCTAATATTACAACTAAAGATTTCATGTTTTCTCGATCATCAGGAAAATGCGAGTATTATGAGAGAATAGCATTTAGAAGTCGTGGAATATAAAACAGAATTAAGAAAGCACTATTAACTGTTCTACCTTTTGGGGGAAATGTTAATGGTCAATCTTGGTGCTCATTAGTTATAGTTACAATTCGATTTTGAGAAGCAACCTCCTCAAATGTTTTTAATGATCGAGAATACTCGTGAAGTTTAATTACCCAGAAAGTGGATTGTTGGTATTTTTTAAATTATTTTTTTAAAGGAATATCCATTTTAAATTCATTTTTGATTACGTTTTTAATGGAGGATTTCTAGAATATGTCTGTACATATTTAAATAATTCTCTCAAATTTCATGATTTTTCAATATTGATGTAATGTTTGATAACTTTTTTAAATCTTTTCTTTTTTAGTGAATTTAACGTCATTGTTAAAGTCATGGTATAGAGCCAAAATGTTACACTGAGAAAAGATATAATTCCCTATATTGTTTCTATCAACGTGTGCATTTTAAAAGGTAAATAATGATTTTGCTATTACAGATTTATAGCAGAAAAAACAACTTTTGTTAATTATAGAATTATCGAATGAATTTATGTAATAAAAATGTGTACAATATAATACACTGGGCAACACAATTTTTGTTGAGTTGGATCTGACACTTGTTTTTGACTATTTTGTTGACCTCTGTTTTAAAAAATGACCCCAGTTTTTCTATATCACATCAACTTTTATAGCTACATGATAACTCATTTTCCTCAAAAACCATAAAAATGCAGCATCTAAAAATTTGTTCTTATTTTATTAA
The DNA here is from genome assembly GCA_023376005.1 of Doryteuthis pealeii. Lineage (NCBI taxonomy): Eukaryota > Metazoa > Mollusca > Cephalopoda > Myopsida > Loliginidae > Doryteuthis > Doryteuthis pealeii. The sequence goes on from CM042140.1 coordinate 56,002,043, forward strand.
ATGTTTTAAAAATTTACATATAATGGAAAATAATAAAACATTATACTGTACAACACAATTTTTGTTGTGTTCGATCTGACACTTAGAATCCAAAACTTATCCCAGTTTCTTTCTATTACGTAAAGGTTTTGAGTAACCGGATACCCTTGCTTGGTCTCAAAAACCATTGAAATAATTCCTCTAAAAAATATGTGCTTATTTCATAGAATGTTTAAACAATTTACGATGGAAAATAATATAAAAAATGGTTGCCTGTAAAGTTTGTACAAATTCATCTTGTTCGTACAAATGATATTGTTACTGTAAGTCAAATTGTGTTCATGTAATTAAGGTAAGAATTTACACGTATGTTTTTTTCTAGTGTTCTATAGACAAGTTCATTTCATGCTCCAATAATAGTCAGCCATCATATTTCCATCCCATATACCTTCATAACATTCTCCCTGAATTTCAAATCTTGGTGGCATAATTCATCTTGCTCATTGCTGACCACACTAAGGTTTTCCAAGAAGTTAGCAAGATGGCTATGTAGAAAATGGAACTTGATGCTCATGTTGTAATCGAGCGTTTTCTGGTTATTTAATAGTTTCAGGACAACTCCAGCGTAATTCATTGCTGGTGCATTTCGAGGAAAGTTCGTGACAAGATCTGTGAATAATAACCAAGCATTCCCAACTCGGTTTGTGATATTGCAACAACTCAATGACTCACTTTATGTCTTCATATTTTTTATGAAGACAAACTGAATGCTTATTGCACCATATACATAATTATTGTTAAGCTTGTTTAAGATCTTCTTTGAGTTATCGATGAACAGTCACTATTTATTTGTGTTGTAAATTGGAATTCCCAATTTCTTCAGATAACCCTGTATGTCATGGCAAAGCATAAACCTACTGTCACTTAAAAACTACGGCAAAAGTCCACTTTCTCTCAATCAAAAGTAGGATACCATTGCTCCTTTTTTAAGCAAGTTTTTTTTAATTCAGTTTTGATGTTCGGAATACTGAAGCCTTTTTGATAGTTCCAAAACTTGTGCTAAATTATTCAACTGATACTGATCGCATTCCTTATGAGCTGAGTTATCTTCAGTTTCAACATTTCAATAATTTCTATCATTGAATTTTTCATCTTAATGGAGCTTTTCAAGAGAGGGAAGTTGAACAATAACTGGCACATAGATTTATATTGAATGGGGTACTGGACATATATCTGATGGTAGATTAGGATACTCAATTTTACATTTGTTTTTGTTATTATACAGTTATATTTCTTTAAACAAAAGTAATAACTCGTGCAATGATATTTTTTCTCTTGATCCACATCCGAAACATCTCAAAACACTGCTCGAACATTTTGTTTTAATCACCAAGTGAAAATTATTCTAAAATAGACTAGTTTCACATATGCGCTGATGTTTGCTCTTTGAATAGGAATCAAACTAGTTACCAGATCTGGAAAAAAATCATTCCTCTTCAATAAAATAATCAACGCCATCAGTTGAACTTAATTACAAACAAACAATAAAATTGTGCGTATTTGGAGAGTAAGCTGTAAAGAAAAAACTTGACTAAATCAAAATGAAAGTCTAAATCAAATGAAAAATCAAACTCATCAGAAATGTTGTCCAAAATTGTCCCCCAGTGATATTTGTCAGGAGTTCTGACAAGAAAAATAATACACTTTTATCAACCATATGGTTGACAAAAGTTTATTATTTTCCTTTACAGATTTGTTTTTAATTATTTTGTTGTTCCGGTTTTTGTTACTTCCTATTATATGTACGATTCTTAAATCAGTGATATGCAAACATACCAATTTCTCGAAATATATATCTTAATTTGGGTTTTATTTTTAGGAATTCGCAGCGATTCTTTTAATTTGTACCAGTGGCGTGAACGATATTATGAAATTATTTTACGAGTGAGAAACGATTTGAATATTTAAAACTCTTTTGTATATAAACGCACACACACACACACACACACAAAAACACACACACACACAACACACACACACACACACATATTATATATATATATATATATATTTATATATATATATATATATTAGATGATCGTTAGACTTGTGTAATTCCGAAGGATTCAGGAGGTTATCAATCAAATTAATTCATTTAAGTGATTAATCTCAGAATTTCAGACAATGTCTGAAAACATTTTTATCATGAGGATAAAATTTTAAAACTGATTTTAACAGAGAAATTAAATGTATTTCGGTCTACAATGTCAAGGTGGATAAGAATGAAATATTTTGTCGGAGTTTTAATGATTACATTTGTTTTAGATTTCAACGGCATTATCAAAATGCTACATTATTCAGAATAGATTTCTTAGGGACACTCTAATTAATGTTTAAACAATCTCATTTCTGACGCTAGATTTTAGATTATAATAAAGTTTCTCATCAATATACGTTGACAAGTTTCTCATCAATATACGTTGACAGAGTTTTTCATATACAGCCAATGAAAAATAGAATCCATGATGAAGATGAATAATAAATTACAAAAAACTATTGTTTTTTTTAACAATAGCCCTAAAATCAATTTAAAAATGGGAAAACATTTTTATTTTTTGGAGAAAAAATCTGATCCTTTAATATTTTTTCATTAAACTTTTATTTCCTTTGAAATCCAACAGTTTTTATAGCCATTTTGAGTGCTAAAACCACGAACACATTCAGTTCTTTAATTTTTTTTACTATTAAACTGTAAAATAAAACGCAAATGTAATTAACCAATCAATCAAAAGACCAAAGAATCCTTGAAGATATAAAAAATGAAAATAATAAAAAAATAATTCATATTAGATATTAACCTTTTTAGGTTCAGATATGGCATTATTTTCTTCTTCATTACCAAAAACACAAACTCGTTGTTACTTGGTAGAGAAAAACGAAGCATGAAAAATAAATGATCATTAAAAAATCCGATAAAAGAAGAACCATCCACTACCCCCATCATCACCACCACCACACAAGAAATCAAATTAATACGCAGGGAAATAACGAATGTTCTATAATCATTTCATTTGTTTAATTATTTGAGGTATTGCTAATTGACAGAACTTCACAATCATCACAATGTATTGTAATAACGATATTAAAAGCTGTACGTATGTGTCGTTTATGAAGTGCTTACTAATTTTAAAAAGTAATCTTATATCCAATTTTAAACAAATTCCTTAGTAGGTATTTAAATGATATCAATGTGATGCGGCTTGGAATAGTTGTATATTGTTTGGTGTGTTGTTTGAGTTGTCATGGTGAAATGGGATAAAAGAGGCGAATCGATGTATTATACATGCCATGAAGGGTTAAGAAAAGCAATAACAAAATAGAATGTTCATGTTGAAAAGGGCTAGGGGAGCAGACCAACTCGAAAAAATAACTGAATGTCGAAGGTGATGCAGTTTATGAGAAGAAGAAGAAGAAGAAGAAGAAGAAGAAGAAGAAGAAGAAGAAGAAGAAGAAGAAGAAGAAGAAGAAGAAGAAGAAGAAGAAGATTTAGCTTATTAATGAGAAATGGAGGCACGGAAAATGATTGGCTGCGATGAAAGTTCAAAAAGTTGGGCGATACGGGATGTCAGGGGTTCGAGAAAAAAGGTGAAGAGGTGAAATTGAACTGGCAAATCTTTCCCACTGATCTCTTATTTATTTATTCATTTTGCACTATTTCATTTTCGTTTACTGCAAAACTGGTTTATGAAATTAGATGTAACAAAGACAGAGACAGAAAAAAAGAGGAAAACTTGAAAGTATTTGAAAAAGTTAAATAGAAAGGAGGGAGAAAAGAGAGTATTTTTCTTATTCTCTTTTCTTCCTCCTTTCTGTTTTTTTTTCTCTTAGCTTTTTCAATGTTAAAAAAGGGAAAATAAATGGGAAAGACGAAAAAAGAGAGAGGTTGAGGAGTTATATAAAAGATTCTTAAAAAGAATAGACTATAAAAGAGATAGGGAGGAACAAACAGATAGACAAAAAAAGGAAGAGAGATTTGGGGAGATGAATGAGATAGTAGAGCGAGAGTGGAGAGTTAAAGAATATGAGCTGAAAAAGGATGAATGAAATAAAAAAAGAAGAACAAGAACAAGAACAAGAACAAGAAGAACAAAAAGAAGAACAAGAACAACAAAACAACAACAAAACAACAACAACAACAACAACAACTAGAGAAAAGAAAATGCTAGATAAAGTGGGGACATAAATACAATAGAAAAGTGAAAAAAGGAAAAGTAATGAAAAAATCGAGTAAATTTTGAAAGAAAAAAGTTGATTTGTTCAATGGACAGCCCTCACCCATCCATTTATTCATGACAAGGACACCATTGTTTTCGGTCACTCAAGAATAGCCAATTGTCATTCAAATCTGTTGGTTTTATGACAGCTGAGACTAGCCCGATTCTTCCCACTATGATGGAAGTATTTACAAAAATGCAAGAGAAAGAAAATCGATTATAAATTATTAAAATAAAACAAAACAGTTGTAAGAATAAATATCGACAATATCAGCGCAAGTAGAGTCTCACGTTAAACTAGAGTCCACGACGTCACTGATCTATTTTCATGCATCATTCGAATTATTTTCAGAAACATGGAGACAGACGGAAAGGACGAAATTACAAAGTGAAATAAACAGAAAGTTGAATGAGAACAAAGGAAAAATAGAAAGAAAAAAATTAGAAATATGGCGAGAAAACCACTTTAATTAATCAAATATTTGTGTTGCTGCGTGAATTTCATTGGAAATAAATTGGTGTTTTCTTCTACCTTTTGAAGTTTCACATCAGTAACAATAAATATCTTGCTGGCAGATCAAGTGAAAGCAAGCCTCATCTATTTTCTAACTATCTTTTCAGTTTTTGAGTTTATATGCTGTCGATTTTTCTTCGGATTTACTACCGTTCCAAATTCACAGTAACGTCTGATGAGATGATGGCTACAATTGTCATCTATATATTCTACAATTTGTTTCGATTCTCTCATGAGATTCTGATGTTATATATATATATATATATATATATATATATATATATATATATATATATATATATATATATATATATATTCTAATCTTTAATATACATAAACAGTGAGATCCATTACATGATAAGTTCTTACATTGTTCCCAATAATTTCCACCTGTGTGAATTTAGATTTACTAGTTATTCTCTAGAAAACCTTTTGTTTTGTGTGTTGAAAATTCTGTCACTAGCTAATTTCTTAGTGGATCATACTTCCTACACAATTATGTCTATTATTCTATTTCTGAGTAAATGTTTAATCACTAACTGCGATTTCATCACTAACTGGCGATTTCATCTCTGTCTTCCCATAAGATACATTTATTATTATACTATATTGTATATTGATCTTAATAAAATCGAGATTTATACTATTAATATGAATCATGTTTCTTTCTTCAAATACCATCGGCGTAAATATATTTTTGATTTATTGAATAAAAATCCACGAGATGCTAACTCTAGGTCAAGTCGGGATTAGGTGATCCGTCTGTATCTCAAAGTCCCAGAGACTACATGCCTCATTATCAAGAACAGGTTCCGTTTTGTGCATATACAATTCAGTGTTTCAGTGTTTGAGTGACAGCAGGTCTCCTCAGGTCTCCAGGACTCTTCTGAGTATTCTAGCCGATCTCAATAATGCTGTAGTCTGGATGGTCTCGCTCCTTCCTCTGATTTCCAATTCATCCAGACTCTTTTCCAACACCCTGTGAATTGTTCCAAGGGACGCAATTACAATTGGTACGACTTTCACACTCATGTTCCACAGTCTTTTCAGTTCTCTGACAAGGTCCAAGTATTTGTCGATCTTTTCGCTCTCTTTTATTTTCACTCAGTGATCGGGCGGGACGGCAAAATCCACGAGATGACAAGTCTTCCTCTTCTTGTCAATCAAAACTAGGTCTGGTCTCCTGTCTGGGATTAGGTGATCCGTCTATACCTCAAAGTACCAGAGAATTTTGTGTGTCCCATTCTCCAGGCAGATTCAGGCTTGTGCATATACCATTTAGTTGAATGGTGAAAATTCAATTTCTTGCACAGTTCCCAGTAAATCACCTTTCCCACCCAGTCGTGTCTAGTCTTGTACTCTCTTTGTGCGAGTTTATTGCTTTCGCTTATTATGTGATTGACAGTTTCGTCTCTTTCCCCACACATTCTAAATTTGCTATTCTGCTGTGTCTTATCTATTTTTGCTTTCATATAATTTGTCCTTATAGCATTATCTTGTGCTGCAAGAAGAGATTCTGTTTCTCGTCTGAGCTTTCCTCTTCTTAGCCATGTCCATGTCTTCTGAGGCGCGATCTCTCCTGTGTTTCGCTTGAAGAGTCCATGTAGCTGTTTTTCTTCCCCTTTCTGATTCCTTGCTTTTGTTATCTTTATTCTCGTCCATATATTGCAAATGTTTTTTCTGGCTGCTGTTATTAGTCTCTCTTTGCTCTTCTTTGTATATTCATCGAGTGCTCGAATTGTCTTCAATGCTGTCGAGACCTCATTCTCCTTCTTTTCTTGATACATATAGTCTGTTCGTGTCGTCTCTCGGGTGTAATGCCTTGTGCATTGTCCTTTTGCCCCATTAGAGTTTTTCACACCCGACTTAACCAGAGATTTACTGGAGGCTGAAGAACTGCAAGTCTCCTCGGGTTTCCTGGACTCTTTTGAGTATTCTAACCGATCTTAACAATGTTGTAGTTTGGATGGTATCGATTCTTCCTCTGATTTACAATTCACCCAGCCTCCTTTCCAGACCCTTGAGAACCGTTTCCAGGGCATCACTATGTAAAATGCTACAGACTCGACCAGGTTTTGAACTTGGGTCGCCGTGTTCTTTATTTTTTTCATATAAAATATGTTTTAAGTTGCCAAGGGATACAATTTCTGTTTTCAGATGTCATAGTCCCATGATAAAAGAATTGTATCAACATTCCATGTTGGCAATAATCAACTAATCAATGTTAATTCATCAATCGTCAATCATTTTCACCATCTAACTTCAATTTGATCAGATGAGTATATTTATTTTCTGTCGAATATATTTTACTTTTTGGAGGGACCTGTCGAACAGAATGAAGTTCAACTTCCATAGAATTTCAGCCGTCTTCTTCCATCAAAAAACCTCTGACCGCAATAGAACTTCATCTCAATAAATCTGTGTGAACTTGTTTAATTATTTCTGTCGCATTGTCCTGGGGTTTTACATACAATTTGATATTGAATTCCATTTTCCTGTCGTACTTAACAAAACAATCTTATCATAAGCAAAGACTACTCAACTGAAAATAAATTTTGGGAGACAAACAAGAACTTAATGTCTTCACAAGGATTCAAGCCCAATTTTTAATTAGGTTTGCTAACTTGATAAAAAATCATTCATACATTCTAGAAATGTCGTATTTTTTGTATGAATTTTTTTTTCATCACAAAACTACGGAATTATTAATGAGCCCATGTAAGACGGATGCGATCAAGAGGAGTAAATCTTTACAGAACAGTAAGCCTGATTTTTCAAATTGTTTTAAAATCCATCAATTAAACTGAATCAGTTTTTACTTCGTGTCTTAAAAGAAAACCAGATAGAATCAACGAGAATATGAGAATGGAATAAAATAGTACCTACAATCAATTTTAGAATTATACCAGTTTCTTACTACCATTTTAATTTCAATAATCGAAATGTTGATCTTACAAATTTGTGTGATGGTCTCTTTTGGAAAATACTTTATCAAGTTGCGTGCTGTAAGAGAAATTGGATTGAAATTTCTCATCTAATTTTCCATGGACGATAAGCAATTTGTCACAAAGCACATTCTCTTTTAAAACCAATACATTTCAATATTCCTAAACATATAAATAAGTCAATAATGCCTAACTGTATACACACGCATTAACACAAAATTGTTCAGCTGAGGAAGAGGTGTATCAGATAATTAAAGACTTTATACTACTGATAGCAATTTACACATCCCGACGTCATAAGCACACAACGATCTAAATTTAAAAACTCAAACAAAAATATACTATATACTATAATTCAAGATCTTTTTATACATTTAACAGAATGCATAACATTTATTTAAAAAATGACATTGAAGATGCTACACTTAAATATGACCAAAGACAGTGAAAAAAGGGAAAATATCGGTGGAAATTGTCTTCAGTATTCATATAAAATGGTATCAAATTCAAGAAATCTTGTTAGAAGACAAGAAAAATAAATAAAGCTGTGTAAGATAATTTTGTCTTATTTCCCTATTGCATTTTGCGTTTTGTATACTATTTAAATTATGTATATTCATAGGTCAACCATTCAAATTAAACTAAACCTATTTGTAATGATCATCAGATGTTCGTCGCTCTACTGAAGAGATTTATCATAAACGAATGCATTTGTGACATCAATCATGATGGCAATATTTAAGTAAGTAGGCAATTGCATTATACTTGTATGTCAAAAACATGTTGATCAACATTTATGGAGGTTTTGTGAATGATCTTCTATATAAGTATCTGGAAGCTACAGATATTCTGCTATTTAGACACATTCAAAAATAGAAAATTCCACTTCTAATACATCTCTGGAATATTTCATGTTTAGGATTATGTAATTGTAAAGTTGCATTTGAGTATGTCTATTTTTGTTAATGCGGTATGGTTTTTAACAGAACCTGTTTAAGAATAAAACTTTTTTCTGAATATAACTTTATATATATATATATATAATATATATATATATATATATATATATATATATATATGAGTGAGTGTGTGTGTGTGTGTGTGTGTGTGTGTGTGTGTGTGTGTGTGTTGTGTGTGTGTGTGTGAATATAAATATGTGTGTTTGATTGGTACGGATTTCCGTGAGCATTTATTTAGATCTGTTTGCTAAGCATTGCCTTGCTTTTAAACAAATCTAAACGGCCACCAAATCTTTAAACTAAACACCACTTAACTGAATCTAAAATACGTCAGTCCTAGTTTTCTTCCTTTTCCTAAATTTACTTCTTTCTATTTCTTTTAATCATTCGATTATTTTCTGTCACTTCTTTTTACTGATTTTTTTTCTTGCTTTCTTTATTCTCTCATTGTTTATTCTTCTTTTACCATTTTCTCAACCGATTTGTCTCTACCCCACTTCTCCTCACCTTGATGTACTCACTCTTTGTTTACGTTGTTTTTCCTCCTTTCAGCGTTTCTCTTTCCAGTCCTTATTTTCATCTTTCTTAATATCACCCCATTTAACCTCTTTCTTCCATTTTACTTTTTTACACTTTCCGTCTTCTCATCTTTATATCGTGTTTCCCTACCCCAAAACGTCTTTGAACGTGCGTCAAACTACAGCGCTGGCTGAAAATTCAACAGTTTAGTATTTCAGGTTTCCCCTATTAAAGGTGTTTGGATCCTCTCGTTGATTTACGGCCACATAATGACCCTTCGGCTCCTTCAGCATGTTCTAACTGAGCCGCAAGTGACAATATAATGTGATGGCAGACGTACGTAATGCAATATTCTCTTATGTCTCATACAATGCATTTGTGGTCACAAAGATTTAGAGAAGATGAGATTGTGTTATGCTGACCAGGGAAAGAAAAGAAAAAAGAAAAAACATACTCCATACCTGCATACATACATATATCGATAGACTGAGTCAGAGAGAGAGAGAGAGAGAGAAGAGAGAGAGAGAGAGAGAGAGAGAGAGGGGGGGAAGCAAGGGGTTATATTTGTGGGATGTCAAAACGCGCCAATAGAGGAAGGTATTAAGAAAAAGAAATAAGTAAATGTTTTCTTTTGTCTGCTCCTTGCTACACTATTAAGAAACGGGGTTAATCGTAGAAGTGGTTGAGGTAGAGAAATACTCACATAAAACCAATCATTTTGTCTACTAACACATAATTCTATTCACACACACACATATACACGCACACATACACGTGCGCGCATTCATACATACTGAGAGATGCATGAAAACATTTGTGCATTAATGACCCAACGCATGAAGAAAGTACTCAATCTGACGTGTAAAAACATTCACAGCTTTACATAAATACCTGGACAAGCAAATATCTCGACATGCAAGTTGGCCACTGGTCAGGTAGTAAGTGTTAAAATCTAATTCAAAGTTTATTTTCGAAAGCGTAATCTATTTCAACGCGTGGAAATTGTAATTTCTTATTCTTCTTATTAGATGTATTTGAATACCTGCAGAAAAATTGCAATTACTCGTATATATACATATATGAGATAAATCCAATCATTCACTCACTCACGATAGGACTCATATATAACCCACCTGATATCTCTCCTCTAAATTTAACTATCTATCTAACAATCTACCTGTATGCCTGTCGGGCTTTCTGACTGTTTTTCTCTCTCTCCCTCTCTCTCTCTCTCTCTCTCTCTCTCTCTCTCTATATATATATATATATATATATATATATTATATATATATATATATTATATATAGTTATCAGAGATGGGGGGGGAGGTGAGAAGTTGCTCTAGCCATTCACCTATAACAACCAACCAGATGTCTGTGTGTGTTTGTATATATATATATATATATATATATATATATATATATATATATATATATATATATATATATATATATATATAGTCATCCACATGCAGTCCTGTTTCGACATATCACATCTCTTCCGTGCAGCTAGTCTCAGCAGGCTGCCTCCAGCCGGGACCAAATATAGGCCGATTTTTAATGTCAGATCATCTAACCACGGGTTTGTTTATCAGCCAAAACCACTAGTGGAAGAGAATTATATATATATATATATATATATATATATATATATATATATATATATATATATATATATAATATATATATATATATATATATATATATATATATATATATATATATATGCGGCAGATTCTCTTATTGAAAATGACAGACACGGATTCATTGTTTAGCTTTGTATTCAGCCTTTATTGTTTAGTCCGATTACATGTATTTTTAAACATCTCATCTTGTCGAGGGGCGAAGATAGTTGAAAGTATCCGTACTCGGAATACACTAAAAAAGATTTTGTATGTTTTTTGTACTACCTACAACCACCGTTGCGTCATCTTGTTCACCAACAAGATAAGCTGAATAAAAAAATAAATGTTAAAGTAATTTTCATATATATATATATATATATATATATATATATATATATATATATATACACACACACATATATATATATATATACATAAATATATACATATGTGTGTATGGGCAAACAGATACACACAAGCATAGATACACATGCATACACACACAGACACCCCCCATATATATATATATATATATATATATATATATATATATATATATATGTGTGTGTGTGTGTGTGTGTGTGTGTGTGTGTGTGTGTGTGTGTGTGTGTGTGGTGTGTATAAATGCAGGAAACAATACAATAATTTTCATCGGAAGATTTTCACACTGAAAGAATGTAAAATAACATGTTCCAGGATATAAATCTAAAATCCCAGAATATAAACTATTCTCCTGAAGTTCATTAAAAACATCACAATTATTTTTATTGTAAAAGAATGTAAATATATATTAGGTTTTTATTCACCCAGTCCCATTTCTGTGGTTTGCAATGGTTTGTTTGTCTTTTATTTATTTTATCTATTCATTTATTTTTTTTGTTTTGTTTAATGGCATATCAACCTTTGTATTTTATTTAATGCCAAATCCATCCTACGAGTAAAACAGCTGGGGCACTATTTGACTTATAGCTGGTGGGATGAGAGGTTTCTTGTCTTTCGTAATGGTAATAGTCCTGAAAGGAACGTGACAGCGTGACTGGATTTCGAACTCGCTTACAACAATGACACAGTCCAGAAATCTGGCCATTACACCAAAGAAACCCCACTTCGATTCATGTATGTATGTATGTATTTATGTATGTATGATCACAAGAATATATATATATATATATATATATATATATATATATATATATATATATATGTATGTATTTTATTCAACTTAATAAAATTATATGCACTCACATAAAGCTCTGATGACATATACTTTTATTCCCAAACGGGAGTCTCATCATGGTGTAATGGTTAGCAAGCATATGTCACAAATCCATTACGTGTTTCGATCCTCGCGGGATGCCCCACGCCTGAAATCTTATGTCTTATCTTACCTGTGGCAAACAGATTTGGTTAATACCTACCTGCATTCACACACTAACATATGCACACGTGTGTGTATTTTACACTCATGTGTACATTTTTGTGCTTACAGAATCAAGAGTTGATATAATTCTGTAAAAATATGAACTTGCATTTGATAATGAATATCTGTGATGATATCATTTCAGTCTATAAATACTTAAGTTTGAATGAGGGTTTGAGAAATATACTATAAGCTATGATTCTCGCCCACTGCTGTTGTAACAAATATTCAGAAATATATCGAAAGATTATTTAGCAAATTTACTAAAAATCCCAATGAATTTTTTTTATATAAATGTTATTCCATCAATGAAATTTCTTGATTTTTTTTTGAGACTTTTGCGTGTTCCAAATCAGTTTCCGTTGAAATGACATGATAATTCTAAATATCTTCTGGAATACGGATTTGACGGATTTGAATGTTAGGAAAATATATTAATTCAATTCTGAGAATAGAGCATTCACGGCCATGCAGAATGATGTAGATTCAATAGAAAATGGATAAACAAATATATGTTTCTGTTTTGTTTATGCCTTTTTTGAGACATTTCATTTAGACAGAGGAGAAAAGCAACAACTTATATATACATATATATATATATATATATATATATATATATATATATATATATATATATATATATATATATATATATATATATTCTAATTTAGGAATATAAATATCAGCAGATACACACGCATATAACATTTTCCAATAGACAGCAATATATTTGGATAAGTTAAGCTGCATATATATTATATTTTAAGTTACTTTTAACTCATAATGGTTTTAAATAATAATATTAAGTTACTTTTAACTCATAATCGTTTTGAATAATAATATTTGACAGAGTGGAAAAGCATAAATATTCAATACATAGAAAATAGACTTTTCTGTGATTTTAGATTTTTATAAGATTAATAACAGGGGAATAAAAGATGATGAGTTTGTTTAGAATATAAAGATAGAATGAATTTTGTCATTGAAAATTCGGGGGATCCCATATTATGGGATCCCCCGAATTTTCAATGACAAAATAAATGGAGCTGAAAACATTCAATAACATGTTTCTACTATAACATTTTATTAACACTTCTAATTTAGGAAAATATCAAATTAATTAGTCAAATATTGAAATTATAATTAATTAAAATGTTTCACATAATATATGCGTATGTTTGTGTATGTGTGCATCTATGTGGGTGTGTGCATCTGAATATAAAACGTTATAATTACAATACAGACATACTGGAAACCAAATCGATTTCATAAATTAGATTACAAGTACAACGTGATATTTTTAAGAAACATTGAACGAAATGAAATATTTCTATAACATTTACACAAACACATAAATCCATTAATAAATAAATAACAGAAATGTAGACATTTACTTAGAAAAGAGAAAAATTCAAACGTGTTCTCTAATAAAACCTAACTGCATATACGTTCAGGAACACACATGATGGCCGTTTATCTTATATGAACAAACACAAACACATTCCATAAATTATAAATTACACTGCATTTCCACATTCAGAAGACGACACAAACAAAATGCGGTTATATATATATATATATATATATATATATATATATATATATATATATATATATATGCATATATATACATATATGTGTATGTGTATGTGTGTACAACAGTATAATTTGCCGGTAGAAACTCTTGTTTCAATCACCCCTTGGCATTTAAAGACATGGAGCTCAAGTTTCAAGAATTCCTCCCCGGGAAAGGGTAAAGGTAAATCTAATATTTATTTGTTTGGCTGTATTGTTTGCATGAATTTTGTCCGACCTTGCAACTTCTAAATATTTCTTTTATTTGCCTAGAGTCAAAGGCTTCCCACCCAACTCGTCATTTTGTTACCTTGGTCATAAAAATGTTAACGAAATTTATTTACATATTTTTGATACGGCAATACTGATTAGTATCCAACAATACCATGTTTATGACTTATGGCTAGTTCATGCTGAACACAGCATTCTCTGTCAAATCACCGCTGTTAAGTACTGATAATCCTGTTCACTTTTGGGATTAGTAAATACCTGTAAGTTAGAATAATTAATTGCGAGTATATAAGGAAAACAATAAGTTCTATTGCCATAAACTTAAAATAGATTGTATGTAAGATTATAATTAATGAATCAAATAAAATATGTGTAGTATTCCAACGTATTTTATATGATATATACAAATATTAACGGAAAATCTCACTTTTTATCAGAAATTGAATCCCATATGGAAGTTACACAAGCAACATTCCAATACAAATAGATTTCTGCAAATTTTAAAAACAATTTCCTTTCCAGGCAGAGGGTGTCTTCAAATGAAATAGTTTAAATAAATGCATCTTAAAAATATCTAATATATTGACACTCGCTATACACACTTATAAAGAAACAGATTATTACTGCAAATTACAGTTGACACATCGCTAGGAATTCTACTCTCCATAAAGTCATTTTCATTTTTATAGTACTTTAGGATCTCCGTGCAGATATCACCACCTGTGTCTTCCCTCATTCACTCAGCAAATACTGAAGTTTGTAAGATTTTCTAAACTACCTGATATAGAATTTGTAACTTCTCACATGTTCACTTTGTGGATTTCCGTGGGTAGCGTGACTAGCACGAACACGCTTCTGTTGTCTTTCTTTGGAGATTGATGTTTTTACTTTTATGCAAACATTTTATAGTTTCAGATTTCTTGTTCCAGATAAACATAGATTGTATAGTTGGCAGTGATTTCCTGAACTGTATTTTAAAATGCAGGTGCACGACAGTAACAGAAGTAATGTTTACTCAACAGCTATAGTTTAGACACCCTGACTATCAGTGGAACTCCTAGTACTGTCGAATGCATTGATGATAAAGTGTTTCTCTACGAAATATAATGAATATCAATATCTTAAATAGATTGTTAAAGTAGACATCACTTAAAAGGAATTTAGACGAACTAGATCTATTATTGAACTACCTATTACTTATTTACAAAGTGTATGCCATCTTTCATTTTCGGATATCTAATAAAAAATAATCATTATAATCTAAGGAATCAATAAGAGAAGAAAATTAACTATCAAAGTCAAAGATATGCAAAAAAAAAAATCACATAATAATAAAAACAAAGAATAAACCATCTCTGATAATTCTATGCACCTATTCGAAGAGCAATTTCAAATTCTAAAACTGTAAATAATAGACACATGAGTAAACAGTTCACTTCGGATTTTCTTTTACAAAAGCGGACACTAAATATAACTATGTTTATATAAAACTAATCAAGTGAAACATTCACAAATTCATCGACCGTATACAAGATTTAATATAAAAAAACAACATGCAATCATATATAGATATGGTCATACTTACAAATTTTAATTTATTTGTTAACGGCTAATTCAATCACAGTTCCAGGATTGTTCCGTATCTGCTGGCATTATGTAGCTTAGTACAAATTGTCAGAAAATGGAAATACTCAACATAGAACTTAATAGTTTATACGAAACTTCCATATATTATGCCAAGTTCAGAACAAATATCATCACGAAATAGTAAAAAAAATGCTCAAAGACGAAATAATTCTCTAAATTAACTAATCAGCGATATGTATATATAAGTAGGTATACATGTTTATATTTTTATAAACGCTACTCACATATTTGTAAGATTTCATTTTTAATTCTAAATTTTACATCGGAACCACGAGTGCATGAGTCGCAGAGCTTGTATTTGTGCTGTAAACTGAGGTGCTGATGGTAGTTGTTGTTCTCCACTTCAGACACAAAAACAATCTCTCTAATCGAACACTTGTGAAAAGGGGATGGACTCCTTCGCTGCCCGGCTGATACCGACAATAGGCAACTCCGCTTTACTTTTTTTTACAAAACATTTAAAGGTATTTATTTCCTTCAAAATAAAACTTATTTTTCAGAATAATATATATATATATATATATATATATATATATATATATATATATATATATATATATATATAATTTGATGAGTCGGGAGAGTTAGACAATTTGTCTAAGCTCCCTGATATAGATTATAATGCTAAATCTCTAAGTCTTTTGTCATTTATTTACTTATATAGGTGTGTGAGTGTGCGTGTATATATATATATATATATATATATATATATATATATATATATATATGAGGAGTGAAAGATTGAGTAAATCCGGCAAAATATGGTTGAGAGTAGTGGAAAATGTGGATATAACAACACCAACGACTAAATCTAATTGATATTGCGTCTTTTTATTGGTTGAAGCTTTCTCAAAATTTAGAGAAAGGTTCAACCAATACTGAGATGAAATATCAATTGAATTTAGTCGTTTGTGTTGTTATATCCACATTTTCCACTACTCTCAATCACACACACACACACACGCATGTGTATATATATATATATATATATATATATTATATATATTTATATATATATATAAATATAAATATAGCCGTTGGAAATGGACCAGAATTCAAATCCTAGGCGAGGCTGTTTTAATTTCATCTAGCGCTAATACCCTTGGGAAAGGTATGCATCCAACTACTCCCCCTCCAGCTATCGGTAAATAATAGGGCTGAATGGGCTCTTTAACCTTGGCTAGGTATCCAGATTATTTACCTCGTGCCCCACTTGTACGGGTTTGGCACAAGCCTCTATTAACGTGGGACCACCCACAAGCCAAGACTCATGGGTGGCAGGTGGAAAAAATTGCGTCGATACCGTTGGCATTCCCCCTCAAGGGGGCGCCCCAGGCACTGGGCAATAAACCCAGCCCCGCCCCTTTAAGTCAAGGGGGCAGGTATTGCCTGGGGGGATGGCCCCCTGGGATCGACGCTATTATTTTACTAAATCTGATCCAGTGGCCGAAGCTCATTGGACCTCCCCGGTGGGGAGTTACAAATGGCTAGGTAACTATATATATATATATATATATATATATATATATATATATATATATATATATATAGTTAAATAATGCAGCCATTTTCTGTCTGCAAGTTTTGTCCTTTGTTTTTTCGTATTGCCGGATTATTTTTGTAATTAATAATAATAAATTCCGGAAAATACTTAACGGTAACACTACCATTATAGAAACACAATCATATAAACAATGACTAAAAAGCTTAGAAGCACTGCATATTAGACACAAAACTCCAAAACTAAACAAAATAAACTTTGATAATAGCACCAACATTCTAAAATGCCTATAATTACTATGAAATTATAATAGCAAAAGTAGTAATAATAATAACAATAACAATAATGACACTAATAATAATAATAACAACAATAATAAACACAACCTATATAAATGGAAAATGAAATAGCTCATTGTTGTACGGTTTCAAAATACCTTGAAGATGGCCCACGATAGGGCAGAAAGTACTAGGTCTATGACATATGGCAAATACATCAGCCAATTTTCGCCAGATATTACAAAATTAATCCGGCAATACGAAGAACCAAAGGACAAAACTTACAGACAGAAAATGGCTGCATTATTTAACAATATATGCCTACAAGAAAAATGCTGTCTAAATACACACACACACACACATATATATATATATATATATATATATATATATATATATATATATATATATATAGGGTGTTAGGGATAAATTTGACATATTTATATTTTATTATTTTTCTCCGCAAGTTAGAGGTATTAATGCATACTACGCGTCATTTAAAGCCTGGAACCTTCTTCATTCATATACAGGATGACAGATAAAATGGATGACTAGAACCTACCTGAATCGTGGAACAGAATAACTTATATGATGATGATCTGCGCCGGCCATCAAAATAAGGAGTTATGGTTGCTGTACAATGCTCCCTGGAAACTGTAGAAACAATCAGGCATGAACTGGAGAAATGCAATGGAGACTATGAGGCTGTGGCGAGAAGAAAGCAACATAACAGACGATCTGATTGCGTTTGTACAGCAAGATTCCTCGAAAATCTGCAGAAAGGGTATCAGGTTGAATTCAGAGGCCTACGTGGAGTTGCTAAACACTGTATTCAAGCCCTAGATAACAAGTGTAGCCAATGGTAAGCCATATGTATGGTAGCAGAATTCGGCCCCCTGCCACACCTCTGGGAAAAGTAAAAAATGGTTGTCGGCGAATTTTTATGACTACACCAGTCCCAAGTTTTGGCCTCCGAACTAAACCCCATGAATTATTATGTATGTAGCACTATTGAGAAAGACACCAATCACCGTGTCAGTACTACAAAAGCCCAGTTTATCGACAGAATTAAGGTAGTTTTTGAGACCCTTCCCAGAGAACATGTAACATCAGCTTGTTTCAGGTTCCGGAGCAGGATTGAGGCTGTGATAGACGCTAATGATGGTTATTGTGAGTGTAACTTGTTGACAATAGTGTAATTTCCGTGCCTGTGAATTTCTTTACAATACATTAAATTTTGTAGTTACCAAGCACTTTTTCCTTTTCCTTATGAAACTGTTACATTTTTCCCGTACACCCCTATATATATATATATATATATATATATATATATATATATATATATATATACTTGCGCGATAAAACATTTTCTGATGGGAACCATTTACTGCAATTTATTTCTGTGTTTTATTTCGTGTTCTGAGTTCTATTTAATTTCTGTAAATAAAGTCAACCATTTGTGCATTCAAATTGACAAATTGTTCATATATGAATTATCTCGTAGTAAAAAATGGTAGTAATATCGAAATACTTCTGCAATTTAATTTTCCTTAATATGCCAAAAGCATGTTGATGAGCATTTACGTAAATTTCTGTAAATAGTCTTCTATCTATTTATATGGGAACTATACATATTCTACTAGCTAAATATTAACTAAGACATATATTAGGGCCTTCATTTTTCAAGTATTCCATAAGAAAAATCTACTTGCAAGATTGCTCAGGAATGTATTTGTAGGAGTAAATATCAATTACATGTCATAGGATAGTGTTATGGACAACATATCCACATATGATTATGGATACGCATTGCGTAATATATATATATATATATATATATATATATATATATATATATATATATATATATATATATATATATATATATCATTATTTATATTTTGCTTGAAGGCAATTATAAATGCATGTATCGCATAAAATTCGATAATTATAGAAAAATAATCTTGACAAGTAAATCCCGCAAAGGATGGCTCGCTATGCAGAACACCGTACAGACTGTTTCGACTTTATTAAGTCTCTTCAGCGATGTATACTAACGACTCCCCTCCGACAGGAATCGAAAACGGGACTTCACAGGCATAGTCAGAGACCATATCCGTTCGGCCGCCGGTACATAGCGAACAATCCCTGCGAAATTAACCTTGTCAATGATACTATTACACGCCCCTGTCATAGTAGGTAAGTGGACGTTTATTTAGTAAACAAACCCGGCCGTAAGCTCTTCGGCGAAGTGAATAAGATTTTTGGATGTTTGTTTTTATAGAAGCATTGTTGAATAAATCATTATTTATATTTTGCTTGAAGGCAATTATAAATGCATGTATCGCATGAAATTCGATAAGTAAACAATGTGTTTTGATATGGCTTTTTTAGCCGACAATTTTTGTGAGAATATGTGCTTAATTGAAGTCGTAACTAATTTTGAAATTTAATTAATGAATTATATATATATATATATATATATATATATATATATATATATATATATATATATATATATATATATATATATAAAGTGTACGGGTTTTCGCGCATGTTTCACTTGTTTGTTATACAAATAAAGGTTAACAAATAAATTTTATGAACTAATGTTGAAAAAATGTAAAATTCTAGTTAAATTATTAAATTCCTTAGTAAGCCTCCATAATAAATAATTTTCTAAATATCCTTTAACCTATATACCACCTTCCAATAAAACTCCATTAACTACAAAAATTGTATATCTGCCTTAAACGGCAATATAACAGTTAGTATAAATCTCCCGCGTTTAATATCGCAATAACAATTATTATTTATACTTTCATTTATACTTTTTTAACATTAAGCTAGTTTGAACGCCTACACTCACAGTTATTCATGTTTTACTTTTGAAACTATATATATATATATATATATATATATATATATATATATATATAATATATCTTTCTCTCCGTTTCACTCTCTCTCTCCCTCTCTCTCTCTCTCTCTATATATATATATATATATATATATATGTGTGTGTGTGTGTGTGTGTGTGTGTGTGTGTGTGTGGTTTCTGAAGAATGTCTGACTTCACCCATTACAAAAATAACATGTACATAAACGATTTTTCTTGCTGACAACGTTGACTAAATGAATCGGTCGTTTTTCATTTTACCTCTGATGGGAATATTAATTTCTACACTGCTGTTTCTGTTGCTTGAAAGTAATGTTAATAATGGAATAAAAAATATTTTCTGCAATTTATCATTGTATATGCAAATTAATTATTGAGTAATGACCTTCATTGGTATCAATATAAAAGCATCTTATTTCACACTTTTAAAACTAATTCTAATATTTAAATAATTTAATTTTTATGTGTGTATACATGTGTGACAGCATGCATTGACTAAGGTAGGGGACACTCAAATTGAGTTTTTTTTTAAGTAATGTCAGGAACCATTGCCATAAAATCTGATTTGTTTGTGTAGGTAGTTATAATCTGAAGTGGATGATGTCTTCCTGGACATAGATATTAAATATGTTTCCCAAATAAGTGCATTGAAATTGAAGTAGCCCATTTTTCTCGATGTTATTCTATTTGCCGATTAGGGCGTTTTCAGAAACACACGAGTTTGATCGGTATCTTTGACTTGAAATAATTTTTATTTTTCTTTCCTGTTTTTTTTTTATTTTCATTTTTTAACATTTTTTTTCAAAATATCTGATAGATTACTGAGACAATTTCGATATAACCGTCGACTAATTAAAAAAAATCAACATATTGGCTAATGTTAAAAGTGGAACTTTGGGTTATGTAATTTTTAAGCTGAGTTAAACTCATTTATAAACATGCTAAGTTCAAACAGCAAATTGATCGCTCTTCAAATGAAAGGCTTGATATTTACATTTTACTTAAGTACACGTCAAGAAACGTAAATTCCTATGTTTTCCTTTTCATCCTTAAAGTCTCTCTCTCTCTCTCTCTCTCTCTGTCTCTCTCTCTCTCTCTCACTCAAGTGTGCATTTCAGATGTCATTCAATTTACTTGCAATGCTCAATGTCTAAAAATGAAGATTTTACTTAAATTATCTTCTTTATAAAAATAAACGTTTCCATAATTTAATGTATGAGACATCGACATTTAAAAAACAACAACTTACTACGATGCTATCAAGGAACCTTTTTATTATTGAAAGACTTGTATTTTTAGATATTTAAAATCGATTATTTTTCTTGATGCGACAATTTTGGAATATTCAAATAGAATATTTTTAAAAAAATTGTTGAATGTGTGTTACAGCACTGAATCCCAAGTTGGCATTCCGGTGAGATCATCAATCAGCCAAGGTGTGCCAAAATAGCATTTTGTCCTTTGAAACACATTTAATGTTATCGCCTGCGTTGGAGCTGTCATCGTTTGCTTCGTTGTAGTTCTTGTCAGCGATCTCCATGTTAGCATTGTCAATTCATCCACACATTTTTGTCACTCACGATCCACAGTTTCTCTCTTTCTCTTTCGATCCTTTTATGTGTTTTGAAAAAATAATTTTGAATCATTTGTGAGATTCATTAGATTCCACATGCTAATTCTTTATAATAAAAATCACCAAATCTCAGATGTTTTTGCTTCTTCTGAGAGCCAACCATTTTCAAAGGAAATTCCCTTAACATTACAAAGTGATTCGTGTAAAAACTGTCGAACTTATTCCCTCACTCTAGTAAAATCCAATCTTTTTACAATCTTTTTAGTCATTTTTAGTTTTAAGGGATTAATTAAAATATTTTTTTATCGTGGCTTCTGATATGTTGATATTGGTTCTTTTACATTTGCTTGTAATTCTAAAATGACTCGTAATGTTATTATCGGCTTCAGATCATTTGTTTTGGGAGATTTTTATTCGATTTCAGAAATCCAAATTTTGTTCACATTTCATGTAAGTTCCATTTGATTTACCCTTTGATAATTGCACATTTCCTTCAATTATTTGCATTATAAATTTTAAACTAATTTTTTGTCATATGAAATATTACTTTTACATTATTTTAAAGTATTACAACACTGAAAATTCACCGTTCACGCTGAAATCATACAGCATATATCTGAAAGAATGCAGCCGGTATTTGATAATTAACTTTTTTTAATATACTCATATAAGTCCTCCTAAGCAAGTACAGTTGAACATTTTGGCTAAAGGGTTCACAAGATAGCATACGGAGGGTAATAAAAGATTTTCATTACAAAGAACATCACAACAAACCAGAAACCTGAACTAAGAGTAAGACATCGATTTAAACCTGAATTAAAAAGTGAAATGTTGAGACTTGGAGGAAAACATTTAATATAGTGTCGAATCCATAAAGCAGATCTTTGCGTAAATAAGCTGTTGGAATATCAGCTTTTACTGGTTATAATTGATAAACGAGACAACACAATTATTCACATTATATTCTCAGGCTAGAAACCTAACGTGATGAGATATTTACCTCATACCCCACTTGTATGGGTTGGACACAAGGTCTCGTTTTTACGTGGGACCTAACGTAAGGATACGAAACATACGTTAATTTTATCATTTTCATTTCAGTCGTTTTGATCTGAAGAATACATAGTTGAAAGCATTAGCATCTTACACAATAAATGAAAATGCACGTCTTGCTCGTTGTATTAGGTGCCAACAGCAGCATCTCAGAAGATAACCAGCTTGTTCATGTTCCAAATTCAGAAAAGAACTGGAGGATACTGGCTTAGACATGTCATTCATAGTCAAAGGAAATACATATTCTAAGCGGCCAGACTTCATAAAAAAGTTTCACATGTCCAAGCGTTATCAATGTCCTCAGCAAGCCAATAAAGGCGGTTACGGCTCAAAATGTCTAAGTTCTCCACTAAACTTGTAGTACGCGACGGAGAGTGAAATTCATGACTGACAAGACCTAGACGAGAATTTTCACGATTACGTCTCTCAGGATCGGAATCAGCAGGCATCGTTGGGAGTAAGCACAAGAAGCGGGCCATAATAAGAAGGATTCGGTGAAGAGTGTCATTATGAAAACAAATCACTTAATCTGAGCACACAGTCTTTTTCGGGGCCTCATTAAGACTGTCCTTTAGTGTGTGTGTGTGTGTGTGTGTGTGTGTGTGAACGGAGATGAGGTAATGGAATTAGCATTTTATTTTTGTTTTTCGAGTTTTTTTCTTCTAAAATAAGTTTTCTTTATAATATAATTTGTTGTAAATTAACTGCCACAAGTTCTTTTGAGACTCCAAAGCATGTTTTTAGAATATTAGTATTTGAAATTTACAATCATTTTAAAGTTCTTAAATAGACCTTCGATTTACAATGTAAATATAATACTAAGTAAGATACAATAAAAATGATGTATTAACACCGAGGATAGGACAAAAATATAAACCTTTGAGCAACATTTCTTGTTCTCAAAAACTTATTTTGTTATTATTAGGTTCCGTCCATCGGTTGGTTTTCTACAGGAGGTTTTTTTTTTGCTATTTGTTTTTTGTTTTTTACTCATATAACTATTACTGGTTATTAGGATTGAATGTGTGATTAATTACGGTAATAATTATTAAAAAT
>CM042140.1:56031089-56041089 GCA_023376005.1 Doryteuthis pealeii
ACTGTGTAATTTCCATCGGGCGTTTTCTGCAAACGTTTCGGTAAATCAAAGTGGTAGTGCCATAAAGTATCAATGATATATATATATATATATATATATATATATGTGTGTGTGTGTGTGTGTGTGTGTGTAAATTAAACATATGTATATCTATATGTGGTGGTACGGAAAAACATAGTGAGAAATATGTTTACATCTATGAGTAAATAAGTTCTGATACATTATCTCTGAATGTGCATTTTTAGCGTTGGGTATTCCTATCACAGACATATTGAAATATGCAATTAAACGCCTCCATATTACCTGTATATATGGGGTTTGTTAAAAAAATATTGGGATTGAAACTGTATGCATCAAGAGAAATAAACAATAAATTGAACGTTAATCCTCTTCAAAATAGTTTCTATTCACGTTCAACATTTCTTACTGTGAGTTTTCTAATAGTTGAAATACCCATGAAACTCATCTTTTGGTGCGATTTCTTTTTTACACAATATCATCATTGGAGTTTCAAAAGTGTTGTATTCAATGTTCACCACATCCTCAAATCTAAACACTGAATAATATTCACTTCAGAACACAAGAAAATGTTGCACACATCTAGATCTGCTGAAAATGAAAGATAATGGAATTACACAACTTTATGTTTTGTCAAAAGATAAAATATCGGGACTTGCATCATCATCATCTTTTGTGACACTTCCTCATTCAAATAGCTGAGACGATTAAGCATAGCTACTTCATTATATCCTGTTCAGTTGTGTACATTTCTTGAATTTCAATTTTTCTTTAGAAACGTTAGAGTTTGCATATTTTCCTCATACATCTAATATGCATTTACTCATACGCTGTGCATGTGGATGATGCGACATAGGTTAGTTTTTTTATGCGTAGTTTAACAGGTTTGAATTCAGAGTTTCCTTCTCTAGACCGGTTACCATAACAAGTTTAAAGAGCCCAGTTTGTCCTACTATTTACCCATAGGCGGAGAGAGACTGTTTGGATTCATAACTTTCCAAAGTTGAAATGCAAACAGCCTCGTTCAGTATTTGAACACAATCGCCTCTAATCACACATCTTAAATATTCAGATATTTCACATGATTTATTGAATTCATGTTTATAAGGACAAACATAAAAATGTACTTTTATATTAAAGTCGAACATTAGCATTGTTTTTGTAAAGCATTTTCTCTGGTGTTTTTCTTTAACCCTGTATGTAATAGACCTAAATATTTTGTTGAAAAACTATAGTATATACTTTTAAACAACTGGTCTAGGTTTGAGTGGCATAACTATATACGAAATGGGAATAAATAAAACATACCTTCGCAAACACACACACATGCCTTCCACACACAACCATACACACATGCCCACCCCCCCACACACACACGAACACACACACACACACACACAAGCACAAACACACACAAAAAGGAAACCACGCTCACATACAAATTCTTTAGAATAAAAAATAAATTACAAACACACACGACCTATCAAATATAAAAAAAATTAACAAACAACATCAGAAGAACGGATTTGGCTATTAATATAAACAAATAGACAACCATAACATCTCAAGACCTTAAAATTAAAAATGTCTGATCTTCCACCCAGGAACCAAAAAACCTGCTAAAATACAGATGTTAAAAATCAAATATCTCTACACTCCCACCAAACAGGAAAGTAGGGTAAGATACTTATATATATATACAGTATTTGACGGCATATAAGACGCACGGGCATATAAGACGCACCCCCATTTCAGCAGGTCAGATTCAGGAAATTATTTTTTGTGTATTTAAGTATATATTGTTGAAAACAGTTTAGCTGTGCATTACACAAGCAGAAACATAGCTGTATAAAAGCAATTTTGAAGTACAGACAAGCAATAAACATACACATAAAAAGCATAATAATAAAAAATTGTTTAAAAAAACAAAATCCTTTGTGTGAACCTTCTTTTTTATATATATATATATATATATATATATATATATATATATATATATATATATATATATCCTAACGGTGTTCGAGATCTATACCGGAGTAGACAATATTTTTTCTACAGTTATCATTATATGTCAATATTATAAAATATTGAGCACTCTTAGATAAATTACTAGTATCGCTGCAACGGAATCGCTAAAGCACCAATCATATATATATATATATATATATATATATATATATATATATATATATATATATGTGTGTGTGTGTGTGTGTGTGTGTGTGTGTGTGTGTGTGTGTGTGTGTGTGTGTGTAATGTAGGGTAGCGTGGACATGAAGTAACCGGTGCTTGTTTGAAAACCGCATAAGCGAGAAACTGTTAGTTACTAAGCACCGTTGATTTAATGTTTACGCTACCCTAAATTAGATATAAAGGTTTTATCAATGATATAGACCACTGTTTATTTATAAATATAATAATTGTACTTTACTTTTTATTCTAAAGAATTTGTGTGTGATTTTATGGTTTACATTTTGTGTGTGTTTGTTCTTTTGTGTGTGTGTGTGTGTGCGCGCACGCGCGCGTGTATGTGTGTGTGTGTGAGTGTGTGTGTTTTTGCATATGTTTATGTTCATGGTTGTGTTGGTGTATGTGTATCTATATAAATAAAAAATAAAATTGACGTGTATCTTTTACATTACATAGTTTGCATATACATATTTTACACACACACACACACACACACACACACACATATATATATATATATACACATATATATATACATAATATATATACATATATATATATATATATATATATATATATATATATATATATATGAGGAAGAATGAATGAAGAAAAGAAAGAATAGAATGGATGATAAAAGATGAATTTTATCAATATCACTTATACATATGTTTCGGTCAGTTTATCTGTGTGAAAATATTTCGCACACAGAGAATATTCGACCTTCATCAGAGTGAAATTTTACTTTGAATGAAAATAATAATATATATATATATATATATATATATATATATATATATATATATATATGTTGTGTGTGTGTGTGTGTGTGTGTGTGTGTGTGTGTGTGTGTGTGTGTGTCTTATATTACATGATTTGGGTATTTTATTATGTAGGTCACATGCTTGTGTAGTAAAGTTGTTGTTATTGTTGTGTGTGTGTATGTATGTGTGTGTGTGGTTAAGTTCAGTTTAGTTGTGCGTTCTAGTGTGTTTGTGTGTGTTTTTGTGTGTTCCTATGCACGTGTGTTTCTTTTTATGGTTGTGTTGGGTGCATTTTGGGGAGAGTTTTTTTTCATGCATGCATATATGTGCATACATTACATAGTTTGTGTGTTCTATTATGTAGATCATATTTGTCTGTGTAGTAAAGTTATTGTTGTGTGTATGTATGTGTGTGGTTAAGTCCGATTTAGTTCAGGTTTGTATTTATCTATGAAATGTTTTTCTTTAACTAGGAGTAGAATATAGTCATTAGTTTGGTATATTGGCACCACCTTAAAATTTCCCTGATTACATTCAAAGATATGCTTTAATACATATAGGTTGCTATTGTTAGCTAATCTAATGTTGCTTTTGTGTAGTGAGATTCTTTCATTTAGTCATGATGTGCATCTAATATATATTTTCTTGCAGTTTGTGCATTCTATTATGTCAATTACATTTTTGAGGTGCTGTCAAGATTTTTATTTATGTTGAATATTGTGCGAGGGTTTTAATGTATAGGATGTCCCTTTTATGATTATGTTTTACACTCACGTGCAAACACGTATATATATATATATATATATATATATATATATATATATATATATATATATATATACGTGTGTGCACGTGAGTATATGAGTGTATTAATTATTGAAGGCCGTAAAATATGAATATGATAAAAATAGATGTTGATATATATGCAATATTTTAGGGTACTCTTTAACCCTTCTTCTGGCCAAGAAAATAAAATCTAAATTATATATATATATATATATATATATATATATATATATATATATATATATATATACATATTAAATTTTCTATCTTTCTGTGCTCAGCATGGGTGTGAGTACGTGGATGCGTGCCGTCATGCCGGGAAGACGTGACTCCGAGAGGTAACGAAACGATGCTGCTAACATGAAAACGACACATCATGTTATAGTAGTCGCGCACTTATCATTGACAAGTTGATATGGCGAGTTTTGTGTGTGGCGTGTCCGGTTGGCCTAGGGGTAGAGTCTCTGACTCTGCATTCTGGGTTCTCCGGTTCGATCTCTGTCGGGGGTATACACTGCTGATGAGACCAAATCAGGTTGAAACAGCTGTACAGTGTTCCTCACGTCGCACACGGTATTCGCCGAATTTGCTTGTCATGATTATTCCAATTATATAAAATATAAAAATAAAATTTCTCTCTATAAAATAAAAAATTCATATATATATATATATATATATATATATATATATATACTTACATGGGACATCGCATACAATGTAGAAATGTAGTATTGTCTTTGATATTACCATTTGTGAGCAGTATGCTTATGATTCACTGTATAAATCCCTTAGGGGAATTTTTTACCGGGTAAAATATAGTAAATCCTCCAGGATGTTCAGCCTGGTTGAATATAAGAAGAAAAATGTTTTTGGTTCTTTCGGTATTTCAGTTGTCTTAGATACAGTTTGTAACACTGCAATAAGAGAGAATCAAATTGGCAAACAATATTTTCATGTCTGCTTACCATTTGTACATTTTTAACCAGATTCTTGAATTATTTGTCTATAAATCTTCGCTATTCAAATACATCAAACTGTAGTTTAGTAGGAAATAAGGAGTTGATATTTTTTTATTATTTGTTAATGACAATACGAATTGTTAGCCATTTGTTGATAGAAGTCATAACTGAATGAATGAAATATTTTATCGGATCAGAAAGTGCATCTCACTCATGAATAATTTATTCAATTTTACAATAATGATTAGTAATCAATTGTACGTCGAAATAAATAAATTCATTCCACTGAAAATCCGATTCTTTTTGTTTTCAACTGGAAAGTACACGTTAAAAATAAGGAAATCATTTTTGTATGGATCGGTACTCCTTTCTCGCGACAAAATAAGTCTATTCTGGCTTGGATCAAAGGGTCATTTCTCAGTGCACTGTCTAAAATCCGATCTGTCGTCTCTGACTTATACGAAAGTGTTTTCCTTACCATTTCAAACCCACATTTGAGTTTAGCTTTCTGGCCTCAAAGTTGAAATCAGACTTCAGTAATCATTTACTAAGATTATCTTAGTTTGGTACATGACCAGGAACTATTGGGCACCCAATAAGAGAAATAGTGCTTACTATGTCTAATGTCCATTTTTATCTTGAATTTTGTCTTCAGACTTAATGGATAAAGCTAGGTCATGGGAAAGCAGCTCACCACTGCGTGAAGTATTTTGGTGGCATGTGGGGGTATTTTGGATGGCCTCCTTACACTGCTCATGGGCAAAGGAGAATTTTATTATGCATATACGTGCTGGACCCAACTTTTAAACCGAGCATATATCATATTGTATCCTTGGAGAACATTGATTATTGGATCAGAACGGATTGGGTTTGGTGATTGTGGGGGAGTGTAAAACTTGTATAATTCTGTGTTACTAAAAAAAATTGCAGATAAAAAGTCTTGAGATAATTTGATCATTAGTCTCGAGAATTAGAACTGACCCATCTAGTGGAAATCTAGTCGTCTAATATTGATGTCTAAACGTTCAGATATGAAATTCAGAGACAAGACTGACAATAAAGAAATAACTACAATGCAGTTATAATGTAATTACACGGTTTCCATGTAAATGAATAATATATATATATATATATATATATATATATATATATATATATATATATATATGACAGAGATAGCTATATATATATATTATAAAGGGAGATGTGTTAAAGAAAACTTTCGTCACTCACAATCATATAGGCAAGTGTGTGGTCATACTTATACATATCTTTATATACATGCTATATATACATAATTGTATTAGTTTCTCAGTTATGCACACATCTGAATTCAAATTAAAAGAATATTGAATCTCGATACTTTTTGATCACATCTCCTGCGGGATACATGTTCGTTTATTTCTGGTATTCTTCAAAACTCATTCCTGTCTCTTTCAATGTGACTCGATGACAATAACGATAGCATAACTATTAAGACGAATGAAATACAAGTACTCAAATTAGATCTTTGAGAGAACCAAGGCCTCATTTGATTGATGAAATTCAGAGACCCGACTGACAATAAAGAAATAAGTACAATGCTGTTATAAAGTAATTACGCGTTTTCCATGTAAATGAATTATATATATATATATATATATATATATATTAATATATATATATATATATATATATATGTGTGTGTGTGTGTGTGTTGTATGACAGACAGCTAGAGTTGTGTGTTAAGGAAAACGTTAGGTACACAGTCATTTAGATAAGGGTGTGCTCATACGTACATCGATATTTATATAGATACCATATCTACGGGATTACTAATATACACGCACGCACACACACAACACACACATACACATATATATATATATATATACATACACACACATATATATATATATATATATATATATATATATATATATATATATATATATATGTATGTATGTATAACTGCCCATCTGTTACATTTTTCTATTGTCGAGTGGCAAATATCCACCTTATATTTATATAAATGGAAAACATTTTCAACTTTGAAAACTAATGCATTCAATTACTTTGTGGAAAAAAGAAAAGAAAAGAAATAAAACCAATAAATCAGCACCCGAAATTCAAAAAAAGGGAAGGAAATTCTGTCATTTCTCTTTACTCAGTGTAACATGTAACTTGTAACAGCTACTTAATACTAATGAACTAATCATCTTTGAGAATATTTTTGTGTTTTTTGGAAATTGTCTTATACAAAAAATAATTTCACTGAACAAATTACCATCATATTAATGGCATTTCCATTTTTAACACGACAACATTTTCATGGAAAAAATTAATTCACAAGTCAGAAATAGTGTAATCTTTTTGGTTTTAGTAATGCGATTGAATTGATATTAATTTTAATAAATATTTCCTCGCCTAATGTAAGATCTATTAGTTATTTTACTATTCAACGCTGCACATAACAGAAATGTTGGAATATTCAATTCCTAGCAGTAATCAGCGTTATGATATTGTTTTTGCATCTTTATAAACGTTGATAGACGGAGAAAAAATATAATGAAAATAAACAATGTGTAGATTTATTTTATTATTAACAAGATGCTTCTTTGAATTCATTATTGATATCAAAATAATGTTATTATTATTGTATATGAAACTACTGGAGAAAACAATGTTACTAAACCAAATGAGTGTTATAAGCTAATGTACTATAATAATATGATACAAATAAAACAAAATGTAAGAATAATTCTTATCTGATTTGTGATATCTATATATACTTTTGACGAGGTACATATATTCATTAATTGTTGGTTTTTTTGTTTGTTCCTTTTACACGCCATACGTTCCTTTTAACAACAAGAATTATTTTAATTCAAAAATAGAATTGCTCCTAATATAAGATTGTTTATATCATGCATAATGTGTGCAATAGATACTTTTCTAATCTCAATGATTGACTATCGAGAGAAATAAAAGTAAATTTTGTTGTAGAAACTTTTCTACCAATATGAAACAACTAAGAAATAAAAATTCTAATATAGGTAGCATTAATATCTCAAAAATATACATAATTTACTTTTATATATATATATATATATATATATATATATATATATATATATATATATATATATCGCATAATATTTTATACTCTTGATATACAGGGATTGTTTTTCTTTATAATATTATTCAGTCAAAACGTATACTATTTTATATTATTCATTAACAAATTCTACATTAACCAAAAATAGAATTGCAACGTCACTCTATCAAAAAATTAAATTCCATTAAATTCATATTTTTGATAATAGAGTTTCAATGCGGTATATATTGGTAATAAAAAATAACACATAAGTTTTGATTGTATATTATTCCACTATAAATGATAGAATAACGCTATCTTTGATTTAGAAGAAAATTTAAAAAATGATTTGGATAGTATATCCCAATCATTTTTTAATTTTCTTTTGATGGGCGATATATATATATATATATATATATATATATATGTGTGTGGTGTGTGTGTGTGTGTGTGTGCTTGTGTGTGTGTGTGTGTGTGTTTGTGTGTGTGTCTCTGTCTCTGTGTCTGTGTTGTTGTCTGTGTATGGGTATTTAGATATAGATGCAAACACACATATGTATGTATATGTGTATAGATAGAAATATATAGCTATAGATACGCCCATACATATATACATATGTATATATATACACACACACACACACACACACACACACATATATATATATATATATATATATATATATATATATATATATATATATATATATATACTAATGTATGTAAGCATTCTGATTTGTACCAAACAAAACCCAACAAAGATATAACTTATGAATCATTTTTTCCCTTCTAAGGTGTCATTGAGAAATGTATATTTTTCATATATAGAGTTGTAATTATTATTATTTCCTCTTGAACTGAGGGCTTTTCTGTATTCGTTTGACAATCGCTTTCTTCGCTTAATATTTTATGACATGATAATATGTCATTCGTACCAAGTTCTTGTCTTTCTACAGTGTGTATTGATTCGTTTTGATTAACTGTAAAAAAAAAGTGTTAACCAACTTAATACGACTAAGTTTAGCGACTTACGTACGAGTTGTGTGCAGTGATATATATATATATATATATATATATATATATATATATATATATATATATGTCTATGTATAAGTAAACACAAAAATACGCACACATAAAATTTTTCGAGTACGCGGGTATACACTTCTTAATTGAGGTATGAATAACTATCTAGTAATACGAGCACTTCTTTTCAAGATAATAATTGCTTAATCTAACTTTATAATAAAGACTAAATGATGTGTATAAATATTCACACACACACATGAGCGTGCGCACGCGCGCACACACACACACACACACACACACATATATATATATATATATATATATAAGATAAAATAGAGTATACCTTTTTAAAATAAACAATTACAAATTTTATGAAGACATGTGAACAGCTTAAATAATAAAATAATGTCTAGACGGTTATACTGGCGTCTAGAATGCAGTCGAGACGACTAAGTACCAATTGGCAAATGAAATTATGAAGACAGTCTCTAAACATTTTTACCTAATTTTATCTGTGAAACACAGAGTTGTGAAAGTATAGTATACTTCATACGGCCGAGAAACTTTACACCATATCTGATGTGCTTCGACTGATGGAAAACTCGGTGGAATGAATGTGTTGAATGTGAAATGGACATTGTTTTAAAAGAAAATTGAAATTTCATTCATTGTTTATTCTTGTATGAATTCTTTAAACATTTTCATTTTTTTTTTCATTCAAAATGAGTGATGAAATTTTGAAAAATAAAAATGACACTTTCTAAATGTTTTTTTTTTTTTTTTTTTTTTCACTTGACATCCTGTCTCATCTTTTTGATCAATTTTTGCCAGAATGAACAACAGTATAACACGTTCACGCATATAAAGGTACAAGCTTATGTAAATGTTCACACGCATATATACATATAATTTATTTAGACATTTGGTCTTTGTATGTATATATATATATATAAACTCTCATAACGCACGCATGTGTCTATCTGTGCACATGTTCGAGTATGCGTTTGTGTGTTGGTGCCTATGTGTCTTCCCATTTCATATGTGAATTTAATGCGAAACGTTAAACGATATTTGTATATACTAGCAAGAATATGTGCCCTCCGGCGAAAGTATTAACATTTTAATGTAATAAAATATATTAAATTAGAAAGACTGACAAAATTAAATAAGAACGT
>CM042140.1:56046089-56061089 GCA_023376005.1 Doryteuthis pealeii
ATTTTAATGCATTAACTATTAAATTTACATGGTGCAAAGAAATTTATGATAATACTTTTAATGTTACTTTTATTAATAAATGAGAGACATGTTCTATCAAATTCCTATTTCTTTTTTTTTTTTTTTCTGTAAATTATCAGGTTTTCCAAAAATAAACATTCAAAATAGAAGCAGTGAAAAGAAAAAACAAAGTGTGTACATTGTTTGGATTTTTTTTTATCTCTCTAAAAGTTTTTAAGTAATATCTTATTTATATGCTATTCATAAGATTATTTGTTATTTCTTAAGTTAGTGCACATTGTCTTATCAATAGTCGTCACAAACTGATATTAGAGTGGCATTCACCAGAATAGAATTTAATTAACCTTTATATTTTCTTTATTTTAATAGTCTTCTTTTTTTTCGGGGGGGGGCGGATTCTACTTTCCTGTTTTTCATTTTTTTCTTTCTTCAAAATGTCATTTCTTTCTTTTTTCTTTTTCTTCCATTAATTATTTATTTATTTCTTATCCCATTTTAGATCTTTATTTTTTTTACTATTTCCTTCTTTTTTCATTCATTCATTTTTTTTTTGCTTTGCTATTTTATACTTTGTTTATGTTTCTTTCTCTCAGTCTAGTTTTCGATTTGTTCTTTCTTTATTTTCTTCTTTCTCCTGTTGTTATGCTATTATCTATTTTCTTCCTTTCTTTCTTTCAATCCATTTTTTCTTTCTTTCTTTCTTTCTTTCTTCCTTCCTTTCCCCATCCGTTTCTATATTTTTTTCTTTTATTTCTTTTCATAATTCCAACGTCTCCAGTTGTCGATCGTTATATACTGAATACTTTGCATTGGAAGCAAAGCATCTCTACAGATAGATGGTAGACAAAAACGAAGGAGGCAGACGGACATACCTCTTACTTGGTGCATTACTCAGGCTATTATGGCCGACGCTAAAACTACTTCTCTCTTACACTCATTCAGGCACACACTACACATTTCTTAAAATGAAGCTCGACTGATAAAATTATTTACCAATCAAAATAAACAGATAGAAAAAAATTGAGGTCTTCATGTTTTAACAAGAGGAATCTATGTGTCGATGTACATAATTCTCTCTTCAGTATATTTAATTTTATATAGGAAAAAATGAAGTCCTTTCATTTCTCTTCTAATCAATATTGTTTTTATGTTAATAATTCTATGTCCAACATTTTTATTCTTGACATGATTTTTAGAATTCATCTTTTTTCATTATATTAAATCATACAGCATAAATTTATTGGGAAAATGGAATAAAGATTCATAGATAACGGTAAAAATATGATATTTGAGAAACAAATAAACCAAAAACTCGTTTAAATATATTTATCTTAATAATCGTAAAATTCATAAAATATAAACAGGAGGAAGAAGAAAAGAGAAAATGATAAAAAAGATGACGGTATTTCGATACGGATTTGATAAAGTATTGAGAAACAAATATGGTAAAAAAAATTTTTTAAGAGAAGAAAAAAAAAGAAGAATATTTTATTTCATTTATTTTAAAGAAAATAAAGTTGGATATATTGGAACAACTGATACTGAAACAAGTTGATTATATTATTTGTATTATCACGATTATTTTTCTTTCGAGTTTTTCACATCAATTATTATTATTATTATTATATTATTATTATTATTATTATTATTATTAGTAGTAGTAGTATAGTAGTAGTAGTAGTAGTTAGTTAGTTATTTTTGGTGATGATACTTATGCCTCTTAAAAGTTTTTTATTCGTCGTTATATTTACTATTATTACGAGTGTGTTGAATTAGTTACAAACAAAGTATTCATTAATCGTTTTATGCAAATAGTTAATTCCAATTGTCGTTGATAGTATTAGTACTAGAATATCAAAATCATTATTACCTGTTGTTTGGTGTAAATATATATTATAAGTAAATGTGCAAGAGATTTAAAACTTCATCAGCTAGCTATGAATCTTATTAAACTTTTAATACTATTATAACTATTAGTATTAACCATAATTGCTAATCATGAAACTATTACCATGAAAACTATTTACATTTTTGCTCTTATGACCCTCGTAGCAATAAGAGTTATGACAATTTTTAATATCGTGATCTTTTTACTATTATCAGAGATGAATGCTAAGTATGATTATTCAGTTTTTATTATCTATATTCTATTGCAAATAACATTGCTGCGTTCCTTTTGCCACGAAAATAGACAATAAATTTACTAAAAAGCAACAAAAAATGAACATACAAATAAACAAGTATATAATCAGCGATCAGTCTTAAATATACAGAAAACAGTCTTTTTATGGGAATAAAGACAATGAAAACTAATGGCAAAATATACAAAGTTCACATCATTACAATAAAGATTTAAAATAAACGAATTTAGTTTTGAAACTTGGAAATACATTATATAAGGTTAAATAAGCTCTGGGAAAACTACTTCGTTCTCTTCTATGATTTTGAGACATTTATCTAAAGGTGATTTAAAATGACTTCCAATATGATACCAATATAGACTATATAACTGGCTGTCAATCAATGGTACAACTAATTAAGCCATCGGAAGTTAGGCCTGTTCCATGATCAACGTTCAAATCTAGCTTAGATACGCTTTGAATTGTAAAGGTTGGAGAAACCCTCCCTCTGACCACCAGTTAACATGGAGCTGTATAATCTATTCAATAGCATGTGTTTGTAAAATATGCAATAACACGATGTGCTAAGTATTTGTCTCTTTTACATTTGGAATGTTTCTCTCTATTAACAAACATATTTACTCATTTCTGTGCGAATTTATTAAATAGAGTCACATTATTTCATCTCCTTATTTTAAAATTAATGTTAACTCGTACATTCATTTTTCTGTAACAAGTATCATATAAATAAAGTTATCCCTATTCTTATCTGTATAACTATATTTAAATGTACGTTCATGCAAATAATATATATATATATATATATATATATATATATATATATATATATATATATATATTGTGTGTGTGTGTGTGTGTGTGTGTGTGTGTGTGATGTATCAATCATTATAATGATTTTCTCCAGTGGCATTGCCATAGCTTTCTGCTCGAGTTTTACTCAATTCTCCCGAAAGAACAACAAACAAAACAAGCAAATAAGTTTTACATGTATTTCTCTTCTTTATTTCATTTTCCTTTTATCAAATCGACATTACCAAATCGTCCATTATTTCCCCCAAGATCCTCTCATAAAACGTGTCCGTCAAACGCAGACAATAATAATAATAATAATAATAATAATAATAATAATAATAATAATAATAATGACAACAAGAACAACAAAAAGAAAATATTCCTATATTAAAGGCGAAAGGAAGAAAGAAAAATCGATATTACTTAAAAATAAAAGAAGACAAATATGACAGAAAGGAAAGCGAAGAGAATCTTGTTTGAAATCTCGCCAATTTCATTGAATCGCTTTAGATAAAATCAGATGAAGATAGGTTCGTTTGATTTTGTCGATAGACCGGGATTTCGAATGATTTAAGTTAAGCTACGCTAAAAGGAAAAATAGGGAGATACATCGTCCATCTCACTCTGATCTGGCACTTAATTCTTTATTACAACCAACTTTAAAAACATTATTTTTTAAGATAAGTCTTTGCTGATGAATTCTCTAAAAGACAGTAATGAAAAATCATCATCATCATCATCATCATCATCATCATCATCATCCCTTGTTGTTGTTGTTGTTGTTGTTGTTGTTGTTCTTCTTCTTCTTCTTCTTCTTATTATTATTATTATTATTATTATTATTATTATTATTAGCAGGTCCTTTTGATAAACCACAGAATGATAATTTAATTATTAAAACATTTGATATGTTTACTTAAGAGCAATTGCAATTGTTCAATATGTAAAAAGTATAATAACCATGATTTAATCTCTCTCTCTCTCTCTTCTCTCTCTCTCTCTCTCTCTCTCTCTCTCTCTCTCTCTCTCTCTCTTATTCATTTTTTTCTTTCTTTCCTTCTCTTCATCTTTTCATTATGTTCGATTTAAACAGATTAGCGTTATCGGTTCTGCGCGCTGATCCTAGCTGCCTATTTTTCCTTCTGTCTTTCTTTCTTATTATATTTTTCTGTGTAGCATGTCCTTTCTTTCTTTATAATAAAAATGGAATGGTCCATTATTTAGTTGAGGTGACGACACTCAAAAGAAACAAGAATTCTGCGGATAAGAGACACCAGATAATCAAATTATGAATTTTTGCCTTTCAGTTTGGACGATTTGGACGGTCTCATTTTTACCCAGAGGATGTTGCAAGATGATAACTGTCAGAAGATTAAGGAACAACCGTATTAATATATAGATTATTATTATTATTATTATTATTATTATTATTATTATTATTATTATTATTTCAGTCCTTATGAGTTTTGAGCACCAGCGTAA
Organism: Doryteuthis pealeii; assembly: GCA_023376005.1. Classification (NCBI taxonomy): domain Eukaryota; kingdom Metazoa; phylum Mollusca; class Cephalopoda; order Myopsida; family Loliginidae; genus Doryteuthis; species Doryteuthis pealeii. Next base: position 56,050,526 of record CM042140.1, read on the forward strand.
GCTTGAGTGAGGGACAATAAGTTTCCTCGGGTTTCCAGGACTCTTCTGAGTATACTTGCTGATCTTAAAATCCTGTTGTCTAGATGGTCTCAATTCTTCCTCTGAAATCCAGTTCCTCTAGTCTGTTTTCTAAATGTTTGGAGACCATTCCAAGTGCACCAATTACAATTGGTATCACTTTCATCCTGGCGAATTCCAGGTATTTGTTTATCCATTCGTTTTCTTTCACCTTCCCCATCTGATCTGTTGGAACTGCAAAATCTACCCGTTAGCAAGTTTCCATTTCCTTGTTAATCAATACTAAGTCTGGTCCTCTGGCTGGGTTGAGGGGTTTCGTCTATCTCAAAGTCCCTGAGAATTTTATGCGTTTCCTTCTCAAAAACAGGTTCTGGTTTATGCATATACCATTTCGTTGTATGGTCAAATTTTAGTTTCTAGCACAATTAGCAGTGGGTCACCTTTCCAGCCTAGCCATATCTAGCATTTTATTCTCGTTGTGCTAGTTTGATTCATTCGCTTAATACATTGTTAATCGTCTCGTCTCTGTCTTTACTCATCCTTCATTTACTGTTTAGTTGTGTCGTATCTATTTTTGCTTTGATATAATTTGTTCTTATGGCATTGTTTTGTGTTGCACTTGTAAGCGACCCAGTTTCTCTCTTAAGGTTTCCTTTTCTTAACCATGTTCAGGTCTTTTTTGGGGCAATCTCGCCAATTAGTCGCTTGCAGTACCCATGTAATTGTTTTTCTTCCAATGTATTATTATTATTATTATTATTATTATTATTATTATTATTATTATTATTATTATCAAACATATAATCACTATCTTTCCTCACCCTAGGTCTTTGATAAATACATAGATCGAAGAAAGATAGTAATAATATGTATGCAATATATCTATTTGTATACCTCTTTTGGGTGTTATTGTTTCAATCACATTGATGGTAATTTGCTAAGGAAATGAGCATTTCCGCAAAGTGCATTCTTTTTTGCATTTCATAATGTTTGGGGCTGCTAGGTATATTGTTAATGAGTTTTATCTGTCTCTTTCTTGATCATACCCAAGACTTTCCACTATAACTTATATGGAGGTAGTTTTAAGGTTTGATATTTTATCAATCTATAATTCCATGTCTTTAAGTTTATTTATTTTGTTATACTCTTTGACTGATATGTAGCTGTCTACTGGCTCTGACATTTTAATCGGAAAATAAAGGCATGATTCTTTTCTTTTATAGTCCTTAACTACATTAGCTAGTCTATTGTTCTTCATTTTTCTATCAGTTTGAATAACTAATCCCAGATAATAGTAGCGTCTTTTACTTCTGTCATTAGTTTTGGTTGGTGTTTATACCATTTTTCAGATTTCGGTATTCCATCGTACTCGGATATTTTCGAATGAATGTAATGTAAAATGTTTTGTAATGTTTTGTTTTTTTTAATATTTTATTGGTGTTAAAAAAACCGGATACTAAGTGGTCAATTCAGTTTTTATTATTTTGTGACTTTCTCACACCATTTTCCACTAGTGGTCTCTTAATGAAGTTAACACGTTTCCCCAGATCTATGGAACTCTTCTGAGTATTCCAACTGATCTTAAAATACTGTTGTTGGGATTGTCTCGATTCTTCCTCTGATTTCCCCCAGCCTCTTTTCTTAACCCTTGGAAACCGTTCCAAAGGGCACCAAATACAATTGGTATTTCCTTCACGCTCATGTTACATAGCTTTTTCAGTTCTTTGGCAAAGTCAAAGTATTTATTTTATCTTTTCGTTTTCTTCCATTTTCATTCGGTGATCCATTGGAACGACAAATTCCACTAGATGATAAGTTCTCTTTTCTTGTTAACATTAGGTCAGAATTTCTGGCCAGGATTGGGAGATCCGTCTGTATCTCAGCCCCAGAGAATTATATCTATCTCATTCTCTAGGACAGCTTCTGGTTTGTGCATATACCATTTGGTAGCATGGTTAAAATTTACTTACTTGCACAAATTTCTGAGGATTACTTTTCCCACCCAGTCGTGCCTTATCTGGTTCTCTCTATGTACTAGCTTACTGCATTCACTTATAGGATTAATTGTTTCGTTTCTTTCTCCACATATTCTACACTTTCTATGCTGTTGCGTCTTATCTATTTTCGCTTTGATATATGTCATTGTTTATTCTATTGTCTTGAGCTACAATTATGAAAGATTAAGTTTCTCTCTTTGGGTCTCCTTTTCTTAGCCATGTCCAGGTCTTCTCATTTGCAATTGAACCTATTTGTCGCTTGAAGTACCCGTATCGTTGTTTTTCCTCCCATTTTTGTTTTCTAGTTATTGTTCTATTTCTGTTTGTCCAGATATTATAATTGCTGCTATAGTTAGTATTTCTTTGCTCTTTTTTTGTGTATTCTTCGCGTCCCCGATGTGTCGCATCTACACAAAACTCAATGTTGGTGAGATTTTTTCCTCCTTCTTTCCTTGACACATATAGTCCGTCTATGTCATCTCTCGGGTGTAATGCCTACAGCATTGTGGTCAACTTTCTTGTTATTTGGTTCATCTTTCGTTCCTCCCTTGTCCATATTATGAATAGTACAGAGTGTCTCACAAGGGGGCAGCCAGGTATTTGTTCTCTTGACGAGATTTCCGTTGCAGAGCTAATTATTATCATTATTATTATTATATTATTATTATTATTATTATTATTATGATTGTTTATTTATATCTTGTTGGGTTTTCCTTTTAGAGGCAACTCTTGGTCAGATTTCGAGATCAAGTCACATCACATTTTCTTGATACTGAAGAGCATTCCCAAATATTCTACCTAAACTCATCAGCATTGAATTGTCTTAATCTTTATCCTGACCTTCATTGCTAGTCTATTTGAGGATTAACTCTAAGGATCCTGTCAAAAGTTACACCAGTATAAGGATTCGGGTTCACTGTTCCTTCAATTCGCAGGCAAAGTCGAGATTTTTGTCCAATATTTTTTCAGTTTCATCAGTGATTCGCCAATACAGCAAAGTCCAATAAGTTGACATGTTATTTCCCTTTTCACATCGACCAACTCTGGTATTTTCACTGCGATTGAGTCATCCATTTGAAGTACAAAGTTTCAGAGAATTTGATGTGCTTCATTCTGTAGGTCAAACTTTTGTGTGTGTTCATACCATTAGTGTGTTTCGTGAAAACGCAATCGCTTAGACATTTCATTGACTCTTTCCTTCCACCTAGTCACGTCTATTATTGTACTATTGATGGAATGCTGCTATATTATTATTATTATTATTATTATTATTATTATTATTATTATTATTATTATTATTAACAGCATATACTTATTCAATTTAAACATGCATTATGGTTCCAGCTCTTGCACTCTAACGTAACGCTTAAAGAAAAATGCTAGATGGGAATAATACAAGGTTTCTACGTGAAAAAAATTCTGAAATGCAGCTGCACGGCCACTTACCTCCTATCACACAGACCATCCAAGTAAGATGAATATGGCATGCTAGACACTGCTAGAGAAGCAAGGATGAGTGTAGACAGACTAGCAAAAGCCCACATTAATCAGTTATGTGCAAATTCCGGATGCCCTGCTGAAGATCTGCCAGGGACGGGCTATGAGAGAAAAAGTCATGGAAAATCCGTGCAGTCAGCGCGACATGATGATGATGATGATGATGATGATACGATATATCCATTCAAGATTCTAAAAATTTCTAATAGATTTGTCTGACAATTCTTTATACCTTCATTAGTTAACATTTACCTTGTTTTCATTATAATTATTCTTCAAATTATGATATATGACATTAGTAACAATCTCACTCTCTCTCTCTCTCTCTCTCTCTCTCTCTATAATATATATATATATATATATATATATATACACACCACACACACACACACAAAACACACACACACACATATATTATATATATATATATAATATTGTTATATATAAAACTTTGTTCTTGTGAACGTTGTTTTTTTTTTTGTATTATGAAGCATGAAAAAAAACAGAACAAAAAAACAGAATTTTAATACCCAGCTGTTGTTCTGTCCCTGCTTCGATTAATTCCGATATTTCGGGTGAACATTCCCCCTTTGTCAAGGTATAGAAACTGTGTGGGGAAAAGTGAAATCCAGTATATGGGAGAAAAAATGAAGTGAAAGGATTTGCCGTTGTTTAGTCGTTATTTTTCTTTCGAAATTGTGTGACGTAACTCACCCGAAATCGATCTAGGCAGTCGTTCGATATATATATATATATATATATATAATATATATATATATATATATATATATATATATATATATATATATGCATAATTGGTTGAGTTCAAGTCTACCAATTGTATAAAATTAATAGTATAGTAATAATGAAAAAGATTTATCAAGATAAAAAAAGACTAGCATAATTACGGTAATACCTGAAAATATTAGCAATTTTTTAATATTTCTATTTACTGAATCTTTATTACAATGATCCGACTTTGGTGTGTATGTACCATACCACAGTAAAAATGGCACATCATAGCGATATATTTGATTGTACAATACCATTTAAATGCTCTAAACGCATATCTGACCCAATTTTCAACTTAATCACAACAATTTCGGGACTGCATGTGTTCTTCCTATGACCCTTTTTCAAGGGAGATAACTATTACATAGTAATTATAAAGTACTTCTCCTTATTTATTTGGAGTTAATTATATTTTAGATTATATAAATAGAATGCGACTGAAAATCATATTTAATGGATATTGAATAGATAGCCTTTAAACAAGTTATTTTGAAGTTGTGTTTTTTTTTTCGTGAAATATTTGACCTTTTAGTTTTTACTAAAAGCCTAAAAAGTTAACATGCTTCTTCACAACACAATCATCATCATCATCATCATCATCATCATCATCAATTCTCCAATGAAGAGTTACATCTGCTGATTATTCTTACTATTGTCATTTTAAAATTTTAATCATTATACTTTTTAACTTGTATCAATGGTTTTTGCCATTGTCGATCACTAAATGTCATTATAAAAACACTGGGGAAATTTATGTTCGTGCTCTTTGGTACTTGTATAAAAGTAACCTAATTTTTTTTTTCAACCAGTTTAAAAAATAAAGGTAATTTATTTTTAAATTTCAAATAAATATCTTTTAGCAAAAAGACACAATTAGAGCTTTACAAAGATAAAAAAACTTGATTGATGATCAACATTATAATGTTTACTGTAATGAAAGAAAACACTGTCCAACACAATTATGCAAAAAAATCAACAGTTATGCAAACTGATAAAGACATTGATGATACTGGCGACACTATAAATAAATATGCTTGTTGCAATAATAATAAAATAATAATAATAATAATAATAATAATATAATAATAGACAAAATAAGAAAAAAAATTGATAATGAGAATAATCATAGTCATGGAAATGATTATAACATAGATGAAGATATAATTATAAAAATTGTGTGAATATTGACTTTTATCATTTTCCTTTAATTTTTATGATTATTATTAAATAAAATTGTTAAATATCACAATTATTAATAACATTAGCATCATTATCATTTCTAATAGTTCTGTATATAAAAAATACTAATTCACAATCTTATAACAAAATCGTGAACTATTAAACGAAAGATTTGGAGTATGTTGTAAAAATGTTTCATTTCTTCATCTGTTAAATGCACCTTTTCATCAGAAGTTGATAAAACTAATCCATTCATTTTTTTTTTTTGTTCTTGTTTTTTGGGTGGGAGCAGTTTTTTTCATTTCGATAAATATAATTCTAACTTTATTTTAGAAACTCAATGATTGTGTTGATTAAAAAGTAGATGGATATAGGAGAAATTCTTATATATACTGCTTTGCTGTAGAATACTGTAATGAGCTAGATTCACACTGGTCATCTTATATAGTTTATTCTAGTGCAAGTTTATCCATAAAAACATGCTATGTTCACGTAAATATGTTTATATGCACCACACACACACACACACACACACACACACACACACACACACACACATACGCACACACACACAACACACATAAATATATATACGTTTTATATATATTTATATATATATATACATATATATTTATATATATATATATATATATATATATATATATATATATATATATATAAAAGAGAGACAGAGACAGACAGACAGACAGACAGACAGAGGCAGAGACAGACCGACACACACACAGACAGAGAAACAGAGACATAGATAGACACATATATACGCAAAATATCAATATATTTTAAATAAACACATACACACACACACATACAAACAAATACGCACATTCTGTACATTATTTTCTTAGATGTGTAAATCTGAACTGGATTCAGTCTATTAACAACAGTTTTTAATGTTTATTTTTGCAAGGTTTAAAATGAAAATGTAATATTTGATCTTTTGTTCCATAGTGAATATGGGAGACAGTTTCGTTTAAATTCTAGCATGTTCAAGCCCTTTAGTCACTGGCACAAGTCTTCATCATACCGACCCCCAAGACATAGATGTTTTAAATAATAAAATAAAGTCAAGCGGTAATAAGTATTTCGAGAAAAAAAAATTAATGAAAAAGGAATTAATTTTCTTTTATTTCACGTTATTGACAGGCTGACATAAAGTACATTAACGGATTAGATATATTCTTTTATTAACTGTGTGTGTAGATGTGTGTCTCTGTTTATATATATATATATATATATATATATATATATATATATATATATATATGTATATATATATATATATATATATATGTGTGTGTGTGTGTGTGTGTGTGTGTGTGTGTGTGTGTGTATATATAATATATACATATATATATATGTGTGTTTGTATGTATATATATATTTATATACATATGTGTGCGTATATATATATATATATATATATATATATATATATATATATATATATATATATATAATAGAGATGGTTATTGACACATTGCTATATATAGCAAAAGAGAAATGAATTCACACATACACACCGCACACACACACACACACACACACACACACACACACACACACACATACACAGATATCCCGCCTAATTGATTAATTATCAATTAATTAACTTTCAAAATTTGATACTACTTCAATTAAGCGCATATACTACCAAAGATTTTCAGCTAATAAAAGCCATATCATAAACACATCGCTTGTGTATTTACTTCTCATATATATATATTATATATATATATATAATATATATATATATATATATATATATATCGTATACATATATGGATGACACACATATATATATATATATATATATATATATGTGTGTGTGTGTGTGTGTGTGTGTGTGTCATACTCAAGTAACTGTAAGAGTTCAAGTAATTATCTAGTTCAAAACGGGAGTAAAAACAATCATTACATCTAGTTTTGTATTATGAATATTTATTGTATTTCTATCTTCGACATGAATTTGTAAACTAGGCTTGGTTAACTATTACAAGTATATTTTTTTCTTTTAAGATAAGAACATATTTGAGTCTTTGACTCAATGGCATTTAATTGAATACTCGATCTAAAGATTATTACTTTGCCAGTTTGAATGAATTGGAAAGCTGGAAATTGTTTTGCCAAATTCACTGACAAATGACACAGAAAAAAATGAATTATAAATGAAGAAATATGTCTATTTTTGTTTCGTAATTTATGCACAAATATACTAAAATTATTTTCCTAAAAAATTACATATTTCATATTTTTATTGTTTGGAGAAAAGAAAATCTTATAATATTTAAAATTAGACTAATTTTATGTGGTCAAAAGCCTCTCTTATACATCACTTTTTATTGTATCGTATTGTATGCTAAATTCAATGATCAACACTGTTAATATATTGCGAAGTATATAACCGGTTTTAAACTGCATTGCTACAAAAGAAAATACAGCTGATATATAAAGTGACGAAATCTGCAGAATTATGGTACTTTACAAAGATAAAATATAAAAATCACATTATAATAATAGTACATTTTTAGAGATAAATCCATGAGTAATTGTCTATATTCCTTCTGATGGTGATTGAAGAGATCAGTGACATTAATTGAGCAAAGAGCAAATAATTGCCCGGTATTTAGGTGTTACTTTGAACATTTGAACCTGTCGTTTGAGGATCATAAATTGAAGTCACAACCTGATTAGCCATAGCTTTGCCCCATCTGCTGATACAATACCTTTGGGCGTAGAGTTGACAGGCAGGCCTTTTATCGTTGTGTGATAATAGGCAAGTTATTCTCTCAAAACATTACTAGTGGCTTGACTTAGAACTGGACTCACAACTATTATGACCTTGTGTAACATTAAGCTAAACTCAAGGAATATCTTGGTAAAGTCAACTTTATTTCCAATCTACCAATTTCTTAAGAACATACTCCGGAATACAAATGTACAATAATGAAAAAAATACAAAAATTATAAATAAATGAATGAAAAATATATCCATTTGTCTAGCAAATTTTTCCAAAGATTTTCTTATTTATTGTGTGTTCTTCGATTTGAGTCGAGCATGTGCGATATTTTACTAAACTTGTTAGATTCTTCTAAAGTTCACACTTTACAGAACAACCGTCTCAATCTCAATATCTTTAATAAAATATTTCCTAACCCAAGGTATCATTGATTTTAGATCACACTCTTTATAGCCCAATCATCATATATGATTATCTAGTTTGAATGGTTTATTAAATAAATAAATTATCAAATAAACAAAAACATTAATAAATAAATGACATAAATAAAAGTAAGGAATATTGTCAAAAAGAAGTCCCCAAGTTTACTAAAATGCTAAGATGATGATGATGATGATGATGGTGATGATGGTGATGATAGCGTAGAATCTGTGGTGAAGATTTTAGAATGCCCTTTATTTGTGAATAACAAGAGATAGATAGATAGATAGACAGACAGACTGACAGTCAGAATAAAGTTAGAGAGTAAAATAGGATAACAAGAAGGAAAAAAATTAAGATAATTATTCAATGAATTTGTTTGAAAAGAAAAAGAAATGAACGGAAAAGGAAAAAAAAAAAAAAGAAAGAAGAAGAAAAAAAAGAAGACGAAGATAAAATAGATGGAATGTAAAGTTGGATAATCAAGTAGGTTTTAAGGAAAGGCTAAAGAAAAGAGAGACAGATAGACAGAAAGAAAGAAAGAAAGAAAGAAAGAAGAAAAAAAAGAACGAAAGAGAATCAGAGATTGACAGTAAAGGACATCAATTTAAAAGAAAAGAAGAAAAAAAAGAAATAAGAAAGACACAGGTGGCTAAACATAAAATGACAAGTGTGATAGAGACTAGACGAAAGAAGAAGAAAATAAAAGGGTCCGACAAAAAAGAAAAAAGAGAGAAAACGAATACAAAAGACAACAAAAATGAAACAGACGATAAAGACAAATTCTCTTTCTTTTCTTTCTTTTATTTTTAATACATTTACAAACTACTTGCGCTGCTGCTACGGTCTTTTCCTGCCCACCCGAGACGAATCAGCACGTGTACTCTATCTCTCTTTCTCCCCCTCTCTCACTCACACACACACACACACACTCTCTCTCTCACACACACACACACAAACACACATTGAGGCAACACAACACATTAATCAGACATGCATGTAAACATACTCGTCTAGAGTGTTTCTGTTTTCAACAATATTACGCATAAACAAATAAATATAAACAGTAAACACCCACACTCACACATTAGTACACACACACACACACACACACACACACACACACACACACACACACAAAGAACAAAAAAAAACACTAGGTTGGCACACTTCATAGCTACACACTTTGCAACCAGATATTTAAAACACTTCCCTGTTTTTTGTGTTTTTTTTTAATATACCTTCCTAACTTGTTAATATCTTTAGAATTATCAATTATGTTAAACATTTTATTAGTTTTCTTCTTTTAATAGCAACCAGCAAATTCTGTGCGGATTTAATAATAATTTGCTGTTATGAGTTTTGTCTTTATTGAACTAACTAGATTTGGCTTTGCGACCTGCAATGATACGGACAAGACATTAAAAAAAAGCAAAAAAAAAAGCAAAAGACAGAAAAATGAAAAGAGACATTCAGAGAAAAAGGAAATTCGCGTGCGTGCGTGCGCGCGTGCATGCATGCATACATGCGTGTGTGTGTGTTGTTTGTGTGTGTGTGTGTGTATGTGAGTGCGTGAGTGAGTGAGTGTGTGTGTGTGTGTGTGTGTGTGTGTGGTAGATCCATACTCAATAAGAACTATCGTTGTCTGAAGAGTGTTAACTAAGGTAATAATAGTATCTATATATAATACGACATAAGTGTGGGACACCCAGTATGTAAAAAAAAACTCACTAACCAATACTGCTTGGCTAGGTAAATATCCAAATGTTAAGCGATCATTAAATAATAATAATAATAATAATAATAATGATGATGAATGAATGATGATGATGATGATGATGATGATGACAGAAATTAAAGAATTAACCCAAGGACTATTCTACGGGAAAACATTAATTCCTA
>CM042140.1:56073589-56151089 GCA_023376005.1 Doryteuthis pealeii
TATATCTTTTCACAAGTTAACAAGGTATATATGTTTGTCTATTGATAGAGGCACATATACACATACACACATTATAACCATGCATATACTAATCTATCTATCTGTGTATGGGTGGGTGGGTGGTAGGTAGTCACGCAGACAGAGTTTATATTTACCAATAAATATTAATAAATCTGCAGATTTTATAATTACCGTACACACATAAACACACACACCCACCCACACACACATACATACAGACAAATTGTATACTTTCAATTCTTGATCATTCTTTACCGTCCCAGCCTCGTGTATTATATTTAACACTTGAATAAAATCACAATATTTTTTTAAAACATGAAATGCATTCAAAATTATTTTCTTTTAACTTTAAATAACAGAATGTCTAAGACAAAATGAGTGTCCCATGCTCATTTAGGTGGACAAATTAGTTTTTATAGATATGAACATAGAATTGAGTAGCGAGTATATACTAGATAAAGCCAAATCTGTTCAAAGAAAAAAAAGTTTTTAAAGTTTCCTTCATACTAATCTAAAACGTGTGATATACATAATCATGGGTATCTGAATTCCTCAGCAAAAATATAGTTCTTAGTTCAAACACCGATCCTAATATTAACACCTGAAATAAATTTTGTTTCAAAATGCTAAATTTTAAAATTTGCTTTATAGATTTTTCAAACAGGAAAATATTCAATTCTTTAGGCCTAGGATGTGTTCTTATCGCTGTAAACATGAATAGACAAACAGAACTTAAGAGTTCAACAAAAAAGTCAAAGTAACTTCTGCTTATCCAAATATTATCTTTTTATAATAAAATATCTACAGTCACTAAATTATCTTAGAAGTAAAAGAATAAGAAAAAGAAAAACAGATATCGAAGGAAATGACAGTGATAGACAGGAAGGTTCTTGAAATAATCGAATATATGTTTCATTAATCTAATAGCCTATCATAATTTCAGATAACGAATATTTTTCTTTACTTACAATCTGAATATCATAAGTGAACTTATACATATTTTAGCGACAGTTCGTATTTGCCATTACATGTTTGTATACTCACATTAGAATAGTTCAAAACATGCAAATTTTATTTCCTTTTTTGATTTTTACACACAATATCGTGTTATTTTAACTCGCTACCTTTTCACTTACAAATAAATCTGAAACCCAATTTTATTAACTGAATTAAATTCTGACTTAAATTGAATTTTTAAGTTATTGGCGTGATAAAGTTCATATGTACATTCCTTTGAGATGAGGAAGAGTTGCTAAAATGGATGCATAAGTACACACATGTGTAAATAGATGTTCCATGCATTGTTGAAGCCACTGTATATGTGTACATACTCATGACAATGTGTTAATTCCAACAGGCATTGATGAGAGAAGATTTAAGAAAAAAAATCAAGAAATTCAAATTGATACAAACATGCTATTATACACATATATCATGTCACATATACTCACATGTAGGATATATATGTGTGCTTTTCTATGAAAAGTGTACAGGTATAATTATTACATATGGATGAATATATTTTATTATATAACTATATTTTCTAAGTTATATAGTTCCTGAGAAAATATCTATTTTATAGACCTTTCTTCGAATCTTTATCGATAACGATCTTTCTATGTATATCCATCTAGGAGTACACTTCATAGATAGATAATTTTGGTATTCATATAAACATACATCTATTCATCTTTCCGATTTTACTAGTATTTTTGGATAAAGACGTATGTAAATTTACACAAATAATAATAGCAAATACATAGGAAAATGTCCACAATTTTTTATATGCACACATATGGGCATGCGTGCAGAGCAAAATAATATATATATATATATATATATATATATATATATATATATATATATATATATATATATATTTACGAATACACACAAACACACACACACACACACACACACACACACACACACACATATATATATATATATATATATATATATATATATATATATATATATATATATAATATAATGTATAATTCACACAAGCCCAAATATACCAAAGTATATATGCTTAGAATTTAACCAGTACATCTGGGTAAAGTGATATACCTCAATCTGTTAAATAGTTAAAAATATAGTTAACTTTAGCTACAAATTTCTAGATAATGTTGCCTATTTCACTCTTGAAAACCCAGAAATTCACATGATTCTATGAATGCAATGATGGTTTCTAATCATGTATATGAACTTGCTCTGTCACTGTCTGCATTTTGGTCTTTTTTTGTGTTTTTTATGATGTTTTATGTAGAGCTTCCATCGTGCACACATCGATATATATATATATATATATATATATATATATATATATATATATATATATATGTCTTGATGTCTTTGCTGGTGGTAAAAGGTGGGGCTGCTTGTCATCGTGTAGAAAAGTGTCTCTAAATATCTGTTGACTTTTTCGCAACATTTTTTTCTATTTATGATCAAATTGCATTGTCTATATGCGACAGTATGCGTACAGAGAGAATGAAGAAAAATTACATTAGTGTCGAGATGATTCAAATTACAACCAACATAAGAATAACTGAATAATGTTTATAACTATAACCCTCTGTCACTGTCTCTGTCTCTGTTTATGCCTGTCTGTCTGTCTCTCTCTCTCTCTCTCTTATATATATATATATATATATATATATATATATATATATATATATATATATATATATGCCGAGGAATACACTGCATGTCTCGAACCTTCATGTCATTATTTATAGCTGTGTCCGCTTGTATGTAATACTTACATACATACCTATCTATTATCTTCACATAACTTTTAACATTCTCTTCTTCGACTCAAATCTTTCGGTTCATATTTTCATTGGTTGATCAGTTGATCAAATCAACTTGTACTTTTTCCCTGGAGAATTTTTTATTTCTATTTTTCCCAAACAATCATCCAACCAAGTATTGACCAATTTCGACGTTGCTTAACTTTAGCGGTTTAAGATGAACTGAAGAATCTCACCAAATTAAAGATATTTTTTGGTTCCTAACTTTGTAAGAAAATTCAGTTTTCATTCATTTCGGACTAGAAAGGCATGAATCCACATCTCCGTATAGCTATGAAGTAGCAAGTCTTTAGCCTTGTTACAAGGGCAGTCTATCTTTTGCTTTTAATTACAGGCCATGTCAGCGACAGTTTCTTGATGATAGTACCATATAACCAATTACAAACTGTCGCATATAACTTGGACAAGTAATCCGCATTTCCTTAAGAAATACTGTAAATGGGGATTACTTGGCATAGCCTTATGATCGAGAATATTCAACGAAGAATTACATTAAAAAACATATAAAAAGCACCAGAATTTCACTTTGTACATTGTTTACAATCTAGAGCGTCAAATTCATACATATGAGTCTTCCTTCCTGATTCCATGCACTTCCCAACTGATAATTTGTGCCTTTATAATGATCGCTTATGTATCAAAATGGTACATGTAATGCTAATGGGTTGGCCAAAGGCCGACCGACATTAGCAATATTAATTGCTGTGTTAGCAACTCCAATACAGGCACCTGTTAAACGCAGTCCCAAATCAGTTACGGAAATTCATATGTATCAAGAATATGAATAGAGCATATTTTAATAATAGCAGGCTATTTCTATTTCTGTCTTTCTGTCATTATTTTTATGTATGTCTGCACACATACACGCCCACACACATACACACACACAAACACACATACACACACACAAACACACATACACACACACACTGATAACAAGAACGCACGTACAAACACACACGCACACCCACCCACACACAGACCAACCAAACACACACACACACACACACACACACACACACACACATATATATATATATATATATATATATATATATATATTATATATATATATATATATATGTCTGTTCAATTATTCTTATCTATCTATCGGCCTTTCATTAACTGCGTTAATACATATTGTACATTTACATTCATTCTTCGATAAATATCCATTCATCCTCATAAATCTTATTGTTACAAATAAATCTTCTAATATCCAAACATGAATTAGGTATTGTTATAAACAATTCATATATGTTCTATGAGGTCTACCAATATCAAATAATATTTCTATAACCTTTTAATTTTCTATCATCCCCTATATATATATATATATATATATATATATATATACTCTTGGGAAAGGTATGAATCCATATATTCCCCCTCCAGCTATGGGTTAAATAGTAGGGCAGACTGAGTCCTTCAGCCTTGGTTAGGTAACCAGTCTAGGAGAGGGATAACTCTGAATTCAAAATTCATGAGGTCGGTCGTTGATTGGGTTTGTGGCAACCCTTGAGGGACCAATTCTTTCCCATCGACTGTGCCAAAAAGTGTGGATGGTCCAACACAAGCATTCACCACTATAAACTAATGACTAATAAATCTGATCAACTGTGCATTTCCTTTTGCACAACAAATGTTTTGGTTGCTTGTGTTACGATTGATATGGCTCAGTTCTAACACGTAAAGAACAAGTTTTTGAATTAGACTACGTTGTACGTTTCACCTGGGTGTCTTTCAAATCACACAAGGGATAAAGTAATGCACAGCAACTCCCACAATACTACCAATCACAGTGGGTACCTTCGATGGCTTGAACTGTTTCGGCCACATGATATATACGCCACAAAGCAGCCCGTACCAAAATATTGCAAAACTTTTCACTCACCAGTGATTATAAAATATTTTTCTTCCACTCTTCATATGTTGATGTGCGTTACCATAAGCTCATTTTATTTTAGAAATATTTTTTGTTTACAAAGACTGATGTAAATTATATTTTTGTGATAAAATAATTTAGATTGAATTATACTACCAATGGAATCTCAAATCCATCTCAGCAGTTTTACTTATTTCCTTTGATTTCCCTTTATACTATATTTTGATCAATGAATGGATGTATATATTTACCAACCCCTCTATCCGAGAAAAAGGTGACATAAGCAGAGTTTAACAGGTTTGAATTCAGAGTTTTACTTCTCCTTGAATAGCTATCTAATCAAGGTTAGAGCTCAGTCCACCCTACTATTTACCCATAGCTTAAAGGAGAATAGTTGGATTCATACCTTTCACAGGGGTATTAGCGTTATGTGAAATGTAAACACCCTCGTTCAGGATTTGAACTCGGGTCAACAAATCCATTTCCTACTACTAAAACCATGAATTGATGTATGTATTCTGTCAGAAACTACTAATTATTTTAGTATTAAATTATAAAGTCGATTCTGGTAGATACATTTAGAATATTAATATTTCAGTAATTTCTATTGCTATTTTGTACTAATATGTACTATATTTGCTGCTGTAACGTATGTTTTCATAGGATTCTTGGGGACAGAAGTTTCATAACTATACAATTCAATATGTTTATAGTAATGCTGTTGTCTAGATAGCTTTACTATATTCTTCGAATTCCAATTATTTCACCCTCTTTGCAGGGCACTTCACGACACACATTAGTAATATTGGGCACAAATTTCATCTTAACATTCCATAGTTTCTGGGAATTCTCAAGAACTATAGATATTTTTCAACTCGTTTGTTTCTAATCAATTTGTGTTCTCAGAGACCAATGGAATGCATGATCTGTCTTTGTTGTTTCTTTAAAACAAACTGTCTTCTTGAAGCTTCGAATAATTGTTTCCTGTTCTAAGTCCAGAAAATCTTTATCTTTTTTTGTGAATATGCTATTGATTTTTATGGTCAAATCAGACTTGTTTTCACACTTCATGTCAATTTCTGGATTTATTCTGAGGCAACATGTTGCATTTACAGACCATTTTACTGATGCTATTAACAATCATTGCACGTAGTTTTGTTTTAATACACTTAATTTTTATAGAATTATTTTGAGCTGTAATTAATAGTAATTCACTATTACTATTTATATCTTCTTTTGCATGTTGTTTCATCTGTAATTCCTTCTATGTGTACCTTGAAAGATTTCTGTTGGATTTCCTCACATTTTGGATTTTTTTTTGGGGGGGGAGGGGCTGTCCATTATCAATTTCTGCCTGATTAAATATTTTCAGTAAATTTTCATCCTTCTGATAATTTCGTAGGTGTGCAACACAATTCCGCAGCTATATCTTTTTTTTTTAATTTCCTAAGAAATGCTCAAATAACAGAACTAATGGAGTTATATCTGTAAGGATATAATTGCGGTGACCTCATCACAGTGAAAGTTTAATGACATGTCTCTGAAGAAAAATTCTTACAAGCTTTTGCTACGGCATAGTCTAGAATCTATATCCAGATTTTGGGGAAATGTGCTCTAGTTATGCTTGCGCCAGGATTCTAACTGAAGTAGAAATAATCAAAAGTACAGACAAAATAAGAGACCTCTGATAAGACGTATTTCCAATGAAGATTATCCATGAAAGACATGGCTATGGTACTATGCCTCATGTATATCTTCCTCTATATCAATTCCAACTTGTCTTTACCAAGGTATCAGATCTTGGATTTCAGCGTTTGCTCTTTCCCTTGCTTTGCGTGAGGAACAGGGTGGTGATCTGCAGGAATGTCTGTTTTTAATATCCATGCAACGGGGGTCTGAATGTGTGACACAATGCGTGACCCCGACGCAACTCGAGGTCGGTAATCTATCATACATTAACGGGAGAAATTATCTGAGAGAGGAACATTAGGGATTGCGTTACTTATGATCTACCTTCCCCTCCAAAAATATATCAAGAACTATCAATACCTAAGAGGAATCATCTGTTCCAAGGCGTATTATCCATGATTCCTCGGTCCAGTGATATTTCATGACATAGAAAGCGACTATATTTTTTATTTGTAAATAAAATCACTTCGTATTTTCTCTGCGACAAGTTTAGTTAAGCGAGTGCGTGTGTGTACGGGGGATCACTATATATAACCTGTGGCACCAATCGAATTCGTACGTAAAATCTACCAAATACGATTGTCATTTATAATAGCTACATGACACGAAGAGGTTGCGTTTCTTCAAGAAACCTACTCTGCTATAGTCTGTCACAATCTAGTAAACGTATCGTCTGAGCTGAACGAGTGAATGATACATTTGATGTATTTTTCTTTACTTTCCTTTAATTCTATTTAAAAAAACATCCCACACTATGTAGGGAATTTCTTTTTTCAATTTTCTTTTACGACATTTTAATCACGCCTCCTTTAGTGAACTTATTTCTAAAGTGGAGACCCCATCCCTCAAAAACTGAGACTGTTCTTCTCCTAGTATGAGGGAAGTGAATCCTATAATAACCTTTTTATTCATAGTTCAATTGGGGTTTTGACTCCCTCCGCATCATTATTAATCTGTATATACCTCATGAAATTATAAATATAATAAGTGCGTACAACACGTAACAAAACTGAACCAGTATTCACCAAGACACACATATACAAACAACACAATGAAAAGAAAAAGAACAAAACGTAGCTTCCTTGGTAGTCAAAACACTTATTTCAGAGAATTTTTCATTAGTCAAAAGACATCTGAATCTTTACCTGTTTTACGCATAAAACTGTGTTGTTTTATTTCATTTAATATACTCTACATCCCCAAATGCTATGTAACTGATGAATATTCAGTTTAGGGAACCAGACAAAAGTCATAGGGAAGTTGATCTGGTGAACATGGACGTAGCTACACTTGCATAATTCTGTTTTTCCAAAGGAATTGCTGATATAAAGTATCTAGAATTAGCACAAACTGTTGCTTAGAGGTCTAGATATCATCACCTTATATAAAGTGATGATATCTACTTGATCAACTTTGCACACGTGTTCTCTTAATTCTCAAATTTAAACAAATTAATCATTCAATTTTTTAAAAGAATTCGTATATCATAGTGTTTTGACGTATGTCTCATAGAGCAAATATGGTATTATTAGGAATGGGACGTCTGGAAAGGAAAGATTGGTTCTTTATTGAAAGGAACAATGTTATATAAATGGGTAAGTGTAAGATAGAATTAAGATAACCAGGAGTTATCTGATTTCTTTTGCCACTCGGATGCATGAATTGTTATTATTTGTATTTATTGAGATTTCAATTCAGTGGTGATGATATTTTCAATGAAAATTGAAAGAAAATTGTTAATTTTAATTATTAGTTTCTAATTTGTTCCAATGAGCCAGTGATGATGAATACATCAGTTATACTCATATTTCTCAATGATATAATTTTTTACAAGACTTGTATATGTATATTTTCATATCTTTCAATCTTACTCACTGTTATTCTGGGACAATGATCCGCGTTATCTGACGGATTTTCTTTCCCTTGCTTAGATCTAGTATTCTGACATGGATTAAGTGATCTGTTTAAATTTCAATATCCGAAATAATTTAATGCTTATTATTCTGTAAGGCTATGATAAATGTGCAATCAGCATTGGGCACTATAAACGATAGTGGTCGTAGGCAAAGCACTGACCAGTAAAACTTACATTGATCAGAGAATATTGAATGCTGTGAGGTGAACCGATAGGGATGAATGGCGTGAGAGAGTCATGGAAATCTGTATTATTAGTATGACGATGAGGATGATGATTATCCAAGGCAGATTGTGGTTTATAAAATATATCATTAGTTCACTCTATTTAGCACCAGTGTATCACACGTTGACAATGTATTACTCCTTGTTGTTTTAGCTTTTTAAAATTATTGATGGAAGAAAGGATCATCATATTTTTAAAGATTAAGATTGACCAAAGAAAAATAAGAAACACTAATTAAAGGTAAAAACGAATAAATAAATTACTCTTATGCGCAGTAACAGAGTTAAGGACTTGATTTAAATATTTCTATAAACGCTGATCACAGGTCTTAAAGGATACCCTCTCCCCAACTCACAATAATCTGGCAACGGACCAGTTTCTCCGCCAACTTTGCTTATTTATCTCTGTATAATTTCCATTTACTATTTTGTGATGTTCAGTCTATGTTATCCTTCATATGGTTGGTTCTAATAGAATTTTTCAAGGATACAATAAATAGGGATTTTTATCTTTTGAGGTACCATGTACCCACTGTCTTATTTGCATTTACATTCGGTTTTTGAAAGAACCGTGCAGTTAATTTTCTTACTGCTTTTAAAAAATATTTTGGGGTTTTGTTTAATGTCTTTATTCTATTTGTTATATTTCAAATTTGGGCTATCATATATTAATATTTCATTCGTCTGCCTTATGTCATCTTCAAGATCTTTGAGAGCAAAATAGATACCATCTTTATTGTCAACCAGTCCTTAGTACATGTATGTAATCACTTTTGAAGTTCAGACAACCAAAAAATATATTCCTATGATGTTTCTACTGTTATTTTTAGTTTCCCATATGTTTTTGTGAAGTATATCTTGCTAATTTTTTTCATTTAATTTAATTGCTTTTGTCTTTTTCGTTTTGTTCCCAGACATAAACTGGAACAATCTTTTCTCTTAGTTAACAACTCGCTTCTTGCTTCTAGGTGTTTTACTGTCTGTTAAATTTGTAGAATATTATGTGCATTTTTAAACCTGTAAGTTGATCTGATTTGTGATCATAACATTTATTTAAATGTTCGAAGAGAAATTATTTGTTTCTGGTTTACTTCAACGCTGTTGTGCCTGTTTTAAAATTTCCTTTGAGCTAGGTTGTTGCATTCATTTTTTATGATTTACTCTCATATCTATTTCTAGAAAGATTCGGTAATCATTTGTTTTCCAAAATTTTGACCAGAAATAGTTTTGCTAAAATATTGATGACTTATCACATTTCACACACACAGATATAAAAACCTTTTCACTTCAAAATTGGTTTTATGTAGTGACAAACAAAACGTGTGCCAAAGGTCAGCGCAGGCATAATATTAATCTCCTTGTGGGTTAGGGAGGTGAACAAGGTCAAATATCTAATTGTAGAGATAGAGCTCTAAAAAGTAGTTAGCAATTAAGGTGGACATATTCTGTCAGTCAGTAGAGTATCTGCATAGGAACCACAACGCTCCGGATTCGAAACCGGCCTCGTCAACTCAGGGCATGAGTAGCACCGCTTGAATCTGTGCGGTAAAATGAGGAGGTGATTGTAGGTGTGGTACTCCACCGTTGACACAAAATGATCTCCTTGGTCTAGCGCTAGTGTAAAGGGTATGTGCTCCCTCGCTGTTTGGATGATACCGACAATAGTCTCAAGGTGTATACGAGCATCATTGTACACATTTAGATCAACGGTTACAAATGCGATATGCAATGAATTTGTCATATGAAATTAATATTAAATGCTTGTAAATATTTTCTTAATCATCGCGCGTTTTACTAGGTCCATATCGACTATTCCATACAATACCTTTTCCCTTCAAAATTGGTAAATCTAGTGCCAAATAGGACCCCCGACACAACAATCATTTGTGTCCTAATTCACAGAGGTAAAAAAGACACATTTCCACATGTTTGAAAAAGATTGGCTAGATGGTGAATATTCATCATAAAGAAACTTTAGGTGTTTGTGTGAAATCTGTGTATCCAAAGTTAAAAATATTGTTTATGTTTTATTACAAAGAGTATTATAAGAATACATTTAATCGACTGGTATTTCTTTTATAACTTTGACCTTATAAAAACGACCCAAGTACGGATTGTTAAGGAAGATGAAATGTAGAGATAATGAGATGATTCTGAGTTTTATCGTGCCTCTGAAACACTATCTTGCTGATTAATAAAAAAAAAACTGAACTATTAAGACGTGCACCCGGGTGGATTTGATACTTTGTTTATTTATTTATTTCAGTAAAGGTAAGTGTTGAAACATTCTTGTGTTTATTATTACATTTTTATAGAGTAAGCAAGAAAATAAATTAAATGAATCCACTTTTTATCACTGTAATTCAACAGGTGATTAAGAACTAGTCTTTAAAAAGTAAAATCCTGTTTCAGACCACGAGTTTCGGATTACATTAAAAAAAAAAAATATTTTCAATGCCCCCCGCCAAAAAAAACAAACAAACAAACAAAAACAAAAAAAAAACAAAAAAAAAAAACGGATATTATAATATGCGAACTTTTAGTTTCTTTTATCATTTAAATTAATCTTAATCAGTGTAATTCAAAAACTTAAACTTGGCTGTGATGTTGATGCGGCTCCGTTCCTTATTTTTCGAACACTGGGCCAGAGCTATAACCTCAGGACGCGTTCCTTTCGTTCATCCGCCGCATATCACACCCACAACGCTGCTACCCATGGTTTCCTGTATTATACTCTCGTATAGTGTGTATAATACAGTCTTAAACTTTTTTTCCAATGGAAAAAAATTGGGGCACTTCGATACTTCAAAGTTTTAACTTCGTATGAATTCACATGTCCCTTCACATTTTACTATTATTCAAACCTGCCCCGGTCAAGGTGTCTGTGTGTATTTGCTTTTTTGTTTTTTTACTTTGAAAGAAAAAAGAGAGAGGTAGAGGCAGTAAGGAATATTGACTTAGACAAAGTAGAAATACGACAATAATTCATCTGAATAAAACAAATGAAAACAAAACATTACGAACCAGAATTTTAGCTGAAAATTATAAGCAGCCATTAAGATTAGGTATATGGCTTTATATAAAATTACTGAATATTTTTGCTCTTTTAGATTTTCAGACAAAAATATAAATACATGTGCTCTCTTCTAAAGTTATAACTATATTCACAAGCAAAGAATAAAGGAACATGAAAGAAAAGGATTTGAAGTCCCACGGGAGGTGGTAGTAGTTTGGCAAGGTGTGGTTATTTATCTAGCTTTTCCGCTTTTATTTAACTTTACTCCGTGGTCTTGTGAAAGAGGGAAGTTCATTAACTGACCATTTCTTTACTTTTAAGTATAAAAAAAGGCCTGGTTTTCATTAAACGATTGGGTGGTCTCATTTGTATGTCTCATTGTCCATGACGGATTCTGATCTGTGCATATACCATTAGTTTCTATGGTCAAGTCAGTTTTTTGCACAGTTCTTAGTGAATCATCTTCTCTTGTCTGCCTGTGAACACTTTCTCTGTGAGTTTGCTGCTTTCGCTTAAGTTTTAGATAGTATAATTTATCTTCCACATTTTACTATTTGCGAGTTTTTCACACCAATCAAAACTGGTGTGAAAAAACTCGCAAGGCGTCTGTGTTTACCACAATCTCCTCAGATCTGAATTCTTTTGAGTATTTTAGCCGATATTAACAATGCTGTGGTCTGTATTCTTTCGCTGATTTCCAATTTCTCTAGTCTTTTTTCAAGCCCTTTGAGACTATTCCAAGCGCACCAGCTACAATTAGTCTCACCGTCAGCATAATGTTCCATAAAATGGTTAGTATTTGTCTATCTTTTCGTTTTCTTTCATTTTAACTCTGTCGTCCACTGGAACAAAAAATTATTATTATTTCACTCTATTCGAGTTTTTCACACCTGCAGAAGCCGGTGGTTCACAGGAGGTTGAGTGACAGCAAGTCTCCTCGGTTCTCCGGAACTCTTCTGAGTATTCCAGCCGATCTCAATTATGCTGCAGTCTGGATGGTCTCGATTCTTCCTCCGATTTTTAATTCATCCAGACTCCTTTCTAACCCCTTTGGGATTGTTCCAAGGGCCCCAATCACAATCGGCACGACCTTAACCCTCATGTTCCACAGTTTTTTTTAGTTCTCTGACAAGGTCTAAGTATTTATCGATTTTTTCGTTTTCTTTTAATTTCACTCTGTGATCAGCCGGGATGGCAAAGTCCACGAGATGTCAAGTCTTCCTCTTCTTGTCAACCAAGACAAGATCTGGTCTCCTGGCCGGGATTAGGTGATCCGTCTGTACCTCAAAGGCCCAGAGAATTTTGTGTCTCATTCTCCAGGACAGATTCAGGTTTGTGTATATACCATTTAGTTGAATGGTGACAATTGAATTTCTTGCACAGTTTCCAGTGTATCACCTTTCCTACCCAGTCGTATCTAGTCTTGTACTCTCTTTGTGCGAGTTTACTGAATTCGCTTATTATGTAATTGACAGTTTCGTCTCTTTCCCCACACATTCTACATTTGTTGTTTAGCTGTGTCTTATCTATTTTTGTTTTTATGTATATTATTATTATTATTATTATTATTATTATTATTATTGTTGTTTTTGTGGTAGTTGTTATTATTATTATTATTATTATTATTATTGTTGTTGTTGTTATTTATTGCTATGTTCTACATACCATGGACATTTTGAATATCTCTCTGTCTGTCAGTCTGTTTCTATCACTCTGTCTCTGTCTGTTTCTTTATTTTCTGTCCTTCTTTCACGTTGTCCCTCTTCTTCTGTGTAGTGCTGAGTTACAAGCAAGTCATTTTCTTATAAACTCAGCAACTTAGGTTGATTGTTAGTTGACATAAACAAAAAAGTCTATTTATTTTGTCATACCTAGGGATTTATGCGTTGTCAATGCCTCGGGTGAGGAATAAATTAATTTTAAAATGAAATTTTTTGCAGGTTTAAAAATTAATAAAGGAGTTCGGGGAGGTACAATTCACATAAAAATATGATGAAAATGGAAGAGTATTTCTTTGAACACTAAATTTATTTTTTAAAAGCTTTATTTAGAATCCAGCGCGAAAATGAAGAAAAAATGAGTAGAGAGTAAATAAAGGGAGACTGGGTGAATGTGTGTGTGTGTGTGTGTGTGTGAGAGAGAGAGAGAGAGAGAGAGAGAGAGAGAGAGAGAGAGAGAGAGAGAGAAAGAGTAGACAGTCGGCTGCGTAGAAAGAAAGTAAAGACATTATAATAGGGGAAAAATGATAGGCTGCAACAAGCTAGCTCTCAAATATGTACGTGTGAATATTTAAATTCATTCTGAGAATTTAACTTTTTAATAAAACTACAGTAAAAAATCATGGTTAAATCCTGTTGGACTGTCCAAATATTTTCTAATGAGTACAGGCTAAGTCAGTAAAAGTTGAATATTTCTATATTATATTAATAAAACTAATAAAAATGTTTTAAACAGCAATGGAAAAAATTGCAAATATGGGGGGAAATCAGAGATACGCAGCAAAAAAGAAGTCAAAATCATTTATTCTCTAAATCAATTTTTTTTTCTTTGTCACATGCAATTTTGATCTTCATTTCTAGACACCTAAAACATGTGCTGCTCGTCTAGTTAATGTATATGCATTACTGATCTGAAGTGTTACTTTTTCTCTATTTCTAATCTACATATATGTAAAAGAAAATAAGAATCTCTCTCTCTCTCTCTCTCTCTCTCTCTCTCTCTCTCTCTCTCTCTCTCCCTCTCTCCCAATATATATATATATATATATATATATATATATATATATATATATATATATATATATTCGAGGGTTGGCTAAAACTTTCGAAGGCTGAAAAGTTCATTTGAAGACGTTATATATGGAGTTGGTGACTTTTTTTTTACTAATGAGAACCAAGCACTGCACCACCGATGGAAGAGGTGTGTGGACCACAAGGGGTACTATCTTGAAAAATAAACCTCATTTGATTACATTCAATGGGAATACCTTGATCATCCTATAATCTTTTCAGACGACCCTATATATATATATATATATATATATATATATATATATATATATATATATATATATATATATATATAGTCAAAAGATCTTGTCTTTGTACAGATTCGTGAGAAATTCCGTTGCTGTGTTACTGAATAGCCTTTCTGAATGCTACTCAAATTAAAGGTAGAGTAACTAGGTAGACTACATTACGTAATCTGTTTCTCTTTTGACCCTTTACATCTTTATCTCTTTTCACAATATAAATTTATTTAGATAATTCAATTTACTTCCGTCGATTCGTGTTCTTTCTCTCTTGTTCAATCTTTCTTTCCTTTCAACTTATTGTCTTTTGTTCTTTCTTTCTCTCTGTCTTTCTTTCTTTCTTTCTCTCTTTCTTTCTTTCTTTCTTTTCTTTACCCCAGTGATTTGAAACCACTTCTGTCAAGGGATACTCCAGCATTCTCAACTTACCAACACGAATCCATTATTTTGAACCTATATACTAGCGGAAGTGTCGTCCTATATAAATAAGCCGGTCACTTATGACGGTAATTATGCTTGTCATTGATGTTGACCATCTTTAAAAAATAAATTATTTTGACTATGTGGCAGAAGGGAAATCATGGCAACGAAAAATGCTACACTAAAAGAAATAAATGGATCAATGTTTTTGAAATTAGAAGTTGTCTATCCTTAACTTGAGAGCCGGGATTATCAGACAAGAAAGAACAGAAAATAAACAGAAAGAACATTACTTATAAAGGTCAATAATTTTCATTTTACCTTACAGTTCTATTCTAATTGCTCTATTGTCATATAGAGTTATATACTATTGTAATTGTTGTGTTAAATCAATGATTGATATTCATATTGTCCCACAGTGGGACTTGTAAAACTCTTGGGTATCTATGATTCGGCTCCAATTTTATGTACGTTTATCTTATAGATAAAGCTATTCTTGTATAAAGCAATACAATTAAAGCAATCAAACGTGTAAAAGTTTCTCTGGGTAAATTGCTGGCATAACCATGTGTATGTCAAAGCATTACCTAAAATCCGTACTTGAGTGTTAAATAGTTTATAAAACCCTAAAAAATGAATGATGATATATTTATGTTGCCATGTTAAAATACATTAAAAAATTATATACAATCAGGCATATATACCTATAAATTTTTATGTAATATCGAAGTAAATAATGATAAGAACTTTAAGCTACAGGATTACTCATTTTGCAAGCAGTGATCAGTAGGTAATTTCTATGCATGTTTCTTATATGTATTTTTAATGAATTTTGACCAATTAAAAAATAGTTTCCAGTTTCCTATCTTTATCAAAAAGGCTTTAAGGATATCATTTTATCTATATAAATTTATATATGACACAGTAGTGCATATTTGTTTGGTCGTCACCTCAGCTAAATAATGGACCATTCCGTTTTTATCATAAAGAAAGAAAAGGGACATGCTATGCTACACAGAAAAATATAATAAGAAAGAAAGAAAGAAAGAAAGAAAGAAAGTAGGTGAAAGATAGAGAGAAAGGGTGAGCGTGCAAAAGCGATAACGCTAATCTGTTTCTATCGAACATAATGAAAAGATTAAAATAAGGGAAGAAGAATAAAAGAATGAGAGAGAGAGAGAGAGAGAGAGAGAGAGAGAGAGAGAGAGAGAGAGAGAGAGAGAGAGAGAGAGAGAGATAAATCAAGATTATCATATTTTACATATTTAACTATTTTGCAATATCGCTTAAGTAAACATATTAAACGTTGTAATATATAATTAAA
Organism: Doryteuthis pealeii; assembly: GCA_023376005.1. Lineage (NCBI taxonomy): Eukaryota > Metazoa > Mollusca > Cephalopoda > Myopsida > Loliginidae > Doryteuthis > Doryteuthis pealeii. The sequence goes on from CM042140.1 coordinate 56,089,934, forward strand.
TGATCATACTGTGGTATATCCACAGGTCCTGCTAATTCTCTTTTATTTCTAATATGTGAGAAATTAAAAATGCTTTTCATACATGGCAAGCGTATTTTATTAGTAGACCAGTTCCCATGCCTAGGTAGTAATATTTCATCTACAGAATGTCATGTCAATATATGCATAGGCAATGCTATTGAGAGATCATAGATTACATGGAAATCTGATCTCTCTGATAAGATAAAACGGGAATTCTTCCAAGCTGTATCTGTATCAGTTCTACTGTATGGCTGGACCACTTACAGAAAAAGCTTGTTGATAACTACACAAGGATGCTGCGTGTTGTCCCGAACAAATTCTGGAAGCAGCGCCCCACAAAAAGCATATGTACGGCAACTTTCCTCCTATCACACTAACCATCCAAGCAAGGGAAACAAGACATACAGGACGCAGTTGGAAATGTATGGGCGAGATCATTAATGGTATTCTCATGTGGACACCTACACAAGGACACACCAGTGTTGGCCAACTAGCAAAAGCATACATGCACTAGCTATGTATGGACACTGGATCCTGATAGGAGAGAAAGAGAGAGAGAGAGAGAGAGAGAGAGAGAGAGAGAGAGAAAGAAAGAGAGAGAGAGAGAGGGGGGAGAGAAGGTAAAAGAGAATAATAGGAATCTCTACTGTCAGAACTTGATGATAATTAGAATTTGAAGGGAAAGGGGGGATAGAGATATACAGAGTGAAAGAGAGTGAGAGAGAGGGGGGAGAGATGTTTGACAACGCTCCTAATGCCTGTTAGCATAGATATACGAGTAGGTGTTTATATAAAAGAGATAACGAATGACCGTTCTAACCAACACCCCCACGCCCATGACCATCCTAAACAGTCATTTATATCAAGCCTTTACCATTACGAAAGTATAGACACGATTCTAACCCCGCACCACTACCAAATATTAGTAACCCTTTCAAAAACTCAGTCTTCTTCCATTATCTTTCTCAATAATGGTCTAGCGCCTCAGAGTGTTGTCTATCACCATGTCATATCGCGGTTCTAGTCATATACAGACGCTTCCCAACTCCATCGGGATAGAAGATGATCGCTGCCAGTACACGCCGGTGCTCAGTGCGTGCTCTTGTTAGTGCAGTAGCAGCAGCTGCCAGTGTTGCAGCATTCCATTCATTTTACCGAAGTTGATTGTTTTTGAGGTGGACGGATGGAAACGAGTGTGCGGGAATGGGCTTAAAACATACAGTTCCATTCTAGTGTGTTTGATTCTCGTATTTGTTGTTCGACAAGTGAACGGTTATCAATTGTGTGTAGCAAAGAAAAAAGATCCCTATTATGGATTTGTATTTTTTAAAGGTGGCTATTTTACGAAAAATGAAACAACTCAATCTTTTCTTTCCCTATTCTGTTTCTAAATGATGATCAATATCTGCCTCTTTGTCTATGTCTGCGTCTGTCTATCTATCTATCTATCTATCTATCTATCTCTCTTCCTCTGTCTGTCTGTGTCTGTCTGACTGTCTGTCTGTCTGGTAAAGCCAAACTTTTTAAATGAGCTAACAAGAATGTTGCACTAATGTGCCAAATATTTTTTTCAATTGATGCTTCCCATCTTTTGAATACAAGATTTTTCTTTCATAGACCGGTTGTCTCACCAAGTTTTTAGAACCTAGAAAGCAAACACACACAGACACACAGACACACACACACGCACACACACACACACTATGTATATATATATATATATATATATATATATACATGCTGCCTAATGATTGCCGAAGAGATGTTCGCACCTAATACAGCCGTGTAATTAAATATATATACGCAAACTAATATATATATATATATATATATATATATATATATATATATATATATATATATATATATATATATATACGCACGCATTTGAACACACACATAATGTATAGGGATAGATATGGATAGATAGATACATTAACCTATCGATTAGCTAAACATACAGCCACATTTATAAATAAAAATTTCAAAGACAAGATAGTTATATATATTATATATATATATATATATATATATATATATATATATACATATATATATATATATATATATATATATATATATATGTGTGTGTGTGTGTGTGTGTGTGTGTATAATATCATCTACCTCCCTATATGTCTGTCCTTCTATCTTTATCAATCTATGTGTATGTTTTGTATGTAGAATAGAAGAGTACCCGTAAAATATGAACGTTTTGACGTATCGATTGGCACGTCAACCGGAGATCAGAGTAGATATTTACTTTGCATAGGATCAAAATGTCACTCTCTTGCCCTTTGCTTAGAATGGCCTAGAATTGGTGGATATTTATCCGACCTTCGGACCGGCTACCAACGACTGCTTCTCCGGTTTGTTCTCGTCCACGATCAGATGCGGTAAAAAAAAAAAAAACAAAGGAAGCACCCCACCCCCCATATCATATAAATTGAGGGTCGGAATTTTCTGATTCTTTCATGATATAAGCCACCATAATTGGAAAATTGGACCCATTTTAAAATTTGTTTAGATAGAATGAATTCTAGGATCAAAGTGAATTACCTGTAAGCTCAGCCTATGATCAAAGTGTCACACATTGACACTTCTATTTAGGATCACAGTGTATTATACATGCGCACATTATATTTTGTAATTATTTTGTGTTTGTCGTTGTATTGATGCACATAAACACGCATATATATATATATATATATATATATATATATATGCGTGTTTATATATATATATATATATATATATATATATATATATATATATATATATATATATATATATATATATATATATATATATATATATATATATATATATATATATATATATATCGGAGAGCAAAAAAGACACTTAAGTTTTTTTCCTCTGCTAATATTATTAATAATACTGCTCTATGTTTTTAATATATTGAGTACTTTTGGAGTATTTACGGATGTCACTGCATCAGAAACATTAAAGCGGCAATTTATAATATATATATATATATATATATATATATATATATATATATATATATATATATATATACTCATGTATTGTATATATATGAAGACTTGCATTTATATTGATAAATTCTGAAATACAAATTATTATCCAACAAAGTGTTTGAATTTTAATGTAGATGGATTTGATTTTTACTAGTTTAAACCTTATAATTAATAAAATATCGCCAAATGTATGCAGATGTCATTCGCAAATCTTGACAGTGAAATTATTTAAGTGAGGCTTTTTTAAAATTTATCAAAAATATTTCCTAATTATTTTTATACTTATTTCATTCAAAATATTCACAAGCAAAACAAAAAAAGAGTAATTTTCCACAAGAAAAGGGCAAACTCATTAATAAGCAACGGTAATTTCTATCTATCTATCTATCTATTATATATATCTCGATATCTATCTATCTATCTATCTATATATATATATATATATATATATATATATATATATATGTGTGTGTGTGTGTGTGTGTGTGTGTGTCTGTGTGTCTGTGTGTGTCTGAGTGAGTGAGTGAGTGTGTGTGTGTGTGTGTGTGTGTGTGTGTGTGTGAGAGAGAGAGAGAGAGAGAGAGAGAGAGAGAGAGAGAGAGAGAGAGAGAGAGAGAGAGAGTGTGTGGTGCAACAATAATAATGATTGAGATGAACTATTCTAATAGCTATTGATAAATGCTTTGTAAATATTTTTTGTTTAAATTATTGCGACACATTATTTTTGCTATGAATTGTTTTTGAAAACTTAAACTTCCGTCTGAAATATTTTCAGTTTTTTGATAAACTGATGTATATGATGAAATAATTAAAAACGAGGGAAATATTATCTATGTTAGTGTGTATAGATTTCATTTTTTTAATACAAAATGTTACCCCAAGATTCATTCTTTTTAACCACCTAAAAACAATCACACATTTTTCCTATTATTATTATCATTATTATTATTATTATTATTATTATTATTATTATTATTAGCCGAGTTTTTCACGCCCGCCTTAGCCGGTGGTTCACTGGAGGCTGAATGACAAGTCTCCTCAAGTCTCCAGGAATCTTCTCAGTATTCTAGCCAATATCAACAATGCTTATTACTATTTTCACTTCTTTTGGGTTTTCACATCAGTGTTAGCTGATGGTCTTTCACTATTATTATTATTATTATTATTATTATTATTATTATTATTATTATTATTATTATTATTATTATTTTCACTCCCTTTCAGTTTTTCACATCAGCGTTAGCTGATGGTATTTCACTGGAATCTGTGTGACAACAAGTCTCCTCAAGTCTCCAGGACTCTTCTGAGTATTCTAGCCGATTGCAGCAGTGCAGTAGTTTGGATGGTCTCAATTCCTCTAATTTCCAGATTTTTTTCCCAAGTTTATTGGGACCGTTCCAAGTGCAGCAACTACAATTGGTATCACTTTCACTCTCATGTTCCACAGCCTTTTCAATTCTCTGGCAAGATCCGGGTATTTATCCATCTTTTCATTTTCCTTCAGCTTCACCCTGTGATCTGCTGGGACTGCAAAGTCCACAGTTGACACGTTCTATTTTCTTTTTTTTTTTTTTTTTTTTTGGTAATCAACACTAGGTGTAGTCTCCTGGCTGGGATAGGGTGATTCATCTTTATTTCAAAGTCCCAGAGAATTTTATGCGTTTCATTCTCAAGAACAGGTACTGGTTTATGCATATACATTTTTGTTGTATGGTCAAAATCTAATTTTTTGCATAATTCCAAGTGGATCACCTTCCCAATCCAGTCTACCTGCTAGTTTTGTTTTCACATCAGTTTTAACTAGTGGGTTTTAACTGAAATCTGAGTTACTGCAATTCTCTCAGGTCCTCCAGTACTCTTCTAAGTATTGTAGCTGATTCTAACAGTGTTGTTATATGGATGTTATCGATTTCTTACGAGTTTTTTTTTTTTTCACACAAATAGAATCTGGTATTCTTGACTGAGGGTTGAGTGATAGCAAGGTTCTTTTAGCTCTCCGGAATATCTCTTCCAAATATTTCATTTCAACAGGGCTTTGATCTGGACATTCTCAATTCTTCATTTGATCTCTAGTTCATTCAGTCTCTTTTCCAGTTTTTTTCAGATTGTTTCAAAGTCTCCATTTATGATTGGTTTCACCGACACCTTCATGCTCCACAACTTTTTCAGATGTCTGGCAAGGTCCAGATATTTCAAGATTTTCGCTTTCTTGTTTAATCATTTTCCGATCAGCTGGAACGGCAAAAACACGAGATGAAACATTATTTTCTTCTTGTTAATGAATACTTGATCTGTTTTCTTTAGCTTGGATTCGTTGATTCTTTTTATCTTAAAAGTACAGAGTTTTGTGCATCTTATTTTTCATGACAGACTGTGATTTACACAGATAATATTTGTCATCTGTTAGTATAGTCAAATTTAAGAGGCTTCAACAATTCCCACTGATCCTCATGACTGTTCATGTACTCCTTCTATGCCAGTTTTCTACATTACATGGTTGAATGCTTCACTCGTCTACATATTAGCATTAAGACTTTGACAATTTTTGGGCTTATTCTAAACTGGGTCTCAAACCACTGATAAACTGCTCGCTGAATTTGGGAATTGGAAGGATATGAAACAATGTCTGGCAGTACTCTCTTAAACTGATTTAAGCGTTGTGTCATATGAAATAAATTTCCGAGGTGTTTGACCATTATCTTCAATTAAGATGCTTTAAAAGACTAAGTAGGAAAACCCGATTCCCACATCTCAAACACTTTCAAAAGACCACGTAACATTGAAATATTTTATATGTACTTTATTACATAGACTTAAAAACATACTTTAGATAGACATTAATATCATATCTATAAACATTTATTCGTGATTTTTATTTCAAACAACAAGATGTTGGTACTTAGACTTTTATTTAGATTATTTATAAAAAGAAAAAAAAGCCAATTTCAGTGTTTTATAATTTAATAAAAAGGATATTAATTGTTGAAAGATTATACATAATCTTACATAAAAATAAGAAAAATACTAATAGAGAAAAAATAATTATAACTTGAATAATTCTTAATTTCCAAACATTTTCCCTGTGACAATAACAATAGGAAGCAGCATGAAATAAACCTCGGCGAATAATTTAATTAAATAATTTGGCCTATCTTTAAAAAATCAGATGGAAATTTAATACAGACTTAGCAATGATTGTATCACAAGTTTTGAAACCATAAAAAACAATAATATTTAATCTGAGCAAGTGGGTTTTCATTAAAGAGATGATAAGAAGATGATTTATAAAAAGTTTACAACAGCAATGAATGAGAGAAAAAGGCTTTGTGGAAGAACGTGTCGGTGCTGTGAAAAAGATAAATATAAAAAATGGATTATTAGAGAAAATACGATCACGTTAAAAAATGATTAACATTTATATACCAAACTGTACCCTCTTGACACTCTGTCTATCTTTCTCTCTATCCATCTTTTTGTCTGTCTTTCTATGTTTATCTATCTATATCTATACGTATAACTATATTTTTCTCTTTCCTTCTCTTTATCTATCTATCTTCCTTAATATATATATATATATATATGTGTGTGTGTGTGTGTGGATATATATATATATATATATAATATATATATATATATATATATATTATATATATATATATATATATATATATATAAACTTTCACATATATGTGTGTGTATGTTTGGGTTATGTGTTTGTTTGCATGCATATGTATATATATATATACATACTTGTTGTGTGTGAATATAAAAATACTATTATATCTATATATAAACATTTATGCAGTTAGATATCTGTAAAATGTTTGCTTATTTTTAGAAAAATAGTTGTATATGAAGAGAGCAATGTACTGGATATATCATTATAGATATGTAAAGCCGGGTCAAGATAAGCTTCGATTCTGTAGCAAACATTTGTATTACATAAATATATATCAAAAAGTTATAATTGCAAATTCTTTTGGTCTATTTAAACACTAGTAAGTAGGTGTTGTTTGGTATTCCGTTATATATGATATATAACGCATAGATGATAAAATGATGTTCGTCAATTTTGGTTTCCGAAGAAGATTGCGGCTGGCAGCTAATAAATAATACAGAAAGAATGTGTCACTGTGTAAGATTCCTACGAATACTTTTGTTAAAGTAATACTTTAAGTATGAAATTCTAACATAATTAGACAGAAAAGTATTTCCAAATGTAATGATAATGTGACTGAAGTAAAGAGGATTTTGAGACACTTTTTTTCTGATGCTAAACATCCAGTTTATCTTTCTCTCTCTAATGGTATATGCAATTATCATACTTATGCACCCCCAAATATTGACAGAAATTAGAGCTATATAGGTGTTTAAAAAAGTTAATTTACAAGCATAGGCACACACACAGACACTCTATACACATACACCCTACACACACACACACACACACATACACACCAAATCAACACACCATAAACTGACATACTACACACGTAGACATCCGACACACAGAGACACAAATACACACAAACAAGCACATATGTATATATGATTTGAATGTATATGTGAAAATGTGATATGATCAAACGTGTTTTTTTGTTATTCTATTAAAATAATTTATGCTTAAAACTGCGGATTCTTTTGAAATAATTGGGCATAAAGAAATATTTTTAAGATTATTTTTTCATGGAATTATTGTTGTTCAATTTCATCGTGATAATGATAATGTGGATGAAATTGAGAATACTTTAGATGCATTACGCACATAAGAAGGTAGTATAAAATTGTCAAATAAGAATGTAGTTATGTTACACTCATACATATATATATATATATATATATATGTGTGTGTGTGTGTGTGTGTGTGTGTGTGTTAAGTGCGACTGTGTATGCGTAAGATTGTGGTATATACGTATATGCATGTGAGTACGTGTTGTTTTGATCTGTACATTTACAAATGAGCTAAAATATACATTGGATAGTATATTACCTAAATATATATATCAATGTAAGTGCACATGTACACGAATACGGGCACACAAATACATGTAGAGAGATATATGTACACATCTAGGTACAGAACCTAGACAAAAGTTTAGCAGTTTCAACTCAAAAGTACAAATTACCTATCTCTTCATATATATATATATATATATATATATATATATATATATATATATATATATATATATATATATATATATAAGTAAAATCCTTGGAGTGGTCTAACGTCAGTATCAGCCAAATAACGAGGGAGTATATCCTCTTTTCACTAGCACTAGCCCAACGAGATTGTTTTGGGGTTTGAGGTTGAGCGCCACACCTAACATCAGCTCCTTACTTTATCGCACAGATCCCTGTGCTACTCATACGCTGAGTTGACGAGGGTCAGTATCGAATCCGGAATCTTTTCTGCTAGTCGGACGCTCTACCAACTGACTTAACCCCCGGCCCTATTCACACACACACACACACACACACACACACACACACACACACACACACACACACACACATATATATATATATATATATATATATATATATATATATATATATATATATATATATATATAATATATGCACAGCAGAGAGCAAATAAGATAAATGTATGTCAATGATGTGTACTCGCCAAGCAATGTTTGTAAAATCAATTTTAAACATTTGGATTAGTGTCTATGTATGTAACTATATTAAGTTTATTTATTATTCATAGTTATAAATTAAGCTTCTCTGCAATGCAGTATACGCCACGTATATTCATAAATCTATTTTCTGAGTATAACCACACACACACACACACACACACACACACACACACACACACACACACACACACACATATATATATATATATATATATATATGTGCCTGTGTGTGTGTGTGTGTGTGTGTTGTGTGTGTATTACTATGTGTATGTGTGTGTGTATGTGTATGTCAATCAGCATGGTTACTTGCATGCAACCACACAAAATAAATGTACACACAGAAGGAAATGTGTGTGATATGTATATGTTTATATATATTTATGTAAAATATTTAAACGATAATAGACAAATATCAATACATAGATGAGTACACATTAAATCACATGTGAATATACACATCAATGAAATACATAAATATAAGCATCAATATATGTATATTCTGATATGCACATTCATTCCCTAATATATCTGAAATAAAGACCCACATTCCTGTTATTTATGACTAGCTCAGCTGATTACATTATATTCTTCATTCATAAAATTTCATTTAGTCCCGCCCAAGATTTCAGTATTCGACTTTTAATGTTAGTATATTTCATTGTCCCCACCATAAACTATTTTACCTAAGCAAGATTTATTTGCCCATCTCGTCCTCCTTCGGCTGTCCTTGTCATCATTCCCATGAAGGGTTACCTATGAGGTAAAGACTACGGTCACAACCCCTACAACCCCTTTACACACACATATATATATAGGGAGAGAAGAAATTATATTTATATATATATATAGAGAGAAAGAGAAGACAGACAGACAGAGACAGAGAGGGACAGACATAGAGAGACAGAGAGAAAGAGAGAAAGAGAGAAAGAAAGGAGAAAGAGAAAGAAATATATTCAGACACAAATGTGTTCAAGTATAAATGAATGCATAAGTTCGTGTGACAGCGTATACAGATTGATTTTGCATGTGAAAAGGCCAAGTCATCAAATTTAATTCATTCTATCTTAAAAGTTATGCGGGATATATACTGCACAACTTTTGATTGTGTTTTCAATCAGAAAATAAACAACATTTTATAACATTTCTGAGATGCAGAGTTATTATTATTTATCTTATTTATACAATTCGGACTATTGTTTCCATCTTAGTTGTTTATAGTCAAGAGGGGGACAATACTTATCAATAGAGATAATTTCTCAAGTACTTATGAAGTTTTGTGATTCCCAGTCTAGAATTCAACAACGAATTGCGACAAATAATCAAACAGCTGTAGGTTGAAAAGCATATACATACGAAAATATCTAATAAGATGAAATGAAAACTAAGCACTACTCAACTCGTTCGTAAATTATTTAATAAGAAATAATAATAAGTTCTCTTTCTCAAACATTTTCCAATTTGCTTTATGTCAGACAGGAAAAGTATGAGACAGTGACAAAAAATGTCTAAATCTGGGGACTGGATTTACTGCGTGTTAATTGTAAAAACCTACTTATTGGGCTAATAATTTGGTGTTGATATAGATGAGCGATCATTTTATAAGGTGCAAAGAATATAGCAAATTAATTCAACAAATGAATTAATTCGTGACCATAAACCAAAGGTCAAACTATTTACAAATTTAACTTATAAACTAGTATTCTCATTTTTAATTCTCTTTTCTAAATTAAATTTCTTCAGATTACGATTTTTGTTTATTTTTATTTATTTTTTTTTTTGCTCATTGAAACTACAATTGTTTCCGTGACTCGCCACACAAACTCACAGAATTACTTTTGCAATCAGAATTCTAATTGTTTTATGCAAATGTAATGTTACAAAAATAATAGAACATTACTTTGAAAATAATAACGATCGATTTTTGATTATCTTAAACCTCAGTTCTCCTTAACGAATTTCATTCCTTAAAGAGAGCCGATTCTAGTACATGCGGAAGAGATCATGTACATATTTTGGATTATTTCTAACACGTTCAAATAAATAAGAACTGAAGTTCAGTTTATGAAGGGGCATCTTTAATATACCTTTCAAATTCTACAGTCCCAGAATCAGTCAGTTATTGGGACGTGCATAAAAACCTATCCATCCTTATGAAAAGGTTAGATGCACATATAAAGGTATATAATAATCTAGTTATGCTTAAATACCTCTGTACCATTGGTATATATAAATAAATAAATATATATATATATATATATATATATATATATATATATATATATATATATATATATATATATATATATATATATATATACTTTTGAATATATAATTCTGAATCCTTTATTAATAGTTTATAAACAGATGTAGAGGTTAAGGTCGTATCTTACTGAGATAATTTCAAAAATAATATTTTTGTCAAATACACACGCATCATTATCAATACATTATACTTAAATACATGATAGAGACTGGCAATACATATTCGCATACTAATTTCAAACAATAAACTAGAAAATATATTGCATTTCATTATGCTTTATTGAATACGTTCATAATCGTAACTATAATTTAGCCTAAGATGGACATGATGACAAGAATGTTTAAGCAGGACGCAATTGATAGCGATACTACTGATTGGGCTGTGGTTTTTACAGTTAACGTCTTATCCTATCATTGAGACGGGGTCGAGTCTCATAAAAAAATTATATTCTGCATACATACAATGTTTTTGATTATTCATTTCTCCAGTGGGGCAACCATATAAAATTCAGTGTCAGATTCCTTAATCTATCGGTATAGATGAGTTAGGTACAATGTGTCATATAGAAAATAGTAGTTATTTTCAATCACAATGTTTCTGAAGATTTTATTTTTAATAGCAGACATTTTTTGATATCCAAGATCTACCTCTGTAAATATGCATTATAGTTTCTTGGTGAAATATATGCATATACCTATGAGCATCATAATGTGTTCAGTTCATAAACTTGAAAATATATATCATTCCATCATTCTGAATAAAATATTTGTTATACTTTAAAACTCCAAGAGTTCTGATGGTTTTCCACAATTCATAATTATAGATTAATCATCTATCATTAATCTCATTTTGTATTATAATGTCATGTTAAACCTCAATTACCGATTTATGAGTGTCGTTCTTTGGTTTAGGCAATATGTTTGTCTGTGATATTTTTATAAATAAAAACAAATACAATTTGATTTAACTGCTTGATACTTTTGTGACGATTGTTGCGTGCACAACAATACGAGATTAAACAACAATTGTATAGTCAAACATTATACGTATTGTTGCTAATTAATAAGCTTTGGTTAGTATGACACATAGACCTTAGCTTGCTTAAAATATCTGTCGTCACTAAATAGTCACCCATTTAAGTACTTAGCACTCATCTATGCTTAACCTGATTGATTTGGCATGAACCCATTTCTCTTAGTGTAACTTCACTGTAAATCAAGGGACTTTACATTGTTGACAGGATTTGATACAAACTAATATTAAACTGGCGGTAGAAACGCAACGTTAAATATTTCCTAAATATTTCATAAATAAATAATAACTAATAATAATAGGTAATAGAATCAATGTTCATTAATAATCTCCACTTATTTCTTTAATTTTGGTTACGTTTCATCGCAAGTCTATTATATATAAACACCCAAAGAATTTGAACTCTCGTATTTCTTAACGTTAAGAGCCTGTTTTAACGTGTTTGTGTCTTACCGATTAAGCTACAAAACGAGCAAGAGTCATTGAAATTAGACTTATAGTTGCATTTTTCCAATTTCCACTCAGTGACAACTTTATTGTTTACACGAGTAGTAGTAGTCATTTTAATAGTCTTAAATGAGTAATATTATATGTAATAGTTTCAAGTTTTCTGAAATATAATAAAATGATAGAAAGACGAGCCAACAATTATTAATGATGAAACTGCGATATATAGAATTAAAATGTAGTTATCTGATGTTTGATAAGATAGCCTAATAGAGCAATTTTTTCTGTGATTTTTTTTTTTTAGACTTTCGTAAGGCTAATGTCGGAGTTTAGTTTGCAGCAGTAACACATTTCAGTAGATTATTCGAAAAACGTAAATTTGTAAATCCTTTATATAAATATTAAAGTAACACAGAAACTTTATTATCGAATTGAAAGTGTTTAAATTGTTCCCCAGATAGTGATAAAAATTCCATGGATACTTTTTGAGGCATAAACATTTGCTTATTAATAAATATCATTTCCTTTTTTTGTATCACGTGTCACCTCTATCAACATAGATTTTTGTTTCGTTTACTTCAGATATGTTCATATTATACCTTCCCAACTATATTCTGAAATTTATTTTATAAACTAAAAAGACAATCTGGAATGGACAAAATTTAAAGCATTTTAAGACTATTCTTGGAATTTCATAAACCACTGAGCACTTCCTAACCTATACTTCACGTTTTGTATTTCACCCCCCCCCCACGCGCCATAAAAAATGACACCCCCACATTTGAAATAGCCAATAATACCAATAAAACATTAAAGAAAGAAATTCGTGACAAAACCATAAAGATATGTATAAAAGGATGGATAACAAATGAGAGAAAACAATATGACATGGAGTTGAATCGAAAAAGAGAAGATTGTGTTATATTAAACAAGTCACGTTGAACCTTCTCCTTTTTCCTGAATATTAGCAGTTGTCTGGGGATAGCTGAGCTGAGTATAAACTTGCATGTTCAATCAATGTGGCCTTCTACCTGACTAAACCAAACATGGTCTCTATTTATATACAATGTTTGTGGGGGAATGTAAGGGAAATTACAGGCCTTGTTGCTAGCGTGTCTTTTTTCCATTCCGTTATAAATTAACTTCTGGCTGTTTTCTTATATCATTTTTTCCATCTTCTCTCGCTTTCCCTATCTCACTGAGCTAAAGAGACCTATAAAAGTAATGAGCTAAACACAACGTATCATGCGATCTATTATTACTCTGGCAAGTACAGCCGTGTCCTAACCCGAACCTTAACCTAATCCAACTTGGTCTGGCCAAGTCCGACCCAAACCGAGCCAAACTGATGTTAGCACATTACATACCCCTGTGTCTACAAGGCACATCTTATACAATATAGTTGGTATCATATTTAGCACAGCTAAGAAAACCAATTCCAAACAGTACGCGAAATGACCAACACACCACAACAATATTTGTCCTTTGCATGTCCTCGTTGATTACGTCTAAATGTCTAATAAAAAGGTTCCACGGAATATCAAATTAGTTATCTGAGTTTGCCTTGATTTTCCAAGGGTGGGACGCGGATGTTTTGACCCCTGGTGGATAGAAAGGGAGATAAAGACAGTGATCCGATGACAGTGAGTAACCAAGCTGTTCTATTGTGTCCTACTTCAGCCAGAGGAAGGCGACAGACACACACACACACACACACATATATATATATATATATATATATATGTGTGTGTGTGTGTGTGTGTGTGTGCGTGCGCGTGTGTGTGTGTCCGTATCTAATTTCTTTGAACAGGTGGGATAAAAAATATGATAAAAATGAGATGTCGAGTCAGATTAGATGAGTGAATGTCAGGACAGGATATTGTGCTTTTTGAAGTCTGCGGAGTATTTTGTGTTGGTGGAAGGTGAGAGTTGCTTTTCGCCTGACAGATAAAAGTGTGTAAGTGTCACGCTATTTATATAAACACAAAGTAGTGCAAAGATGTGTAGCGGCTTTCAGAGAAATGCCTATAGAATTAGAAGATTTTCAACATATTTTAATATTTTCTCTTCGTTCTTAAGTTTTTCCCAGGTAAATTGATAAAGAAACCTGGTTTGAAAATTATGAAAAGAAACAGGAAAATGTATATACTTATTTGAATGGGTATTACCGATAACCTCTGAGGGTGCTGTGCCGAGTAATTCTCCAGAGAGAGAGAGAGAGAGAGAGAGAGAGAGAGAGAGAGAGAGAGAGAGAGAGAGAGAGAGAGGAAGAGAGAACCCGGACAGACAGACAAGGAAAGCGTGATGGGCAAAATGTTACTATTTTAAATTTATAATTCCACGCATATCCTTTCAGGTTTTGTTTACTGTGCAGTCATCTGGATTCAATTGCCAATTGTCAGTGAGGAAAGCAGCTCACTGACGCCATTCGTTCCTCCAGAAATTTGGAAACTACTTACTGAACTGCTTGGCATTCACACCGGAAGCTCCAGTACGAAGATTCCACATTGTTTAAGTGTCAGTCTGGGGACAATGCAGATGATTCGGAAAGAGATGGATGAGTCATATTTTAATTACAAACGTACGACAGCTTGGAAGTCTCACCCAAATTTGTTGCTGAGATCAATGCCAGGATAGACAATTGACAATGACACCAACAAGTCAATCAGGTCTATAACCAGGGACATGGGAGCATCTGTGTTTTTTATCAGGCAGGTAGTGCAGAAAGACAGTTTTCATTCTTTTATCATAAAGTCCAAAACAAAGACTGCAACAAACTTAAGTATCCTCTTCAAATAAACATGCTTTTTATTCTTATACGAGAAAAAATCTGCCTGGATTTGATGGAGAATTCACAGAACAACTACTGGCTTGCTCTGTCCTCATAATATGTACCGATAGTGATGAAAACGAAACACCCAGTACACATCATGGTTTTGAGGGTGGTCACTTGCAATGGTGATGTTATGCCTCCATTCACCTTCCAATATAAAATGTCTGGAGGAAGCAGTGCTGGTGTTTCATAAATATATGTGTTCTTGTGCCTAAGAGTTTAGGACTTTGGAAATAAAAAAAAACAGAAAACAACAATCAAAGAAGAACTAAAATGGATGTACGTTGAGTATACGACCCGAGACCGAATACACAACGACACCAGAACAAGATGAATGAAAGGTTCAACCCGACCAGCGAGAAATATATTAGAGATAGAAGCAGAAACAGAATAGACCAGATAAGAATAGAAGAGAGGCTATAAAAAAAACTGACTTAGATCGAGAGGCTGGTCGCTGGAACCCCTACGTCAGCAAACAGGATGCTGCACCTAACAGGGGAGCCCAGTGCTGGCTGTGAAAAAATATCTGCAAACACATCACCTCACACCTGGTTGCCTAACTCAAATAAATGTATTCGCTTGATTATTATGTGTAGGGATTGCTTGAGTGAGGGACGAACAAAACCCAGTGCAATACCAAAGATGAACTGAAGGTAAGGATAACGACTGCATTTACTAATTTAAACAAGGAGACCATTGAAAAGGCTTGCACGAATTCCGAAGTCGTTTGGAGCCCGTGCTTAAAGCAAATAGCAATTTCTTTGAATCAATTTAATCTAGAGAATTTTAAGATAGAATTATGTAATTTTCATAAGTATATATGATCAATGAGATTTTCATTTATGCATAATTTTGCTGACAATTTATCGATAACATCCTATAAAAAAAAGTAAGTAGTCATCGGAGTGGCCTAAAGATATCATCCAGACAGCGAGGGACTCTATCCCCTTTTCACTAGCACTAGACCAAGGAGATTGTTTGGCGTCTGAGGCAAAGCACCACACCTACCATCAGCTCCTCACTTTACCACACAGATCCATGTGCTACTCATACACTGAATTGGCGAGGGTAGGTATCGAACCCGGAACATTGTGGTTCCGAGTCGGATGCTCTACAGACTGAGATAAACAGACCCTATATATATATATATATATATATATATATATATATATATATATATATATATATATATATTGTGTGTGTATGTGTGTGTGTGTGTGTGTGTGTGTGTGTGTGTATGTGTGTGTATGTGAGTGCGCGCGTGAGTGTGTGTGTATAAAGTAAGAGAGAGAGAGAGAGAGAGAGAGAGAGAGGGAGAGAGAGAGAGAGAGAGAGAGAGAGAGAGAGAGAGAGAGAGATTTATTGAGTTTCTCAAAAATGGCAAGAAATGCGAAATGAACACGTAGGTGAAATTTTATCCGACATGTTGTACCAAAGCGATAAGGCTCGTCAGTCGGAGTTATCACTCCGCATATATACTATATGAATCCACTTTGTCAAAGGCTGTACTGCTAAACCTTAGTCTTTGGTATTTCTACCCCAACTGTTAAAATGAACTCGGTTGCTGCCATTTTTCTAAATGAAAACAAATATAATTTATCTAATTATTCAAATTGATTAGCATGACGATGATTGTTTATGAGTAGGGATAAGGGGATAAAGAACATTCTACTGTCACAAGTGATACGTATTATTCACAGTATTTGACGCAAACCAATAGTAATCTGATATAAGAAACGAATGCAAAATTAAAGAAAACATAATCAGTATTAACTAAACGGAGTTTCCAATGACATCAGGCAATACTCGTAAGGAAAAGTGGCCTAAAGTCGGTATCAGCCATTCAGCGAGGGAGTTTATCCCCTTTCAATAGCGCTAGATAGCATCTGAGGTGGGGCGCCACACCTACCATCAGCTCCTTACTTTACCGCACAGATCTTGCTACTCATACGCTGAGTTGGCGGGGACCAAACAATTGGAGAATCTTAAGAGCATATAATAATTATAATGAATAATGAATTTGTAGATTTTACGTGTTCTAATTAACTGATGATTGAAAATGGGAGAAATTTTTAAAAAATGTTTAAATGAAGAATTTTCAATAATTATTATCATTACCATTTTGGAATCGTATTTTCATATATCTTCTTTTCTAGAAGTAAAGAAGATTTGAGTTCTTTCTTACCTTGATATTTCTGATGCGTATTGTTTCCTTGCTGCCGTAGATTAAAGGTGCTAATGGTTTGATGTAAAATAAAGAATTTCAAAATTAAGATGAAAGAATAATAGTAATAGGAAGGGAACACAATCAAATAAACAGAAACGAAAGAAAAAGTAAGAAAAGAATACTCGAGAAGAACAAGAAAGCTTCTAGAAACCAAGCTCTGTAGCAAAAATCTAATCAATGAAATAAACACCTGTGATGTTCCACTTTGTAAGATACACTGGCCATTCTTAAAATGGAAAGGGAAGAACTTCGACATATGGACCAAAGGACAAGGAAACGTATGACAGAGTAGAAGGCATTACACCCGAGAGACAACATAGACAGACTATATGTGCCAAGAAAAGAAGGAGGAAGGGGTCTCGCCAACATTGAAGATCGTGTAGATGATGCAATCCGAGCACTTGAAAAATATACTAATGAAAGTAAGGAAATATTTATAGCAGAAGCCAGAAAAATCAATTGCAACATATGGACAAGCAGAAATACAACAAAAACTAGAAAACAGAAATGGGTCGAAAACGCTTATCAGGATACTTCAAGCGACAAACTGTAGAGATCGCAAATGAGGAGAAATGGACATGCTTAAGAAGAGGAAACCTCAAGAGAGAAACCGAATCTCTTATAATTGCAGAACAAGACAATGCTATGAGAACAAACTATATCAAGGCAAAAATGATAAGATGTAACATAACAGCAAATGTAGAATGTGTGGAAAAAGACAAAACGGTTAATCATATAATAAAACAAGGCAGTAAACTAGCACACATAGAGTATAAGACTAGGCACAACTGGGTGGTAAAGGTGATCCACTGGAAATTGTGCAAGAAATTAAATTTTCACCATGAAACTAAATTGTATATGTATAAAGTTGAATCTGTCCTGGATAATGAGATGCTTAAGATTTTCTAGGACTTGCAGATACAGACAGATCACCCAATCCCGGCCAGGTGACCAGACATAGTGTTAAATGATAATAAAAAAAATTAATACCTCGTGGATTTTGCCATCTCGACAGGTCACCAAGTAAAAGGGAAAGAAAGCGCAAATATTGACAGATACTTGGACCTTGCCAGAGAACAGAGAAAAGTGTGGAACATGAAGGTAAAAGTCATACCAATTATAAGAGTCTGGAAAAGAGTCTGGGTTAACTGGAAATAAGAGGAAGAAACGAGACCATTCAAACTACTGCATTGTTAAATCGTTTACAATACGCAGAAGATTCATGGAGACCTGGAATTCAGTGCTATATTTTGTCATAATCTTTACACTGGAAGTATTTTTAGCGTACTTTATTCTTATCTTTAGGTAATTGTCAACCCTTATTCTGCTCTTTGTGCATTTCCTACACTAGTGATAACAAGTTGTTTTCCATGAAGTACAAGTAATATAGAAATATTTTTTATAAATCAAATCTAGCGGTTTTAATTATTGTATTTATACTTGGTCTACTTAAGATGTTACTATAACCTAACATATGCGCTGATTCTTTGAGACGTTTTTTTCTTCAATATTCTTCCCTATCTATGATCTAAACTTCATCCCATAAGGGCAGATGTTTTCTCTTTTCCTTCCATATATGGTCAGCTATACCCGTCTTGTTTTTTTTATTTTCCCTTGTACCACTGCTTTACGTTGTTCTCTAGTCTTATTTTCAATGGACGGCATGTTTAGCCATTGTATGCTTTGCCACAGCTGCATGGAATGGAATATACAACATTCTTGTTCATGTAATATTCTGTTGAGGGCTTGACGCGGAGGAGATGTTTACGAAGAGTCGAGTCCCTCCCGAATGTTGTCCGTATGTCATATGGATAACTTATCTTTTGAATCTTTTCAGCCAGGCCTTTGACATAGGACAGACAGACCGTGGTAGGTATTCAGGTATCATCCTCTGGTCTTTGTTACGATGAAATGTATCCTTTAAGCTGTCCGTTTCTTTTTACATACATCGTTATTGCTAATGGCATTTGCCCGGTGTTGTAGGCAACGGACGATTCCTTTATTTCTGTATAGATGGTGGGAGTTGGTGCACTACTCGTTGAAGGTTGGCTTTCGATACACAGATGAAATATATCCTTCCTATGTACAAGTTATTAACACATCTAGGAAGGACAATTTTTTGTCTTGTTCTTTCTCCATTGTGAATTTGTATAGATGGACGGATAGATTTCAGATAAATATAAACAACAGATAAGGTATTTAAAATAAAGAGAGAAATATGACATCGAGACGCTTAATAAAGATGATGTTTAAAATAACGACACAATATGGCATTGAGATCAATAATAAAGAAGGCATTTAAAAGGTTTGATTTGGGCTTCTGCGAACCTATCTATTTCTATATAAGATTAGGAGCAATGGGAAGTTTGAATAGGTTCTCTCACAGTGAAGGAGAACGCGAGTTCGAATCTTTTCGAGGGCTTATCCCATATTATTTTAGATAAGTGCTGTCTCCTCAATCTATATGAGTAATGGCGTGAGTGAATTTTGGAAAATGAAACAAAATTAAGATCAAAGAAAATACAAAATATATAACACTATTATATAAATTTTAGAATCCAAATAAAATTAAAATAAAATAAAATTGAGACAATTTTATGCGCTTATGCTGTAATTATAGTTTACCAACAGGACCTGTAGATATATCACAGTATGATAATTTGATTATTACAACGTTTGATATGTTTACTTAAGAGCTATCGCCATAGTTCAATATGTAAAAAGTATAATAATTTTGATCAAACTCTCTCTCAGTATTACCCCCTTTCTCTCCGGGCGCTCACACCTTCTCTCTATCATTCACCTACTCTCTTTCTTTCATTTTTCTTTTTTTCTTATCATATTTTTTCTGTGTGGTATATAATTATTCTCCACTGTTTTCTTTATAATAAAAACGGAGTGGTTCATTATTTAGTTGAGGTGACGATACTCATGTGAAATAGGGAATCAGTGGATAAGCAACACCAGCCAATCAGTATTTACAATTTTGCATTTCATCTTGGACGATTTGGACGGTCTCATTTTTAACCAGAGGGTGTTGCAAGATGATAATGGTCTTACAATTAAGGAACACGAGTATTGATCTATAGATTGTCTGTGATTCATTATTACATCATATTCTACTCATTTTAAGAAGTGCAAATTACCCGCTAGTGTTATTGCATGCTGAACTCCTTGTTTCAACAATTGAAATTTGTTCATGTTAGTGAACTTTATCTCCATTCATTCTATTACAGAGAGAATGTCAGTTTCTTACAATTAGATGTAGAATAGTACTTTTAACCAAGTACTTTTCTCATTTTCCATAAATTTGTTACAAAGGTTTTAAAACATATTCCAATATTATAAAACCTGCTATTCTCCACCAGTACGACAATACTTCTATAATTGGTATTAAATTAGTTTTTCGCCTTCATAGCAATCAAAATAAACATGCATTCCTGTATCAATTAATACTTCTATAATTTGCATAATTCAGTCTTTCACAAACAGCAATCTATTGTACTCAGTACACCACTTGAAGACTATTTTCCTTCTTTTATTAAAAATGAAATTATTCTCATGAGAGCAATTTGCGTTTGGGTAGCAGTTTATTGTCGCTATATTAAATGTAAAAAATATAGTCGTGTTGATAGTTTTCACAAATTATGTTTTGTGTATTTACACAAACACACGTAAAATGAAAATATTCGAAGTGATAATTGATAAAATGATTTTAAAGAAAGACAAAATACTATTTCTTTTTTGTATTTGTCTAAGGAATTAAAATTTATTGTACTTTTCGTGTAAAGTCGATGATTTTGTGTAACGTTAATTGATTGTCAATTAAGAACGTCGTGAATTGGAATATATTAATTAAGACTATTAGGTTTCCTATTGAATTATCAGTTTCAATCAAGTATAGGGGTGGGTATAAAATTCTGTTTGTTATGAAAAGGTGTAATGTTTTCGTTGAACTCAATAAATGTTTATGGCCAAGAATGATTTTGTGGAACTAGCAATAACAAAAATATAGAACTGTTTTTAAACACAGTGATTTGCAACAATTTACTAAGAGAAAAAGTGACATTTAAGCTAAGATAAATGCTATGAAGCACTTCCCAAGATCTTAGCTTAGAGGTATTTGCATAAATCATTAGAGATGTACTGTGTAATATCAATCCTGTAGGAATAAGCTAAAAATAAACAAATCTATCACTATGTACACCAATATACAGAGATTGAAATTAATCCCTTTCAATATGGATATGTTAACAAACTTACAGCTTATAATCATTATTTCAAACCTTGACTAATGCAATTTTATTTGAAGTTGTATTCTTAGTAAAAGCTACAAAAAGAGACTAAGCATTTTCACTTATAATAATAAAATTGCCGTTTGCTTTTTTGTTTATTGGCATCTACGTACATAGTAATTTCATGATATAAACCGTGTGAGCTAAATCCCGCCTCACTTAATTATCAAATATAAAGAAGATTCTAAAATCAGATTTTATTTCAAAATCTTACTTGCTTAGAAGCTGCTTTTGGTGGATATTTAGCACAGTGACAATTAAACCCGGTGTCAAGTCCCATTTTATTTATAGTATTCATAATTGATAGAAAATAAGAGGAAGTACTATATAATGAGCATTTAAAAGTTATCTTTCTTGAGTAATGTTTCGGGTGAGCACAAATCCGTATGCTCACACTATTAAGTTGTAAATTGTACTGTAAATTACTTTATCCTCTAAATTAGTGTATTTAAATGCAACGCGCTATCTTTGCTGTTTCGGCGTAACGTAGATACAAATATTGGATTATAAAATGGAGGTAATAAACAGTTAAGTACAAATACATATTAGGATGTTTCTTTTTTATTAAAAGGTTTTGATAACGCTATTTAACAAAAAAACTCAATCCATTTGAGGAATTCGGTATTTTCTAGTAAAACATACTAAATTGATTTTAGTCTTCAAACTGTACGTGGTCTGAAATTAATTCTTACTACAAGAGCTGTGGAAACGTTTCTTTAACGTTATCTTTAAAAACGTTTCCAAAGAAAAATTTTAAAAAATTCTTATCTAAAGGTTTACGACTCTTGTGATATATTAATGAAATAAAATAATTATGTGCGCATTTGTTGAATAAATAATATTCTAGGGGGAATATGTCGAAGAGGATGTCAGTAAATATAAATGCCATTGCATAAATGGGATCATAGAATCAGAGGAAATCCTGAAAAAGGATAGAATCAATGACTTAAATTAAGGTAAAGAGTATGGCAATAGATAATAAAAATTCTCATAGTGTAAGCCAAAGAGTAAAACACGAATTTTGCTGACGAAAAAAACAACCAAATAAAACCCAAAACCATGTACTATAGACAATAATGCAGAAATAATAATGACGTGCAAGGATTGCTGGAAGGATCGTCCTGTCGATTTTTATTGCAATAACGTTAATGTTGTTGTCTGATTATGTCAGGCCATCATCAATACAGGTAGTGTTTTGAAGTTTTCTTTCAGTAGTATTTCTTGTCAAGTTTATTCCTATTTTGATTAATGTGAACAATAGAATTGAGTCTAGGCAAGGAACATTTGAAACGCCACACGTTTAACCAGTTCAAAAATAGTGCATCAACTACAGAAACGATAAGGAATATAATGTCAACACCAGTTGCTGTAGGGGGGATTTAATCTCAAAGATTTCCCCCTTCGTAAAGAAGGAGGACAAACATTAGTTGACAATCAAATTATTCTTACCGTAAATGAAGAAAATGATAGCGCAAAAATTAAAAAAGTTAAATACAAATGCAATACTAATAACACATATTTATAGACTCGATAGGATATCAATACTTTGTCCTGATCTTGATGATCTGATCTTTTCTTGAGTTGAGTCAATATTTCTTCAACGAAAAATGCCATCAAACCATTTTTGGAAAAGATCATCATTGTGAAAGAAATAATATTCACGTTCCACGCGGAACCATGTTTACAACATGGGAAGGTAATATTCTTTTTTTGGTGGGATATTAAGGATTTAATCTATAATTAGTTGTTGAATAGTAATGAAACAACCAATTAGTTGTGATATTCAGGTCAAATAAAAGCACTTTAAAAATCGTTATTGAAAAAGCAAGACTAATAATCAATCGGAAGGGTATGTCAATGTATCTTAAAAATGCAAAACCACAAATTATAAAATGTTCTCATCAAAAGAATGTACATCTGAATTAGTAAGTTTCCCTTTATCTACTCTAGTTTCTAAACCTTTCTCAGTCAAATTGTAACCTTTTCAGATTGTACAGTACTTTTGGATGAAAATATTAAATCGATAATAAAGTGGTTTAAAAAATATAGAGGTTTAAAAATCACGATGGGATTATGTCATTGAAAAAAGGAAACAGTTTTATTGAATTTATTATTAATTATGAGGTAATTATATGCCTCAACAAAAAATGGCAAACCTTCCTTTCCAAATGTATATTCATATGTAGATGGAGTACATGAGTTTAGGTGTATACCGCTCCATTAGCTGAAAGGGTAATAGCCTATTGCGTGACCAATCATCACTATCTTGCTTCTTCACAACCACACCTCGACTGAACACAAGGATAGGCTGTAAAAATGTCGTTTCTAACAAACACATACACACACACACACATACACACACACACATACGTACACACGCACAAACACACACAAAGATCTCTCTCTCTCTCTCTCTCTCTCTCTCTCTCTCTCTCTCTCTCTCTCTCTCTCTCTCTCTGTATCTGTATTTGTCTGTCTGTCTGCCTGCCTGCCTGTCTGTCTGATTCTCTCTCTCTCTCTCTCTCTCTCTCTCTCTCTCTCTCTCTCTCTCTCTCTCTCTCTCTAACACACAAACACACACACCATGTCTAATATGTTTTCTCTTACATACGTGTGCAAACATACAATGTTTATGTGTTACAATAACTAATTCATTGAATATAGGTTGCTGAAATTTTCTCGGTACATCCAAAAAGAAATTGTCGTACAGCAACGGAAATTACATATTATTTGATATATTCAACCTATAGTATAAAACACTTACACATCGTTTCTCAATTATCTACCCCCCCCCCAAAAAAAAAGAAAGAAAAGAAAGCTATAAAAGTTATTAAAGGTCATTCTGTTCTTTTCTTGGTCAAGTATTTTTCAGTTCGATTTCGTACACAATTCACAAAAGGACCTCCTTTAAATTACGTCTGATGCGTATAATTTATAGATTTATAAATATATTCTTGATTCAAACTACCTCTTGTTTAGAAAATAAAATTGATTTTATCCATGCATGTCCGGTTATCTGCTTATAGTTTGTACCAACTGACATGTTTCCTGTCTTGTACATAAACTCATGTTGAGGATTTGCATTGTTCAGCTTAGTTACTTGCGAAAATAATCCCTCACCGGTGATAATCAACAGAAAACGTTATTTTGCAGGATTAAGATCGGTTTGGGGAGTTAATATTTTGGTGAGGAAATAAAGGAAAGATGATCGTTTTGAAACAATCCAAGTCAAGTTAAAGAAGTTTGTTAAGATCAAGAGGAATAAATGTATAGCAAGCATCTTGAATAGCAAGAATTACGAAATAAAAAAAAGGAATGACATTTGGAAGAAAAAAAAAGATGAAATGAATCGAACTGAACACAATGAAATAAATCTTTTCATGCTTGCCTTTCTGTCGTAAATCGACATTAGAATGATTATTATATTAAAAAATGACATCATTCTATCTAAAAGAATAACTTATTTGAAATCCTCCACTGGATATATTGACATCAATAAGTCTGATTGTAAAGACTTACTTACTGGAATTCTCGTTTGAAATTCATTTATTATTTTTACGGAATAAAATGAGAAAAAATGTGCAAAAATGAATACGTTAAAAAGTAAAAAAAAAAAAAAATAGATAATAGAAAAGATCGAAAAATAGGAAAGAATGAAAATGAATCGATAAAAATGAATGAAAGAAAAGAACTGAAAAGAATTCTGTGGTGATGTTCAGTCATTCATTTTGGTTGAAGATTTTCTTTGGCATAGAAAACGAAAATATAAATTTTAGTTAATGTAAAATTGATTTCATTATTTATTATGGTATTTGCCTATTCTGTTGATATATATTCACGATGAAGAGGACATATTAAGACAGAGACTAGGAATTGCTGGTATTACATTTGAAATAGTTGTACGAATCTTACAAGACAACAA
Organism: Doryteuthis pealeii; assembly: GCA_023376005.1. Lineage (NCBI taxonomy): Eukaryota > Metazoa > Mollusca > Cephalopoda > Myopsida > Loliginidae > Doryteuthis > Doryteuthis pealeii. The sequence continues at coordinate 56,115,618 of CM042140.1, forward strand.
TTGCATAATCCTTATATACCTTTTGAAACTTGGTTTATTATTTTGCATTTCTCTCAATCAGTTTCATTTTAATTTGAAAAAAACATAATATCGCTTCTTCTCAATAGTTTTCTCCATTCATCTTTTCTTTTCATGTGCGGATTAGCCCAATTTCAGGGACAATAAATAACAATTTAATTATTATTAGGTTATAACGACAAGTAATTATTCTATGAATTATATTCGCTTTACAAGATGTTTTCCGTCAAAAAAAGAATTATTTTTAGAGACATTTTACTTATTGCAAGGACGGACAAACAGACGGTATTCCCCCCTCTCGTTTCGGTATTTGACTCAAGGTCAGTTGAGAGTGAGGACAGACAGAAACACAAACAAACTTAGATCATACCTATATGCACAAATATATACGGACAAACACATACACAAAAATACACACATATGCAGATACATATGTATAGAAACACACAAACACACACAGAAACACACTCAACCACACATATATACAATATTCATCTCCTCGTGGAATATGCTCTCCATTAAATAGACTGTTATTAGCACTCTTAAACATCTGTGTTCCATATTAATGCAATGTGGAGGAACCGGATTTTACAAATATTTTATTTTATTTTCACGGCAAACTATTTGTCATCGATGATGCCCTATGAGTCATGTAAGTCGAGAGACCGGATAAAACATCCCATCTGGCTTCTTATCTTTGCGTTCCATATAATCGTCTTTCTCTCTCTTTCATTCTCTTTCACTCTGTGTCTGTCTGTCTGTCTTTCTGTCTCACACACACTATCTATCTATCTATCTATCCCATCCCATCATGAGGCATAATGTTTAGCGGGTTAGGCTAACAGACCATTGTTACTGATTGATTTTCATAAAGTACCCTATATTTCTGGCCACGTGCTAAATTATGCTTTGTAACAACGAGGAAAACTTAAGCCTGCTTTACTATTTCCCTTGGTATGAATTACTAACAAAATAATTTCAATTCTATTAAACTTAAGTACGATAGTGCTAATCCGCAGGTAGACATTTTGTTAGCTGAGTTTTTATTTGAAAATTCAAAGGTGAAAATCTTCAATATTTAAGAATGAACTGCTTTGATAATAAGAAAAATTATCTTGAAAATAAATATTGTCCTGTTTTTTAATTTCACCATATTACAGATATATATATATATATATATATATATATATATATATATATATATATATATATATATATATACTAGTTTTGTCAAATTTTTATCCCATTGAAACAAACCAAAGAGATTTCATTGTTTTTTACTAGTTGCATACATACAAACATGAGAAGCCGAATGTTTCCGTTGCGGACGTTTCCGTTCCGAATATTTTCCACATAGATATTTCTCTGTCGTCTCTACTTTTTCTTTTCTCATTTCACCCTTTTCGTTTATATTTTCCCTGTTAACTCTGCTTCTTTTCCTTTCTTTTTCTTTTCTCTTTCCCTTTTTTGTGTTTCTATTTTTCCCATCCATATTCCTTCTGTTTTTCTGTTCACCTTTCCTACTCACTTTTCTTCAGCTGACAGTTTTTTTCTTCTGTTGCTCATATTTATCCCCCCCCCACACCAAATTCATTCATCTCAACACGCCATATTTTGATATATCAAATATGCACCTAATTCGATGTAAAATTGCAGTTAGCGAGAAAAAAAACTATAACTGACATTAATGTATATGAAACTGGTTTATACCTTTCCACTTAGCCAAATAACTGGTCCAAAAATGACCACGAAAGCACAATCTGATTCATTTCAAATATTTGAGAAGCCATTATTAGATATTTATGACTGTCAGCTCCTTTAACAGTGACGTTCTTCGCGTTCGTTATTGGCTACTTAAAGTTTTCTAGTTCACAAGTGGACTGATTTGCTTGTTTAAAATGTCTTTTAATACGAGTGTATGGAGTGAGAATTGAGAAAACCACTCTTTCTATTTCTCTCTCTTTTCTTATTTCTGTTTCTCACGATATATATATATATATATATATATATATATATATATATATATATATATATATATATATATATATATATATTGGGGAGGGGGCTTGATTCATTCATTGTCTGACATTATTTCAACTTGAGTATGTGGTAAATCATTTGTTCTCTTTACGATGTTTCCTTCTTATGTAGAATCAGGTATTAAACTCAATTCTCTCCTTGAAATCTGGTTGTTTTCTGTGTTTTCCACCTGTGTACTATTTAGAAACCAATAAAGAACGCTGATGAAAAGTATTTATTCAATACAGATCGATAGTTTGTGTTTGATAGGTTTGATTTATAACTCATGATAAAGTTAATAAATTAGAAATGTGCGTGTGGTGTGTGCGTACAAATGTATGTGTGTGTGTTTGCACACTGAAGATGCATAAGTTTGATTATATTACACTGGGTATATTATGTTGTTTTAAAAATCAATCACCAGTCGAATTAGAGGAAAGGTTTACACGCTCAAACATTAATGGTCTCAACCGAGTTTTCTTCCTAAAAAGTCAACCATTGTAAAAGATATACTTAGAAAAGAAAAACAACAAAATAGAAAAGAAAACGAAAAAAAAAAAAAAAAACAATGTTTCAGGCATAATTATACATCAATGAAATTAAATGTATTTTTTCTGTCGATTATTATTCACTGTCATTGCATTTACAATGTAAATTAGCTTTAGATTTTCTCACTGGTTTATTTCTATCATTTTAAAGTGTAACGTCTAAGATATTTTCACTTTTATACACAAAAAGTTGATAAATGGAGTGAGTTGGAGATATGGAACATTTTTTGCGTCCATAGGAATCTTGGATATAAAATCCATTGTTTCATGTTTTAATGAAGATCGTTCTGATGACAGTTCAGTGCCAATCCAAATCTTCCCTTTGCTCCTATTGTTTTATTGTTCCATTCTCCCGTATAGGAAGAAAAACTTTTCAAGGTCAAATGGATGTAGGGAATACATTCCTAATATTTGCCGTAGAGTTCTATTATTTGGCGCTATGTGTCTCCAATTAGTACTATGAGTGGCCACAAGAGGGTGTTTTCAAAGTTGTAAATAACGAAAGCGAGGCAAAGTTTACTTCTTTCGGCCTTGACAATGCATTTGATCAGATCTGTTCTCCGTCAGCACAGTCAAACAAGCCCAACAACCTCTTTTATCATTGCACACAATATCATTTATTAGACATGCAAGTCTTCATTCATCACTTCCATTCTCTCTCATACATACGTATATCAATGATATAAAACTTATACAAAATACCATTTAAACTACATTCAGATAATTCACTACATACACTCTTTATGAACTCCTTTAGAATATCATATCTTTTCCTGTATTCATTCTGTTAAGTTTCCTCAGACAATAAAAAGGTGTTGTCAATTTGTCGAGAATTGTTCTTGCATTGTTCTAATGGATGAAATCTAAAAGTTTATTAGATCTTCCCTGCTACAAGTGTCCAAGTAATAATCTTTTTAATGTTAACGGTGAGTTATGGTACCCACATACGTCAAACATACGAAGACAAGTTTCAGTCGTCGGTACTTATAGCTCATTCACTACAAACTGACGTTCGTGAGCAAGCAGAATAAATACAGGAATAGTATTATAACAGACAATTTATGCGTTGCCGGCCCACTTGTTGAAATTGTGTTTACTCATCGAGAACTTGGCCGATTGTTGCTAGTGTTTTCTACAATATCATAATGTGTTGTTGCTGCTGTTTTAAAAGCAAACAGGAAAAGTGTGTAAATACACCTTAGATACTCATCACGGCACTGGCCACCATCTTGAAGTCTCAATAACCTCAGCCATACTCATAATACTTCTAGGCTTCTATCAAAGTATTGACGCTGTTGTATTTCTCTTTGAAGGGCACTGAATGAGCCAAAGGAATAGACGGATACTTATTCCCATTATAGAATAACACAATTTTAAGGATTCTGGATGAGGAGGCACCGCTTATTCGGTGTACAGGTAATTTACATTGTCTCGGAAAGACCAGATATTTGTGACAGAAGCAGAGACTAATGTCAAAAGCTCAACATTCGACTTTGTAAGACCAAGATCTGTCATCAAGTCATTGAGGTCTCTTTGTTCGGATAGTAAGGGTTATTTGCCTCTGAAATAGTAATCTGAATCTTCAATATATTTGCTTTCATTTCGCAATTGCTTCTCTCTTCTGAGGATTGCTGCTTTGTTTCTAGAGTGAATATAGAGATCCCTAGGCAGTGTGACATCGAGGCGATGGATGAGCAACGATCCCGATACATGATATCAGATGCATCCTTGCCAGCACAATCTTTGTTAGTATCAGAAGTATAGTAGTTAAGTTCATATGAATAGCAAACTACATAGTTCATGAGCATAGTTAACCATTTAATAGAAAGTTATATTATATTCCCTTTAGAATAAGCCAGGAATGCTGAGAGTACGCAGATGAGTACGCAGTACGGGGAACAAACCCATCATAAGGAATCAGAAGTCACGTATTTGTTTAAGCTCAAATATAAAATTGCTTGAAAAATGCACGAGATTTGATAAAAATATAGAAACAGAAATTGCATTTACCAAGACAGAAATAAACAATGAATGAAACGTTTATTTTCTTCAAAATTGTCCCCTTTCTATCGAATATAATTATTGCTTCGAGTTGTTCATTTATTAAAACTATTCTGATAGGGTGTGAAGTATCATCGTCGTATGACTTTTAATGTCTTCCAAATCTTTGAGATGAATTTTGATTCGTGGAAGGAAGAAAAAGTGACAGGGAGCTAGACTTACACAATGCTGTGTTTTGCCAGAAACATTTCGTTAACAAAGTATCAGGACTTCATAATTTTTTTTCTTTGTATTTAGGAATAGAAAGACTTACCAGCACTATTGATATGTAGGCACCATCAATTTAAAATATAAGTTTCTTAGCTATGCTTTTGTTTTCATTTAAATTCTAAATATTACAATGCAAACAAAGTGATGGTTTAGTCCAATTATATTATATATATATATATATATATATATATATATATGTGTGTGTGTGTGTGTGTGTGTGGTGTGTCTGTCTGTCTGTGTGTGTGTGTGTGTGTGTTCTGTATATATATAGATATATTTGTGTGTATTCATATGTGTACTGCATGAGCGAATATTCAACACTTCACTGGCGTAGGATGTTGCTGTATATTCTGGGTAAACAATCAGATATTGTAAACGAACGGCATTTGGCTTCTTAAATACAAAAAATGTGAAAAGGCAATCGAAAATCAATAAAGGCTTCGTGTATACATGGCCCATAGAGGATTTATGTAAAATCAATCAACTCTTTATTTATTATTCAACCCATGAAAATACGTATTGACTTTTAAAGACATTTTCCAAAAACAAACATTGGTGGACAAAAATACAGAACCAGATACCGAAATATAAACGCACAATTATAAGCAAAAAAAAAAAAAACTCAACTACAGGTGTAATACTCTCTGATCAGGCACTTGATGTATAACGGAAAATATTGTTGACACTGTGACATATGAGTGTACAACCAATATAATGAATACATTTGACAGCCACGTTGTCAAATATATGTCTAAATTTGCGCACGTGTGCATAAAATGCGTCATGTACCAAGCTTATTTAAAACCTAAGCCCATATTTTATTGTAGTCTCACACTCCACCACTTATTTCCCTCCCTTGATTACAGTTAAGTTACAGGTGAGAAAATGCGTCTGTTTGTTTCCCTTCACCTAGGAGTAAATTGGTTACTTGATGCTTGCTTGTTGTCCATAATAACGTTTATTGCTTTCAGCAGATATTAAAAGATCGTTTATTGAGACTTTAAAAAATACTTTATGTTCACATCCCCTGTTTATGGCTAGGGATATTCAGCTCAAGTGAAAGAAAAAGTCTCATGTCTGACTTTACTGCTCTTTCATTAAGAGAATTGTATTAGTCAGGTACGCTTTTAATGAACTGTACATATTGAATGTAAAGAATGGCTGGAAAAATCCATGGTTAAAAGATTATTAACTGCATGTAGTCTACTAATCGATATTCGTTCGTTACATCGTATTATAATGAATGCCACGGGTGCAATCTTTAAGGAAGAAGATAAATTAAGCACCCGAAAACAGGAAAAAAGGCAACTTCAAGGATTAGAATTTATTTAGGAATAAGTGGAAAGCTACAATGTCTTTTTATCAAAGGACTTTTCAGGGAAATGTCGTTTTCATAAAATCTGTTTTCATAGAATGTGGTCTAAATTATAAGCCGTTCTTCAAAATGTCGAGTCAATATTGAAAAACTCATGTTGGTATCAAGTGGCAAAAGGTGGATATAATCTAATGAATTCCCTTTACACGGATAATAAGTTAATAATTTCTATCAAAACAAACATGTTTAAATAAATTATTTATAGAAGAATATCCATTAAACATATAAAGGATCTTTTTTTATTATATTACGGTACATCAAAATAATTTTCATTTGCTTTTTTTTACAAATCAACTATTCGTTTTTAAGCTGATGTAGTGTTCTACATATGGAATCTTCCGAGAATCTTAGTACTTCTGAATCTAGTGGACGGTTTCTTCATTAACTTGGATTTTAATGAATTCTAATCCGCAACTGATGATTGCCCACTTATGTGTCTATTGCTTGCTTCCATTATATGACAACCCTTGTTCGGTTATTTTATGTCGAAGGCCATTTAAAAAAGTTTATAATCATATACAATACAGCATTTTATCTACAGTAAAATATTTACCAGATATACACTTGATAATCAGTGGTAATATGAATATTTTAAGATCCAATGTATTAATGGAATTCTAAATCATTTCCAAATTATCTCAAAGAGATCTATTTGAACTATAAATGTAACCAAACATAAACTACTACTCCGGGCCAAAGTGGATCAGATAGTAATGTCAACAACGGTGTGGCTCCACACTCCGTAGAGCTCCAAGACAGTTTAATACCATACACAAGATGATATTTTTCTAAAGGACGTATTCTAGGACGCTATTATATATTAAACAAAAGCACAATTGAACAATACTGAACGATCTCCAGGTGATATATATTTTATACAATTCAATAGAGTTTGGACTTGATTGTATCGAATCACCTGATAATTGTTTTCTTGTGGGTTTTAGTTAATTTAATATAAAATTATGGCAGGTAATATATCAGATTGCTTAAACTTGTTCTTCAAACATGTTGCTTTTCTCAAAGCAGGATTTCATGAATATTTTCTCTTCGAACTCAATTTTTGATAAACAGATCTTATACTTTTGTCAATTTCAATTTTTTAGAAAGTTCTTCTTCATAAAGTAATGTACGTTCAAGGTTTGACCTTAGAATTTTGCAAACTTCTGAAAAAGAATGCATAAATATGCATGAATTTTGGTGACATGTGATTATGATAAAATATAAAAACTAGTTTCAGTCATTGTTGTCTTACTAAGAAAGATATTTCTTATAAGTTGTAAAAGATGTTTATTTATAAGTAAATAAGAAGCAAATATAGAATATGATACAATCGAAAGGAGTAAAAGAACCGTTTTTCTGTTAGAAAATATACTCACTTATCTTTTAGTTTTTCAGTGTCGATTGACTTTGGTCTTGAAATTTCAAGATTAAAAGTTAAAAATCTAATGAAGACAAAACAATCTTGCTTGTTCATTTTCCAATCTGTACTGGAGTTGACTTGATTTTATAAAGTGTTGAATTTTAGTAAAATATTTTTTGGGGATAATTTCTACCTAAGGGTAATTTCAGAATGAGGATCGCAAGTCAATTTTTAAAAGGTTTTTGCGAATATCTATTCGTATTATTATTCTGTAAGATTCAAATTATCAAGAAAGATTTTAGAAAAGTTATGTCTTTAAGTCTCAAGGGAAATTTACAGACCTTAACATTGATTTCCGTGTCAGAATTTAGAATTGCCTTTAAGAAATATAACCCCTCCCACATGACTTGGTTAAGCAGGTGCGAAATCAGAAATTAAACATCGCGAAGAATTGTACAGTTGCTCGTGGGGAGTATTTAAAAAGAATATTAAATCTGACACCAGACACAAAGTCAGATACTGTTTAACATCAAAGTTCATCGCAAATTAAAAAACCCTTTTAAAAATTAATTAAATAACTGTTTCGATAGAAATCTTAATCTCCCTGGTCCATTATTTAATAATCTGAAGAAATTTCTTTAAAAAAGAATAGTAAAAACAATAACAAAACTTTCCTAGGGTGCATATTCCAAAACTCTGACTTTGCATATTAAATCTGTTATTAAATTTGTGAGTTAAAACAACTGCAAAATACTTTGAACAAATCCTCTTCAGGGGTAATTAAAACACAATAAGTCGCAGTTCTACATGAAAAGGCTATATTTTTTATATGTAATATGAGCATCGATTAATGAGTAAGTTCTGCACGTGATATCACTGATAATGTTGATAAACATATGTATTCAGAAGTATATAAGATCCTCTTCAAACGTGCTTCGTGTCAGTTCGTTGTGACAGCGTTACGTAATCGGGCTATAAATTCACAGATGTCTTGAAGCAATTAGGCGATAATTGCATTCGCCCTGAAGGTGGGGTTTACAATAAGCTGACTGAATCTCCTGCAAACAATAGTGTCCTGAGTATGATCCTAAACAGCATCTGATGGTGAGGCCCTGGTTCTAGAGTACCCCTTCATTGCTATTACTTCTAGATCTACTATGATCTGGAGTGTTAACATCTGTTAGGGTCGCAAGTAATGAAATAGATCCGTTTAAAACATTCGGATTCGATTGGACCGTGTGCAAAAAAATAAAAAATAGATAAAAAAATAAATAAAAAATAAAAATACAAAACGAAAACTACTGCACAAAAAATGTAAACATGAACGTACAATGAACGTGTTTCCCTAATATCTAGGCATAAAATCATCCTAAATTGGTTGACATGCTGTTAAAATCAATCAAGCAATCGATAGTTGCATGTATAAGAATAAGGCAAGAAAGGCGACATAGCAATCAGTAATCAGAGAAAATGCTGAGAAAACTAAAATTCTCGCAATCACTTAAGCATTTGGCAGTATGGCAGATTCTAAAGTTAATTTTTTTCTCTGCGCAAAATTGATCAAAAGTAAACCAAACAGTATTTATGAATGAAATGAAAATTTGATAAAACCTTTGATAAAAATGTATAGAGCTCGATAGTGACTATGTCAACTTGCAATTTTTAAGGGAAATGTAATTAATAACAATTTCATTATTCACTCTAATGCAAAGCTTGTTAACAAGGATTGTGTACTTCATTTTTTAATCAAACTTCCTATAAAGTAACATTCTTGCGACGGCTCAGGCAAATTAGTGAATGGTTTGTTTTATAGAGTGCTCGCGTTATTCATCATTCTTATTTCCTGAAGAAATGTAAAACGAGAAAAATATTGGCCTCAACGAGAATCGATAATGTCCACTAAGAAAATCATTTTACAAAGTAACATGACTCATACTTTTGTACGTGCTCAAAGTGTCTTAATGAGCATCATATTCGCTAAAGTAAAAATCTTCTCTTGGTCTTGTAAAATCTATAAGAAATGTTCGATTTAGTGCTAATCATACTCACTCTGTTCTTTATAGATATGCCCAAATCTTGTAAGGATTTAGATTTTATGTTGATGATAGCTATTCAGAGGCAAATGTAGCGTACAGGCTACCGGTGCTAAAAATTGAATCGGTGAGATAAGTTCAAATTCCGGGTGAGGCTGTTTGAGTTCAATGCAAGGAATGGAACGACCACTTCTCTCACAACTATGGGTAGAATAGCAAAATCGGATAAGGTTCTTTATCAATCAATCTAGAAGGAGAACAGCTCAGGATTCTTGTGGGGGAGGCAAAAAGAAATGGCTCCACTCTCTTCAAATCTGCTATGGAGATCCAAGGTTTACTGATAAATAGCTTTGATAGCCCAATGTTTTGAATATACGTAGACATTTCTGTATGTGGATGAGTATTAATGCAGTTGGATAAACATAGTTTCCTTTCTTGTGACTATGTTGCAACATTGAGACAAAATCTCTTTTGTACGAACAAGAACAGACTTGTTTTTATTTGCCATTGAAAATTTAAAAATATAATCGATGCTTCATGATGCAGATAAGCGTTGATGTTTCTGTAATCCTATTTATCTTCTCGTTTTTGTTTTTATTTTATTTTTTTGTTGATGCATATGTCGCCGACCTGACAATGAAAATAGGATGTGAGCCTAGTTGCAAAGACTTGAAATTTAAAGGCCATAATTCATCAAGTAATAAATGTTTCGTGTCAGCACAAGACTGCCACAAGCCCTGATTATGTATAATTTACCCGTCAACACATTTTGCTTCCCGCCAGTTTTGCTATTCGCTGTCAAGTCATTCACCATTTTGAAAACCCCCAGAATAACTTTTATCACAACTAAAGAGCAGAAATTAGCGTCGACACGGGATACAGAACGGATTTGCAATATTGCTTCAAAAGATTTTCGCGTTACTACCATTCTTGAAATATAGTTCTTTAAATAGAAATATTATTTTAGATTCGTTCGTGTGCCACTTTTGTCTTAACTTCCCCTTTCTACTATCCATCTTTCGTTCATTCATCTCCTTTCTCTTCTTGTAATAGTTGCTGCTGCTGCTGCTGTTCTGTTGTTGTTGTTGTTGTTGTTGTTGTTGTTGTTCTTCTTCTTCTTCTTCTTCTTCTTCTTCTTCTTCTGTTAGATATAGAGAAATATTTATTTTCTATACTAAAGCAAATTCACAAATTTTTAAAAATGTTTTTATGAAACCGTAATCAACACATCATAGCTAGATTTTTAAAAAAGCAATACAATTAAAATTATACGTTTAAGATCCAATTCACTACTGATTAAAAATGTGTTTTTTTTGTTTTCTTGAACATCATTTTCCCTCAATATTACGGAGATAACAACGAAATACTCGAAGTCTGTGGATGACTATATATATATATATATATATATATATAGAGAGAGAGAGAGAGAGAGAGAGAGAGAGAGAGATAGAGAGAGACAGAATGACCCCGACACACACACATGCACACTCACGCTCACGCTCACCCCCACCCACACACGCACACACACACAAAACACACACACACACACATATATATATATAATATATATATATATATATATATATATATATATATATAATTCATTAAAATTATATTAATATATTCGTGTATTCATGAGGTATTTAAACGCTACTACACGAAGGATCTCTCTGAACTCATGTTTTATTACTTACGCCTTATTCCAAATATAATGCTTCTTCAGCATATTCAATTATTTCTCTAATTCAACCAAACATTTTTCCGATCATGCTTTAGAAACATCTAAGTGTTTGGCAGATCACATTTTGCAGAATATTTCACTTCTCGTAGAGAATTTAAATACATATAGCTTTCAACCTATGATTACATCTTTATATTTGTCGGGCTCACTTGTTTGGCCTCTAAAAAGGTTGATTCCGTGTTAAACAATCAATTCTTTAGCCAAGGTAAAAAAAAAAAAGCTATGATAACGAATTCTTATTTCTACAGTTGACAATTTCATTCTTTTCATATGTTCTAACCGACTAAATGTTCTATCTTATTGTATTCAGTACAATCTGCATTTGTAAAACTTGCAACAGTTGTAAAATATCCATTTTTTCCATGTTTTGTATTGACATGTCTCATAGAGAGGCAGAATAATAGTTATCTTTGTATCTTTCAGTCTGTCTGCTTATGATTGCAACACGTCTGGAGAAAATTTATTGTATCATATGAATAATCCGCATCAATACAGGAAGAAGGTTCAATGTCCAAAGCGAGAGGAATTTCAGAGATATCTTGAGAGGAATAGTGATGACGAACCAAAGGTCGGTAACGTAGTCCTCACATAAAAAGATCAGGCCGAGAAGGTGACCGTAAAGATGTTGTGATTATGAGTGCGCGCATTGGAGTAGGTGGTCTAAAGTATGTGTGAGGGGAGAAGAGTGAGGAAAGGAAAACGACAGGAAATACAAAGAAATCAGTTCGGGCAATGGACAGATTGAGAGGTTGAGTGTATGGAGAGCAAGTAAAGATCGACGTGAGGGGGGGGGAGACAAGGTGATCTTTGGAAAGGAGAGTAAAAGGCGAAGAAGAAATTTGCGATCAATGTCTCGCTTGTTAGTGGCAAACATTTCATGCAAGAAGAGTACACCTTTCCTGCAGCTAGAACGTGAGATAAGGGATAGTATGATTTTAGAAAAGGAAAAATCAAATGAGGGGTGTTGCCATGAAAATATTATAAAGACATTTGAGAGAGAAAAAAGAAAAACAATGGTTAAGAGTTTGTATGAGGAAGAGAAGAGAGACATTGATTGTATCGATTAATGTAGTTACAAGAAAACGAAAACAAAGAAAAAGAGAGAGTATGTGGTTGAGTTGGGTCCTGGATAGAGAGAGAAGAGAGAGAGAGAGAGAGAGAGAGAGAAGAGAGAGAGAGAAGAGAGAGAGAGAGAAAGAAGAAGAGAGAAAGAAAGAGAGCGAAAAGAAGTAGAAAAATAGACGATATAACAGGAAACAGAAAGAGTAAATAACAAAAACAAAAATGAATACTGAAAATATATTGAACTGCATGAAAAAAAAGAGAATAAGAAGAATAATGAAATAAGAGAAAAGAGGAATCTAAATAATGCAAATGGATAGAGAGACAGAGAAATAAAAAATAAGTTTAAAGAGAACGAATGACAAAATGAAATAAAAGAAAAAGATATTGATAATGATAAAGTGAAGGAATCAGAAGGAAATGAAAAGAAAAAGAAAAACTCTGCAAGAAAAATAGAAGGATTCTTCAAGAGGTAAATATGAAGAAAGAAAAATAAGAAAATACAGGAATCAATGATAAGAACCTGAAAAAAATACACACACACATACACACAAACACACACACATACACACACACACACACACACACACACACAAGCGTCGTTGAATTTATCACTGATGTTGAGCACTGTTTACTCATAAATATACCAAACTGTATTATCAATATATATAGATAGATAGAGAGAGAGAGAGAAAGAGAGAGAGAAAGAGAGAGAAGAGAAAGAAAGAGGTAGGAAGGGAGAAAAGGAGAGAGAAAGAGGGGGAGGAAGAGATGGACACACGCACGCACACACACATAGAAAAAAGTCATAAAATAAAAAGAACAAATAGGAATACGAAAGGTGAAGAAAAATCGCAGAAACGAAAGCTAAAAGGCAGATAACAGGAGATGAAAAAGAAAGCAAAATAAAAATAAAAATGAAAAATTATACGAAATAGCTGAGCCGGCATATTTAAAGATAAGGTAGGTAAGATAATTCCATAAACGAACGAAAGAAAACTAAAATCAAAGACTGTAGAAAGAAAGAAAGAAAGAAAGAAAGAAAGAAAGGAGAAAGGATTCGATGAATGAGGACGCCAATATTGGGATGTGGTGGGAAACACGACGCGAAACGAAGCTGAAAATCGTTGGCACACAGAACTGTGCTGGCGGGAGTGGGTCCAAATTGGCGTGTCGGTCACTTGTTGACCTTGGTCAATCTAAGGCCTGCACGCTAATATAACCACTTTTGTAACCCTGCGGCGAAACTAATGTTGCCAACGAGCCTCAACTGAACCCATCTCAGCATTCACTTATTTCCTTCTTTTCGTTCGCTCGCCGCTTGGACTCCATACTTTTTCTCACCATTATTTTCCTACAAACTAAGCGAACACTTGCATTTACACTTTCTCCTTTGAGCTCATACTTTCAAAGATATACAAATATAAGAAGCACATTCAGAAATCAACATTTGTACTTGCGTGCGCGTGTGAGCGGGTTTTTCTCCATCTGTTTTAATTACAAACATTTTAAACTAACACGTTTAATATCAAGAAACATTTTGAGTACATAACAATATATTAGGGCATTTTAATTTTTATTTCAGCAGAATAATTTCAAAATCAGAACATATCTTTCGATTTAGATTATCGTCCATAAATAAGTAAATCCTTAATAATTTTCTTCTTAACTAGATATACCAATATTTTATTATCTATTTCTCACATTAGACAATCAAAACGCATCATATCGTGTATTGTTTATTATCAAATACTACATTCTTGAAACTTGAAATTTGAATATGTAGCAGTTATATATATATATATATATATATATATATATATTATATATATATATAATATATATATATATATATATATATATATTAATGATGACTAGTAACTAAAAAAATAATAGTGATCCAACGTACAAACAAATGCCTTACGCATTCCATGCACCGCGCATGACATCATACACATACGCATACGCACACGTAGAAGCAAAAAAAACATTCCGCATCAAAACACGCAAACACGAGATTACAGTTAAAAAAAACGCACACATTTGACCATTTACACAATTTCTATCAAAGGAACCGTTTTCGTCTTACCCGATGAATACTATGGTGTAATACCCTTTTATATTCTCATTGAATATATATATATATATATAATATATATACAAACTAATGTGTTTATGATATGGCTTTCAACCGACAATTAGGATTATATATATATATATATATATATATCCATTTCGTCGAAGCGGAGTTTAACAAATTTTAATTCAGAGCATCCTTCTCCTAGACAGGTTACCTAGCCAAGGTTAAAGAACCCAGTCTGCCCTGCTATTTACCCTCAACTGGAGGGAAACAGTTCGTTGCATACCTTTCCCAAGGGTATTAGCGCTATGAGAAATGCAAACAACTTCGTCCAAGGTTTGAACTCGGGTCGATGAGTCCATTTCATATGACTCTTTTTTATTTTTGGTCACAGAGTTTCAATGCTGAATAGTCTGTTTATAAAAATACCTAACAATATGCAGTATGATTGTATAATATTCCATTAAAATATTGCTAACTTTGATTTAGAAGATTTTGTTTATGATAACTATTCGGATGTAAGCGTGGCATAATAGTTAATCGCTGCGAAAATATTTATTAAAAAAAAAACAGGATCGTAATTATGAAAAATGATTTATGCAAAATACTTTAAGTACATATATGATAAAATGCTGGAATTTTCCAGTTCAAACAAGAAGCGAATAGCTGAGAGTTACAAAACATACATGCTATTTCATACATTTATCCCGAAATTCATTTAAAAGCGTCAAGCAAAATCCTGGATGAAAGTGCGCTTTATATCTATCTATCAATAGACTTATCTATCTGCTTGTTTTTTTAAATTTTTTCATATGAGCTGCTACATAAAATTTCGTGGTATTTGAATAATTCTTATGAACCGAATGTTGTACGGACTATTGTCTATAATTTTTGTGAGTAGGGCATTTTTAAAGTCAGTGTGCAAGCAGGTATCAACTGACATAGAAAAAACGATTACTAGTTATTAGATGAAGCGGTTTGATCATTGACAACTCCTCTACATAAATGCATTCAGAACGAAAGGTGCTTATAGGAATCTATTATATATATTATATATATATATATATATATATTATATATATATTTGTGTGTGAATTTGTGCCCGTGGGTGTAAGAGAGAAAAGGTGTATCTATACCTATGAAATATGTACATGTGTTTTGGTTGATATATTTCCAGTTTAGAAAGAAAATTAACCTGATTTCACTTTGAATCTACATTCTTATTGTGGAATTCAATGTTTTAAATTCATATTTTCACATAAAATAAGCCTGATGATGTTGGAATACTGAAGAAAGCATAAAAAATACAAGACCAAGAAAATGCAAGGCAAAATTTTACACAATAATGTTGGTCCAAGTGGATTAACCACGGTCAATAGATCGGATTATTTAGTTTTACAAGATTAGCTGTAAATATGAAGAATGGGACAAGTTATAGCTTATTGCTAAAACTCTTATCCATATCCCAGTGTAATATTTTGGGAGATATTATTATTTATCTGAATGTTTGCGATGAGACTTGATGATTAATATTATCTGCGTTATTCGAACTATTGTCCCCATCTTCATTGTTATCTGTACAACGTTTCGGCCGATGTGCCCTCCGGCTTTCTTCAGGTATTTCCCGAAGGTTCGCGAGTTCGAAAAGAAGGTTGCTGAGTCCGAAAAGAAGGTTCCCGAATCCGAAAAGAAAAAAACCTGAAGAAGGCCGGAGGGCACATCGGCCAAAAAGTTGTACAGATAACAATGAAGATGAGGACAATACTCCGAATAACGTAGATATTATTATTATTGAACAATGTATCTTATCGTTACAATAAATGCATACATTTATATGCATAATCTTATTGTCATTATATATATATATCTGTGTGTGTGCTTTAGTGTGTGCTTTAGTGTGTGTGTGTGTGTGTGTGTGTGTGTGTGTAAAATGTCAAGCTTCCAACGATAAATACAGCTATACATCTCACAATAAGACGTGTTATAGGCGGATTTTCTAAATAAATATCTATCATCTAGTTTGTTTGTTTGTTAAATTTGTTTTTTTCGTTTGTTGTTCTTTTTATAATTTGTATGCGAAAATCTTGTTTACATTATTGCTTTTTATTAACTGCTGAGATTCAGATTAGTAAAAAATATTTTTGAAAGTTATTTTATTATGGTTAAAAAATGTTTCCCAATGCACATTCATGCAAAAATGGATCATAATTATAATTCCGGTGTCAGACTTTAGCATTTCCTTTAATGGAATACTGCATCTTCTTTGTACCACATCTCTAAGTGACTAGGGGTAAATAGGAGGCGTGTAATGAAAAATTGGTTCTTATTCTGTAATATTAATATTTATCTTAGTAAGTATGTTATATGTATAAACTCTGCTCTTCCGTCCAATGTAAATCCCTTAGATTTATGAAAGATAAGTTGTGCATGCAAATAACAGACTTTCTCTGTATCTATTGAATCTGCGAGAGATATGGACATTGTAGAAAGGAATTTATTGATCGGAGATTATTAGATAAAAGCAGCATGTCTAATTGTTGTAGAATTAGTAATCTAAAAATACTTGTTGGCATTTTCTACTTGTTATGTCTATAGTGGAATAAGCCAAACATTATTTTTCCAGTGGAATCATTTCTCCCTGGAATACAAATGCCTAAGTCTTTCCAAACACAATCGCTTTCTCCCGTCACTCGGTAAGCAATTAAGCCCAGATTATTTTGTATTGAGATTAACATAAAAAAACACAATATATCAATGACTTAGAATTTTGATCGAACTCTTCCTTGTAATTTTGTATGTTTTCTTTTGATTTCTTATTGTTTCGGGATTCTAGTATTTCTTTTTTTGTTAGGTTACATGTATGTTTTCAAAACCTAAACCACTCTTTGAGATATGTTGCACTGACTCTTTTAGATGTATTTTGCAAATAATGATATTTCAATTTGTTGTTGTTTCACTCAAACGAAAAATTTCATATTCATTTGCTTCTTTCGGGAAAATGTAGGAATTTTACGTTGAAATATTTTGTACAAACAACTGTAAAAGAGTCAGTACAACATATTGATCATTCTTTCTTTTTTTATCTTTCTTTCTTTTTCATGCTGGAAATTATTTCACTAGCATAACTAGAACCAACGGTATCTGTACCTGTAGATATATCTCATAGTTATCTTAAAACCGAGGGATATGAAATTAGAAAAAAAGTAGGTTATCAATAATACATTTATAAATTATAATATAAACATATGCCTTTAAATCGACAAAATTCATAAAAAAATATAGGACATATATAACCATGTTGACATTTTTCTAATAACTCAGTAATAATATTACTTTGCTAATGCGTTGCAAATAGCTTCCCATACCTACATGCGTATGTGGGTGCGCGTTTTAGAAAAAAGTAATTACCGACATCTTATTAATGTCACCATAACAACGGATTTTTTCATTATGAATCTTTATTTACATCTTTATTTCATAATTTTGGTCACTATACTTATTCTTAAACAAACATTTTTTGTTGTATAACTTTCTTTATCTTTCGTTCAGTAGTGAATATCTGCCATAGTGTACAACAAGATTTTAAGAATATTTGCTACATTATTTTTACATGATCAATATTTTAAGTCTCCAATAATTGACTATAGCACACACAGACACATATACAGACACAGACATAGACATATATAAACTATAACGAACATATCAGAACACAAGAACATATAAACATATACATCATGTTAAATAATATCTATAACGTCATTTCCAAACTAAAACGGAAATGCTAAAATAATATTATAATAATATATATATATAATATATATATATATAATATATATATATGAATTATAATTGAAAAAACAATGATGTTTACAAATGCATGGAATCATCAGGAGAGAATGTGCACCGTTTCGGGGCCTTCCTCTCAACGGTTTTAACTGCAATCCCCCCCTCACTGTTGTGAGGTCCCTCGAATATCTGTATCGACCGTATGTAATAGATCGGTCTTCACTAGAGCAATACGGGATGAAATGAACGTTAGAAGAAGAATGCGCAAAAAGAAAGCTGTTAGTCATGTTGGAATTTTCAAAATATGCGTTATCTGTATTAAAAATAAAATGGAATTTCATTTTTTATTTTTAAAAATCAGAAGCATTACAGTTTATTAATAAGATCCAAAGAGCCTGATGTAAAATTGTATAAAGTGTAATAATTGTATAAAAAGTGTATATTAATATTAAAATTGTTCATAATACACTCCAACTATAAATAAGTAACCAATAAGTCCACAGCAGAACTGAAAAGATTGAAGGTTCCAGAAAGTTTGTGTGTTGGTAAATCCGTAGGTGTTTGGGATAATTGTCTTCAACAGTGAGGGGGGGATTGCAGTTAAAACCGTTGAGAGGAAGGCCCCGAAACGGTAGCACATTCTCTCCTGATGATCCCATGCATTTGTAAACATCATTTGTTTTTTCAATATATCAAATTCACATTGTCGGATTAAATATCCTTTTATTTTTCAACAACACATTATATATATATATATATATTATAAATATACAAATAACAAACACATAATCACGCACACTCGCACAACACAAATAACCAGTACCAAGGCGCTGTTGACTTTGTCTTCGCTCACTAAATTAAATATATTGCTCTATCAATGATACTGAGGAATATTTACTTATAAATACAGCAAACTATAATATCAATATTAATATACCTCTCCTCGAAAACTAGTAGATCACTTTGTTGTATTTGCTGACATGGAGATTAACAACTTCAAATAATGACTAAAGAAATCCATGACACCAATCCTCACACTATACGTTAATTTTCATGAAAAGGATTGAAACGTTTATAGAAATCATTATATGGAAAACTTATTCATCAAAAACACCGACAATAATATTAGTACAATCAAAAGTAACTTGTTTTAAAACGATATGTTCCATCCAACTAGTAAAATATAATTTTTTAGAAGATATAACTACGTAGTAAAAACATAATTTCACAACAACTAGACCATTCCAATAAAAACTAAAAAGATAATAAACAAGATAAACAATATCTAATTAGCATAGAAAGGCAATTACAGCGGCCAGAAGAAGCAATTAGAAACCAAAATGGCATAAAAAAACTAACGGACTTCAAGCGACAAACGAGAGATTGATACGAGAAACCGGGATGGCTAAGAAAGAAAACCGACATAAGAAACTGAATTCCCATAGTAGCAGCACAAGAATGCATAGGACCAATTTATCAAAGCGAAAATAGATAAAATGTGACAGAATAACAAGTGTAATGATATGTAAAACAGAGACGAATCTGTTAATCCATAAAAGCGAATGAAGCAAACTAACACAAATGAAATACACAACTAGGCAAAAAAATTGAACGTACATAATAACTTCGTGGAAAATCACATTGGTGAAATACTAAATTGCTGTGACTTTATATTTTTGCTACCTACTTCTTTACCTTCGTTCTTTACGCTAACTTCTCGGTGTTTTCAGGTTCCATTTTAAAACGACTCATTCATTGTCAAATTTTCTATTATCGAAGACTTCTAATTATGCCACGTATGGAGAAATTCTCATTGATTTATATATCATATACTTATTTATTTATTGGACACATAATGTTTGGACAAACGTTGTCATACAGTATGCTTTTCCGCTTCTATTCTGTAACTGACATTTATCCTGTAATTTAGCTTCATTTGGAATATGACGACTAAAAAGCGTTATAGCTATTCTTTTGGATTATACATTTGACTTTAATATTCCACCGATATAGAATTGTGGCTTTTTTTCAAAATTTTAAGATTTAGTTCGATACTTTTGACAGAATGTCTTGGATCCATCCGATTATTTTCAAACTTCAATGATTATAGTTGAACACATCATCCACTTCCATTTATTTGATACGAAACCAAATGTAGTTGACAAGATGTTATCTGTTTCCCCTCTGATATTCAATAATAACCACATTTTTCCTTTTGTGAAATTTATTAATTCATGCAAACATCTCACAACAGTTAAACGATCGACAACAGATCCTTTCTGCAAAATCCTCAACTTTCATCACTTTAATTCTTAATTTACATTCTACTTGGTTCATCTTCAAGACACATTCGACTTTCTGATTGTCAAGAAAGAAGCGGATTCCGAGAAATCACCACAACCTCTCAAATCCTGACTACTCGTTGAATATAGAAGCGATAAGAGAAAAAAAACTTGAGGAACGCTGCTATTTGTAAGATTTCTCGAGGCATGTAGACTCCATACACTGA
Organism: Doryteuthis pealeii; assembly: GCA_023376005.1. Lineage (NCBI taxonomy): Eukaryota > Metazoa > Mollusca > Cephalopoda > Myopsida > Loliginidae > Doryteuthis > Doryteuthis pealeii. Next base: position 56,136,423 of record CM042140.1, read on the forward strand.
GGGAAATAGAACAAAGACTAGCATATGGCCCCCTAAGAGCAGTTACGCTGTAATGATGTCATACAAAGGCTACCAATACAGTGGTACGCTCACCTGATGGCGACACAGATTTCTTTGACTTGTTCGCTGAGTCCTACGAGGAGATACGCTATGTAATATGCGCTAGACTACGTACTTGAACATCAGTCCATACAAAAAAAGGCCTCATACTAAAAAGGCAAGAGCAAAAATCAGCGATATCTCACAGAGACTATTACATACCAACTATGCAGATGATCTGAAAATACGCCGTGCCTATGCCAAATCCCCACTGAAAGCAGTAGGAACATTAGTCTCCATGTGATAAAACTTTTTGCGTTTCAAAGAGAATCTACACACTCACGGTAAGCCTCTAAAATCAGTGGAACAATTCACGTACCTAGGTAGTAATATCTCATCCACAGAAAGCGATGTTAATGCACGTATAGGAAAAGCATGGTCAGCTCATAAACGGATTATAAGTCATATGGAAATCTGATATTGCTGACAAGTTAAAGTGACAATTTTCCAAGCCGTAGTTGTATTAGTGCTACTGTATGGCTGCACCACTAACGAAGCGCCTAGAAATTAAGCTAGATGTGAAAACTGCACAAGAATGTTCGCTATCTTAAAAAAAATCGTGGAAACAATTCGCAAGTAAACAGCTGAACGGCCATTTGCAACCTATTACACGATCATCCGAGTGAGGCGAAACAAAACATACTGGACACTGCTAGAGAAGCGGGGAGAACTCGTAAGTGTACTTCTCCTGTGGAAACTAGGCACATGAGCTGGCCAGTGTGGACCGCCCAGCAAAGCCTACATAGACCAGTTCTGACACGGATACTGGATGAACTGCGCAAGGACTACAAGCGTGATGAATGATAAGGTGGGGTGGGAGAGGTTTTCATGAATATCCGTGCTACTGGCACGACATGATGGCTATTAAATATTTATTTAAAAACAATAGGAAATTTGGAGCAATATATTTAGAATCTAACAAAATAACTCATGCTTGTTGAAATAACAATCAATGATGATATTTATGCTTCTTCTTCGTTTATAGATATATATATTCTAATAAGCTTTTATGGTCATCTACAATATGTTGAAATTTAGGGGATTAAAATACCTCACATAAATTTCATTCAATTAAAAAATTAGACAACTCTATGAGTAAAATTGTCTGTGTATTACTTAATAAAATATACATACTTAAGGTGTTGATATTGCTCAATTACGGTTACGATAATACATTGACCATTTAGTAATAGATAGGTAGGCACAGATATGAGAGGTAGATAGATGTTTAATTTCATTTACTTTTGTGTTAAAACTATAGGAATCGATAAGCTAAGTGGTAAAATTGTAAGGATTTGAATTTCTAACACATTTCCGAGTTTTCTTGTTTCTATAATATATTGTCTAAAGTGAGGACAACTTATTCTGCCGTGGTAAATTAGTGGTAGTTGAAAAAACTAACTTTTATTGTTATCATTAATAATAAAATTGTTCCATCTTTTATTTTATAAATATTTTGAATCTAATCAAATATATGAAATCATTGACATTGTCTAAAATGTTATCAGAAATCTTCACTTTTCAAATTTCATAAGTTCTAATTAAATCATTGAGATAATTTTGTTTTTCATTTTCTTTTTCTTTTAGAATGGTGTGTTGCCGACCTCTGACTTGAATAAAGATTACCTCAACATATGTAGTGCTTCCAAAATAAAACAAAGCGCCGATTCATGTGTTAGCTATCTGCGTTAAATTTCTAACAACCTTAAATGATAATGTAGAGTGGTATGACAAAATCGGAAACGATAAGGACAATAACAACACTCTGTTCATTGTGGCAGACAAACGGATTCGAAATGACAACGATCCAGTGTGGAATGATTAAGGAGCTTGGCGAATACACGTTAACAACTGCTTAAAATAATTAAAACACATAAAATAAGTTTATAAGTTTAAATTTGCAAAATCTAGAATCTGTGCAGAATTTTAGCTGTGGTAAAGAAAATGTAAATCAAACTGAGAGGATTTGGTGGTCCATTATGTTGGAGGTTTATTCACATTAAGAATGTTTCCAAGTATCCGGCGATGCACCTGTTGAGATTTAGCTAGAAAATACTGACAGGGCGTGAAATCTTGTTACCATGTCTATATTAAAATATAATTTGTAAGTGTGGGTGAGGTTAACATATATATATATCTATATTTATATATTCATATTATATAATATATATATATATAATCATATATATATATACTTATGTGTTTGTGTGTGATGTGTGTGTGGACTGTTTGTCGTGTGATACACACATTACAATTTCAACACAGATTTTTCAAAAACCAGACTGTTATAAAGCAAAGGAATGTTATGTAAATACATTCTTGTTGTATATATAACATCCAGCTACACATCACACACTATATATATATATATATAATAGTTATATATACTAGTATGTATTATATATGTGGTGTGATGTTGTAGGATGTGTGCGGTAGTGTGTGTGTGTGTGTGTGTGTGTGTGTGTGTGTGCATATTAGAACGGCTGAAAAAAATTTCCCCGAGGCTTAATATCAGTTTCTAGTTTTTTAAAGTATGATAGATCGTTACTCGCTCGCTCAACACACAAGAACACGAACACCACAACACACAGCTACAATACAACACACAACACACACAACACACACACACTATACACTACAATATATATATATATATATATTATATATATATATATCTATTTATTTATATACATAGTTTGTTTCTTTTTGTTTGTTATGTTTAATGGCCATATTACATTTCTTGGGGTATTTCGGTGGGAGAACAGTCGGTGATAATTTTTAACCCATCGCTGATTTATAAAGAAGTTAAAATATAAATATATATATTATATATATCATAATAACGACGTGGGCGGCCTAAAGTCGGATTCAAGCCAGTCGCGAGGAGCTATCCCCTATTCAATAGCGCTAGACCAAGGAGATTGTTTTTTAAGCATCTGAGGTGGAGCGCTTACACCTACCATCAGCTCCTTACTTTACCGCACAGGATCCTGTAGGCTACTCATACGCTGAAAGTTGGCCGAGAAACGGTATCGAACTAGGAACCTTGTGGTTTCTAGACGCAGACGCTCTAACCGCTGAGCTTACACGGCGCCCTTATGACAACGGTAAGGATTTTGAAACAAGCTTCAATTTTTCAAAGACGGGAGTTTACCAGCGTTTGAATTCAGAGATTTCCTTCTCCTGGAATGTTTCTAAACACCAGGCTGCCATACTATGTACCCATAAGCTGGAGGTTGAACTTTGATTCATTAACTTATCCAACCGGTATATTAAGCTATATGAAATGCCAGACAGCCTCATACAAATTTGAACTCGTCTGCCGTGTCTATTTCCTTACGATGGTAACCAGTTTACACACACACAACACACACACACACACGCACCGCACGCGCGCGCACACATACACACTACACACGACACACACACACACACATAGACACACACACACCCACTATAGAGAGAGAAAGAGGAGAGAGAGAGAGATGGCGCAACACACATACACACACAGTACACCAAATATTAAATATATATATTAATATATATATATATATTTAGAGAGAGAGAGAGAGTAAGAGAGAGTGAGTGAGCTGAGTGAGAGAGAGATAAGAAGGCACGCACCGTGTAATAGCTACCGTCGTAACACGACACACGACACACACACACACACACACACACACAACACACACACATTATATATATATATATATACTATATACTATATATTTATATTGTTAGATAATATAGCTGGTATCGTTTCTAAGAATTTAGTGCTTCAATATCATGATAGAGCGTTATATATGTTGAGTTAAAGTAGCTGGACAGTGGCGTCAATGCTTGGTTACTGGAGTTTCGTTGTCTGTGCGATCTTCAGACTAAGAAGAGAAACTATCAGTATCCAGGTGTATNAAGAAGAGAGATATGCAAATGGATGAGAGACAGGAGAAAAAAAATAAGTATTTAAAGAGAACGAATGACAAAATAAAATAAAAAGAAAAAAAGATATACAATGATATAGGAAGGAATCAGAAAGGAAATGAAAAGAAAAAGAAAACTCTGCAAGAAAAATAGAAGGATCTCAAGAGTAAAATATGAAGAAAAAAATAAGAAAATACAAGGAATCATGATAAGAACCTGAAAAAAAACCACACACACATACCACAACACACACAGCATACTACACAACACACACATAACACACACCACACAAACGCGTTGAATTTTAATCACAGATTGAGCATGTTTACCCAATAAATATACAATCGTAATCAAAATATAAGATAGTAGAGAAGAAGAAGAAAAAGGAAGAGAGAAAAGAAAAGAGGGAAAGAAGAGAAAAAAAAGAGAAAAAAGAAAAAAAGAGTAGGGGGAAAAGGGGAGAAACAGGAGAGAGAAAGAGGGGGAGGAAGAGATGACACACGACGCACACACACATAGGAAAAAAGTCAATAAAAATAAAAAGAACAAAAAGGAATAAAAGGTGAAGAAAAATCGCAGAAACGAAAGCTAAAAGCAGATAACAGGAGATGAAAAGAAAGCAAAATAAAATAAAAATGAAAAATTAATGAAATAGCTGAGCCGGCATATTTAAAGATAAGGTAGGTAACGATAATTCCATAAACCGAACGAAAAAAACTAAATCAAAGACTGTAGAAAAAAAGAGAAAAAAGAAAGAAAGAAAGGAGAAAGGATTCGATGAATGAGGACGCCAATATTGGGATGTGGTGAAACACGACGCGAAACGAAGCTGAAAATCGTTGGCACACAGAACTGTGCTGGCGGGAGTGGGTCCAAATTGGCGTGTCCGGTCACTTGTTGACCTTGGTCAATCTAAGGCCTGCACGCTAATATAACCACTTTTGTAACCCTGCGGCGAAACTAATGTTGCCAACGAGCCTCAACTGAACCCATCTCAGCATTCACTTATTCCTTCTTTTCGTTCGCTCGCCGCTTGGACTCCATACTTTTTCTCACCATTATTTTCCTACAAACTAAGCGAACACTTGCATTTACACTTCTCCTTTGAGCTCATACTTTCAAAGATATACAAATATAAAGAAGCACATTCAGAAATCAACATTTGTACTTGCGTGCGCGTTGAGCGGGTTTTTTCTCCATCTGTTTTAATTACAAACATTTTAAACTAACCGTTTAATTATCAAGAAACATTTTGAGTACATAACAATATATTAGGGCATTTTAATTTTTATTTCAGCAGAATAATTTCAAAATCAGAACATATCTTTCGATTTAGATTATCGTCCATAAATAGTAAATCCTTAATAATTTTCTTTCTTAACTAGATATACCAATATTTATTATCTATTTCTCACATTAGACAATCAAAACGCATCAATCGTGTATTGTTTATTATCAAATACTACATTCTTGAAACTTGAAATTTGAATATGTAGCAGTTATATATATATATATATAATATATATATATATTAATATATATATATAATAATATATATATATATATAAATATATATATTAATGTGTATGGTGTCCAGTATACTAGAAAAAGTAATAGTGATCCAACGTACAACGCGCGTGGACAAATCATATCATCACAGCCTTCACGCATTTCCATGCAACACGCGCATGACATCATACACATACGCACAAACAAAATACGCACACGTAGAAGCAAAAAAAACATTCGCATCAACGTAAACACGCAAACACGAGAATACAGTAAAAAAACGCACACATTTGACCATTTAAACAATTTCTAATCATTTTCAAAGGAACCGTTTTCGTCTTACCCGATGAATACTTTCAGCAAGAAACCGCTGGTTGTAATACCGTTCCCGTAATTAAATAAATAAAAGCAAAAACTTTTATTTGTTTGATTCTCATTGAACTATATATATATATATATATATATATATATATATATATATAATGTATGAGAGTAAGTAAACAAACTAATGTGTTTATTTGATATGGCTTTTCAACCGACAATTAGGATATATATATAAATATATATTATATATATATATATATACCATTTCGTCGAAGCGGAGTTTAACAAATTTTAATTCAGAGCATCCCTTCTCCTAGACAGGTTACCTAGCCAAGGTTAAAGAACCCAGTCTGCCCTGCTATTTACCCTCAACTGGAGGGAAACAGTTCGTTGCATACCTTTCCCAAGGGTATTAGCGCTATGAGAAATGCAAACAACTTCGTCCAAGGTTTGAACTCGGGTCGATGAGTCCATTTCATATGACTCTTTTTTATTTTTGGTCACAGAGTTTCAATGCTGAATAGTCTGTTTATAAAAATACCTAACAATATGCAGTATGATTGTATAATATTCCATTAAAATATTGCTAACTTTGATTTAGAAGATTTTGTTTATGATAACTATTCGTATGTAAAGCGTGGCATAATAGTTAATCGGTGCGAAAATATTTATTAAAAAAAAAACAGGTCGTAATTATGAAAAAATGATTTATGCAAAATACTTTAAGTACATATATGATAAAAATGCTGGAATTTTCCAGTTCAAACAAGAAGCGAAAGCTGAGAGTTACAAAACATACATGCTATTTCATACATTTATCCCCGAAATTCATTTAAAAGCGTCAAGCAAAATCCTGGATGAAAGTGCGCTTTATATCTATCTATCAATAGACTTATCTATCTGCTTGTTTTTTAAAATTTTTTCATATGAGCTGCTACATAAAATTTCGTGGTATTTGAAATAATTCTTATGAACCGAATGTTGTACGGACTAATTGTCTATAATTTTTGTGAGTAGGGGCATTTTTAAAGTCAGTGTGCAAGCAGGTATCAACTGACATAGAAAAAACGATTACTAGTTATTAGATGAAGCGGTTTGATCATTGACAACTCCTCTACATAAATGCATTCAGAACGAAAAGGTGCTTATAGGAATCTATTATATATATATATATATATATATATATATATATATATATATATTTGTGTGTGAATTTGTGCCCGTGGGTGTAAGAGAGAAAAGGTGTATCTATACCTATGAATATGTACATGTGTTTTGGTTGATATATTTCCAGTTTAGAAAGAAAATTAACCTGATTTCACTTTGAATCTACATTCTTATTGTGGAATTCAATGTTTTAAATTCATATTTTCACATAAAATAAGCCTGATGATGTTGGAATACTGAAGAAAGCATAAAAAATACAAGACCAAAGAAAATGCAAGGCAAAATTTTACACAATAATGTTGGTCCAAGTGGATTAACCACGGTCAATAGATCAGATTATTTAGTTTTACAAGATTAGCTGTAAATATGAAGAATGGGACAAGTTATAGCTTATTGCTAAAACTCTTATCCATATCCCAGTGTAATATTTTGGGAGATATTATTATTTATCTGAATGTTTGCGATGAGACTTGATGATTAATATTATCTGCGTTATTCGAACTATTGTCCCCATCTTCATTGTTATCTGTACAACGTTTCGGCCGATGTGCCCTCCGGCTTTCTTCAGGTATTTCCCGAAGGTTCGCGAGTTCGAAAAGAAGGTTGCTGAGTCCGAAAAGAAGGTTCCCGAAATCCGAAAAGAAAAAAAACCTGAAGAAGGCCGGAGGGCACATCGGCCAAAAAAGTTGTTACAGATAACAATGAAGATGAGGACAATACTCCGAATAACGTAGATATTATTATTATTGAACAATGTATCTTATCGTTACAATAAATGCATACATTTATATGCATAATCTTATTGTCATTATATATATATATCTGTGTGTGTGCTTTAGTGTGTGCTTTAGTGTGTGTGTGTGTGTGTGTGTGTGTGTGTAAATGTCAAGCTTCCAACGATAAATACAGCTATACATCTCAACAATAAGACGTGTTATAGGCGGATTTTCTAAATAAATATCTATCATCTAGTTTGTTTGTTTGTTAAATTTGTTTTTTCGTTTGTTGTTCTTTTTATAATTTGTATGCGAAAATCTTGTTTACATTATTGCTTTTTATTAACTGCTGAGATTCAGATTAGTAAAAAATATTTTTGAAAGTTATTTTATTATGGTTAAAAAATGTTTCCCAATGCACATTCATGCAAAAATGGATCATAATTATAATTCCGGTGTCAGACTTTAGCATTTCCTTTAATGGAATACTGCATCTTCTTTGTACCACATCTCTAAGTGACTAGGGGTAAATAGGAGGCGTGTAATGAAAAATTGGTTCTTATTCTGTAATATTAATATTTATCTTAGTAAGTATGTTATATGTATAAACTCTGCTCTTCCGTCCAATGTAACCCTTAGATTTATGAAAGATAAGTTGTGCATGCAAATAACAGACTTTCTCTGTATCTATTGAATCTGCGAGAGATATGGACATTGTAGAAAGGAATTTATTGATCGGAGATTATTAGATAAAAGCAGCATGTCTAATTGTTGTAGAATTAGTAATCTAAAAATACTTGTTGGCATTTTCTACTTGTTATGTCTATAGTGGAATAAGCCAAACATTATTTTTCCAGTGGAATCATTTCTCCCTGGAATACAAATGCCTAAGTCTTTCCAAACACAATCGCTTTCTCCCGTCACTCGGTAAGCAATTAAGCCCAGATTATTTGTATTGAGATTAACATAAAAAAACACAATATATCAATGACTTAGAATTTTGATCGAACTCTTCCTTGTAATTTTGTATGTTTTCTTTTGATTTCCTTATTGTCGGGATTCTAGTATTTCTTGTTTTTGTTAGGTTACATGTATGTTTTCAAAAACCCTAAACCACCTTTGAGATATGTTGCACTGACTCTTTTAGATGTGTTTTTGGCAAATAATGATATTTCAACTTTTTGATTGTTTACTCAAACGACAAATTCATTGATTTCAATTGCTTCTTTCGGGAAGAAATGTAGGAATTTTACGTTTGAATATTATTTGTACAAACAACTGTAAAAGAGTCAGTAACAAACATATTGATCATTCTTTCTTTTATCTTTCTTTCTTTTTCATGCGGCAATTAATTTCACTAGCATAACTAGAACCAACGGTATCTGTACCTGTAGATATATCTCATAGTTATCTTAAAACCGAGGGAAATATGAAATTAGAAAAAAGTAAACGTTATCAATAATACATTTATAACATTATAATATAAACATATGCCTTTAAATCGACAAAAAATTCATAAAAAATAAGGACATATATAACCATGTTGACATTTTTCTAATAACTCAGTAATAATATTACTTTGCTAATGCGTTGCAAATAGCTTCCCATACCTACATGCGTATGTGGGTGCGCGTTTAGAAAAAAAGTAATTACCGACATCTTATTATGTCACCATAACAACGGATTTTTCATTATGAATCTTTATTTACATCTTTATTCATAATTTTGGTCACTATACTTATTCTAAAACAAACATTTTTTGTTGTATAACTTTCTTTATCTTTCGTTCAGTAGTGAATATCTGCCATAGTGTACAACAAGATTTTAAGAATATTTGCTACATTATTTTTCATGATCAAATATTTTAAGTCTCCAATAATTGACTATAGCACACACAGACACATATACAGACACAGACATAGATACATATATAAACAATTATAAACACAGACACATATACAGACACAGACATAGATACATATATAAACAAATATAAACATCATGTTAAATAAATATCTATAACGTCATTTCCAAACTAAAACGGAAATGCTAAAATATATATATATATATATATATATATATATATATATATATATATATATATATATATATATATTATATATGAATTTGATATATTGAAAAAAACAAATGATGTTTACAATGCATGGAATCATCAGAGAAGAATGTGCAACCGTTTCGGGGCCTTCCTCTCAACGGTTTTAACTGCACATGGCCCCCCCTCACTGTTGTGAGGTCCCTCGGAATATCTGTATCGACCGTATGTAATAGATCGGTCTTCAACTAGAGCAGATACGGGATGAAATGAACGTTAGAAGAAGAATGCGCAAACAGAAAGCTGTTAGTCAATGTTGGAATTTTTCAAAATATGCGTTATCTGTATTAAAAATAAAATGAATTTCATTTTTAATTTTTAAAAATCAGAAGCATTACAGTTTATAATAAGACTCCAAAGAGCCTGATGTAAAATTGTATAAAAGTGTATAATTGTATAAAAAGTGTATATTAAATATCAAAATTGTTCATAATACACTCCAACTATCAAATAAGTAACCAATAAGTCCACAGCAGAACTGAAAAAGATGTAAGGTTCCAGAAAGTTTGTGGTGTTGGTAAATCCGTAGTGTTTGTGGATAATTGTCTTCAAACAAGAGGGGGGGGCGATGTGCAGTTAAAACCGTTGAGAGGAAGGCCCGAAACGGTGCACATTCTCTCCTGATGATCCCATGCATTTGTAAACATCATTTGTTTTTTCAATATATCAAATTCACATTGTCGGATTAAATATCCTTTTATTTTACATATATATATATATATATAAATACACAAATACACACATAATCACGCACACTCGCACACACAAATAACCAGTACCAAGGCGCTGTTGACTTTGTCTTCGCTTCACTAAATTAAATATATATGCTCTATCAATGATACTGAGGAATATTTACTTATAAATACAGCAAACTATAATATCAATATTAATATACCTCCCTCGAAAACTAGTAGATCACTCTGTTGTATTTGCTGACATGGAGATTAACAACTTCAAATAATGACTAAAGAAATCCATGACACCAATCCTCACACTATACGTTAATTTTCATTGAAAGGATTGAAACGTTTATAGAAATCATTATATGGAAAACTTATTTCATCAAAAACACCGACAATAATATTAGTACAATCAAAAGTAAACGTTGGTTTTAAAACGAGTATGTTCCCATCCCAACTAGTAAGAAATATAATTTTTTAGAAGGATATAACTAACGTAGTAAATAACATAAAATTTCACAACAAACTAGACCCATTCCAATAAAAAAAAAAGAAGATAAAACAAGATAAACAATATCTAATTAGCATAGAAGGTCAATTACAGCGGCCAGAAGAAGCAATTAGAAAACCAAAATGGGAATAAAAAGAACTAAACGGATGCTTCAAGCGACAAACAGGAGAGATTGCATACGAGAAGACCGGGACATGGCTAAGAAAGAAAACCGACATAAGAAACTGAATCTCCCATAGTAGCAGCACAAGAATGCCATAAGGACCAATTCTATCAAAGCGAAAATAGATAAAATGTGACAGAATAACAAGTGTATGATATGTGAAAACAGAGACGGAATTGTTAATCCCATAATAAGCGAATGCAGCAAACTAACACAAATGAAATACACAACTAGGCAAAAAATTGAACGTACATAATTAACTTCGTTGGAAAATCACATTGGTGAAATACTAAATGCTGTTGACTTTATATTTTTGCTACCCTAACTTCTTTACCTGTCGTTCTTTACGCTAACTTCTCGGGTGTTTTCAGGTTCCATCTTAAAACGACTCATTTCATTGTCAATAATTTTCTATTATCGAAGACTTCTAATTATGCCACGTATGGAGAAATTCTCATTTGATTTATATCATATACTTATTTACTTATTGGACACATAGATGTTTGGACAAACGTTGTCATACAGTATGACTTTTCCGCTTCTTAATTCTGTAACTGACATTTATCCTGTAATTTTAGCTTCAATTTGGAATATGACGACTAAAAAGCGTTATAGCTATTCTTTTGGATTATACATTTGACTTTTAATATTCCACCGATATAGAATTGTGGCTTTTTTCAAAAGTTTTAGATTTCGTTCGATACTTTTGACAGCATGTCTTGGATCCATCGATTATTTCAAAGCTTCAAATGATTATAGTTGAACACATCATCCACTTCATTTTATTTGATACGAAACCAAATGTAGTTGACAAGATGTTATCTGTTTCCCGCTGATAATTAATACATAACCACATTTTTCCTTTTGTGAAATTTATTAATTCATTGCAAACATCTCACAACAGTTAAACGATCGACAACAGATCTTTCTGCAAAATCCATCACTTCATCACTTTTAAATTCTTAATATTACATTCTACTTGGTTCATCTTCAAGACACATTCGACTTTCTGAATTGTGAAGAAAGACAGCGGATTCCGAAGAAATCGACCCACAACCTCTCAAATCCTGACTACTCGTTGAATCATAGAAGGGATAAGAGAAAAAAAACTTGAGGTAACGCTGCTATTTGTAGATTTCTCGAAGGCATGTAACTCCATACACTGAGGGTAAATAGAACAAAGACTAGCATATGGCCTCCCTAAAGAGGCAGTTATCGCTATAATGATGTCATACAAAGGCACCAATACAGTGGTACGCTCACCTGATGGCGACACAGATTTCTTTGACTTTGTTGCTGGAGTCCTACGAGGAGATACGCTAGGTAATATGCGTAGACTACGTACTTGAAACATCATTAGGTCCTATACAAAAAAAGGCCTCATACTAAAAAGGCAAAGAGCAAAAATCAGGCGATATCTCACATAGACTATTACAAATACCAACTATGCAGATGATCTGCAAAATACGCCTGCACATGCCAAATCCCCGCTGAAAGCAGTACGGAACATTGGTCTTCATGTGATAAAACTGTCATGTGTTTCCAAAGAGAATCTACACACTCGACGGTAAGCCTCTAAAATCAGTGGAACAATTCACGTACCTAGGTAGTAATATCTTATCCACAGAAAGCGATGTTAATGCACGTATAGGAAAAGCATGGTCAGCCATAGACGGATTATAAGTCATATGGAAATCTGATATTGCTGACAAGTTAAAGTGACAATTCTTCCAAGCCGTAGTTGTATTAGTGCTACTGTATGGCTGCACCACTAACGAAGCGCCTAGAAATTAAGCTAGATGGAAACTGCACAAGAATGTTCGCTATCTTAAAAAATCGTGGAAACATCCTGCAAGTAAACAGCTGAACGGCCATTTGCAACCTATTACACAGATCATCCGAGTGAGGCGAACAAAACATGCTGGACACTGCTAGAGAAGCGGGGATGAACTAATAAGTGTACTTCTCCTGTGGAAACTAGCACATGAGCTGGCCAGTGTGGACCGCCCAGCAAAGGCCTACATAGACCAGTTCTGCACGAATACTGGATGCTGCGCAGAGGACCTACCAAGCGTGATGAATGATAAGGTGGGGTGGTGAGAGGTTTTCATGAATATCCGTGCTACTGGCATGACATGATGGCTACTTGAATATTTATTTAAAAACAATAGAGAAATTTGGAGCAATATATTTAGAATCTAACAGAATGACTCATGCTTGTTGAAATAACAATCAATGATGATATTTATGCTTCTTCTTCGTTAATAGATATATATATTCTAATAAGCCTTTTATGGTCATCTACAATATGTTGAAAATTTAGGGGATTAAAATACCCTCACATAAATTTCATTCAATTAAAAATTAGACAACTCTATGAGATAAAATTTGTCTGTGTATTACTTTAATAAAATATACATATTTAAGGTGTTGATATTGCTCAATTACGGTTACATATACATATTGACCACTTTAGTAATAGATAGGTAGGCACAGATATAGAGAGGTAGATAGATGTTTAATTTCATTTACTTTTGGTTAAAACTATAGGAATCGATAAGCTAAGTGGTAAAATTGTAAGGATTTGAATTTCTAACAACATTTCCGAGTTTTTCTTGTTCTATAATATATTGTCTAAAGTGAGGACAACTTATTCTGCCGTGGTAAATTAGTGGTAGTTGAAAAAACTAACTTTATTGTTATCAATTAATAATAAAATTGTTCCATCTTTTATTTTATAAATATTTTGAATCTAATCAAATATTGAAATCATTGAACATTGTCTAAAATGTTATCAGAATCTTCACTTTTCAAAATTTCATAAGTTCTATATTAAATCAGTTGGAGTAATTTGTTTTTCATTTTCTTTTTCTTTTAGAATGGGTGTTGCCGACCTCTGAACTTGAATAAAGATTACCTCAACATATGTAGTGCTCCAAAATAAGAACAAAGCGCCGATTCCATGTGTTAGCTATCTGCGTTAAATTTCTAACAACCTTAATGATATGATTAGAGTGGTATGACAAAAATGGAAACGATAAGGAACAATAACAACATCCTGTTCATTTGCAGACAAACGGATTCGAAATGACAACGAATCCAGTGTGGAATGATTGAAGGAGCTTGGCGATACACGTAAAACTGTTAAATAATTAAAACATAAAAGTAAGTTTTAAAAGTTTAAAATTTGCAAAAATCTAGAATCTGTGCAGAATTTTAGCTGGGGTAAAGAAAATGTAAAATCCAAACTGAGAGGATTTGGTGGTCCATTATAGTTGGAGGTTTATTCACTTAAGAATGTTTCAAGTATTTCCGGCGATGCACCTGTTGAGATTTAGCTAGAAAAACTGACAGGGCGTGAAATTCTTGTTACCATGTCCATATATTAAATATATTTGTAAGTGGGTGAGTTAACATATATATATATATATATATATATATATATATATATATATATAATATATATA
>CM042140.1:56161089-56166089 GCA_023376005.1 Doryteuthis pealeii
TTCAACAAGGCATCGCTACTAAAACCCGCACACTGTAAGAATTTACGCCGATTATGCGAATCAGCGGTTATTGAGAATTCAAAGACCATAAAAGAAAGGCCCGTTCTTTTTTTTCAACCTTATGCCAGAAATCGCAAAAATCGCAACTCAAGAAAACAATATTAAAACAGACAAAGGATAACAAACGCAAAAAGTACACGAAAACGCAAAATCACAGAATCTCTGAAAAAAATATCCTGAACTCCCATCACAAATTAGCCTTACAGACATGGCTGACGCCTCCCCACCCCATAAGCCCTTTAATTAGCACTGCCTGTACTTCCGATCTACTGTATTGTAGGTGACACTTCTCCCTCCCTTTACTCTTTCCCCTGCTTCTGCCTCACACCTTCCGATGCATCCTCCATCACCACTACATTTCCTCTTGTTCAGCTTTTCACTATATATATACACAGCAGTTTTGTTTTAAAATAAAAATAAAAATTCTGTTGAAGCTTCGTAAATAGACAGAGGCAAAATATTAGTTGATTTAAATATTTGTTTGTTTTATACACTTTGTTCCTTAACTTTTAAGTTCATACCTATTTTAATATGCAAATTAATGACTACGTAAATGACTGCGTACCCCGCTTCAAATTAATGAAATATTTTTTTATCTTCCTTTTGATTGGCCCGGAAAAAATGTATAATTAAATTATTTTTAATTTATTCTGTTTATTTTAGTCTGAGATTAATTTTTAATGTTTATGCAAAAGTAGGTGCTGATAGGCTCATTATTCTGAAGCGATTAGAGATAATCACAAAATATACATTTTCTTAAATAGCAAGCGCAGCGTAATTTCTCATGTAATTCCTTGATCGTATTGTAAGTGTTTTTCCTTACATGTGTCCCACTTTCACACGATATGGCACAAGGCCGTTTTATGTGGGCACCACCCACAAGCCGAGACTCATGGGGTGGTAGGTAGAAAAATTGCGTCGATCCCTTCGGCATTCCCCCTCAGGGGGGCGCTTCAGGCGCTGGGCAATAAACCCTTTAAGAGCAATGAGGCAGTTATATATATATATATATATATATATATATATATATATTCAAATGTGTTGCATTCTGCCACCCTAATCGGCCACGGTCTGTTTTGTTCTTTTTTAAGTAGAATGATTATTTTCTGTCCTATTAATTATTTTCTTATTTACTCTCTCTCTCTCCCTCTCTCTCTCTCTCTCTCTCTCTCTCTCTCTCTCTCTCTCTCTCTCTCTCTCTCTCTCTCTCTCTCTCTCTGTGCGTGCACAAAGAACATCGAAACATAGGTCTTTATCTGACTAAATTGAATATACGCTCGATTGATGGATGAAATATCTTTTTGAGAATTATCAATGACTCAAAAAGAAAAAAATATAAATAAAAAATGAATCAAAGTTTTCATGAAACTTACTCCAGACAGATATTCATATACAGACATGATGAGGGTATATCACCTCAATTGAGTGTAGTTATGTTTGATGGGATTTAAAGTTCTTTCTTCTGCAATGACTGATAGCAATAACTTTTAAGCAACTAGAGCATTTAAATCCTATACTCTTCAGTCTAAAATGTTAAAATATAAGCGCATACATACGACACCCCAAAACCAAGAAACAAGATATTGCATATATGTATTAGATAAGTATATTTTAACTAGGTTTCTCTATGTTTATACACGTATGTGTTTGCGTGCGCGTTTTTGTGCGTAATTGTGTGTGTGTGTGCTCGTATGTGTGTGTATGTCTGTTTGTGCACGCGCGCAATCCTAACGACTTCATAGATCATTTGAAATTCTTCAGTACCAAAGTGAAATAAAAAAAAAGGTCAAAATTAGAAGCCTTATCTCGCAATGCACGGTTACTGGAAAAATTGCTAAATGTTTTGATAAATGATGTTTTTTGAAAACATGTTAGACATAATGCACCAAAATCCATTTTGAAAGCAACATATAAAAATGTTTTTGAAAAGTAGAAAACAGTTCGTCTACAGATGTGAAGCATAAGAAGAGAGAGAAAATTCTAAATTGTCCTAATAGCCAGAAGGCGTCGAGTGCATTAGTTCGGCTGTCAAATCTGAGGTCAAAGTGGTCATTGAGTCAGAGCAACTCATTCATAATTAACAAGTCTGCAATAAATTAGAACGCTCGAAGGTATATATATATATAATATATATATATATATATATATATATATATATATATATACATATATATGTGTGTGTGTGTGTGTGTGTGTGGATAGATAGATAGTCACACATTATATATACATGTGTGTGTGTCTTAAATACATTAGGCATATATACTATATATATATATATATATATATATATATACATGCATAGTTATATATATATATATATTATATATATATATATATATATATATATAATATATATATATATATATAACTATACATACTTCATTATATATGGATATACATGAACACAAAAACATTTTCGTACATTTCACTATATAGAAATATGTACCCATGTGTTTATATTCCATACATGTATACATATTTGCATATATTATTTGATTTTAGTTGTACAACTGTATCTTTCATATCCATATATCTACTCATAGTTATTCTGAAGAATTGTCGTGTAAGAAAATCCTTAGTGAGATGCTGTCTCATATTTGTTTGATTTACCACGAAATTCCTCATTGTGTTGTGATTTAAAATTGATCACTGATCACGAGAATGGATTGCCGGGATATTTGCGGATATATTTTTGTAGAATAAGACTGCGTACATAGCAAATCTGTATCTCTTTGGGGATAGACATGGAGTATGCTTCCACTAACCCACTCTTAAACTCCTCGCGTTAAACTCGATCCTGTGCCATACACTGCCATCGTGTGTGTGGATGGAGTGATATCTAGATGACACTTACCTTTGCTCGCAGTTACGCCCATACCAATACGTGAGTATATATATATATATATATATATATATATATATATATATATATATATATGTGTGTGTGTGTGTGTGTGTGTGTGTGTGTGTGTTTACCTAGCAAAGTTTCAGGCCAAACATTTCATTTAATACAATATCTCATGACAATAGGATTCACTTTGATATGCAACATCTAGTAGTAGGTTACATGGTACTGGCAGCAACGAACAATTCCAGATTTGTTATAGAAAAATCGAAACCGTTCTTACCCGAATATACATAGTCACTTTGGCTTTTCAAATAACCTTTTTTGGAGAAACCAATACAGTAATTAAAATCATCTAAAATTAATGACATTTGATTTTGGTTTGGTTTGTTTTGTTTTACGGCATATCAACCTCAGTTGGGTCATTTAATGCCGATAAAGTTTTGAAATGAATCAATTCTTAATGGATAATACAATTTTGTTTATAAATACATTTTTCTATTTAACCCATAGATGGGACCCTAACAGGTACTACCACTCTGGGTCAGAGTGGACCTGGGAGCAAAGGTGATGAAGGGGTGCTCCACATTCCCCAAACCTCCAGAACTGGAACCTCACCATCAGATAGAGTTTAACGTCATTCCCGGGACATGTAGACCCGCAGCCACCGCCTTCTAGCACCCATATGATAAAAAGGGGTTGGGGCTTGCCATAAGGGCAATAGGGTTGGGAAAATCATATAGGTGCTAGGGCTTGACGTGACCAGCCGATTGATCGGGGGGGGAGGCCTCTCCGACCGCGCGTCTAGCCCAAGATAGGGCCAAAGTGGAGTATTGCATGTCATGGACTGCTCATCCACCTGGGCTCTATCCTTAAGCATCACGGGTCGCCACCCACGGCCAACTGGTGGCCCCATTGGTGGAGTCTTACCCCTCTGCAGAGGTGCAGTCAGTGCATTCTAACGCCCCAGCCGACAGGGCGGCTGACATTTGAATCTCCTTTGTTTTATGCCTCAATATATAAAATATAAAAGTTCAATGAAAATAGTCATTTATGGGTTATTTTCTACCAAATTTCTAGAAAATTCAAAATTCTATGTACTATTTCATGGTGCATAGTTGTGAAGAAAGCAATTATTCCAACGCGGTCTCAATGAGTTCTGTGATGACAAGGTATGCTGCAACTGATGGTGTATGCTAAAGATAGCAATGTCCATCAAACTCAAAATAATTCAGAAGAAATAGAATTCTTGTGAAGATTTGTACAAATCAATGAATTTTTGGCAATTTAAATTCCTCCACAACCAAACATTAAATATAAATTTTCTTATAGGTCCATATGAATTATTTACTCTCTTACTTGTAATTTACATACAATAATTGAAAGTATCTGCAAAGATAAAAATATGCTAAGACGCATATGTGTTTCTATAAATTTTCTGATTAATTAAACCAATATTGAATGAATTTCCATAATATTTATAAATTAAATTCCAAATTTATGATCATTTAATCTGTCATCTATGCACACAACAGTGAATATATATATATATATATATATATATATATATATATATATATATATATATATATATATATATATATATATAGCCATTGACGGTCATATCTTTATTAGAATTCATTATTTGTTTTTCCGTTTTAGGCTACAGCCAGCCTTTGTATTAACAAGGACACATAAATTGTAAGACATGTATTGCATATCAAGCAATGCCTGTGCCTGAAGCTTTTTTAAGTGAGAAAAGGCTTTGCACAGAACCAATCCCACTCTCTGAGCGATTGCCACACTGAACCAAAAAGAAGAACAAGTCGACCGGTTATATTTTTGAGGTTTCCTTCTCCTAGACACTTGCCTTGACGAGGCAATGCATCTCTCTCGGTGGTTTTGCTACGCGCCTGGACACAAATACAGGTATTTTTTTAGGTCTCCGCCTATGCTACTTGAGCGAAAGGCTTCATCCACCCTTTGACAGGTTTTGTTTTTTGTCCTGCTGGGTGTCTAGCCACCCTCCTCACCAGACAAGCTTGGTGGCGTAACCGGTTTAGTGGCCGATGACCTGACATAGTACTCGTAGCGA
>CM042140.1:56167237-56187237 GCA_023376005.1 Doryteuthis pealeii
GACGAGATCATGGAACGTTACAATGAACGTGTTTCCCTTAATCTCAGGCATAACATTCATTCCTAAATGGTTGACAGCTGTTCAAAATCAATCAAGCAAATCGATAGTTGCATGTATAAGAATAAGGCAGAAAGGCGACATAGGCAATCAGTAATCAGAGGAAAATGATGAAAAAAACCTAAAAATTCTCGGCAATCACTTAAGCATTTGGCGCATAGTATGCAGCATTCTAAAGTCAATTGTTTTTCTCTGCGGCAAAAATTGATCAAAAAGTAAAACCAAAACAGATTTCATTGAATGAAATGGAAATTTGATTAAAACCTTTGTAAAAATGTTAGAGCTCCCAGTAGTGACATATGTCATACTTGCAATTTTTTAAGGGCAAAGCTAATTAATAACAATTTTCTTTATCACTCTAATGCAAAGGCTTGTTAACAAGCGATTGTGCTACTTCATTTTTAATCAAAAACTTTCCTATAAAAGTAAAACATTCTTGCGACGGCTCAGGCCAAATTAGTACATGGTTTGTTTTATTAGAGCTGCTCCCGTTATTCATCATTCTTATTTCCTGAAGAATGTAAAACGAGAAAAATTATTGAGCCTCAACGAGAATCGATAAATGTCCCCTGGAAAATCATTTTACAAAGTAACATGGACTCATACTTTTGTACGTGTCCAAAGTGTCTTAATGAGCATCCTATTCGCAACGTAAAAATCTTCTCTTGGCTTGTAGAAATCTATAAGAAATGTTCGCATTAGTGCTAATCATACTCACTCCGTTCTCTATAGATATGCCCAAATCTCTGTGAGGATTTAGATTTTATGTTTGAATGATAGCTATTCAGAGGCCAAAGTAGCGTACAGGCTACCAGTGGCCTAAAAAAATTGAATCGTGAGAAAGTTGCAAATTCCGGGTTGAGGTTGTTTTTGCAGTTCAATGCAAGGAACTGGAACGACCACTTCTCTTCACAACTATGGGTAGAAATTAGCAAAATCGGATAAGGTTCTTTATCAATTCAATCTAGAAGTGAGAACAGTCCAGGATCTTCTTGTGGGTAGGCCAAAAAAGAAATGGCTCCGCTCTCTTCAAATCTGCCATGGAGATCCAAAGGTTTACTGATTAAATAGCTTTGATAGCCCAATGTTTTGAATAACAGTAGACCATTTGTTATGTGGAAACTATTATATGCAGTTGGATAAACATAGTTTCCTTCTTGTGACTAGTTGCAACATTGAGGACAAACATCTCTTTGTACGAACAAGAACAGACTTGTTTTTATTTCCATTGAAAATTTAAAAATATAATCGATGCTTATGATGCAGATAAGCGTTGTGTTTCTGTAATCTATTTATCCTTCTCGTTTTTGTTTTTATTTTATTTTTTTGTTGATGGCAATAGTCGCCGACCTGACAATGGAAAACATAGAGTGGCCTAGTTTTCAAAGACTTGAATTAAAGGCCAAATTCATCAAGTAAATATGTTCGTGTCAGCACAAGACTGCCACAAGCCCTGATTATTAAATTTTACCCGTCAAACACATTTTTGCTTCCCGCCAGTTTTGCTATTCGCTGTCAAGTTCATTCCACCATTTTAAAACCCCCAGAATAACTTTTATCACAATTAAAGAGGCAGAAATTAGCTCACACGGGATACAGACGGTTTGCATATTGCTTCCAAAAGATTTTCGCGCTTACTACCATTCTTGAAATATATTTCTTTAAATAGAAATATTATTTAGATTCGTTCATGTGCCACTTTTGTCTTAACTTCCCCTTTCTACTATCCATCTTTCGATTCATTTCATCTCCTTTCTCTTCTTGTAATAGTTGCTGCTTTGCTGCTGCTGCTGCTGCGTTGTTGTTGCTTGTTGTTGTTGTTGTCTTCTTCTTCTTTTCTCTTCTTTCCTTCTTTGTAGATATACGGAATATTTATTTCTATACTAAAGCAAATTCACAAATTTTAAAAATGTTTTTTATGAAACAGTAATCAACACATCATTAAACTAGATTTTAAAAAGCAATACAATTTAAAATTATCTCAGTAAATAATACGCCTTTATATTATCCAATTCACTACTATTTTAAAAATGTGGGGTTTTTTGTTTATCTTGAACATCATTTTTCTCTCAAATTACGGAGATAAACAACGAAATACTCGGAGTTCTGTGGTTGACTATATATATATATATATATATATATGATAAGGAGAGAGAGAGAGAGCTAGAGTAGAGCTAGAGAGAGAGAGAGATAAAGAGAGAATAGTATCAGTAATACCGCGAGGAAAAGAGAATGACCCAGAACACACACAACCTAGTAGCACATCACGCTGCACAACCAACCCCCCCAACACACACTACCCAAGCTTACACCACACTAACAGACATTCATGACGCCCATCACCACACGGCACTACTTCATACTATATTGCTTCAAACAAATATAAATATACGTACTCATCTATTCTCAACTGAATTTGAGGCACTAAATTCTTTTAGACAAGAATACCATGCCTAATAATATTATCCAATATTATTTTAATATATATTAATATTACGTGAGTATTTTCATATGTTGGTGATGGTGGTTAGGTTACTACGGTCGTACTATCAGTTGTGCGAATGGGAGTCTTGATATCTAACTCCTCAAACTGGCGTATGTCTTATATGACCTCTCTCCCGCCGGCTCCGGCTACTTCCACTAATCAATCTTTCAATATCCATCGCTTTCAACTTTCAAGCCTCTCACTTTCTTCTCCCTAATCCATCTCCTTCTCCCTATTCAGAACCAAGAACATATTATTTTACCGATCAATGCTGATTAGGTAAACATCTAGTGATTTTAGGACAGATCACATTTTTGTAGAAAATTTCATCTGTCTGCTGTAAGAGATTGGTTAGATGCAATTACTCTTCTTCTTCTCAACACTATATGTTTTACGAAGTCCAAGTGAGTGGTTACGATTTCGTTCTTATTAATGTCTGGATGGCTAGGTGTTTGGCCTCTGAGAGTGAGAAGCTGGTTGAATGTCCGGTGTGTGTAAACAGATTTCGCAGATTCTGTTCGGACGCGCCGAAGTGAATGATATATGACAGGGGCTTATGGTGAGATAACGGATTGATTTCTATTATGTGTTTTATCACACATTTGACAAAAGTTAATTTGACATATAACTTTTCTTATAAGTGATGTGTGCTAACGACTAAAGTGTGGTACGGTATGGCTTTATTAGTACTCAGTACACGAGGTCTGCACTTTGCGTAAAAAACTAACCTAGTCTCACTTTAGTTGTTGCAAAATATCCATTTTCCATGTTTTTGTATTGACATGTCTCATAGAGAGCAGAATAAAGTTTCTTTGTATCTCTTTCAGTCGTCTGCTTATGATATTGCAACACGTCTGGAGAAAAAATTTATGTATTATCATGAATAATCCGCATCAAATACAGGAAAGAAGGTTCAATGTCCAAGCGAGAGGAATTTCAGAGATATCTTGAGTAGGAATAGTTTGAGATGACGAACCAAAGGTCGGTAACGTAGTCCTTCACATAAAAAAGATCAGGCCGAGCAAGGTGATCCGTAAATGTGTGGAGCAGTGATTGATCATGTGTGCAATAGTGCGCGCATTGGAGTAGTGGGTCTAGACATAGTTAATGATACTGGTGGAAGGGAGTATGGAAGATTCCACAGTGAGGATTCAAGGCACCTCACCAGCATAACAGGAAATCAAAAGAAATCAGTCGGGCAATGGAACGATCTGAGAGATTGAAGATGTAATCCTGGCAGACCAAGTAAAGATCGACGTGGGTGGAGGAGAAGAGGAGAGCCAACAAGAGGTTGATTCTTATAGGACAAACGGAGGCAACGTAAAAACACCCCCAGAAACGCCCGAAGCCACAATGACAAATTCTCCCGGATCACCCAATGTCTCGACTGTATAGTCAGGAAACAATTTCGCAAGAAGAGTACACCTATTACCATGACAGACTAAGACACGATGAAAAAGGTAGTCATCAGACTTCTAGAAAAGAAAATCAAAATGAGGCAGGTGTTGCCCATGAAAAATAATTATAACATTAATTGAGACCGAGACCAAAAGACAAACACATGGTAAGCACGTTTGTATGAGAAGAGAGCCGACGGACATATGATATGTATCGATTAATGTACTACAAGAAAACTGATAAAAACAAAGAAAAAGGAGAGAATAAGTAGGACTTGATAATACGAGGCATTTAATAAACACGTGGTCCCCACCGACTAGCCAAGAAGAAAATAGAAAGTAGCCGAAAGAACAACCAGAGAAAAGAAGAGAAAAAGCAAGATAGAAAATAAAGAAAGAAGATAAAAAAGAAGAAGAAAAAAGACAAAGAGAAAAGAATTTGTGGGTAGGTGTTGTATATGTAAGAGCGTGTTGATGGGATCTCTGTAGTCTTGGGAGGCGAGCGCGAAGTACCGATCTATTGCAAGTCGAATAGACATTGTGTGTAATAAACGTAGAAACTTGAACAATAAGCCTACGTGGGGAAATTGATTTTTCAGGACCGGTTCTTAATATTGCACACACACACACACACACACCACACACAACAATCTAACATAACACAACCAGAGCAGCAAAATCACAGCCCCACCAAAGCAAGCAAACATATAACCCAAACACACACAAAAAATATACATATGACATACATATAAATACTGTAAAATATATTGATAACTCTAGAATGTAAAAAAAATGAAGAATAAAAAGAATAATGAAAATTAAAGACGAAAAATGAAGGAATCTCCATAAATATAATTTACAAATTGTGGAAGTAGTAGAGACGAGTGATAGAAAAAAAAATATTTAAGAGTAACGAATAGACATAATAGTGAAATATAAGAAGAGACAGAAGATGAATGATATGATAAAGGTGAAGTGAATTTATGTTTAAGTAAAATGAAAAAGAAATACATGTGTAGACTAAAATCTTTGCAACGAAAAAAGTACAAGGAACTGTCGTGCATATATATATAGTATGAAATAAAAGTCATAGAATAAGAAAAGTAATAGGAAGTGCACTGAGTAAGAAAATCCTGAATGTAAAGTGTGACACACAAATCACAGCTCACAACACACCACACTACACAACGACACAGACAGAACACACACAAGGACACACCACAACCAACACACGACAGTTCGCATTTTGCACCATTCTCACAATCCACTGACAATATATCGAAGCCACCATCATATATCAACTCATAATAATATAGCAAATACTATTTATAATTAGTATTCAATATATATATTAATATCTTATATATATATATATATTAATATAATTTAATAATATTAGTTAATATTTAATATATATTAGATGAGAAGTAATAGATAGAGATAGATAGAGATATAGATATATAGTAAATTAATAGATTATATATTGTTGAACATCACCCACTTACAAATATATTTAGATATATGGAATTGAGTGAAAAGCAGGAATTAATATCAGAGACGGCAGACCAGGAAGTGCAAGACAGATCCAACAGGCACGCGCCGAGAATACATGTGGGAAACTCTAGTGAGTAAACGCACCAACGAAGGGCAAATCCAGCGCAACCACCCAGAGCCCCGGTAAACACACCAACTCAGCGCACAACTAAAAATCGCAAAGCTCAAGTATAAATACTAGAAATGACCAAAAAAACTAGTAAAAACCATGAATTATGAATAAGAAAAGTGAGCAAAACGAACGCAGATAACGAAGCCTTAAAAGCAATGATACAGAGAGCATCAGAACAAAAGAAAGACAATAAAAAAAATAAAACATTGAAAAAACATAATACGAATAGCTGTAGTCGGCATAATAAGACTAAGCGTAGTAAGAATAATTACCATAAACGAATGAAGGAAAACTAAAAATCAAAGAGTGTAGAAAAGAAGCAAGAAACAGAAAAGAAAAAGAGAGAAAGGATATCGAGAATAGGACCATATATGGGTGTGGTGGAGAAAACGACGACGAAACACGAGCATGAAATCGTTGGCACACAGAACTGTAACTGGCCAGAGGAGTGGGTCCAAATTGGCGTGCGGTCACTATGATGACCTTGGAACAATCTAAGGCCTGCACGTAATATAACCCACTTTTTTGACCCTGCGCAGAACACTAATAGTATAGCACAACGAGCCTCAACTGAACCCATCTAGCATTACACAATTATCCTAATCTTTTCTTCGACGTCGCACAGCCTCTAAGAGAATACTCTAACAAGTAACTTTTTACTACAGCCATTATTACCTAACCAAAAACTAAGGGCGTAATCAAC
Source organism: Doryteuthis pealeii (assembly GCA_023376005.1). Lineage (NCBI taxonomy): Eukaryota > Metazoa > Mollusca > Cephalopoda > Myopsida > Loliginidae > Doryteuthis > Doryteuthis pealeii. The sequence goes on from CM042140.1 coordinate 56,173,546, forward strand.
TAGAACATAATTGACACTTTTCTACTTTGAAGATCCCCAATAAACTTTCAAAGAATATACAAAATAAAGAACGAAACAACCATTCCAAGAAATACCACACCATCTAGTAAGTACTCAGGTGCGGCGTGCATCGTAGAAAGGCAAGATTGTTCACTCAGCAAATACCTGTTATTATAATTACAAACAATTTCTATAAAAACACTACAATTTACCAACTAATATCAGAACAATTTTGACAGAATAACATAACACCTAATATAAGAAGACATAACTTATATTTTTATATAATTCAAGCAGAATAATTATCACACAAACAGAACATACCACTAATCCTCGAAATTAGATCTATACGTCCATACATAAGTAAAATCCTTAATAAAATTCTCTTTTAACATAGATAAATACCAAATAATTCATAATTATAACTATTAATCTCACATTAAAGACAAATCAAACGGCTTACAATATACAAGTGAATCATTGATTATCTATTCAAAATAACTACATCTTGAACTTTGAAATTTGAAATATTAGAACAAGTATAATATATAATATAATATATATATAATAATTATAATAAACCAAAATATATATCGAGAAGATAAGTAAAACAAACTAATGTTGTTTATTTGAAGATGGCATAATAACAACCGACAAACAATATTCATTCAGTAAGGAATATATCAACCATACAATATAAATAATAAAATACTAATATAAATATCATCCATAAATATACCATATAAATAAAATATACCATTTCGCCGAAGCCGGACAGCTTTTCCCAAACAACCAAACTTTATATAAAAACACGGCACCCAATCCCCCTTCCTCCTCCCAGCTACAAGGATCACGTCACCTTGTAACCCGACCCAGGCTCAGTAATAACGAACCACGTACATGCCTCTGTTCACTCCTTACACAACCCACTCACGAATGGAGCACAACATAGTTACGAATTGCATACCACTTACCACACAAAGCCAGGAAGAACTTCGCCAGCTATGAGGAAATTGCACAACTAAGAACAATATCCAGATCAACAATGTTTCGAACTCGGAATCGATGGTCCATATTCAATGACTAATTAATATGGTCAACCAGGTTTCAATGCTGATATAGGTCTGTTTATAAAAATACCATAACACAATTATGCAGTCTGATGTAAATATTCCATTAAAATATTTCGCTAACTATTGATTAGAAACGATTAATTGTTTAATGATAAACTATGATCGGGATTGTAAGCGTAGCATAATAGTTAATCCGGCCTGCGAAAAATATTATATATAAAAAAAAAAACAGGATCGTATTATGAAAAAATGATCTTAGCAAAAACTTTAAGTACATATATGATAAAATGCTTGGAATTTTCCAGTTCAAACAAGAAGCGAATAGCTAGAGTTACAAACATACATGCTATTCATACATTATCCCGAAATTATTTTAAAAAGGTCAAGCCAAATCCTGGATGAATGTGCGCTTATACCATCTATCATCAATAGATTTTCTATCGCTTGTTTTTTTTATTGATATGAGGATGCTACTTAAGGATTTCGTGCTATCTATTAATAATTCTATGAACCAAAATGTTGTACGGACTATGTGCTATAATTTTTTGGAGTAGGAGCATTCTTAAAGAACGAAAGATCAAGTGGCAAGCAGTTCAACAGACATAGAAAAAACGATACTAGTATTAGGTGAAGCCGTTTTATACTAGTTCAGACTCCTCTACATAAAATAAGCATACAATGGCATTAGAACCAAGCGAAACCGAAACGGATACAAATAGAAACTATATCATGAATTCTATTATAATTAATATATAACTATATATATATATAATATATCTTGTGATGTGAATTATGTGCCCGTGGGTGTAAAGAAAAGGCTGTACTATACCAAACAATGAATAAATGTACAATGTGTTTTGGTTGCATACGTTCCAGTTTAGAAAGAAATTAACCTCGATTTCCCTTTGATCTACATTCTTATTGTGCGAATTCAATGTTAAATTCATATTTCCACATAAAATAAGCCTGATTGAGTTGAAGATACTGAGACAAGCATAAAAAATACAGACCAAAGAAAATGCAAGGCCGAAAAATCTACACAATAATGTTGATCAAGTGATTAACCACGGTCAATAGATCGGATATATTAGTTTACAATTATTCTGTTAATATGAAGGAATGGGACAAGTTAAGCTATGCCTAAACTCTTAATCCATATCCCAGTGTAATTATCTTTGGGATATTATTAATTTATCTGAATGTTTTGCGATGAGACTTGATGATTTAAATATTATCTGCGTATATCGAACTATTCGTCCCACTTCATTGTTATTATGTACAACGTTTCGGCCGATGTCCCTCCGGCTTTCTTCAGGAATTTCCCGAGGTTCGCGAAGTTCAGAAAAGAAGGTGCTGAGTCCGAAAGAAAGTCCCGAATCGAAAAAGAAAAAAACCTGAAGAAGGCGGAGGCACGATCGAGCCAAAAGTTGTTACAGATAACAATGAGATGAGGACAATACTCCGTAACGTAGATTATTATTTTATTGAAACCAATAGTATCTTATCGTTAATAACTACATGCATATACACCTTCTATATGCATAACCTCTCAATTGTACATATATATAAATATAAATCATAAAAAAATAATACAATACTATATATATAAAATAACAAATATATATATATAATATCTGTAGCTCTGTTGATGCTTCTAAGTCGTCAGACCCATGCTGTAGATGTGCTAGATGTGTGTAAGCTGTGTGTTGTGTAGTAGGTGAGATCCGTGAAAATGTGATACCGTGAACATAAATGTCACAAGCAATCCCAAATCACAAACAGTAAAAAAACATAAAAAACCCATACCAAAAAAAAAACAAAAACAATAGAAACCCAAAAAAATAAAAATGAACAAAAAACAAAAAACTACAAAAAACAAAAAATTCAAAACGAACGGTTATCAAGGCGTGAGATAATTTCTAAAACGCTAAAAATACATATCAGCTAGTTGTGTTTGTTAAAATTTGTTTTTTTCGTTTGTTGTTGTTTTTATATAATTGTATGCGAAAATCTTGTTCACATTATTGCTTTTATTAAACTGCTGAGATTCAGATTAGTAAAAAATATTTTTGAAAGTTATTTATTATGGTTAAAAAAATGTTTCCCAATGCACATTCATGCAAAAATGGATCATAATTATAATCCGGTGTCAGACTTTAGCATTTCCTTTAATGGAATACTGCATCTTCTTGTAGCACATCTCTAAGTGACTAGGGGTAAATAGGATGCGTGTAATGAAAATTGGTTCTTATTCTGTAATATTAAATTTTATCTTAGTAAGTATGTTATATGTATAAACTCTGCTCTTCCGTCCAATGTAAAATCCCTTAGATTTTATGAAAGATAAGTTGTGCATGCAATAAACAGACTTTCTCTGTATCTATTGAATCTGCGAGAGATATGGACATTGTAGAAAGGAATTTATTGATCGGAGATTATTAGATAAAAGCAGCATGTCTAATTGTTGTAGAATTAGTAATCTAAAAAATACTTGTTGGCATTTTTCTACTTGTTATGTCATATAGTGAAAATAAGCCAAACATTATTTTTCCAGTGGAATCATTTCTCCCTGGTACAAATGCCTAAGTCTTTCCAAATACAATCGCTTTTCCCCCGTCACTCGGTAAGCAATTAAGCCCAGATTATTTTGTATTGAGATTAACATAAAAAAACATAATATATCAGTGACTTAGAATTTTGATCGAACTCTTCCTTGTAAATTTTGTATGTTTTCTTTTGATTTCCTTATTGTCGGGATTCTAGTATTCTTGTTTTTTGTTAGTTACATGTATCTTTCAAAACCCTAAACCACTCTTTGAGATATGTTGTACTGACTCTTTTAGATGTATTTTTGCAAATAATGATATTTCAACTTTGTTGATTGTTCACTCAAACGAAAAATTCATTAATTTTGTTGCTTCTTTCGGGAAGAAATGTAGGAATTTTACGTTTGAATATTATTTGTACAAACAACTGTAAAAGAGTCAGTACAACATATTGATCATTCTTTCTTTTTATCTTTCTTTCTTTTTCATGTGGGAATTCATTTCACTAGCATAACTAGAACCAACGGTATCTGTACCTGTAGTTATATCTCATAGTTATCTTAAAACCGAGGGAAATATGAAATTAGAAAAAAGTAAACGTTATCAATAATACATTTATAAAATTATAATATAAACATATGTCTTTAAATCGACAAAAATTCATAAAAAATATAGACATATATAACCATGTTGACATTTTTCTAATAACTCAGTAATAATATTACTTTGCTAATGCGTTGCAAATAGCTTCCCATACCTACATGCGTATGTGGGTGCGCGTTTAGAAAAAAAGTAATTACCGACATCTTATTATGTCACCATAACAACGGAATTTTTCATTATGAATCTTTATTTACATCTTTATTCATAATTTTGGGCACTATACTTATTCTAAAACAAACATTTTTTGTTGTATAACTTTCTTTATCTTTCGTTCAGTAGTGAATATTTGCCATAGTGTACAACAAGATTTTAAGAATATTTGCTACATTATTTTTCATGATCAAATATTTTAAGTCTCCAATAATTGACTATAGCACACACAGACACATACACAGACACATACACAGACATAGATACATATATAAACAAATATAAACATCATGTTAAATAAATATCTATAACGTCATTTCCAAACTAAAACTGAAATGCTAAGTATATATATATATATATATATATATAATATATATATTGAAAAAACAAATGATGTTTACAAATGCATGGATCATCAGAGAGAATGTGCACCGTTTCGGGCCTTCCTCTCAACGGTTTTAACTGCACATCACCCCCCCCTCACTGTTGAGGTCCCTCGGAATATCTGTATCGACCGTATGTAATAGATCGGTCTTCAAACTAGAGCAAATACGGGATGAATGAACGTTAGAAGAAGAATGCGCAAATAGAAAGCTGTTAGTCAATGTTGGAATTTTTCAAAATATGCGTTATCTGTATTAAAAATAAAATGAATTTCATTTTTAATTTTTTTTAAATCAGAAGCATTACAGTATATAATAAGACTCCAAAGAGCTTGATGTAAAATTATATAAAAGTGTATAATTGTATAAAAAGTGTATATTAAATATTAAAATTGTTCAGAATACACACCAACTATTAAATAAATAACCAATAAGTCCACAGCACAACTGAAAAAGATGTAAGGTTCCAGAAAGTTTGTGGTGTTGGTAAATCCGTGGTGTTTGAGGATAATTGTCTTCAACAGTGAGGGGGTTGATGTGCAGTTAAAACCGTTGAGAGGAAGGCCCCGAAACGGAGCACATTCTCTCCTGATGATCCCATGCATTTGTGAACATCATTTGTTTTTTCAATATCAAATTCACATTGTCGGATTAAATATCCTTTTATTTTACGTACACACACACACACACACACACACACACACACACACACACAACATATATATATATATATATATATATATATATATATATATATATATATATACAAAACACACACATAAACACGCACACTCGCACACACAAATAACCAGTACCAAGGCGCTGTTGACTTTGTCTTCGCTTCACTAAATTAAATATATATGCTCTATCAATGATACTGAGGAATATTTACTTATAAATACAGCGAACTATAATATCAATATTAATATACCTCTCCTCGAAAACTAGTAAATCACTCTTGTTGTATTTGCTGACATGGAGATTAACAACTTCAAATAATGACTAAAGAAATCCATGACACCAATCCTCACACTATACGTTAATTTTCATTGAAAGGATTGAAACGTTTATAGAAATCATTATATGGAAAACTTATTTCATCCAAAACACCGACAATAATATTAGTACAATAAAAAAGTAAACATTGGTTTTAAAACGAGTATGTTCCCATCCTTACTAGTAGAAATATAATTTTTTAGAAGGATATAACTAACGTAGTAAATAACATAAAATTTCACAACAAACTAGACCTATTCCAATAAAAATTAAAAGAAGATATAAACAAGATAAACAATATCTAATTAGCATAGAAAGGTCAATTACAGCGGCCAGAAGAAGCAATTAGAAAACCAAAATGGGCATAAAAAGAACTAAACGGACACTTCAAGCGACAAACTGCAGAGATTGAATACGAGAAGACCGGGACATGGCTAAGAAAGAAAACCGACGTAAGAAACTGAATGTCCCATAGTAGCAGCACAAGAAGGACCAATTCTCTCAAAGCGAAAATAGATAAAATGTGACAGAATAACAAGTGTATGATATGTGAAAACAGAGACGGAACTGTTAATCCCATAATAAGCGAATGTAGCAAACTAACACAAATGAAATACACAACTAGGCAAAAAATTGAATGTACATAATTAACTTCGTTGGAAAATCACATTGGTGAAATACTAAATGCTGTTGACTTTATATTTTTGCTACCCTAACTTCTTTACCTGTCATTCTTTACGCTAACTTCCCGGGTGTTTTCAGGTTCCATTTTAAAACGACTCATTTCATTGTCAATAATTTTCTATTATCGAAGACTTCTAATTATGCCACGTATGGAGAAATTCTCATTTGATTTATATCATATACTTATTTATTTATTGGACACATAAATGTTTGGACAAACGTTGTCATACAGTATGACTTTTCCGCTTCTGATATTTATCCTGTAATTTTAGCTTCTATTTGGAATATGACGACTAAAAAGCGTTATAGCTATTCTTTTGGATTATACATTTGACTTTTAATATTCCACCGATATAGAATTGTGGCTTTTTTCAAAAGTTTTAGATTTAGTTCGATACTTTTGACAGCATGTCTTGGATCCATCGATTATTTCAAATCTTCAAATGATCCTAGTTAAACACATCATCCACTTCCATTTTATTTGATACGAAACCAAATGTAGTTGACAAGATGTTATCTGTTCCCCTCTGATGATCAATATATAACCAAATTTTTCCTTTTGTGAAATTTATTAATTCACTGCAAACATCTCCCAACAGTTAAACGATCGACAACAGACCTTTCTGCAAAATCCATCATTTCATCACTTTTAAATTCTTAATATTACATTCTACTTGGTTCATCTTCAAGACACATTCGACTTTCTGAATTGTCAAGAAAGATAGCGGATTCCGAAGAAATCGACCCTCAACCTCTCAAATCCTGAATATTCGTTGAATCATAGAAGCGATAAGAGAAAAAAACTTGAGGCAACGCTGCTATTTGTAGATTTCTCGAAGGCATTTGACTCCATACACTGAGGGAAAATATAACAAAGACAACTAGCATATGGCCACCCTAAAGAAGCAGTTAGCGCTGTAATGATGTCATACAAAGGTACCAATACAGTGGTACGCTCACCTGATGGCGACACAGATTTCTTTGACATTCTCGCTGGAGTCCTACGAGGAGATACGCTTGGTAATATGCCTAGACTACGTACTTGAAACATCATACAAAAAAGGCCTCATACTAAAAAGGCAAAGAGCAAAAATCAGACGATATCTCACAGAGACTATTACAAATACCAACTACGCAGATGATTTGGAGGGTCTTGCAAAATACGCCTGCTCATGCCAAATCCCCACTGAAAGCAGTATGGAACATTAGTCTCCATGTGATAAAACTGTTTTGCGTTTCAAAAGAGAATCTACACACTCGACGGTAAGCCTCTAAAATCAGTGGAACAATTCACGTACCAAGGTAGTAATATCTCATCCACAGAAAGCGATGTTAATGCACGTATAGGAAAAGCATGGTCAGTCATAAACGGATTATAAGTCATATGGAAATCTGATATTGCTGACAAGTTAAAATGACAATTCTTCCAATCCGTAGTTGTATTAGTGCTACTGTATGGCTGCACCACTAACGAAGCGCCTAGAAATTAAGCTAGATGAAAACTGCACAAGAATGTTCGCTATCTTAAAAAAAAATCGTGGAAACAATATCCCGCAAGTAAACAGCTGAACGGCCATTTGCAACCTATTACACGGATCATCCGAGTGAGGCGAACAAAACATACTGGACACTGCTAGAGAAGCGGGGACGAACTCGTAAGTGTACTTCTCCTGTGGAAACTAGCACATGAGCTGGCCAGTGTGGACCGCCCAGCAAAGACCTACATAGACCAGCTCTACACGGATACTGGATACAGCGCATAGGATCTACCAAGCGTGATGAATAATAGGGACGGGTGGCGAGAGGTTTTCATGAATATCCGTGCTACTGGCACGACATGATGGCTATTTTAATATTTATTTAAAAACAATAGAGAAATTTGGAGCAATATATTTAGAATCTAACAAAATAACTCATGCTTGTTGAAATAACAATCAATGATGATGTTTATGCTTCTTTTTAGTTACTAGATATATATTCTAATAAGCCTTTTATGGTCATCTGCAATATGTTGAAAATTTAGGGGATTAAAATAACCTCACATAAATTTCATTCAATTGAAAATTAGACTTAACTCTATGAGTTAAAATTTGTCTGTGTATTACTTTAATAAAATATACATCTCTAAGGTGTTGATATTGCTCAATTACGATTACATATAAATATTGACCACTTTAGTAATAGATAGGTAGGCACAGATATAGAGAGGTAGATAGATGTTTAATTTCATTTACTTTTTGTTAAAACTATAGGAATCGATAAGCTAAGTGGTAAAATTGTAAGGATTTGAATTTCTAACAACATTTCCGAGTTTTTCTTGTTCTATAATATCTTGTCTAAAGTGAGGACAACTTATTCTGCCGTGGTAAATTAGTGGTAATTGAAAAAACTAACTTTATTGTTATCAATTAATAATAAAATTGTTCCATCTTTTATTTTATAAATATTTTGAATCTAATCAAATATTGAAATCATTGAACATTGTCTAAAATGTTATCAGAATCTTCACTTTTCAAAATTTCATAAGTTCTATATTAAATCAGTTGGAATAATTTGTTTTTCATTTTCTTTTTCTTTTAGAATGGGTGTTGCCGACCTCTGAACTTGAATAAAGATTACCTCAACATATGTAGTGCTCCAAAATAAGAACAAAGCGCCGATTCCATGTGTTAGCTATCTGCGTTAAATTTCTAACAACCTTAATGATATGATTAGAGTGGTATGACAAAAATGGAAACGATAAGGAACAATAACAAACATCCTGTTCATTTGCAGACAAACGGATTCGAAATGACAACGAATCCAGTGTGGAATGATTGAAGGAGCTTGGCGATACACGTAAAACTGTTAAATAATTAAAACATAAAATTAAGTTTTATAAGTTTTAAATTTGCAAAAATCTAGAATCTGTGCAGAATTTTAGCTGGGGTAAAGAAAATGTAAAATCCAAACTGAGAGGATTTGGTGGTCCATTATAGTTGGAGGTTTATTCACTTAAGAATGTTTCAAGTATTTCCGGCGATGCACCTGTTGAGATTTAGCTAGAAAAACTGACAGGGCGTGAAATTCTTGTTACCATGTCCATATATTAAATATATTTTGTAAGTGGGTGAGTTAACATATATATATATATATATATATATATATATATATATATATATATATATATATATATATATATAATAGTACATACATATATAACTATATATATATATTGTGTGTGTGTGTGTGTTTGTGTGTGGGGGAATGTGTTTGTCCGTGTCTATGGATACACACATACAATTTCACACAGATTTCAAAAACCAGACTGTTATAAGCAAAGGAATGTTATGTAAAATACATTCTCGTTTATATATATATATACACTCACATATATATATGTATATATATATATATATATATATATATGTATGTATGTATATTGTGTGTGTGTATGTGTGTGTGAGTGTATGTGTGCGTGTGAGTGTGTGTGTGTGTGTGTGTGTGTGTGTGTGTGTGTGCATATTAGAACCGGCTGAAAAAAATTTCCCCGAGGCTTATAATCAGTTTTCTAGTTTTTAACAAGTATATGATAGATCGGTACTCGCTCGCTCAAACACACAGAGATCCAAAACACGCTTACATAACACACACACACACACACACACACACACATATATATTATATATATATATATATATATATATATATATATATATATATTTCTATTTATATACATAGTTTGATTTCTTTTTGTTTGTATGTTTAATGGCATATTACATTTCTTGGGTTATTTCGGTGGAGAACAGCGGTGATAATTTTAACCCATCGCTGATTTATAAAAAAGTTAAAAAAAAAAAATATATATATATATATATATACGGCGGGGCGGCCTAAAGTCGGTATCAGCCAGTCAGCGAGGGAGTCTATCCCCTTTTCAATAGCGCTAGACCAAGGAGATTGTTTTTTAGCATCTGAGGTGGAGCGCTACACCTACCATCAGCTCCTTACTTTACCGCACAGATCCCTGTGCTACTCATACGCTGAGTTGGCGAGAACCGGTATCGAACTAGGAACCTTGTGGTTTCTGGCCGAACGCTCTACCGACTGAGCTTACCCGGCCCTATATACATACGAGTAGGATTTGAAACAAGCTCAATTTTTCAAAGCGGAGTTTACCAGGTTTGAATTCAGAGATTTCCTTCTCCTGGAATGGTTTCTAAACCCAGGCTGCCATACTATGTACCCATAGCTGGAGGGTGAACTGTTGGATTCATAACTTTTCCAACGGTATTAAAGCTATATGAAATGCAAACAGCCTCATACAAATTTGAACTCGTTTGGCCGTGTCTATTTCCTACTATGGTAACCATTACACACACACACACGCACGCACGCGCGCGCACACACACACACACACACACACACACACACACACACACATATAGACACACACACACACTATAGAGAGAGAGAGAGATGCACACACACATACACACAAAATATATATATATATTATATATATATATATATATATAGAGAGAGAGAGAGAGAGAGAGTGAGTGAGTGAGTGAGAGATAGATAGAAGGCGCACCGTGTAATAGCTACCGTCGTAATCACACACACACACACACACACACACACACCACACATATATATATATATATATATATATATTGTAGATAATATAGCTGGTATCTTTCTAAGAATTTAGTGCTCAATATCATTGATAGAGCGTTTATATTTGAGGTAAAGTAGCGTGGACATGGCGTCAATGCTTAGTTACTGGAAGTTCGTTGTCTGTGCGATCTTCAGACCAAAGAAGAGAAACTATCAGTATCCAGGTGTTGATTCCATTTTCCTGCTCCCGTAAAGTATATATATATATATATATATATATATATATATATATATATATATATTAGTCATACCTAATTTGTTAATTAATTAATTATAATTAAATGAATTAGGCGTGCATATCGGTTTAAATGTAAAGCGATATGCACGCCTAATTCATTTAATTATAATTAATTAATTAACAAATTAGGTATGACTTTAATTAAGCACATAATCTCCCTAAAAAATTGTCGGCCATCGCCATTTTCAAACACATCGTTTGACCACTTCATATATATATATATATATATATATATATATATATATATATAACAAAAAGTATATATATATATATATATATATATATATATATAGAGAGAGAGAGGAGAGAGAGAGAGAGAGAGAGAGAGAGAGAAATACTACATTGAACAGCCCCACTCATAACATATATTATCGTAGTCAAATGCACTGAAACTATAAACCCGACAACGCTGCGTAAAAAAAATCAATTCATAATAATGTTTCTTCTACTGACTTCGTCAATAAAGTAAAACTAATTATCTATTACCCAAAGTTTAAACCTACCAACCTTGTCACTAGCAACAACACATCCCCACCGACTAGCTGTTTTAACGAAACCAGTGTAGTACATAAATCCAAATGTCCCGTAGGAGATTGCCTCTCTAAATTTAAAAGCACGTACATTGGTCACCCCACCTCAACTTTGTCACGTCGGTTAACACACCTTTTAACTGATACAAGCTCGATCATTCTAGACTTAAAATCACATTCATGGCCCCCTTCTAATTAACGAAAAATTCTAACTGAAAACAAATACATACTGCACAACCCCCCCCCAAAAAAAAACAGACAATAATTTCAAATACTCGAAGCTCTATATATTAAACAAAAAAACCCACCTTAAGCAATATCAACCTTGAATACAGCCTACTTATTTCTACTCCTACTCTGTTTAAAAGGACGACGGAAACATCTCATTACGTTACACCTGATGATGGCACTAAGTAGTGCCGAAAGTACTAGTGTAAGATTTTTTGGTGAATTCATTAACCAATTCTACCCGACATAAAAAAGATATCCAGGTATATATATATATATATTATATATATATATATATATATAATGGAAAAGGTGACTTACAGGTGAATATGGTCACGATGGTTAGATGGTACAGAATTCAGGTAGGTAAGTCAGCGATATAACAAATACAAAGTAGGTTATCACTTGTACCTATATTGTAATATTATATATATATATATATATATATATATAATAATATATATATTATATATATATGAAGGGGAAACGATGTTTATATGAAAAATACATTTTGGTCGAATTGGGTTTTTTAATAGACATTTAGGATGCTGGGGGCCATTTGCAAATCAGGTTAAGCACAAAAATATTAATTAAAACATATTTATTGTAATGCGTTGGTTAGAACACTCTTTATTTACTCATTTTTGCTATTCGAGTGTGTTGGATCATTATTATTTGCCTCAGTCTTCAACATTAAGTCAAAATACGCGAAGCTTAAATATCAGCAACACTAAAAATAATATACGAACAGAACACACACACACACACACACACACACACACACACACACACATATATATATATATATATATATATATTACACACACACACGCGCATATATATATATATATATATATATATATATATATATATATATATATGAACACTTTGGCAATATATAAATATGCAATGATACAATCATTTGAATTGAAGGTAAATGAATATACATAGGATTCTATGTAAGTATATTGTTGTATGCACATACCTATATATATATATATATATATATATATATATATATATATGTGTGTGTGTGTGTGTGTGTGTGTGTGCGTGAGAATAATTTTACCCTTTATCTTAATTGTTTATCTGACTTGTATCTGTAAGGGAAACTTTCTATTACGGAAAATACATCAATGTAACTTAATAGTTTGAAATCGATATACTTTTACAAGAATGAAGAAATATTGGAACGATGCCAATAATGAATTCTAAATATTTAGTCATGTCGATCAAAGACTTGGCTTTATACGAGTTATTGGATGCAAGATTTATCAAAGAGATTACATAATTTGGTCGTCCACGTAGAGTTAGTGTTTAATTCTTTTCGTTAAGATGTCGAGAAAAATGAGAGAATGAGTAGAAATCGTCGCCACAATGTCGATACACAAAAATCCGAGAAGGAATATGCTACACACACCTTAGAATTTATAATATAACACCTGGAAAAATTGGTTTCCACTTTGTTTTTTGTTGTTTTTTTAAATTGTTTTTGTTTGCATTTTCTTCTTCGATAAGCCATAAAAATGAAAAGTATGTTGT
>CM042140.1:56189737-56237237 GCA_023376005.1 Doryteuthis pealeii
GTACGTTTGTATGTATGTGTGTTGTGTGAGAGAGAGAAAAAGAGAGAGAGAAAGAGAAGAGGAGAGAGAGGGGAGGGAGGGAGAAGGAGAGTGAGAGTGAGAGAGAAGAGTCCGTGTATCTGTTAGTGTTTGTGCGTACCAAATTTAGTATGCATACTTAAAAATCTTAACTTTTATTCATAATTTTTGGGAAATGAGGTTTATTGTGTATAGTATACAATCTAAACAATAATAATATTCCCGGAAGATATTAGCAATTCTTCATATTACAATTCTCCTTTTTCAAATGAAATTATTCAGAAATTATTGTTTTAGTTAAATAATTATTGTCATTTTATCAAATATTACTGATTGTAATAAGACAAACAGTCCGGACAGAAATATTTAAATCATTAAATTACTGAAATGTCACTCAGTTATATTTAGACAAAAATATTCTCAACAAATTAATATAAATAATTCACAGAACAATATTAACTTCATAATATAGAATTATTATTGACATGAATTGCAAATACATAAACTTTAAATGATTCAGAAATATCAATGATTCAATGATGGGAAGGAAATGACCACGTCAAAAGTATCAGGGATACGGAAATAGAATTTAAAACAGAATAATATCATATTTTGTCTCAACTTCACCTCAAAGCTACATTGTCAGTATACGAGATATTTGAAAACAGAGTATTTTCATTGAATAGATGGGATCAAAGAAATCAGTGAAAATATTTCGAAAGAAAAAGTCAAAAGCAATCTTCTTATTAAAGAGCAATATAAAGATGTCCGGTTTTGCATCAATAGTAGAGTAAAAAAAAAATAGAAAGTGTGAAAAAGCTATAAATAAGTAAAATAACATTGTTTACAATTCTTCGATTATTTACAAAAAATAATGCTTTATTTATGAAGTTACTCCTAATGGTTTGTGACCATTCTTATCAAAGAAAAAAAAAAGAAATAGTAAAGTAAAACTTGAAAGAGTGAAAATAGATAATTATAAGTGCCAATGGCACACATTTTCTTTTTGTCTCTAATCTAGTTTAAGTTCACACCCAGCTTTTTCCTAAAGATAATAGTGGGATAGGTATGGTTTTGAGAGGGGCGAAGGTGTTGTCACTCATGCAGTCTTTGTGGTTGCCGAAGAGGGGAATTGTGAGATTCTCATCAAGGTTGTTAGGGAAGCTCATGGGATTCTACAACAACATCGCATATATGTATACGATGGAACACACGTATATATATATATATATATATATATATAATATATTATATATGTTTGTGTGTGTCAGTGTGGTGTGTTGGTGTGTGTGTGGGGGGATATGTATGCGTGTCTGTGTATGTGCAGACATTAACAATGATACATTCATTTGCTTCTACATATAGGTAAATACATGTAACATTACACGCAAACATTTAGACACATAAATAGATTCATTTTAGAAATACATTTATTATACAAAGGGGAAACAATTTTTGATATGTTAGTTTGATATACTTAAATTATTTGAACATCTCTAGACGTCAAAAATATTTTTAACCATCTGTTTTTAGATTTGACGCCGTTTTAATTCGAAATTTCGTTTGAAACCAAAATTTCCCCAATTCGTTCGGTTTCGTTTGCCTAGAGATTGTATATATAACGAAAAGTATATACATTATATTAATAGTAATCACGTTTATTATAGTTATTAAACTGGTAAAGTCCTGTTTATTTGTTTATCCATCTCTCTTTCACTCTATCCCTCTCTTTCTATACATGCAACAGATGTACATACACATATAATCAGAACCTATACTAACAAATAGGGTATATTTGTTTTACACAGGTACACACAGAGAGACACCCCCCACATATATTTATATACACACACACACACACATATATATATATATATATATATATATATATATCCTCAATACATACATAAATGAATAAATAAATATATATATATACACTCAATATATATATATATATATATATATATATATACATAAATATATATATATATATTATATATATATATATATATATTATATATATATATAAAGTGTCCAACGGGAGAAAAAGATATATTTTATGAAAAAGACTATTTAGGAAAAGAAATTCTTGTTATTTTACATTTGCGACACGTGTTCCAGATTTTTCTGATATCTTCTTCAGGCGTTAAATAACCATATATATATATATATATATATATATATATATATATATATATATATATATATATATATATATATTGAACATTGAAGAGAATCCTTTAATCCGTTTACCTACGTACCTTTGAAATTGTTTTAACTATTTTTGCTAACAACTTTCAAATTATTATTTTTAAACTTTGACACATACACACACACACACACACACACACACACACACACACACACACATATATATATATATATATATATATATGTCTGTCTGTCTGTCTCTCTCTCTCTCTCTCTCTCTATATATATATATATATATATATATATACATACATACATACATACAGGCAAACAGAGACAGAGATATGTGTGTGTTAGAGTTTGTCTGTATGTCTGTCTGTGTTTTGATACCCATTTTTGAATACATGAGAGTACATTTCGTATTATTAAGAATACTCCTTGATAAGTACGCATGTGATGTATATGTTTATAAAAGAATATACATATATATATATGTGGAGGGGGAAGAATTTAATGCAGCTGTCACACGTAGCACATTAATATTATCCTAAATGAATCTCGAATTTCCTGTCTGGCCTTTTCGGAACCTTGGTGCAAATTTACTGACAGCCAGCAAAAATCATTTGCCTCAGAATTTGAACGATGAGAAAAAGTGTCCCCATCTGAGCTGAGAAGGTGTAACCTTCGTCATACTTTTGGGGACATTTTCCTGACTTTAGCATAGAAAATAATTTGCTATACTATTTATGCTTGAGCACATGTCAATATATATGTTTGAAATTATATACTCATGTTAAAAATAAAAGTATGCCAGTTGCCTTCATTATGGTAATATATATTATCATAAAATCTCTCACTCCCACCCATGTAGGTATATATATATATATAATATATATATATATGTATATATATATAGAGAGAGAGAGAGAGAGAGAGAGTGTGTGTGTGTGTGTGTGTGTGTGCGTGTGGGTGTGTTTAAAAGTCAAGGAACAAAGTTGATAAACACAAACAATATCAATCAATTAATATTTCGCTTTTAAGTATTTACGAAGCTTTATCTGTAATTTTATTTTGAAGCAGAACTACTCTGTATATATAGAGAAATGGTGAACAATTTGTCAATATACTCACCTATGGAACTGAAAATACGGCCGCCACCATCACCTTTATTTGCCACGCAGATACCTTTAGCCATACCAACCGACAAACACAACAAACCACACTACGACAAATTAAAGAAATTAGGAATAGAAATTAGGAATTATCATGTAAACGACATCCCAAACCATTAAAAATCTCACCAACTTCTCCAAACTCATAGCCACCACTAACATCTCCCACACATGCATTTACATAATTCCATGCAATGACTGTGACAAAAGCTACATCGGGGAAACACAACGAAACTTAGATAAACGAGTCTATGAACACCATAGATAGATAAAGACAAACGACACACAAGACGCCCTCTTCACGTAGATTTGGATTGCATTCAACTTCAACAAGGCATCGCTACTAAAGCCCGCACACTGTAAGAATTTACGCCGATTATGCGAATCAGCGGTTATTGCGAATTCAAAGACCATAAAAGAAAGGCCCGTTCTTTTTTTCAACCTTATGCCAGAAATCGCAAAAATCGTAACTCAAGAAAACAATATTAAAACAGACAAAGGATAACAAACGCAAAAAGTACACGAAAAAGCAAAATCACAGAATCTCTGAAAAAAATATCCTGAACTCCCGTCACAAATTAGCTTCAAAGACATGGCTGACGCCTTCCCACCCCTAAGCCCTTTAATTAGCACTGCCTGTACTTCCGATCTACTGTATCGTAGGTGACACTTCTCCCTCCCTTTACTCTTTCCCCTGCTTCTGCCTCACACCTTCCGACGCATCCTCCCTCACCACTACATTTCCTCTTGTTCAGCTTTTCACTATATATGCACAGCAGTTTTGTTTTAAAATAAAAATAAAAATTCTGTTGAAGCTTCGTAAATACACAGAGGCAAAATATTAGTTGATTTAAATATTTGTTTGTTTTATCCACTTTTTTCCCTAACTTTTAAGTTCATACCTATTTTAATATGCAAATTAATGACTGCGTAAATGACTGCGTACCCCGCCTCAAATTAATGAAATAGTTTTTTTATCTTCCTTTTGATTGGATCGGAAAAATGTATAATTAAATTATTTTTAATGTATTCTGTTTATTTTAGTCTGAGATTGATTTTTAATGTTTATGCAAAAGTAGGTGCTGATCTGCTCATTATTCTTAAGCGATTAGAGATAATCACAAAATATACATTTTCTTAAATAGAAGCGCAGCGTAGTTTCTCATGTAATTCATTGATTGTATTGTAAGTTTTTAAAAAGTGCCGATTGAAATGAATTTAGTTTTCATAAAGTTTGCTGAAAAAATGATTATTTTGAAATCTCATTTCTTCTGCTAATTTCATTAAGAAGAATCACAAGTTACGTTGGTTAATTAACAAAATCATTGGTAAACATTTTCAAACATTGACAATTACGCAATGCTATAATCATAAAGTTTAGATTATGTCAGCGATCAGAAAAGTATCGCGACTAAAGCTGTATTTAGCAAGACACAAATGAACAAGAAATGAAACACTTTTATTATGGAGAACATTTTTTTATCATTTTTATCTTACATTTGCAACACGTGTTTCAGATCTTCTGATATCTTCTTCGGGCATTGATTAGAAGATATCAGAAGATCTGAAACACGTGTCGCAAATGTGAGATAAAAAAAAATGTTTTTCTAAAAACATAATCCATTTTGCGGACCTTCTTTTTATAAAATATTTAATTTTCCCCTGTTGGACACATAACAACACTTCATATATATATATATATATATATATATATATATATATATTATATATATATATATATATATATATATATTCAAAGGTGTTGCATTCTGCCACCCTAATCGGCTACGGTCTGTTTTGTTCTTTTTTAAGTAGAATGATTATTTCCTGTCCTATTAATTATTTTTTATTTACTCTCTCTCTCTCTCTCTCTCTCTCTCTCTCTCCTCTCTCTCTCTCTCTCTCTCTCTCTCTCTCTCTCTCTCTCTCTGTGTGCATGCACAAAAGAACATCGATACATAGGTCTTTATCTGAATAAATTGAAGATACGCTCGATTGAATGGATGAAATATCTTTTTGAGAATTATCAATGACTCAAAAAGAAAAAATATAAATAAAAACAAAATGAATCAAAGTTTTCATGAAACTTACTCCAGACAGATATCTATATACAGACATGATGAGGGTATATCACCTCAATTGAGTGTAGTTATGTTTGATGGGATTTAAAGTTCTTTCTTCTGCAATGACTGATAGCAATAACTTTTAAGCAACTAGAGCATTTAAATCCTATACTCTTCAGTCTAAAATGTTAAAATATAAGCGCATACATACGACACCCCAAAACCAAGAAACAAGATATTGCATATATGTATTAGATAAGTATATTTTAACTAGGTTTCTCTATGTTTATACACGTGTGTGTTTTGCGTGAGCGTTTTTGTGCGTAATTGTGTGTGTGTGTGTGCTCGTATGTGTTGTATGTCTGTTTGTGCACGCGCGCAATCCTAACGACTTCATAGATCATTTGAAATTCTTCAGTACCAAAGTGAAATAAAAAAAAGGTCAAAATTAGAAGCCTTATCTCGCAATGCACGTTACTGGAAAAAATTGCTAAGTTTTGATAAATGATGTTTTTTGAAAACATGTTAGACATAATGCACCAAAATCCATTTTGAAAGCAACATATAAAAATGTTTTGAAAAGTTAGAAAACAGTTCGTCTACAGATGTGAAGCATAAGAAGAGAGAGAAATTCTAAATTGTCCTAATAGCCAGAAGGCGTCGAGTGCATTAGTTCGGCTGTCAAATCTGAGGTCAAAGTGGTCATTGAGTCAGAGCAACTCATTCATAATTAACAAGTCTGCAATAAATTAGAAACGCTCGAAGGTATATATAATATATATATATATATATATATATATATATATTATATATTGTGTGGTGTGTGTGTGTGTGTATGTGTGTGTGTGTGTGTATATATATATGTGTGTGTGTGTGTGTAGAAGATAGATAGATAGTCACACATTATATATACATGTGTGTGTGTCTTAAATACATTAGGCATATATACTATATATATATTTATATATATATATATTATTATATATATATATATATATATATATATATATATACATACTTCATTATATATGGATATACATGAACACAAAAAAATTTTCGTACATTTCACTATATAGAAATATGTACCCATGTGTTTATATTCCATACATGTATACATATTTGCATATATTATTTGATTTTAGTTGTACAACTGTATCTTTCATATCCATATATCTACTCATAGTTATTCTGATAAGAAGAATTGTCGCGCAAGAAAATCCTTAGTGAGATGCTGTCTCATATTTGTTTGATTTACCACGAAATTCCTCATTGTGTTGTAATTTAAAATTGATCACTGATCACGAGAATGGATTGCCGGGATATTTGCGGATTAAATTTTTGTAGAATAAGACTGCGTACATAGCAAATCTGTATCTCTTCGGGGATAGACATGGAGTCTGCTTCCACTAACCCACTCTTAAACTCCTCGCGTTAAACTCGATCCTGTGCCATACACTGCCATCGCGTGTGTGGATGGAGTGATATCTAGATGACACTTACCTTTGCTCGCAGTTACGCCTATACCAATAAGTGACTATATATATATATATATATATATATATATATATATATATATATATATATATTGTGTGTGTGTGTGTGTTTACCTAGCAAAGTTTCAGGCCAAACATTTCATTTAATACAATATCTCATGACAATAGGATTCACTTTGATATGCAACATCTAGTAGTAGGTTACATGGTACTGGCAGCAACGAACAATTCCAGATTTGTTATAGAAAAATCGAAACCGTTCTTACCCGAATATACATAGTCACTTTGGCTTTTCAAATAACCTTTTTTGGAGAAACCAATACAGTAATTAAAATCATCTAAAATTAATGACATTTGATTTTGGTTTGGTTTGTTTTGTTTTACGGCATATCAACCTCAGTTGGGTCATTTAATGCCGATAAAGTTTTGAAATGAATCAATTCTTAATGGATAATACAATTTTGTTTATAAATACATTTTTCTATTTAACCCATAGATGGGACCCTAACAGGTACTACCACTCCGGGTCAGAGTGGACCTGGGAGCAAAGGTGATGAAGGGGTGCTCCACATTCCCCAAACCTCCAGAACTGGAACCTCACCATCAGATAGAGTTTAACGCCATTCCCAGGACATGTAGACCCGCAGCCACCGCCTTCTAGCACCCATATGATAAAAAGGGGTTGGGGCTTGCCATAAGGGCAATAGGGTTGGGAAAATCATATAGGTGCTAGGGCTTGACGTGACCAGCCGATTGATCGCGCGTCTAGCCCAAGATAGGGCCAAAGTGGAGTATTGCATGTCATGGACTGCTCATCCACCTGGGCTCTATCCTTAAGCATCACGGGTCGCCACCCACGGCCAACAGTTGGCCCCATTGGGGGAGTCTTACCCCTCTGCAGAGGTGCAGTCGGTGCATTCTAACGCCCCAGCCGACAGGGCGGCTGACATTTGAATCTCCTTTGTTTTATATTTATGCCTCAATATATATAATATAAAAGTTCAATGAAAATAGTCATTTATGGGTTATTTTCTACCAAATTTCTAAAAAATTCCAAATTCTATGTACTATTTCATGGTGCATAGTTGTGAAGAAAGCAATTATTCCAACGCGGTCTCAGTGAGTTCTGTGATGACAAGGTATGCTGCAACTGATGGTGTATGCTAAAGATAGCAATGTCCATCAGACACAAAATAATTCAGAAGAAATAGAATTCTTGTGAAGAATTGTACAAATCAATGAATTTTTGGCAATTTAAATTCCTCCCCAACCAAACATTAAATATAAATTTTCTTATAGGTCCATATGAATTATTTACTCTCTTACTTGTAATTTACATACAATAATTGAAAGTATCCGCAAAGATAAAAATATGCTAAGACGCATATGTGTTTCTATAAATTTTCTGATTAATTAAAACAATATTGAATGAATTTCCATAATATTTATAAATTAAATTCCGAATTTATGATCATTTAATCTGTCATCTATGCACACAGCAGTGAATATATATATATATATATATAATATATATATATATATATATATATATATATATATATAATATATATATATATATATTGCCATTGACGGTCATATCTTTATTAGAATTCATTATTTGTTTTTCCGTTTTAGGCTACAGCCAGCCTTTGTATTAACAAGGACACATAAATTGTAAGACATGTATTGCATATCAAGCAATGCCTGTGCCTGAAGCTTTTTTAAATGAGAAAAGGCTTTGCACAGAACCAATCCCACTCTCCGAGCGACTGCCACACTGAACCAAAAAGAAGAACAAGTCGACCGGTTATATTTTTGAGGTTTCCTCCTAGACACTTGCCTTTACAAGGCAATGCATCTCTCTCGGTGGTTTTGCTACGCGCCTGGACACAAATCCTGGTATTTTTTTAGGTCTCCGCCTATGCTATTTGAGCGAAAGGCTTCATCCACCCTTTGACAGGTTTTGTTTTTTTCCTGCTGGGTGTCTAGCCACCCTCCTCACCAGACAAGCTTGGTGGCGTAACCGGTTTAGTGGCCGATGACCTGACATAGTACCCGTAGCGATTTGGGCAACCTGACTATACACACACACACACACACACACACACACACACACACACACACACACACACACACACACACACACATATATTATATATATATATATATATATATATATATTATATATATATATGAACCCGGGGTTTCCTTTGTGAAAATGAACCATGATTAATTTTACGCTTCTGTTTAGGAAGTAATGAAATATTCTAATCAACATTTCCTCATCATCTCCTTTATATCGAACATATCAATGATTTTAAAAAGGGAATACCGGTCCTTCAAAATATAATTAGATTGGACGGGAATTACGTTATTCTTTAAGTTAGAGCATTTGAAGAGCACCATATCTTTAGAAATCAACCTAAGACGTATCATATTTTCATGGGTTATGTTTAGTTACAAACACAGTGAGATTTGTATTATTAGATAGATAGATAGATAGATAGAAGAGAGAGAGAGAGAGAGAGAGAGAGAGAGAGAGAGAGAGAGAGAGAGAGAGAGAGAGAGAGAGAAGTAGTAATATAAAAACATGCCTTGTATGTTACAGTATGATGGGTTGGTAAGGAGTAAAATAGGAATTCAATTTTTTTTAAAAAGATAAAAATAAAGAAATAAGACGAAATTAGTCTTCATAAGGGAGGAAAATAATAGAAAAATGAGAGTAAACTAAAAAGAAACGCTTTACAAATTACGAAATTGAGAAAATAAGAAAAACTTTAAAAAAAGAAAAAAGGTAAAAAAAAAGAAATGGATAATATTTAAAGAAAAATTGAAAGAAAGCAAAAATAAACCAAACAGACAACATTGTGCATGTTTGAATACTAAATAGATGTTTTGCCGTAACGATACAGAAATTATTTATTCAAGCCATCAGTCGCTTGTGTTATTTCAACGTTTCTTACTTCCAAACGACTTGATCATATTTTCTTTTTCTTTCTTTCTTTTTTTTTTCAAATATTTTTCATTATTTATAACTGACGGCCGGTCAGCCATTTTTAATTCAAACATCCCAGCGTATGTTTTCCTTCCTTCCAGTAGCCATTTTGCCCGCCTGTTTCTGGCTCTACTTCCGGTGATAAACTATTTCTTCAGACATTTATTTTACTTTATTTTTACTCTCTTTTTGAAAACAAGAATGAATATGAAGGGGATAATTTTAGCTTGATGGTCTCGTGGGAGGAATTTAAATTAGAACGAAATAAAGCCATAAGGAAAAAATACGGTGATTTCTCTGTCTGCCATCTTGACTCGATGTCACACACGCCTCGTGAGTGGCTTACCAAAACCGACTAGAAAAATAGAATCTAAAAATGATGTGAATATATATATATAATATATATATATATATATATATATATATATATATATATATATATATATATATATGCACATACACACACACACACACACACACATATATATATATATATATATATTGTTTGGACGCCTCTGTGGTTGATATTTTCATGACAGTGGTATAAAGATGTGATGATTGTCAAGTTGTACTTACGTGTAGGTATAAAACTAAATGTCGCAAAAAAGACCGACTCCTTTGTTCTGCTGTTCAGTCTTTTGTGTCGGGTTGATTACACTAGCTGTCACTTTAAGATTTATTTAAAAATTCGGAGCATTGCAATGTCTTATTTTTTGCGGGGACTTACAAAATACGTAAAAAGTCCAAAGATCTGAGTTAGTATTTTTAACCTGATCGTGCATAATTCTATTTTCGAAATCCTATTATTATTATTATTATTATTATTATTATTATTATTATTATTATTATTATTATTATTATTGGTAGGTAGTAGTAGTAGTAGTAGTAGTAGTAGTAGTAGTAGTAGAAGTAGTAAAAATAATAATAGGTAACGTTATAAATGTCTATGAGGTTGTCATGGCAACGTTATTAGGAACGTATATGAAATTATAAAAAGTGGGAAACGAAAAAACGAAACGAAAATGTTGTGCCAATAGTATAGAATAAAAGGATTTGAAAACGTTACTTTCATGGGTCAGGTAAAATATTATCTGTTATAAATAACAATTTAATAGTATATTAGAAGTTGTTAATGTTGAGACAGAGGTTTTGTTTTACTAAAATATGTTAAAATAAGTGGAATATTGTCTTATCATATTTCTCTTATACACGCACACACACACACGCGCACACACACACACACACACACACACACACACACACACAACACACATATATATATATATATATATATATATATATATACATATATATATAATTTGCATACTCACGTCTCTTCTGATAGAGACTGGAATAATTTTTCTTTTATAAAGGTAAATGAAATAAAACAACGGATTTTTCCTGTAATATTTTACTTTATGGATTATTTCAGTAGAAGATCTTTATTCTTTTATATTCAGAAAATAATTTACTACACCATTTGAGAAAAGAAAATGAGAAGAAAGGCTATTTGAAACCATTGAATACAATAAGTTGCTGCTACAACATAATTTGTCTATCTTAGAATTTTGACATATTTTTCCATCATCCCTGAAGCTGATTTTATTATTCCTAATCAAATAGCTTTTGGAAGCCGATGCATTTAAAAATGGAATCTACAATTTCGGGGTCGAGTTTTGTTCAATATACAAAATATAATGGCGAGATTTTCTTATAAAAGAAAATATGATTGAAGAAAAGGCGGAAATGATAAAAATCGAGTCTCATTATCTTTATTTATTTCTATTTCCAGTTAACGATTTTAATTTTATTTTTAGCCAGTGAAAAGCTTTGTGCCAAATGCAATTCATCAATAATTTTGCCGTTGTTTTTATTTATATCTGCTCAACGCAACCCAAATATTTGATTTAAAATAAAAGCAATGAAAATAAATCATTAATACGGATGAACTTGATAGACTGAATTACTTCAAAAAATAGAATCTTAAACTAGGTCAATGTAACGCATCTTTTTATTTCTACTTTTTAAAATTCAATTTGAGTCAATGATAAAAGAACTCTTTCACGTTTGTTTGTTCTTTTTTAATTCATCGTTTATCTTCTTTCTCATTTATTTCTCTCTTTTTATTTCTTCTAGTGATCATCCTTTTCGAAAAACCTAGACAAAGGCCCAAGCAACAAGCGTAAAACTCCAAGCTCTTAAACGATAAAACGCAACCAGAGAAACGAAAATAATTAAAAGAGAGAGAATTAGGGTGGGGAAAGCGAAAGAAATGAAATAAAAGGGAGGAAAAACTAATAACATAAGCGTTCATTATTAGAGTGATTAGTGTCTGATCACTTAAACAGATCGATCCCTTTCAACTCGGTGATTTGATATTGTTGCTTCACATCAAGAAGAACTAGGCAGCCCTACCACATATTCAATTTGCCCAGGACCAACTATAAAAGCTCAGGAATTAACCTTCAGCCAAAATTAAAATTAAATGGGAAGCTCGCGAAATGGACCTTGTCTTCAAAAGGCTGATGTCAACACAGATCGAGTTAAAAATAAGTGACCGATTTGTTTTAATGATTTGGAGAAGATAACAACAGACTGTAAACAAGAATAAATAATAAAGACAAATTGAAACAACTCATGCGGCTGGAAATAGCAAAAATGTTATCCCTGTTGCATAATAATTGTTATATTTCCATCCAAATTTCATACTTAATTATAACATTATTAATGGAACAGAAGTCACTAATTTTTGCGAAAATTGGTTTTCTTTTTTTAACCAAAGAAAATATTAGGCAAATCTAATGATTGAGATAGATAATGGATATCAACGATAACTTCTCCATTTCATTTTCTTAGAATGGTTGCCCAACTAAGGATATATATAGACTAGTTTGTCTTTCTAGGCTGACTATGCTATATATACTTAGACAAAATCCTTTTTTTATTATATATTTGGATGAAAATTCGATTTTCTAATTTCTAATGGTAATTATTGCGTTCATTTTTAAGCGGACAAAATTTAACTTAAACATTAATTTAAAACTCGATTTCAGGCATTCCATGGAATAAAAATAAAATTTTAAAAAAATATTGGAGTTTTCTTTAATCTTATTTCTTTCAAATGATACAAAGATTGTTTATGAAAAAATATCTTTTAGAAGCATTTTGTAACTTTTCCCCTTATGTATACATTTATCGCACAAAATCTATTGAACGTCCCTAGAAAATGACCTGTTTCATTCCTTCTGTTGCTTATCAGTTTTCCTAAGGCCGAACTGACATTGAACAAGTTATAACTTTACAATCAATTTTCAGTTTTTGATTTTGTTCCTAAGACAAATGTTTCCTGTTCAATTTTATTACCATTTATTATTACGCTCTTTCCGATTTTAACACCTTCTCTAACTGGTACGCACGCGCGCGCGTGTGTGTGTGTGTGTTTTGTTTACTTTCTATTGGAGTTTGAGTGACATCAATATTCCTCAGTTCTTCCGGTCTCTTCTATTACGGTTGCTGTCACCGTCATCTTGTTACAAAAACGTTTCAGTTCTCTGGCAATGGTCCAAATATTTGTCCGGTTCGTAACCACTAAATACCTACATCGATTAGCTCTGCGTGGTACTGTTCGCTAGGTAGAGGACCTTCCAAGAGTGAATGCCGATATGGAGATTGATTCTGTTGGCACGACATTATTATTATTATTATTATTATTATTATTATTATGATTTCACACCTGCCGTAGCATGTTTATTATTATTATTATTATTATTATTATTATTATTATTATTATTATTATTATTAAATACTCGCATTCCAGAAAAGTTCGATCGGTATCATCTTGCAATAACCTTTAGTCAAAAATGAGCTTGTCCAAATCATCCGAGATGAAATGTCAACACCTCAGCTAAATAATGGACCATTCCGTTTTTATCATAAAGAAAGAAAAGGAATAAAAAGGAACAGTACATAGAAAAAATATAAGAAAGAAAGAAAGAAAGAAAGAAAGTGAGTAGATGAATAATAGAAAGAGGGTGGCGGTGCGAAAGCGATAACGCTAATCTGTTTCAATCAAACATAATTAAAATATGAAAAATTAAATAAAAACGAACGGGAAAGAGAGTTAAATCAAAATGATTATAATGTGTACACATTGAAATGATTGCTCATAAGTAAACATATCAAACATTCCAATAATTAAATCATCATACAGTGGTATATCCACAGGTCATGCTAGTTATTATTATTATTATTATTATTATTATTATTATTATTAATGATAATTCACTTCCACGAGCATTGGCTAGTGGTCTTTCACTGGAAGCTGAATGACAGCAAGTATCCTCCTGCCCCCGGACTATCTTGAATATTCTAGATGATCTTAACAATATTGTTGTTGTTTTTTTCTGAGATAGTCTCGATTTTCCTTTGATTTCCAATTCCTCAAGACTCCTTTCCAAGCATTGTGGGGACCAGTTACATTTGGGACGACATTTACCGTCATGTTCCTCAGGTATTTTTCAATTGTCAGGTCAGGTCGAATAATATGTCTATCTTTTCGTTTTATTTCATTTTCACTTTAAATCCACGATATGACACGTTTTTCTTTTGTTATTAATGAACACTAGGTTTTACCTCCTAGATAGGATTAGGTGATCCGTTTTTACGTCAAAACCCAAAGACATATTATGTGTCTCATTAACCAGAAGAGATTCCGGTTTGTGTATATACCATTAGGTAGTATAGTGGAAATTTAATATCTTGCACAATTCCCAGTAGATCACCTTTACTACCCAATTGTGCTTAGTATTGCATTCTCTTTTTGCTAATTTGCTGTATTCGCTTATAATAGGATGAACCGTTTCGTCTGTCTTCACACTCTCTACACTAGCTATTCTGTTGCGTCTTACCTATTTGTACTTTGAAATAGTTTATTCATATGGAATTGTCTTGTACTGCAATTATAAGAGATTCGGTTTCTCACTTAAGGTTTCATCTTCTTAGCCATGTCCAAGTCTTCTCATATGCGATATATCCAGTTTGTCCCTTGAAGTATCCATTTAGTGTTTCTTCCTATTTTCTAGTTTTGGTTGTATTTCTGCTTGTCAATATGTTGTGTTGTTTCTGGATGCTGTAATTACTGTTTTTTTGCCTTTTTACTGTAGTGCTTGCACTGTCTCACTACACAGTCTTCAATGTTGGCGATACCTCTTTCTCCTTCTTTCCTTGACATATAATCTGTCTATGTATTCTCTCGGGTGTAATGCCTTTGAGATTGTCATCAGCTTCCTTGTTCTTTGGTCCATTTATCTTAGTACTTGTCCATTTTAAGAATAGTTCAGAGTATTTTACAATGGTTACAGCACAGAGATATCTGCTGCAGAACTTGGTTTGATTGAATATTTCCATCAAGTTAAAAAGAACAATGAACCATCTAAGTTTAAAATGAACAAAGAATTGAGAGAAGCGAATATTTATATTATTTCACCTGATACAAATTAGATTCTGAGACAGAAATATTGAAGACTGTTAGGATCATAACGCGGTGTACTAAAAAGAAAAAAATTAAATTTTTGAACAAAAGAATGAGTTTAATTTTCTAAAAAATTCTGTAAAACTCAAATAATTTTAATCTTGTAAAACATTTTATCATGCCTAATGTTTTGTATGACACTAAGTCAGGCAAGTTGATTTTTAAGACGCTGGATACAAAATTGTTGTATATGTTCGCATTTTTCTACTTTGTATTATTTAGATTTTTTGGGCTGTTGTCCTCATCCTCCGTCTTTCTTCCGGTGTATTTTGTCGGCCTTAGAAGACTTCTTATTGCACCTGGGAGCCTCCACGGAACTTCAAACCGAAACCTATTGGGATAGATTGTTCTCATTCAGTCAACCATGACCGGGTACAAATGTTAAGTTATGTTAAGTGTTCTATGTTATTTTCACCTGTAATCAGGATTGAACCAGCAACCTACAAATGATTGTCAATTAGAACTATTAATTAAGCCCTTATATCCGTTGTGCCATGTGCCCAACAGTACAATTGAGTGTGAATTTTTTAACCTATAAACCTATTTACTCAACATTTTTACATTTATACTTATGTATGATTTT
Organism: Doryteuthis pealeii; assembly: GCA_023376005.1. NCBI lineage: Eukaryota > Metazoa > Mollusca > Cephalopoda > Myopsida > Loliginidae > Doryteuthis > Doryteuthis pealeii. Next base: position 56,205,743 of record CM042140.1, read on the forward strand.
TTAGCTTTACTCATATTGTGATGAAAATAATCTAACCTTTTTAATTACTGGTTCACATATTGTATTGATCTCTTTAATTTAGTCTACTTAAAAGGTCACTATAGTCTAACCTATGCTCTGATTCTTTAAGACATCTTTCCCAATGTTCTTGCGATCTTAACTTCATCCCATAATGGCAGATGGTTTCCCTTTTTATACCATATATGGTCAGCCATACCCGACTTTTCTATTTCCTTTTGTATCACTGCCTTCGGTGTTCCTCTAGTCTAACTTTCAGTGGATGGCATATCTCAACTTTGTATACTTTGTCACCGCTCCACGGGGTGGAATATGCACGCGTCTTGATTATGTTGTATACAAATGAGGGCTTGACTTGGAAGATATGTTTACGAAGAGTTTACGATGTTGTCATGAAGTTTATGGACTACATAATACCACGGTATTTCGAAAGGAGTCTCTTTTCGTTCCGCTGGAGTCTGCCATAGTTTTCGTCTTTGACGGTAGTAGCCTGGTGGATGCAGTAGAGGAATAACCTTTTTCCTCCTCGTGCCATGGCTTGTCGTCATTACATACGCGGTGGTGTGCGCGAACGGACCAAATGATTTTGTCGTCGCCGTCAGGGAGATTGATACGAGGGATCACTCGGAGACCACTTGACTTCAGGTTTTTTTTATAGCTGGCGAAATAAATAAAATGCTGATAAATGTTCTATTTTAAATGAGGATGAAATGAAAATGTTTCAAGATACAGGTATGTTGTTCCCAACATAATTCTACGTCTTATAAAACTTTATAATGATGTAAAAGAACGTAGAAATGAAAAATATCCAATATGAAAAAAGAGAATAGAATTAGTGACGACAAAGAACTTGTATCGATTTGTGTAATATATTAATATGATTTATCAGCAGATGGTGCAGAAAAGCGATCGAGTATTTGTGACTATTCAACATGACAGGTTGTCGGGCGGCATCATCGGCTGATGGCTTGATGCTGAGTGGAAGAGTAACATTCCAGGATAGAAAACACATTATAGTGACGATAATATAGAGAACAGAAATGTCCTTTTGCCGAGTAAATAAAGCTTCACTAAGAAGGTGAACCGAAGCAAATTTCACCCACGACAACCATAGCCAACATTACCGGACAAAAGCAAATACAGTGTAAAAATAACAAGAGAAACTTTCGTAACAAACAAAAAATCGTAAGCATTGAATGTTAGGCTAGGAGTGTACTGTTAGATATTAATGTACATAGTCATATTGGCTATGTATATCTAATGATGTACATATACACATACACATATACAAACACACACACACACACACACACACACACACACACATATATATATATATATATATATATATATATATATATATATATATATATTGGCTTTGGTTAAGAAGGGGTAGCCCACGGGCTACCAAAAAACATTCGATATAAAAAATCTTTTTAAGACATTAAGAAGATGTAATCATGACAGGTTTTTAAAGTATTTTACTTTTTTATTCATTTATTTTTTGTAAATACTTTCAACGCTATGTATATTTTATATTTTATACGTTGATTTGTAAAAAAACCTAAACTGGTTAGAGCAACGAAAAAATAATTAAATCTATGGGTGAATGTGTTTGTATGAGGGGGATGTCTATTTGAGTTTTAATTGATTGTTTTCAACTCATTTCGAAATTTTACTATTTCCTGTTCTGAGTGTTTTGATATTTCTTTTTATTATAAAGAGTTAATGTTTGTTTGTTTGTTTTTTTTTTTTTTTTTTTGGGGGGGGGGGGGTGTCACCAATTTCTTTCGTAATTAAATCCATCGATTCAACCGTTGTCTGAAATGTATCTTTTAATCGGTGTGACATTAGTTACGTATTTAATTTTAGTACATTAAGAATAGTATCGTTTTTATAATTGGGGAAGGTCAGATTAATCTAAAGATATAGATTGTGAAGTTACTAAATTGTTTAAACGATAAACACATTGTAATTGTTTTTATGCCTTACAGTCTTTTGTAATGATTGTGAAAAAATGGTGGGTGGACTGGTGATTTACTGGAGAGAGGCTGGTTCGGTCGAGGAAGTCTCTGACGGCATGTGAGTACTAAGAACGTTAAGCCGGGAAGAGACAAATTTATAATCTCCTGGTGGAAGTTGGAATGGGGTGAGGTAGTGAAACAACACCTATAAAAAGGCTGCCCTCCCTTTCAGCTTCATTCTAATTTATTCTTCAGAAACGCCAGTTACCAGTTTTTGTAAAGTTGTTATCTGATCCAAGGTAGGAGTGGGTCGCTGAAAAAGTATATTTTGTAGCAACCCCGACACTTATGTACATATATATATATATATATATATATATATATATATATATATATATATATATATAATAAACACCTATCTAACCCCTTCCTTCTCTACTTTGGTCACATGAATCGATACTTTTTTCGACATGATCGTAGTTACTGATTATATTAAGTTTCATTAAAAAAAAATGTGCAAGAGTTTTCGTTTTCTTTTAGCGGTTTTAACGAAAATTTTCGGAAATTCAGTTACTCTTTTAAAAATGTTAAATGGTTTGGCGTTACTTGAATTAATCTGAAGATAAAGCTATTACATGATCATAGTTTAAACGATACAACCCGTTCTAATTGGTACAGCGTTTTCTAACTAATTCTGGTTTTAGTTTTTATTCGAAATTTTTTCTTACCTAAAAAAATAATTATTACATTGGAATTGTTTTGATGTTACAACCGTGTTACTATGTATAGATAATGAGTAGAAAAAAGGGGGATATAAAAAATGAATGAAAATAAAGCAAGATAAAAACTAAAATAAATTCAAAGAATAGAAAAATAAGTAAGATAGAAATAAAACAAAACTTTAAAATTAGAAAAAAATCGGCTTCTCAAGTTTGTAATAACGTAGGGTCACATTATATTTTCTTCTTGAATGCTCCAAATCCGTTTCGATGGAAAAAAAGTGCCAATGTCCCGGGTGACCACTTAAATAGACTCTGCTGTGCATTTTATTGGTTGATTGCAACAGCCAATTAGTGGTAGGGAGGTTTTACACTCGTCCAAATCAATAAAAGCGAAGTGTCTGTTTCAAAGGTAGTGGATGGATCAGAGATTGATCATAGGGTCAGCCTAGCGAGGGGAGTTTGATGTTGAAAGACCCAAAACTCCCCGGTGATCCCTGATGATGACCCGTGAAGGGGATGAAATTACTTGGGAACAAATAAGTTATGGCAAATACATCAGCCAATTCGAGACTGAAATTATATCATCTATTCAAACCTAATTTTTTTGAAAGTTAATTCATTAATGATTAATTAGGCGGGATTTAACTACTTAAATGTAAGTAAACAAATCGAGAAAAATCAATCTCTGTATGTACATTTACGTTTGACTTCTGTATATACATTTACGTTTGACTTCTTTATGTACATTTTCGTTTGACTTCTGTATGTACATTTTCGTTTGACTTCAATTAAGCACATATTCTCACAAATATTGTCGGCTGAAAATAGCCATATTTGTTTACGTTCACGTAAGTTCGTGCGAAGTCTCTTAAGAGGAATATGAGTACTACTACTACCTAAATAAAGCGATGAAAAACTGCGAGGTTCCGTTTGGTGTAGGGGTAAGAGGCGTGCTTTGTCGATCCGACATACGGGTTTCGAATCACACCCGAGGCGATCTTCGTATCTATAGCTCTGCTGATGAGGCCTAATAGGCCGAAATGTACATACAGAGATTGATTTTTCTCGATTTGTTTAGCCTTACATTTAAGTAGTTAAATCCCGCCTAATTAATCATAAATGAATTAACTTTCAAAAAAATTAGGTTTGACTTCAATTAAGCACATATTCTCACAAATATTGTCGGCTGAAAATAGCCATATTTGTTTACGTTCATATATATATATATATATATATATATATATATATATATATATATACTAATGTATCTAAGCAGTTTTTGTATGCTGACAGTATGATTTCTCTCTCTCTCTCTCTCTCTCTCTCTCTCTCTCTCTCTCTCTCTCTCCTCTCTCTCTCTCTCTCTCTCTATGTATCTATTTATCTATCTACCGGGCGCTATCTGGGACTGATGAATGTAAGTTTTTGCATGTAAAAGTTCGTGTGAAAACTAAGGATAGAATACCTATTTAACAAGTCGATTCCTATTTTAATTAGGAATAAATTAGAATAAAGACTGTGAAACCATGAATACTTCAGTTTTAGCTGTATTTACCAAAACAGAACGCACAATGATTAAAACGTTAAATGTCTTCAAAATTGTCTACCTATCTTTCAGCACACAATCTAGTATTTAATCATCTAAACCGCCGTATTTAATTGAATAGCCCCATATCCTAATATTTTATTCATTAAATACATTTTCCATTTAGGAAACTATAAATAGTTGCAGGTAGTTATTGTCTGGTGAATATAGATCGTCATTCAGCAACACAATTCTCTGTTTAGTCAAAAAATGCTGATCAAACTCTATCAAAACAAATGATAAAGAAATATCCAGAATTGACAATGACTTATCTAGACATCAGAATAGATTTGTATATATCACTTTATTATATATGTTGCCCAGCTTTGCACACCTTTTGACTTTGATATAAAAAATAAGAATTAAAAGAAATGTCTCAAATATTCAGTCTCGATGTTTTCATCCTATCTAGATGATTTTACTCTAAAATGAATATTCTGATCATTTTTTGGAAAAAAAAGTAATGTTACAAAAACATATAAATTTAAAATAATAATGATAAGAAAATCGATCATTCAATTACACATGTTAATATTCGGTTTACCTGAAGCAATTAGTTCTCTTTATGTGAAGTCACTTTTCTTGATTTTGCAAAATGAATTATTAGCTTGATAAGGCCAATATCTGGCACCAGACAATACTGGATTATTTGAATTTTTTTACTTCAGTTGAGCGGACGTATCTACAATGAAATAAATTGAAACGAGTGTGTATGCAGGTGTGTCTGTATTTTGTACACTTGCGAATCTATTCAACTCTAGAAATGATTATTTTAACAGTCTAAAAGTAAAATCATTTTATTGGAAATTGCAATTACCAAAACAGAAATTATCAATGAAGAAAAGATAATTTTCTTTAAAATACTTCACGTGCTATCCAGCCCTAATTATTCCAGTATTTTTTCCAATGTTCGAAGTTCCTTTGAAGCCCCTCTTTCGCCATATTTCTTTACATGAACATCAGGTTCTCAACTTTTACTCCTAAGATGAAACCAGAAAAAACACACGGAGATAGGTTTGAAAGGTATGGAGGGGTGCTGCGCTTGATTAATAATGTGTATCATATAAAGTGCTGATCAAAAAGTATTGAGACTATTGATAACAAATTAGTTTCATCTAGGTGAAGTGGTGATATTTAGATATCCCCAATGTATTATGTCAGTTGCTCAGCTGAACACACAACATAATCTAAATTCTACTTTAAAAAATGAAAGTTTTCGTTCTTATCGAATCCTATATCCAGGATTTAAAAAAATAAATAGTTTGTCAATGATTGAACAAAACTAAGGTACTGAGAGAATATATATATATATATATATATATATATATATATATCTTGAAAAATGGAAATGAATCCGACAATATGTTGAAAGGATAGATGAATAAGTAAGAGACAGAAAATGTAAAACCATTTTTATCCATTCCACATTTTCTTTACTTTATTTATTTATCCGTTCAACTTTGTACTCTGTGTGCTCTGAATACTTGAGTGTTTCGAGTTAATTTTACCGTAATATCGGACGGTTAAATCGGAGTATGATTCACGTGTTAATTTTATCTACCTGTTTATTTTCGTGTGACAGTTACAGACAGGCAAATAAAGAATCATAATGTAAAAAGAAACGCAGTGACAGTTATCAAATGTTTATTTTAGATATTATTTTTAAAAGCTTTTCCGCATCCATTTTAAATTAATGTTTAAAATTACTTGAGCTAATAAAAATAACACTTTTAAAATATTGCTGTTCAAGTATTGCGCTAAAATCAGAAATACTTTTCTGAAAACGGCTCCAGTTTTAGAAAACTATCATTTCGTATTTTTTTCATTTGAAAAAGGATCTCATTCATATGTACTACTCGCTCTTGCCAGACTGAGTTTATTTCTAAAATTGACTTGTTTAAGGTAACTTTAATTTCAATTTAAAACAGATTTGAAAAAAAAAATTGAGCGAATTCTACTGGCTCTATTCTCTTCGCCAAGCAAACTTTATTATTAAAGTTAGGTATAAATAAACATCCGCGTTCTCCCAGACATATCTGGGCCATTGCTCTAGATATAAAGTCAGCCTTTAAAGTTAATGATTGTCAGATAAATATAGGTGTACCAGACGAGCAGTGAACCTATTTCGTTCCCATTGTATTGGTAGTTAATTTGTTATAGTTGCTTCGATTTATGAAGGTATAAAGGATTCTGATGAGGATTTCATAGTTATCTGCTTCATATCGGAAATGTGGATTATTTAAAAAGAATTAATCAAATTTGACTGAACATTGCTTTGTTCTCTAAATTAGGACATTGCGGGTAAAGTTTCCAGTCTCATACATACATATTCCCACACGTTCGCACACACACACACACACACACATACACACACACACACACACACACACACACACATATATATATATATATATATATATATATATATATTCACCATTAAATCTTACTGACAGCATGGATTCCCATCAATCATCGTTCTTGGAAAGTACTCAGCACGACATCCATTATCCGCATATAGCTGTTGTAAGAATTTTTTGCTGGTTGGCCAACATTGGTGTGTCCATGTGTTCACAGGTGAACGATACTTATGAGCTCGTCCTTACTTATCCAGCAATGCCCACCATATTTTATATATAAGATTGCCCCTTTTTGTTAGAAGATTTTTGTATTGCATAGTTATGTGTGTACATGTCCTTCCACCTCCTTTAGGTTATTCCATATATGTGACATTGGAAAAATATCTTGTTAGCTGCAGTATGTGGCACATTATTATGATATTTCACCTGTCTATCAAGACACTAAGTGTCGTGAACATCCACTCACATATTGAGCCGGCATTTTATGAGTTCCAGTGGATTGACTTCTGTTGTAAGTAACTTGGTTCTGTTTACAATCTTGATCTTGTTTCTGTTTAACAAAGCAGCTTTTGAAAGGAACATGTGATTACAGCTGTTACATGTGTGTGTGTGTGTGTGTGTGTGTGTGTGTGTGTGTGTGTGTGTGTGTGTGTGTGCGCGTGTGTGCGTGAGTGTTCAACTATACATCTGTTCAATGGTGATAACAAGGATATTTATGATATAGTTTTGTGTTATATGTAATATATCAATAATCACTGTCTTGTGAAAGCATAAGCAAGATTAGTGTCATTTACATCAACTGTATGTTATTATCATAACATACCAGGAACATATACAGTAAGCTACATGACCATCGAAAAATATTCCAACAAATTCATCTCAATCAGTCAAAGAAGAAAAGAACAAAATAAAATTCACCTCTGACAATAATGAATGCTATAACCAACCCTTGCCCTTAGATGAACTCCAAAATTCATTATCCAAATCCATTAACTCAGCCACGGGTTCAGAGAAAATTCATTACATACTTCTTAAAGAATTACCTACTATTTCCTTGAAATATCTTCTAAACATGTACAACAATATCTTGATCTCAGGCAACATCCCTACTTTATGGAAGCAAGCCACAATCATTCCCATCCTCAAAAAAACAAGCAGAGCTAGTTAGACCTACGGCCCTAACTAGCTGTGCGTGCAAAACTTTAGAAAGAATGATCAACCAAAGACTGATATGGTTTCTTGTATCAAACAAACTACTCTCAAACCTACAAACAGGTTTCAGAACCAAAAGAAATACTATAGACCAACTAGTCTATATGGAAACCCTAATCCGAGAAGCATTCATAAAAAGGAACACCTGGTGGCAGTTTTTTTACCTAGAAAAAGCTTACGATACAACATGGCCATACGGAATACTAAAAGATCTCAAGGAGTTAGGATTACGGGGAAGATTCCCCGGCTTTATTAAGCATTTCCTTGAATGTCGGACCTTCAAGACAAACATATATAACACATACTCTGATCTGAGACCACAAGAAGTGGTAGTCCCTCAGGGCAGTATCTAGTCGTTAACCCTATTCATGATAAAAATAAACAACATAACATCCTGTCACCCTCCAGAAATCAAAGGGTCACTATATGTAGACGACTTCCTCATCTGCTACAGCTCCAAAATATGACCACCATTTAAAGAAAAATGCAACAATGCATCAATACGATACAAAAATGGACTACATAAAATGGATTCACAATTTCAAATTATAAAACAAAATGCATGCACTTCTGCCACATCCACAAAATGCACAACCACCCTAACCTAACATTAAATAATACTGAAATACCAATAGCAGATGAACATAAATTCCTTGGCATTATCGTTGACTCCAAATTATATTTTATCTTACATATAAAAAAGTTAAGAATAAAATGCAATCAAGCCATCCAACTACTGAGAGCCATAGCCCACACAGACAGGGGTGCTGATAGAAAGACCTTTATCAAACTATATAGAACTTTAATATGATCAAAACTCGATTATGGCTGCTTCATATATGAAAACTTTTACAAAAATAACTAAAAAAATCTTTTACAAAAATAACTAAAAAAATCAGACCTTTTAACTTAAGAATAAGTGATCTCCTAAACGAAATCAAAATCAACACCAAAATAGTACACCATACCATACCTCCGAAAAACAGTACAATGGACCATCAAGCAACCAACTATAAACTTAGAACTGACTAAATTACCTAAAACAAAAACACACCCTATCACTTACCAAGAGAAATTCATTAAAATACAAAATAAGTTCCCAGATCATTATCACATTTATACAGATGGATCCAAACAAGAAAAAAAGTTTGTTGTGCTCTTATTTCTCAAAAAGAAGAATCCTTAAAACGACTACCAAATGAAGCCTCAATCTACAGTGCAGAAACCACAGCCATTGATCTGGCTATGAATATCATAGCAAATCACAAAGCTTCCAAATTTATTGTATGCACAGACTCGAAATCAGTCCTGCTATCACTACAGAACATCACAAAGCTCCTAAAAAAAACTAAACACACTCTCTAAAAACAATAACATTATATTCACCTGGATACCAAGTCACATTGGTATCCAAGGAAATGAAAAAGCAGACAAAGCCGCAAAAAAGCACTTTAAACAGATATGAGGAAATCAAAAATCCCATATTCAGATCTGAAACCAACCATAAACAAATTTATATTAGACAAATGGCAGAAATTATGGGACAATCAGACCCAAAACAAACTCCACGAAATACAATAAGCTAATGGAGAGTGACTGGCAGGCCACAAAAGTATTAGAAGAGACTCGCCAGATTGCGTATTGGGCACACCCACATTACCCATTCGTACATGTTAAAAGAGGAGAATTCCCCAGTGTGCGCAACATGCTAAGTACAACTTACAACCAAACATATCCTTCTAAATTGTAATAGCCTTAAAATATCCGTATTAATTACTATCATGCAAGAAATCTGAGGGACATCTTTAAGAACACAAACCCTGAAAACATTATAAATTTTCAAAAAAAAAAAAAGCAACCTTTTCAACAAGATATAACAAAACATAACCGAATATCTCCATAAAACCACTACTTTAAAGAGTAAAATCCAAAATAACCTTTTTGGAATTAAATGACCCACAGAGGTTGATATGCCGTTAAACAAAACTCAAACTTAAGACTAATGGGAATTTTAACAAAATATAATGAGAGATCCGGGTTTTTTTTTCATATATACATAAAAGTGATCCAAATATATCAGTTACCTAATGCTTTTTGTCGTATTGTCTTAGATAACTAGTTATTCAGGTCTTTTACATGTGATTATTTTAAAAGCAATTACGTGCATCTATATTTTCCGTTGCAATTTACTTTTTCCTTCGATTTCTGCTGTACTATTCCCCTTCAGATCTATCCTGATATCTGAGGAAGGATTTAATGATAATGCAAAATATGTGCATGATGTCATTAATACGGTCTGTGTTTTAAATCTAGTAATTAAAGAAGATTAAGGAAGACACGAAAATATAATTATGGTATGATGACTGTGAGAGCAGCAGCCATGTTGGTATTAGTAATGGTCGTTGTAAGGATGTCATTTATGGTCGCCAAGTTGTGGTCATGGCAGTTGTGGTATTGGTACAGGCGATCATAAATCGGGATTACGGCGACGGTGGTACTGATCATACTAGTTTGTTGTAGTCATGATTAGTGGTATTGTTAACTATACGGGCTATGATGATGCTAATTAGAATGGCACTGAAATCAGGATCAGGATGATGATGAGGATAATTGCGATGTTGTGATTCATAATTGAGAGAATGACAGTTGGGGTAATGTCTATGGCTATAGTAGCAGTAAAGAGAGAGAATCAGTGATAATAATGCTGATGGTGGTGGTAGTGGTAACGGTATGATCGAAATGGCAGTGATAATTATGATGCTTAAGATACTATTAATAAAAATGACAATATGGCGCCTAATTATCTGTTACTTAGGCGCTAATTAAAATGTATCCAACGAAATTAGCTTTTCTGATACAACTGATGGAAAAAGAAAACGCATATGGTTCGTATAAGCTTATGAACGAAATCCTTTGCAAAAGATTAGTATTTTTGACGAAGCGCAGCTGTGGGCATTTAACAGAAGAAGCCAGTCAATATGTCTGGCACATCTTTAATACTTTTTATATACAACTCCTTATAATTATATTGATACTTTTTATGTCTATCCAGCAGCTATTAAGGAGCATTAGATTTTCGTTTATTTTAAATACTTTGACATCATTCATAAAATAGACTTACTGACCACAGACGAAATGATGGTTTTAATTTGGTAAAAATTAATGTTTTCTAATTAGGGATAATAAAGAAGATTCTTCGTTAAAAAATACACAATATTAGAATAAATATTTACCAAAAAACAATTTCATCTTGCCTTATTTACAAGTAATAGTAGTGCACATTTGTAATGGTTATTAGGCTGTTAATGGAATCTGCGAACCATCTTTAATTTCTACTTAAGGTTGTCTGAATTCAATCAATCCTAAACGACTAAAACGTAATCAGTTCACAGACAACGTATGAGTGTCCAACAGTTCAGTTAAAGATGGGAATTATTATAATGCTTACCCGTTATTTTGTTTATAATGGAGATGGTTTGTTTTGCACTAGCCACACTTTTTGGATGAGCTGAAAACAGAAGAAAGGGACATCAATTTGCAACAGATGCTCTAAACAATACTTAGGTTTTTAAATTCCGCTAGACCGCTTTCCTTTAACCCAAAATTAGAATTTTTCTTGTTTATAAAAAAAGAGGACAAGCAAACTAGCGCTTTTCAATTATCAATAGAGCTGGACCTATAAACACATAACACAAACCTCTTACAAATAAGATGCAAAGTGACAAAAAAAAAGATATGAAGTTTTTATAATGTAGACATTTTCTTCCTTTATTGTGTGTAATCGTCTTTTTGTGATTGCTCGAAATATTTTAATTGATCCCGATGCCAGGATGGAATGACAAATATTTTGTTCACACAAAAACATTAACTTTATTTCACACGTTACCTTTCCTTCAAAACAGTCTAAAAAGAAGCCGTAGTGTGGCCATGTCGATGAAGAAAAATAGATACCCTAGAGGTGATGGTTTCATTTAAGTCTTTAAACACTTTGGTTTACTCTTCGAAAGCCTTTTGTCATCTGACTAGAATTTGTATTTCTAGAATTTCACATGATTGTCCCTAACGAATGAACAAACACCAACCCTTTTTTCCTGGTCTTAGTTTCGTAAATTATGACATTTGACCTGTAAATCATGCCCCAACAAAGTTTGATACATATACTATTCAGAGTGCTGAGGTTTGTGGAACTCATTGAGTCATTTTTTGTTCAAATTTTAAACTGTTCACTATTTTTTTTCTTTGTTTGTGTATGCCTACAATGGCGTTTGTAATATAAAACTTAAAAACATCATTTTAATTATTTACAGCATGCTGATAGACAATCAGTCGAAAGAGAAATATACTTATAAGTTTGTCAAAATAAGTATTTTAATCTCACACTCACATACACACAGAAACTCTTTTTTTCTCCCCCCTCTCTCTCTCTCTCTCTCTCTCTCTCTCTCTCTCTCTCTCTCTCTCTCTCTCTCTTGGATTGGCCATCTTATTATCTTCTCCAGTCAACTACTGGCATTGAAACTGTAAACACGTGAATATCAAATATATTGTTCCAACTCGAATGTCAACTATCAGCAAAAACAATCTTTAATAACCAACAGCAGAACTGTTTTACTTGTTCGTTATCTATTCTTGCTGGGAATATCTTGGGGAAGTTTACAGAATCCAAAGTCTATTTTGCTGCCTTTATCTTTTCTTTGTGTCACCTTATTTCATTGCCTCCCAGCTACTTTTGAATTGAACTGTGTGGCTTATGAATTTCTACCGAATGCTATTAGCGCTATGGTACTTATGAGCAAGTCCGTCTCGTAAAAGAGCGAAGCTTTTTTTCTTTCTTCATTTTTTGTTTGATTTCTGCGTTATTCATTGACATTTCACAAAGTCTCATTTGTTATTCTCCCTTTTTTCCTTTCCAACATGAAGACGTTTTTACATTTTACACAAGAGTTCGCCGGCAGACAATCCACGTTGAGTGTGCGACATGTTGCGAGTTTTCTCCAACAAGGACAGATGAGTGGAAAGAGGCAGTGCGTAGAAATTGATAGATACTGAATGGTTTAGAGGCTAGAGGGAAGAAAGAAATTAAAGACAGACGGTATGAAAATGCTGGTTCTTAATATTACATACTATCCAAAGATATACAAGTTATCTGCCCTTAAGATTCATCACCAGCCAAAACTATCAGGAACCTTACCATTTCCCTCTGTGCGAATGACAATATTCTTACGAGCATTTCTAGAGTCTTATCTTTCTTGTTTGCCTTCAACACAATAAGTATTTTAGTCTTAATATATCTTTCTTATTAGGTGTAGTAAGGATCGAGACGGGAGTTTTAAATCAATTTGAGTCATTTAAGAACATGGAGTACTTCAAATTAATAAGACAGCGGAGTTTTACACAATATCAAAAGAGGAGTTTCTGAGGCGCTTCTACCAATAGAGAACGCACTGGAATAACTATTAAAAGACTATTTTGAAGATGATTAAGGTTTCGTTGATTGTTGCTCTGAGTCCTGGTAAAAACATAAACTTTAAATAAAACTTTAGAATCTATATATTTTGAATATATTCCTTATTATTAAGCTCAATTTCCATTCCAATTTCAATTAATTTGTATTCTTATGAAGTTGTTTATAACGTAGTTCATGCTTCTTTCCCTTTGGCTTTTTTGTAAATTCTTTAATATATTAGTTTTTAACGGTATTTAAAAAACATTTTCTTTGTGTTTGGTATTGTATCTACTCGTTGTCGTCTCATTTCTTTTTGTTATAAAATTTTATTCCTTGCTATATGTTTACTTTTATTCTCTCCTTGAGAGAAATAACAGCGATTAAGATTTTGCGATTCTAATGGGTGCCACAAACCATTTTTGCTTCTGTTTTTCTTCATCTTTATCCCCTCTAAATTATGCATTTTAATTAACATTTCTTTCTCTTTTTTTAATATACTTTTCTTTACTTTCCATTATTGTTGTTTTTCATTTTTTTATATTTATATTTATATGTTCATTTTTCTCATCTTTTAATCTTCTATTTGGCTTTAAATTTTTGTTTTATTTTCGCGCTATTCTTACTGTAAAAGTCATCATTTTCCTTATATGTGTTTCCAACTTAAAAACAATTCTTTTTTTTCCCTCTCTATTCCCTATTATCTTTCCCTTGGTTTAGATTTTCATTTTCAACATTTTGTTCTTTTTCCATTTCATTTTCTTTATCATGTTTGCCTTCTCTCCATCTTAAAGTCAAATATTTTTCTTTTCTTTTTCTTCACATCTTCATTGAATCATCAATGTTCATTTTTTGTGAATCTTTACTGGTGAGCAAAAATAAATTAATTTTTAGCACTGGCTAGGTTATACGCCATTTTTATCGAAATTTGCCACAGAACAGTCCCTGATCCTTCGCCTAAAAGCGGAAGGGCAGGGCTTATAGCTCGGTGCCTGAGGTGTTTTAATAGGTGAATGCTGACTGAGTTTTAAGTAGTTTTTCAATCCCACTTGACACTCATTCTACGACCTTGTCACACTTGACTTTGTGGGTAGGCAATTACCCAGTCGTATATCCTTTTAACTGAATAGTGAGTTCGACTTTCGCTGGATGTTCCATAGTTGTGACACATCCTACCCGTGTAGAACGGGTTTGCCTAAATACTAATTGCCTTCAAAAAATCTTAGCCGTAAGACAATTCTGTTGTCAAGTACAATATTAATACATCCACTATATTTGAATCTCGCACACATTCCATCGGTAAAATTTGAATATAAATACTTTTTCAAAAATTTTTTTTGGGGGGGGGGGAATTTAGTACTAATTGTAACAAATGTTTAATTTTTTGGGACTAGTAAAAAAATCAAGTAAAGATGAAGACTTTTTTCTTAGAACAAAAAAACGCCACTTTTATAAAATTCCCGAATGAGATTTTTGCGAGATATTTACTTGATAACATGAATCTAGTGAAACTCTGGATTACATTGCAAGGGACTAAAAAAAAAAAAAAGACTTGATTGCAATTTCAAAGACCGCAAGCTAAATAATATGGGCACGAAAATACTATTTTAAAAGAAAAATTAAAAAGAAAACAGAAATTGTAATACGAAAGTTTTTGTTTTTATAGTTTTAATTCTTAGCTTCTTTTTATTGCATGAGCACTTCTCTGTAAAAACGAATGCATTTTTCACTGTAACTTAACAGGCAATTAAGGACTGAATTCATTTATGTTTTTATACAAGGAAATTTCTTATAACACAGTACATTGCTTGCTACAATTAAACATAAACCAAGTGAAACTGGGTGACTTATCAGGGGACTGGAAAAATAAGACGAGATTGCACTTCCAGACTTCAACCTTGGATTTAGCAAAGAACAAAATATCTTTCTTCAGATGTGAGATTAACTCTTCAAATATATAAAGTTAATATTTTAATCCCTGTCCCCGCAAAATATTACATCTAAATCGGAACACGTTAGTTTAGAACAGTTTTTATCAATTTACTGCGTCCCACTGCTAGAACAATAATGTGAACTGCGACATATTATACCTAACATTAATGATATGAAATGAGTTAATCAAAGACAAACACTATTCACAATTTTGCTTTATTTATCATCGACAGAAGTCATGTTAATTTTTCATTATCTATTTATATTTGATTTATATGTATCCTATTTTATGAAAATATAATATTATTTTTACATTCAGGAAATGTTCTCATTGCAGTCACCTCCTACACTGTGGAGTGTATATTAAAATAATCGAGTTTACTGTATTTATTTTTTTCTTTATTTTTGCGACCCAATTTTGTAAAATTTATTTTTCACCTTTCATTTTTATTTTTCGACCTAATTTATTCATTTTGCAACTCACTGAAGGATCGGAACATATACTCTGAATTCGTCAAGAATACTGGAAGTTTGTTGACATGGTGATAAATAAACTTTTAGCTGCCAAAATGATCGAACCTATTAAGCATTTATCCACTTTACCAAAAGTAGAATGGGACACAAGGTCGCAAGTTTGGGATATCTATGGAGGATCGAACTCGTTATTCAGTAATAATGATCGTGCAAGTCTAGCGTGCTAACCATTACACCACGATGGGTCGCCTTATTTACCCGACTCGTTCGCCATGAGTAGGATTTGATACAAGGTTTAGATTCATTACTATGGGGCATCCAAATCACTACCCTTTAGTAATGAATCTTCATGACAAGCTTCCTAATCATTACTCTACGAAGATTATTGAACGAGGTATTTTGCCATTGCATGTCTAATCTGTCGTTGTTAAAGACGAAAACGAAAGGCATATGAAATGATAATACTTTAAATTTTATAAGAGACTGTATAAAATTTAGGTTTTGAATTTTACTCATTAAATGATATAATTCAATACTTAAAAACCAATCGATTTGCGGAACTCGTCACAATTCTTTATGACTACGTTCAAAAAGTATTAAAACCCCCTCTGTTAAAATATCACACGGATTTCAATCAAATTATTGCTTTGAAAGTTAGTACTAATTGTAAATAAAATCTTAATTTTTTGGAGAACTAAACAAAAGTCATGAAAATATTTCGAACCAAGTGGTACCATTATGAAAAAATACTATTTTAAATGTAACCCAAAAAGAAATTGGAATGCAAAAAATGTTATACTTTTAATTCTTACCTTCTTTTTATTGTTATATTTTTATAGGGCAAAAAGAAAAGAAATCAAACGAATACATTTCCTATCACAGTAACTCAACAGGAAAGGAAGAACTAAAATTCAGATGTTTCAAACTACTCATGAGTTCAGGGTTACATTCTCCCTTACTGAGACTCTCTCTGCCGCGTAAAGATTGAATTTCAATGGTCACCCCGTCCAAAAAAAAGTGAAGATATATTTGGTCAAATGTAATTCATTACTGTATATCAAATTCTGTAAAATAAAAAATTTAATATTTATTTAATAATACGTAAATATTTGTCAATATTCAGGCCATGCATTGTTTTAACTAAAGGATTAAACTATAAAACGTTCTCTTAATTACGAATTATTCATTACGAATAATTATCCAAACATTAATAAAAGTGTCTCTTTTATTTTTGATGATGATCTTCTTACAAGCCATATATAATATTGATATGTATTGATAGTACATATAATTATTCGTTTGCTTGCTTGTTTGCTTGCTAATGGACCAATCTTGATAAAATTTGACATATGAAGTCCTTTCACAGCGAGGAATAACGTTATTTTACGGTAAGAGTCGTGGTACACTCCTTGCTTCTGAATGTGCTTGGAACAATTAAGCTTAACATTAATTAGGGCGGTCTAATTCGTGAAGAAACCGAATAAAACTGGCATCCGCATGAATCCCCTGCCTATGGTAGGGACAGTTATACAAGGAATGAGCATTACGTTGAGAAAAGGTGTGCTGTTTTCTGGGAAGGCGTTTCCGAATAATTTTAATAGGTCAGTTTTTATTTATTTGAAAAACGAATAAAATGGGCATCCATGTACCCCAAAATTACTAATTAATAGATCAGAACTCCCTCATACAGAAAGCAAATTGAATTAATTTTTGTTTAACAAAATGTCTCTCATTTTTATAGCGGCAAAAATTATTTTTCTTCGAATATATATATATATATATATATATGTGTGTGTGTGTGTGTGTGTGTGTGTGTGTGTGTGTGTGTGTGTGATTGTCAGAGAACTCGATATGTGCAAGTTAATATTCTGGAGATGCTCCATGCACATAGGTCAGGGTGTACGTTCATCACTGAAGACGTTTCTCAGTCAACGATGAATAATTTGTATATTATTTCTTTTTTAGAAAACGATATTGTATAACTTGTATTTTCCCTCAATTTTCTTCAACTAAATCATCCATGCATTCTTCATCTACCCCCTCTCTCTTTCACTCACACACACAGAGACACACACAGACACATACACACATATCTATCTATCTATCTATCTATCTATATCTCTCTCTCTCTCTCTCTCTCTCTCTCTCTCTCTCTCTATATATATATATATATATATATATATATATATATATATATATATATATATATATATATTCGAAGAAAATATTTTAAAAATATAACAAACATAAACTATTTTCTCCTCATGTTGTCGGATTAATTTCCTCACCGTATTGCCAAATATATATATATATATATATATATATATATATATATATATATATATATATATATATATATATATATATATATACTATCTTTCCTGTACCTTCATGTTAAATGTTTTCTTTATCTCACTCACTCCTTGTTTTCCTTTTCTTAAATCTGACTCCTCTTCCAACTATCCCATCATTCCAATGTCCCCCTACTCGACCCTGCCTTCTTTCGTTCCTTCGATAAGCCCTCAGTCACTAACCCAAACCTAAATGTCTAAGCAGTCAGCATCAACTGTTAAATGAAAGGTGTGCCTGACAATGGCTCTAATTTCCACTTTCAAATCCAAACCACCGACTTTGTTTCTGTCTTTCTGTGGTAACGCCAGAGGCGAGGGCGCAAAGTACTGATCAAAACCCTTATTGGATGATAGAAATCACAAAGTGACGCCAGAGCGTGATGATGATAATACTAAGGTTGATGACAATGAAGACAGTTATGCCGAAATAGCCGTGAACTCATTTTCTTTGTGCTCTACTCGTTGTTTCTACTTCGGCTTCCTTCACTCAAGTATTTTGCGATATTATCATTTTATTCTCTTTACATTCTCTCATAAATAATGACTATAAAATATATTTCATTCATTTCTTGTTCTGAAATATTTTCAATCGCAATCCTTGACCTTTTGCTCCATTTTTGTTAATCAGATTGTGTGTTATTGTACGTAAATCTAACACCACTTTACCTTCTCAAAATATCTCGTATTTTCTTTTTCTTATTCATTTGTTTTATTCTTATTTACATACAAAAAATGAAATGTGAAAAATCGGAGGTTCTATCGCAAATTGGACGTTGATGAATGTCATACACATTGCACCGTTGATAATAACTAGATGATCCTTCAAATCATTAGCTGACGTCATGAAAAAACTACATGATGATGTTGTTTTTTATTTTTATTTAGGTAGAAGATGATTCTAATTAGCATTTTGTAGTTATCACCATCACATAAAGACGATTGAAATGTATCTTCAGCGTGATGCAAACACTTTAAAATTATCATTTAGTATTAAAATGCAATTGTTTTATTCTTCAAGAGCATTTTAAGTATAATGCATCAATAATAATCTCGCTATGAAATATCGCTCTTTTAATGTAAAACTTACATAAAAGATAGTTTCATCTATCAATAAGTAAGTGTTTATCAAACCCGTTTGCCACGAGTCGGATATGACACAAAGTCACAAGAATGGGACATTGAGCGAGGATCGAACTTACTATTCAGTAGTTATGGTTCTTCAAAATTAGCTAACTATTACACCATGATTTGACGCCCTCACCCATAAAGAAGTAAATATCTTAATTCTTTTATAAAAAATGTTAATGAAACTGTAAAAAAATGCATTGCCTATGTAACCACAAATGAAATTGCAAAAATATAAATGTATATTTGACTGCGACATACTTATATTTTGATTACATAGTTTCTGGTTGTGGAGTTTAGTAGAATTTAGTAATAAATCATGTTTAATAAAATCAGTTTTAATTTTATAATGTTTCTCTAGAAATGCAAATATTCTGGTATATTTTGTTTTGAAGAAAATTAAAGTTTTGTCAAAAATATTCAAGGGTTTACTTATTAATGAGCGATAATAATCGCTATACGTATAAAAATATAGAGAAAGGAAGGCAGAGTAATAAAGGAAGTCGTACGTGTTTTAAACCAAATCTTCTCGTAGATTTTAATTTCTAAATTTCTTCCATTGAGAGACGGCAAAAAAAGATTATTCTCGTCATTTAGATAAATCGGGACGAAAAATCTTTATAGTTTTCTATGTACCTGACTAAAATAAAACATGGATGAATTATGATTTTATACGTGGATTTTATCAATTCTATGTAAGATTTAAAGTCATTGTAGGTTTTGTTTTGATCTTTTGTTAAATAGATAATCAGTATGTTTGTTTAATATTGATCAGCATAACTGATGATATCTCAAAATCTTCATGTCTTTTCTTTATTTCAATCTATTTTAATATTTACCTACATTTTGAAAAAAATTCTCTAATTTATTTATTTATAATTTTTTAAATCTACTTTCATAATCGTTGTTTTCTTATACTTATCCTTTATTCATTTTAATCCCCAGATTTTAATCCTTCACATTATTATTAAACCTATAATATATCATCCTGTATATCCCAGTTTAATTTCTTTCTTTTTCCACTCCCATGAATGTGTTCTTTTCCTTTAAAAAGTCCTCATTCCCAAGTTATTTCTTTCTCTTCAGTTCCATTCATGATTTTATTTCGACCTATTCGTTCTTTTTTTTTTTTTGTTATCTTTACCGATAATCTCATAATATTAATTTGAAATATCTCTCATCATTTCTCATCGTTTTCCGTTTCTATTGTCTGATATTTTCGGCAATTCCTTACTGTTTTCACGATTCATTTTCAGTAGGGTCTAGAGTTAAAGATATCTTGAAAGATAACATATTACTTTTTCCTTCTCAATTTGAATGATTTTTATTTACTTTTCAGTTCTTTATTCTGTTTTTCTTTCTCTTATAACACTTCTTATTTATTAAATGTTCTTTCTTTTTCTTACCGAAACTAAACTATAGAATTCTTTTTCTAATATATACTTCGAGGTGAACGCTATTTTCCTAAGCACTATAAATCATTGTAAAACTCTATTTTCCTATGAACCGTAAATCGAAAATGTTGTTTAGCATTATTTCCGATACACCGTGAATCCGATATTCTGCGCCCTGAGAGATCACATTAGATATTTGAAATATATTTCACTATTGTGACCATTCACAGCCATTCTTTTAGTAGAATGAGGAAATAGTTTTAAATGAAGATGTCCGCACCTAGAAGGGAAATTTGAATGTTTTAAGCCCAATGTTTTATTCTATTTTGGAAGCTTAGATAAAGGGCATCTAAGGGACAAGGGACTAAGTATTTAAATTTACAGATTATTCTCATATTTTCCAAATTTTTTGCCTTGTTTTTACATTAGTTTCTGTTTTGTTTTTTGGTTAAATTATTATTTTGTGTCTCATCGCCAAATAAATATCTGTCTATTTTCATAGTTTATTTTCTCTATTTTCTCTCAATTATACCATATAGTTAAATATAAGTCTCTGCTGACTGCAAAATCCATATTATTGCTTTTTATTGACGTAAACTTTGATCTTCCTGCGCTTTCTTGATTACTCTTTCATCATTTATTTCTCAACTTTCTATTCTCCCTAACTTGCCTAGATTTCCCCTTTGTCCAACAAACCCTACTAAAGAAATAAAATAAAATACAACTGCAAATGCCAAAATATACTTTGATGTGGCTTCTGCCGTCACTAAACAATGTCATACTCCCAGTGAGACTGACAATGTGCAAGGAAAGCATGGACAGAAACACCGAGGCTGTCGATTACGCCTGACTATTAATGGAGACAGCAGTGATTGTCAATAGCAATGGCTCATAGGACTTGCGGCTCACCACGGCGGTTTGTGGCAGACCGCTGTGGTTAGGGCTGGAGGGGTTTTTTCCCCCGATAGCGCTCTCCTTGGACAACTTTACTGTTTGTTCGTGGGATGGATGATGTCTCTGTGTAATCACGAAGGAGAATATAGCAGAGTCCTGTTCGGCGTTGTGAAGTGATGAGTGTGGTAATAAAAATGGCGGGCTTCGTGTTTCGCGCGGAAACAATAATGGCGGTGTTAGTGGTGATAGTAGAAGTTTATGGGGGATGGCGAGAAATGGGGATAAGAGGTATTTGGTTAGGAAAATAGGGGAAAAAGAAGGAAGAGTAATTAGAGAGGGAAAATTAGATCGATGATAGGAAGGGTGAGCAAACGAAATATAAAAGAAAAAAGAAATAAATAATAGAATAAACCGTTGAAGAAAATGAAAAGATATAAGGAATAAAAGAAATTGGAAGGTAGAAAGTAAAACTACTAAAATAAAACCATAAGAACGATTAAAAGAAATAAAAAAAACCTGAGATAGAAGAAGAAGAAGAAGAAGAAGAAGAAGAAGAAGAAGAAGAAGAAGAAGAAGAAGAGAAGAAGAAGAAGAAGAAGAAGAAGAAATAATGAATGAGAGAAAGAATGAATTGAAAAGAAAAGAATATAAAGAAGAAAAATACATAAACAGCGAGGAATGCAGCAACCGTGGACAGAGGAGAAGTGACGTTGGGTGGGTTAGAGATAGCATGATTTCATGAACAGAAAGATGTCCACCTTGTGGTACAATGAGAGTGACCACTCCATATTTCTTTTCTTGTTTCTGCCTGATAGTGCGCCAGTTTCTCAGAGATTGAAGGTCAGAGTTTTGGAAATGGATGATAGTCGTAAAGGCGCTAGTCGCTAAGTAATGCTGTCTGTTTATACATGATATCCTACTATGTGTTTGTTTTTCTAATGTTTTTATAGGAAGGCATATACTGGCGAACCGACCCTATTCAAAACAATGTAGAAGAAACTACAATAGGTTTTATTTAAAAGACACGGATATTTTTATCATGTTTCTTTCGAAACAATCTTTTGTGGCTTAAATGTAGTTCATTATTCCAACGATATTAATAAAACCAATCTCTTAATGCGAATGTATTTAAGTTTTTAAATAATACAATCCAAATGGGGACAACACAATAAAAATTAAACTTCGGTATGAACCGATATTTTGTACTGAATTTATATATTTTACGAACTGAATCAAATTCAAATATTTAAAAGCGCTACGACAGTACGGATTTTATTTGGCTGTTCGTTGTACACTTTCTCTAAATCTCTACTCCGTTCACTCACTATATTTCTATTCCTTTTTTCCATTTTTCTTCCGCCTCCCCCTATCTCTCTCTTTCTCTCTCTCACTCTCTCTCTCTCTCTCTCTCTCTCTCTCTATATTATATATATATATATATATATATATATATATAATATATATATACCCAACCCCTCCGCACGAGCTGGATGTGACACAAGGTCAATTTCTGAAGCGGAGTTTGAATTCAGGTTTGAATTCAGAGTTATTCTTCCCCAAGAGCGGTTGCCTAAGGTTAAAGAACCTAGTCGGTAATACTATTTACTCACAGCTGGAGGGAAATTGTTGGATTTATACCTATACCAAGACTATTTGCACTATGTGAAATGAAAACAGTCTTTTATAGGATTTTAACTCGTCTCGTTGTATTCCTTTCATACGACGGTAACCAATATACTACGCACCTATTTATGCACCAGCTATTTCATCAGGAAATAAGTGGAAGTCTGCCAAGCATAATGCTTCTAGGTATATGTCAAATTTTAACATTGTTATTTCTCTTTCAGTGTGTCAAGATATTTACCATGTGATAGGAAATGCAAAGACACGCCATACTCGTGGCACTAAACTCGAAGATAGGCATTTTCTTTAAAATGGCCGAGGCTTTAGAGTTCGAGCGGAGATTTGTCTTCTGTGGTCAAGATAAAAACAACAACATCCAAGCAGTAAAATGTCGTAAGGATGATTAAATTCGTCCATCATGTACCAGATGTCAATCATAACCCCAGAGACAAAGGCCAACACCGAACAGCAGATCAAGGGTGTGGCACAGATGATCAGGCCTCCCCACCACTAAGATCAGCTAGCCGAGAATTTTCAAGATCATATCCTCCCCAACATGTGTTCTCTGCGCTCTCCTAATTTGAACCCCTGGATTACTGTCTTCAGCCTCGTCGAGAGGGAGAACACCAAGGGCACAATAACAACGAGAGTATGCGACACCTATCAGAACCGGATCAGCTTGAATCAGTCATCTAGTCACTTCCAAGTCTCATTGAAGCAGTCACCGACGCTGAAGGCTGTTACATTAAATAAACATTTTCTGTTGGTTTTTCTGAGTGGATCTTGTTTTTAATTTATTTTTTTAGATATACTGATTTTTCTTTGTAAACGCATTGTTGATTTTATATTTTTTTTAATATCACTTATCATTTATTTATTAGTAAGCACATTTCTTAAAGTGAATCAAGTGTGATGCATTGACAAAAACAGTCGATTATTCTCATTTGCATTTAGAAATAATATAAAGAAGTGTGCACATTTAGTAAGTATATTTTTGTTGAATTAAGATATGCTTTTTATGTAGTCTTTTATATGCATTAATTATTTTGCATATTTTTTTTTTTTTACATAGGACTTGAACCTATTTGTATGTTTTATATATATATATATATATATATATATATTATATATATATATATATATATATATATATGTATGTATATATATATATATATATATATATATGTGTGTGTGTGTGTGTGTGTGTGTATTAAAATATATTTATATTGAAAATGTGCACCGTATCGGGGATTTCCTCTCAGAAGAAAGCCCCGTAACGATTATACATTTTCTACTTATGACTCAAAAACCAAAATCAAATAAACAAAAAGCCATGGATTTTAACTGCTCTGTGGATTTGAGAAAGGCTTGAGGAGCATTTTACTGTCTGTTGGTTTCCATTACTTGTATGTAACTTCATTTTTCTAGTGGAACCTTGACGAGTATACCAAATTAGGAGTTTTTCGTGTTACGAGCTGTCACTCGGCTAATTTTTGCTTTGTGTTACGAGCTAGTATTTGTGGTACGAGCAAGATTCAGATACTCTTATGTTCATACACACGCACACACACATTATATATATATATATATATATATGTGTGTGTGTGTGTGTGTGTGTGTGTGTGTGTGTGTGTGTGTTTCGCCTGTGTGAGTCTGTATGTGCATGTGTGTATGTGTATATATATATATATATATATATACATATATATATATATATATATATATATATATATATATATATATATATATAGATAGATAGATAGATAGATAGATAGATAGATAGATAAATAGATAGATAGATAGATAGATATAGAATATTGATATTGATTATACAGTTTGCTATATTCATAAAGATTTTACAATATTATTGATGTATGTTATACAGTGCTACCTTGACGTACGAGTTTAATTCTTTCCGCTCTTAACTTCTTTTATCAAATCATTTCCCCGTTAAAATAAAGAGAAATGCTATTAATCCGCTCCAGCCTCCCCCGCCCCCCCCAAAAAAAAAACACACCCTTTTTTGTCACACTTTTTAAATGAGAAAAATAGTATTGTATTTTAAAAAATGTTAACTTAAAAAAAAAAATACTATTATCTAAACGTATCTGAACCTCGCTCGTACCTCAAATTTAATTTCTCATAGCAAAGAAATCGGCCGTGTGACAGTTCATAACTCGAAAAACTCAAAAATTGGGTCACATGGATGTCAATGTACCACTGTCTATAAGTTAGGATAGCGAAGATATTAAGTCAATGTCACTTGGTAAATGACAATTTCTCAACTATGTGATTTTCGAACTAAGTGAATTATGTACGTTTGTATGTTCCATTATATACTGTTGTGTGATGCATCATAAGAAGGGTAGGTTTAGTTTAGCGGGATGTGATGGGAATGCTGAATTATTTTGTGGTGCTTGATATGAAGGCTGGTTTAGTATATGTGATATTCTGGCAAAAGAAGGTCTAGTTTATATTGCCTTAATTTTAAGATTTATTACTTTATTTATTCTATGTAATTTATTAGCGAAAGAGAGAAATCGCACGTATGTGTATGTGTGTGTGTGTGTGTGTGTGTGTGTGAGAGAGACAGACAGACAGACAGAGACAGAGACAGAGACAGAAGGAAAGTGGGTAATTATTCTGCTTTCAGGACAAAGTACAGGTGACTCAGTGACAATTCTCAGGATATTTGAGCAGAAATATTTGTACTATTTGAGCGAAATATGTTTGGAAAAATATGAATTGTGTTCGTGCAGGAACTTATATACTCACCAGGCCCATTAATTGTTTCGGAAGTGAAAAGTCATCTCATAAGTAAGATCTGAAAACCTGGAAAAAGAAATATGATGATGCAGCCTCACAGTATTTCTAAAGAAAGGAATTTCAGAAATAATTCAACCAATGGAAAACCCGCAGGAACATATTAGTTAAATTGCAAGGAAACTATTTCGATGGACATTAACGTTTCATTCAAGTTTCGTTATTGTCTTGGTAAACTCTGGTTAAGTCTTGATAGCTTTTGAACACACCTAATATATATATATATATATATATATATATATATATATATATATATATATATATGTGTGTGTGTGTGTGTGTGTGTGTGTGTGTGTGTGTGGTGTGTGTGTAAATTCCGAAAACAATATTAAGAACCTGTTTTAACTCTGTAATTCAAGATTTGTCATTTCGATATTTCCCCTAATGCACACAAAGAAATAAATAAAAAGATTTAACTTGCTAAATTCGAAATAACGGCGTCAGACCAAAGAAAAAATAAATAGGATAAATGATAGTGTTAGGAAAATCCATTCCCTACACTCCTCCACTTTTATTAATTTGTCTTTTTTTCTCTTTCTGAATAGATGACTGCATTACATCGATAAAAACAAACTTACAAGCTGGATATACCGGATAAGGATTTAATAGATTCACAACGAAAAGAAACGTGAATAACAGTGACAACAACAGCAACAACAACTTCATGATTATCAACAAAATAACAACAACAAGGCTGATACTATATTTTATGCAAGAATTATGTTAACCGAAGATAGGACAACGTCAACATGCATATTATAAAATGATAAAAAAGATTAACAGAAAAATTGAATATTACGAAAGAAATATGACAGCAACGACAATATAATAATGATAATAATAGCAAGCACAAAAAAGATAACAAAAGTGTGAGGGAACTTGTTAACAGAAATGAAATTAATATATTGAAATTTATTAATGAAAAGAAAAAAATAATGAAACTGATAACGTCGCAAAAAAAAAAAAAGGAAAAACGGAAAGCGGAAAAAGAAAAAGAATGATAATCAATAAAATAAAGATCAAGAAAAGAAACAAAGAAAGACACAAAAATAGAATAAATGATATAATGATATAAAGAAAGATTAAATTAATGATGATGATGATGATGAAGATGGTCATCATCATCATCATCATCATTCATGCAATGGAAAAAAGGGGATTCATGCAATGGAGAAAAAAAGAAAATATATCGTGAAATTGCGTAAAATACACATTACATAGTAATAGATTGATTTAGAAATAATCAAACAGTGAAGAAGAAGAAGAAGAAGAAGAAGAAGAAGAAGAAGAAGAAGAAGAAGAACAACAACAACAACAACAACAACAACAACGGTATGGTAAAAATAGAAAAAACGTTTAAATCGACAATGGTGTAGATGTTTGCAAAATAATAAAAAATAAAAGAAAAAGAAGATGGTGAAATATTTTGTTATTAAACGGAAGCTACAAAAATGAAGTGAAGAGAAGATAAAGAGAGTAAGAGGAATAGAATAAAGCAACAAAGGTATAAAGACATAGAAGAAAAATAGTGTAGGAAAAGTTGAGTTACGAGGGTAAAGAAAGAAAGAGGATGAGAATGAGAAAAACGGGTAAAATGAACAAATAGGAAAAGAGATAAATTCAGTGGGAGATAGTATATAACGAAAGGGAGAGAGAGAGACAGAGACAGAGACAGAGAGACAGAGACAGAGAGACAGAGAGAGAGAGAGAGAGAGAGAGAGAGAGAGAGAGAGAGAGAGAGAGAGAGAGATGAGAAAAAAACTAGACGAGAAAAAGAGAAACAGGAATGATAAAAATAGAAAAAGGAAGTGGGGAAGGTCTCTACACTGCAAGAATTACTTAAAGATTAGTGACCGAGTAGAAAATAGCATATTGCATAAGACAATTGATGGAAGAATATGGAAGCACAAAACATATGAATAAAATTTAGAATATTCCAAATTGTGTTAATTCATTTAAGTACTAACTTTAACGCTCGTTTCATAAGGAAAAATTGTAAAAGTTTAACATAAATAAGAAATATCATCGTACGTGTACTTTGATAATAGGTGAAAGATTCAAGAGATTATATAATATATATATATATATATATATATATATATATTATGTGTGTGTGTGTGTGTGTGTGTGTGTGTATGTGTGTGTGTGTGTGTGTGTGTAGTGTTTGTGTGTCAATTCAATTATCCCACAACTATGAGTTAATAGCAACTTGTCGCATCTTACTTTTAGAGGGGACATATACCACCAAATAACCCCTGTAGCAATGAGAGATGCTGAACTGTCCCGATATCAGACATTAGATGAGATAATTGAAAATCATCCTTTAAAACAATTTCCAAAATGAATTTCTGAACTGTAGAAGAATAAATAGAAAGAAAAACCAAAAAGAAAAACAATACATAAACCACACTGAGAATTGTTTATCTACCATGGCGAGGTGATTTTGAAGTAAAAAAAACTTCTCATTAAGCTTTAAGTAAAGCTATACGCTTGCTTTCGAAAATGTTTGACAGCGTTTATTATTTCTAGTGATAAAACCGATATTATCAGATATCATGTATTACCAAAATCTACGGAACTGAGACTCTGAAAAAACAATGAATATGTAGCAATCGAAAAATACTATAGCACAACAAAAATTTTATATTGAAAATATATTTCCAAACAAATCTTGATATGTTTTACCAAAGTTTCAATGTATGGCAACACTCCATACACACCATATATTTCTCATAGTTTGAATGCTGTATAACTTGATAGTGAATCATCATCATCATCATCATCATAATGTCGTGCATGTAGCACGGATATCCATGACAATCTCTCGCCAACCCTCCCAATCATACCTGGGAGGTCTTCTGCACAGCAACCAGCATCCTCGCATAGTTGGTCAATGTAGGTCCTTGGTGGGCTCCCCACTTTAACATGTACATGTTTTTGCTTCCACAGGAAAACGTCGCTTATGAGATCTTCCGTGATTCTCCAGCAGTGTCCTGCATGCCTAGTCCGTCTCACTCGGATGGTTTGTGAGATGGTGGACAGGTGGTCGCACAGCTGCTTCCTTGTGGGGTGCTGTTTCCACGACTTGTTCAAGACTGCACGCAACATTCTTGTGCAGCTCCCATCAAGTTTATTGTCAAGGCGCTTCATTAGGGTCAAAGTGGTGCAGTCATATAGCAGTACTGATATAACCACAGCCTGGAAAAATTGTCGTTTTAGCTTGTCAGTGAGATCGGATTTCGATACAACTAATAATTTGTTTGTAGCCGACCATGCCTTTCCTATTCGTGTACTAGCATCGCTTTCTGTGGATGAGAAATTACTACCTAGGTATGTGAATTGTTCTACTGGCTTAAGAGGCGTACCGTCGAGTGTGGAGATGATGTCTCCTTTCTTTTTGAAACTCATGAACTCAATTTTATCGGCGTTCACATAGAGGCCGATATTCTTTGCTGCCTTCTCCAAGCTATGTAGTAGTAACACAGCCTGTGCCGGTGTATCTGCAAAAAAGCGAGGTCATCAGCGTAGTCTGCATCTGTGACTGTTTGTGCAGGATATCGCCTACTTCCTGCCCTTTTTAGTGTGAAACCTTTTTCTTTTATGCTATCTAATGATGTTCGGAGTACGTAGTATAGACATATTATAAATATATATGGTGCTAATGTATCTCCTTGCAGAACACCAGCAGCGATTTCAAAGAAATCTAAGTCGCCATCAGGTGAGCGTACCATTGCTTTAGTGTCTTTGTATAGCATCATTATAGTGGCAACCGTTTCTTTGGCGAGACCATATGCTAGTAGAAGTTGTTGCATTTTTCCTTTATGTATGGAATCAAATGCCTTGGAGAAATCAATGAATAGTAGCGTTGCCTCAAGATTCTTTGCTCGAACCCCTTCTATGATCCGTCGAATAGTCATGATCTGAGATGTTGTGGATCGATTTCTGCGGAATCCGAATTGGTTTTCCTTAAAAAAATTCTCTATTTCGGGTCGGATGCGGTTAAGAAGAAGGGCATTATATATCTTGACTACAATAGCAGTAAGGGTTATGCCTCTGTAGTTTTTAGCGATTCCGAGGTCTCCCTTGTTGGAAAATGGGAGGGTGCAGGCTTTCGTCCATTTATCTATTCTATTTTGTCTATATACTGCATTGCATAGTCTAAGCAGTATGTCATTGAACTTTCCCATCTTCCATACCTCAGGGGGTATTTCGTCCTGCAGCTTTTCTACCTTTTAGCTTCTTTAAGACTTCGTTGAGTTCTTCTGTTGTGAAATCTACCAGTTTGATGTCTAGTTGTTTATCTACAATATTTTAGGTATTATTTTCTATGATTTTAGGTGGGTTCCCCAGGAGTTTCTGGAAGTGGCCTTTCCATTTAGGAAGTCTATCTTTTTGGCTGGTTGCTTTTCGCTTTGATCTACTGGTATTTTTTAAACAATAATTTCGTTTACTTTTTGCCATGCTAATCGCGACAGTCTGTCTTCTACCAATTGTCTGATAGTACTTATTTATACTTGGATGCATTCGATTTGTTCTTTTTTGTATGTTTTGCTATAAAAATACAAACCAGGTATGGTGAGCTTTGAATAAAATTAACGTTTAGATTGTAGGAGTGTACTTATTTTGTACGATATTTTAGGGAGTCTACATATACTTATTAGTATATGTGGAGGACTCTAAAATATCATGTTGTGCTAGCAGCAGGGATATTCATCACAATCCCTAACCTGAGCGGCCCGCACTGGCGTACTAATATACAGGTTCCCAGCATGTTCAGCATTTCTCGTTCGTTTTATTCGGAGGGTTTGTATGATAGGATGCATGTGGCCGCATAGCCGCTTTTTTTGTGGGGTGTTGTTTCCACGATTTGTTCAAGACCATACGAAGCATTCTTGTAAAACTCCCATCTTGCTTATTCTTTAGGGTTTAGGTGGTATAGCTGAACAGCAATACTTAATACAAATACGACTTGGAAGAACAACTTATCATTGAGATCAGATTTCCATATGGTTGATAATTTGTCTATAGCGATACATGCTTTCCCTTTGCGTGCATAAATATCACTTTCTGTGGATGAGATATTACTACTCAAGTATGTGAACTGGTCTAATAATTTTAGGGGCTTACCAACGATTCTGGTTTCCATCGTGTGTAAAACAGATTATCTCAGTTTTATCAGAGTACACATAGAGGCTAATGTTCCTTGCTGCCTTATCCAGAGTGATTTGGTTTGTGCTGGTGTATTTGCGCCAGATCATAGACCACAAA
This sequence comes from Doryteuthis pealeii, assembly GCA_023376005.1. Taxonomy (NCBI): domain Eukaryota; kingdom Metazoa; phylum Mollusca; class Cephalopoda; order Myopsida; family Loliginidae; genus Doryteuthis; species Doryteuthis pealeii. The sequence goes on from CM042140.1 coordinate 56,236,928, forward strand.
CGTAATAGTCTCTGTGGGATATCACCTGTTTTTTTGCCTTTTTAAAGTTGAAGCCCTTTTCTTTCATGAGATCTAGTGACGTTTGAAGTAAGTAATATACGCATCTAAGGAACTATGCCGTCATACATCTTAGACTATGAAATACAGTGTATAAACAAAATACGATAGAGAAATGGACGAAAGTCTGCATTATCCCATTCCCCAAAAAGGCGACCTCAGAATTACTAAGAACTACAGAGGTATAACTTTTAGCTGCTTCTCTTTAATCGTATTCTATCTGAAATAGAGAAAATTCTTAGGAAAACCCAAA
>CM042140.1:56244737-56289737 GCA_023376005.1 Doryteuthis pealeii
TTTTTTCAGTCGAGTTTTAATTTTAAAAGACTGAAAGACAAGGGAAAAAATTGTGGTGTGTATAAAATTTGGAAAATATTCAGTTAGGATACCCTAGAAGTACCCACACTTCTCCACCCGGCCCCCAAATCGACCCGAAATCAATTTCACTTTCAACACTCGGCAAATCTAAGTATAGGTTATCATAGAAAGGTTTATGCAACAATGTCCGTTTTTCATATAAATCGGTTACAAATCAAGACTCATTGCAGAGTCGATATAAAACCTGTAATAGTAAATAGTAGAATTATGATCATTATAAGTCCATTAATTTCGGTTTCATGCTGTTGTTTTTAATAAACTCTTCAGACGGAAATTTGAAAAAAGAAGGTTCAATCAAGCATCTAGTATAATAATGGAATTAGATATTAGTTCAAATGGCATTTGCCTGTATTATTATGGGGGGTTCCATTTGCGCTACTTTTCTCACTTTTACTTATCAAAATTCTTGATATACCGGAGAAAATTATTAAATGCTAATTAGGTTTCCTCACATCTTCCTAAACAGAATCATTAATATCATTATGGACCACTGTTACAATGTGAATCAAACTGTTTCATGATTCATCTTGTAATTAATAAAATTTTGGTGAAGACAATTCTTGTGGCATGAGCGTTATTTATTAGGTTTATTCAGACTTGATGCTTCGCTTGAATGATATTTTGCGATTAAAAAACTAATTTTTTAAGAACCAGATTTATTTTTATTCAATGATTCGTTTCGGCTAAATCTCAATGGTTTAATTTGTTAAAACACATTGGGATCTGATGGAGCGGGAAAAATCTCCAAGAGATCTAATGATAACTTAGCAGTAGACAATAAATTGAAAATACAGCATTTAAACTTTGTCTAAACGTTATACTTTAAATTTATAGCCTACTGCGACGTCATCTCTAAGTCTACACAACACTGTTAGCCAGGAATGAAGTCTGTTGCAGGTATTGTGAAACACATTATCTTATTTCATGATATCTTGGTGTCGTTAATGATAAATCTTTCAGTTTAAAACATGACGGGTAGAATAATGGAATTTAGGAAAATGTGTATTTTTTGAATGAGTGAAAAATTGGTTTTGGAGGCCCACGAAGTGCAAAGAAATATTAATTTATATACACAGACTGATGTTTGATTTTTATTAGAAGAAAAACAATCATGCATTCATAATGGAATAAATCTTTAGATTTATGCATTCATTTCTGTCGTTCCAAGAATATTGTAGAAGAATATTAAGACCAAAGTTAGTGGGTTGGGATGTATGGAGGAAAAATATAAAGTGATTTATATCTCTGTTTATTTAAAGATCAAGAATATTTCATCAATAAGGATCTAACTGTTTGCCTAAATTAAAATAAAGCCATTAACTTGTCTCTAAGATCCCGCTATAATCGATTAGCAGTTGATGAGAGAGTTGGTTTTTTTTAAATTTACTAATATTATAATGTTTGTATATTTTCTTACTATGAAAGCCTAGAGATTTCATTATATTTTATAACAGTGATTGACTAAACGTGCGCAAAAATATACATTAATGAAGCCAAATGTATATATATATATATATTATATATATATATATATATATATATATATAGAGAGAGAGAGAGAGAGAGAGAGAGAGGGGGGAGAGAGGGAGAGAGAGGGGAGAGGGATACAGACAGACGGAGAGAAGTGTCAATAAATAAAGTTATATCCCTACTAAAAGGTAGAATGTTAATTTTATACTAAACCAAATATACCAATCCGTTTTAATTTTATAATATTTCACTTGAAATGTTATATTATACGAATAAAACGGATATTATTAGGTATTATTTGTTGCTTAGCTTTAAGGCATTGAAAATCAGCAACTAAAAAGATAAATTTATATCATACATTAAATAAGTACACAATGATATATATGACGAATGTTATTTTAGGTTAATGTAATTTCATTTGTTATTTCAGATATTCAATTCTTTAGAGTTTGGTAATGAATAATACTTAATAATATCCGTTTTGATTAGATGTTTAAATCATGGTATGTTTAGTTAAGGAGAAAATTATTTTTATAAACATGTTTAGCGTGTACATATTTTGGGTTAATAGTATATATATATATATATATATATATATATATATATATATATATATATATATATATATGTGTGTGTGTGTGTGTGTGTGTGTGTGTGTGTGTGTGTGAATATATATATATATATGTTTGTGTTTGTGTGTGTGTTTGTATGTGCGCATGTCTCTGTGTGTTTATATGTGCCTGTATGTATGTATGTATGTATGTATGTATGCATGTACGTACGTGTATGCGTATATAAAGAGTGGGAGATATTTATATTTCATCGTTAATCCCTTTTCTTTTAATTTCGTACACTTAGACTCTTTAATATCCTAACAAATAATCGGTCAAGAAATACATTTAACATTCGTTTGTTTTCACAAAAATTAAATTTATCTTGTATTATAAGAAAGTCTGAACATGATCAGTATACTTTTATTTTTTTAAAATCAGATCTGATCTCCTTGATCTCTGAATATCAATTATACAATGCACAGCCTGACATAGCACTTAGCCCAAAATATCGGGCAAATGTTAAATAGTAAAATTACCCTAATTCCCGGCCTGTAGGGTATAGTATAATATCGGATTTTAGCTGTATAGTAGAATACCTTAAAAACGTTTAAGTTATAAAATGACCATTGCTTTATTGTTATTTTCTTTTTGTCTGTATCCGTACATTTTAGTGTAACAATATAAATAACAATACCGTTATGTCTCTTCTCAATCATATACAAAGTTTCTCTTAAATCATACATAAGGCTATGGAACATATTGTGAGTATCAGACTCCCAAATTGGTCGCAATAAATATGCTAGATATTCACATACATATTTCTACACTAATAGAAATTCTAAATTTTCAAATATTTGCACAGGAATGTAAATATGATTAATTTCAGAGTAAATTTCGTTTGTTTTTAAATAATAGTTATGTTTAACCTGAAGTAGTAAAAATTAATTTTATTTTATTTAGTCAGTTCACTTAAGTGATTTGAAAACAATATTTGATAAGTATAGACGGAGTTGTCAGTGAAACACTTATTAGATATCTGCATAGGAAAATAGCACGTTAGCATTCCCTGCTGAAATTGGGCTATAATATCCCTATTTATGGTTCCTTTAAGTAGTTGGTAGCTGAAGCAAAGCGGGAATGAAAGTGGTAGACGGAGAAAGAAATAGGAGAATTAACTGACTCGTATAGACTTTAAACTGCCACTACACAGCAAATATTAATCTTGATAGCGTCATGACATGGTGATGGACAATTAACCATTCAGCTTATGGACTATAAAAGAGGTTTCTCTTATGGAAGATTTCAGTGTATTTAGACGAAAGTGGTATCGAAGACCAAGGTTTTAGCCCACTATGAACAAGGCTGTCAGAAAGCTAATCAGCAACACATCATGTTCGGTGATAACTTTGGTCGTTTTGACACGGACTACACAAATATCAACGTGATGCATAACTTATAATTAGAACAAAATTCAATATTTTCAAATGGAATCAATCGATATTTCTCGTAATGAAAACATCTGATCCTTTTATTTCACGCAATTTCATGAGTTTTCATAAACCACCAAACTAATTGTATTGGTCCTCAGAAATCAAAAAGAATATTGCTGAGCAATGATTTTCTTATAGAAATATAATAGGAGTTAAATATATAAATTTCTTAAATAGATTAAAATTTGTGAATACCAATCGGTTAAACATCGGATAAAACTACAGTTGTATCTTTGCAATTCTCTTACTCTACCACTTTACACACTTTCTGGGGACTTTGACCTAATTAGAAATAGTAGCTAAAGTTAGATCATATGTCCTGGTTTCTTTGATTAATATTGCTAATAATAGAGGAATTCCCATTATTTCATGCACTCTGACCTGTTGAAAAGTCTTCATTACGAAGATGCAATGTTGCTTTCTCCATAAACAGACAAAAATATTGAATATGGCTGTTAACGTTTTCAGTATTCTAATTTAAACATGCCAATTTTAATGCGATATATATTTTGCATAAAAGTTTATAAAACAATACTGGAAGAATTCTGACGCCATAACTACTTTTGTAACCGAAACACTTGTACCTGCAATGAAATGATCAAATGTAATATTGTATTTTCTATGTAGGAAATAAAGTCACCAAACAGATAATCAAAGTGATGAATTCAAAGTAAACTGGAGATCCTTAGAAAAGATAAATTTGGTGTCCATGGAACAAACTTTATCAGCTGGAAGTGACTGGTAATCTGACCGAAATTATATTTGTCTATGTATTTCCGGTATAAATTCATTAACTTAAAAAATGGGGCAGCGTATTGGGGTGGAGCTAGATGACTTTATTATAGTATAGAAGTATTTTCTTATTTGAGCGTGACCCAATTGGATATTCTGATGCAAAGTGAAAATCTAAACTTTTCATGATATATTACCAATTAAAATGATCGGAATCCACCACAGATTACAAAGCTACTATTAGACAGTATATGATTTAGATCTATGGATATATGTCATATAATAATAATAATAATAATAATAATAATAATAATAATAATAATATCAAAACAACAACAACAACAACAAATCATTTATACAAAGTGAGTTAAAAAGTTGTTCAATGCTTTTTTTAGCAGAGCTGGTTTAAACCTAGCATTTTAAAATTACAATCCCACCATCTCCGTTTCACGTATCAAAACAACCATTTATATATATATATATATATATACATATATATATATATATATATATATATGTGTGTGTGTGTGTGTGTGTGTGTGTGTGTGTGTGTGTGTGTGTTAGTCGGCGGAGTGACCTATTGTCGATATCAGACGGACAGCGAGGGAGTCTATCCCCGTTTCACTAGCACTAGAGCATGGATATTGGTTCTACGTCTGAGGTGGAGCAGCATTCTCGCTAAAAACGTTATTTTATGTTATTTATAGTTTTACGTTTGTCTACTTTCTTAGTTTCTAGCTTTGTCAAATTTAATTTCATTGTTCCGTGATTTTATTTTTTTTCCGTACGGTTTCGCTTATGTCTTCTTATTAGTCGTATTCTTCTCCAAATGTTTTTGGTATATTCCTTCTATTGGTGTGTATATCCCGTTTATTTCTTTTGTATGTTTCTCATACTGTGGCATTTGGTCAGTTCTATTTTGTTATTTCTAGCAGTAATCGTGCGTATTATTGTAGTTTTACGAATTGCCTTTCAGATCTTATTGTCAAAAGTGACTTGAGAACCAGCTGAAATAAGTTACGTTATATTATATATCTAAATAACTTTTAATACTCTTTTTCAATATCTGACCGTAGAGAATTGTAAACTAGTTGCCTGCATTTCTGTTTATTGTTTTATATTGTTTGGCACAGTTTATTCATATTTAAATGAATATATCTATATATATAAAAGGAAGTTTGGTATGTACGTGTCGACTTATAACTCACAAACGAGAGGTCATTCATATTTGAAATGATGCATACCACTTAATATGCTTATAACTAAGAAACACACAAAATTTGCTTGTTTTTTTTTAAAATAATTGATCGATATAATTCAATAATTAAGAAAAAATTAAAAAATATCATATACACTCCACTACCCTCGACACTTTCAACTTTCAAGACAGAAAAATCAAAAACTACCATTAACATAATCTTCAGCTACACCCACCCCCAGCCACCGTCGGCACCTTTGAAGTGGCGTTAGCCGACAGAGGCGGATGCCATCTGTAGGCCTCGCTAAAAAAAAAGAAGGGAAAAAAAGAGTTCTGAAATAAACAACACTCCCATTAAGACACTTCCGCCCAACCCACGCCACAGGTTGTAAACTTGCCGTTAAAACAGTCCCACCCAACCCCATTGTATAAAAAAGAATGACATTTTTTTTTAATTTCTAGATTATTATAGAAATAAAAAAAATCGGCTTTCTTTTTTATACAGTAAGCGTTGGATGAGGCTCTTATTCTAAGCATATAATTTTAATATATGATTTTAGAAAAAACTTTATCACGCAATAAGCAATTAAGAAATGAATTTGAGTTTTTGTCATATGTACAAAACCATTTTTAGAAAAATAGATTTAAGTTCCAAAAAATGCAAAAGTTAAGGATTACATTTTTAAAATAATATTTTAAATGGAAAAAAAATGATAATTCCAAAAATAAATATTGTAATGTACAAATTCACGGTAATGTTTTTAATTCTATAAATTATTTTCCTCTTATACTCTCTCTGGTGTACTTAAAAAATGTTTAGTCCGGTCATGGACCGGGTACTATTACTAGTATATATATATATATATATATATATATATATATATATATATATATATATCACTGGTCTCATAATCTAGTTTAATTATTTCTTGTAGCGTGTTGTGGGAAAGAATAACCAGGTGAACCACTGGTTATAATTCAGTTATATTATCTATGTGAGAGAAAATGGAGATGATACTACGATTATTAGGTTGTAAATCGAATTGCTTCATTCTCTAATTTAGAATATATTAACGTTATTGCGGCTACACGTAAATCTCATTACAATGTGCCAGTTTTCTATGTAACTGTAATTTACAAAAATAGTATCATTATATATATATATATATATATATGTGTGTGCGAGCGTGCGTGTGCGTGTGTGTGTGTGTGTGTCGATTTTTCGGAGCAATGATGATATTTTTAATTCCATAAAAAAGAAACATATTTTGGAAATATCTTAGGGAATTCTTTTTTCGATTATTAAACAGTGGTTTACATAAACTTAGAACTAATAGAAGAACTAAAAAATATGTAATAGATTATTTCTTGAAATGATTATTTTATCTACCATAGAAGTATATTTTTTCATGGACTGGATGATAATGAATTAATTCAACATATAGAGATACCATAAAACGTAGAAGATGGTTTTTATGAAGCAAATAAATGTTCATCAGAGACACAAAATTATAATAAGTCAACTATATGCAAATGAATACAGAGAATCGAAGCAAGTAGAGGATTATGTTTCCAATAGTTAATGTTGGTTTGAGGCTAATAATAAGGTTATATTAAGCAAAGGTTGCTTGATAAAAATAGAGGCAGGACATTAATAAGAAAAAGTAAATAATAGGAAGATAATTAGGCTGTATATATAATTCCGTGCGTTGATAATTATAAATAAATTATGATTCTTAACTCTTGATTGAACTACGGCTTTTTTTTATTTGCACATGACCGTTGAAACGAATGTTTCTTCATTCATAAAGAAAGTGTAGAATGGCCTAATATCTAAAATATAAAAAATGAAAAACTGCGTAATGGCTTCATTTAATATTTGTTAATAGCGTTCAATTTTTTATCCGTTGAAAAAGACTGAAAACCAGATGTTTTTATTGCGCCGTGTTCTCATTCAATCATCTTGTTTAAACTTGCCACTTTAATCAATGAGAAACAGAAAGTAAAACTAAGAAGAAAGAAATAAGCGGAAATGATTCTTTATTTATTATCAGTAGTGGCAAAGAGAAGCCATGTGCTTACGTTATTTTAACATCGTTTTGCGTTTCAAAAAATAGTTAAAGTTTGTATAAATCGTTTGAAAGATGCATCTAAAAAAAAAAGGTTATTTAACTGAAACGACGAATATACATGTTATTGTATACATTTATATGGGTTAACATGAAATTAAAATACTGAGTTTTTATTAACAGAAATTGTCAGTAGCACAGGTGGTTCGGGGCTGTGCGTTTTGGGGGTAAATGTGACATGGGCATAGTACTCTAGAAACAGAGAACTGCACAGCCTGAGGAACGTCATACGTTTTTATTCGACACATGCACACAAGGAAATAGGACGACAGAGAGAGAGAGAGAGAGAGAGAGAGAGAGAGAGAGAGAGAGAGAGAGAGAGAGAGAGAGAGAGAGAGAAAGTCAAAGAGAGAAGAAAATATATAATGAATACAAGTCGCCAAAATAATAGACATATTTATTTATTTATTTATTTTAAGATGTGCCAGGCATGAACTAACAAAAGATTCCAAAAAGAAAATGACAATATACAAGACAAAAATCGCATATACACAAATGTGTGATGAAAAAAGAGGGTTTAAAGATGAAAGAAAATCGAAGCCAAACGGACATGTTTGGAAGTTGAACGCGTTTCCTACTTCCCCAGATTGGCGCCATTTCTACAAGAACTAGAGATTTTCCTTTCTAATTGCATCAAGGAAGACCGAAAATCTTGAGAAAGAGTGGGAAATAAGGTACAAGATATTTCAGAATATGTGACTCACGTCTAAGGCTGGCAGTTTTCGGCTCAGGGGAAATGTGTTTGTTTACCCAAATATTAACAATGCAAAGAACGATCGGAAGATATGCAAATATATATATATATATATATATATATATATATATATATATATATCAGATGCATATAGTAATTTCTACAAAAGCACAAAGTACTTTGGGTATCTGTTATAGCATGATTAATAATAATAATAATAATAATAATAATAATAATAATAATAATAATAATAATAATAATTAGCGCGTGATATCTATATATGTACCTAACTCCCAATATATATATATATATATATATATATATATATATATATATATATATATATATATATATATGCAAGTATGGGTAGCGTAGACATAACATCAACGTCACTTGGTAATAGTTGGTCTCTCGCCTATAAGGTTTGCAATTTAAGTCTTCGTTTGAAAATCGATCAGAAAATAAAGCTCTCTTCCTACCATCGACCAAAACTACAAGAACAACAAAAATAATACAAGTATCTATGATTACATGAATCAAATGCATAAAAACTAGACACTTACATATCAAATCCATTGAACAACCAAAACAATTAAAAATCAATCATCTATTACATTAAATTTAAAACGTCCAACCTCATAGTTGAAAATAACAGAAACTGCGCTAGAACTCTCTAGACCAAAACAAGTTTCTCTATAAATTCCCAAGTCCATTTTTAAAGCTCCTCCTAAAAAACAATTTAAAAATTAATGCTTACATTAGTCACACTACAATCACTCTCCTGTCACCTTATACACCTTTTTTTAGATACTTGCCATAAAACAACACCTAACTACAAAACAATAGCACTGACAAATTGACATCCGCCAGTATACGGAAAATCCTCATCAATAATACTAAAAACCTGAATAAATATAACAATAAAAAAGCCTACAAATCCTAGGCGCTGCTATCCGCTGAAAAGGTAAAATCCACATGCCTCGTATTTCTGTTGTGTTTTGCCAGTGCTGATTGTGGGATTTATTGTTTCATCGCTCTCTACCCTTGCTATTCACTATCTATTCTATCTTGTTATTAAATAATTCTCATGACATTATTTTCAGCTGGCATTAATTAATATACGTTTTTTTTTTCAGGTTTCTACTTCGAAACCGTGCCTGTTTAATTTCGTAGTCAATGGCCTTAATTTTACTTTAAAAGTGTATATATATATTTAAGGGATGTGCAATTTATCGCTGGCTCTAAAAAGGGTGATCACAGGAAATTCTTCTAAAAATCATATAAATAAACTAACTATCCGATTTTAATAAAACCTTCGGTATATGAAGTAATAAAAGACGAACTATTATTGTAAATAAACGTTCTCTGAATTGAAAAGGCTAATACTTTTTTTCGTTAGTTTTTGTTTCGTGCATTGATCCCCTGTACAAAGATCTTAGTAATGTTTTTTTGTACATAAATAATTTTTACATTTTTGGAAGGACAATTTAATAACAGAACATATGTAAAAAAAGATAATTCCCTACTAAATCGGTTTTGGAAATAAGGCATCTTTGAAACATAAATCTCGTAAATAAGAAAAAATATGTATCTTTTTTTTTAATTGTTTGATTATTTTCAAAAGAATTTCATATTAAAAGTTCCTATTGTCTACATTTTTATTCTATTTTTCAGGGAATTTTAAAAATTTATAAAATGTAACATAAATACTTTTGTTTAATGTACAGCAAAATCGTATTTATTTAACCAAAGAAAATATTGTATATAAAATATCTTGCTAAAAATAATGACATAATATATGTCGGTTTTTATTTTATAAATTTTTGAAAATAATGTTTGAATTAAAAATTGTCGTCTTTTTATTACGGATGGATCTAAGAGAAATAAAAACTCTGTGTTTTGGGGGAAACTGTTGTTGTTATTGTTTTCACTGATGTGTTCTGGGTACATAAGTTAATAGGTTCAAATCCGTGACGCTTGTATAATTACTCTGTAAAACTCAAACAGTGTTTGAAGAAATTTATTATTTTATTTGGAAACAAATAATTCTCCCGTTTATATCCAGAAAGCAGATATTACCGTTCAGTTAAATTTCTATTATTAAAATTTTATTATAAGTAATTTCTAACATTCTAATTTTGATTTTCCCAACTCTCTCTTTCAATAATATTAAGAGTTAAATCGTGAGGCATCAAGGAAATGCTGAATTAGTAATTTGTTTTTGCTTCAGAAAAGAAATTATTATACGTATAATCCTCCATACTAAGAAATGGTGCACACGTCAAGATCCAATAACTGTCAACAAAGATTAAGAATTTACGGGAATTTACGGGAATTTACTTTAAAATACCTAATTTTAGGTTTTATGTAAGAGAAATTTGTTTTTTCTTTTTTATAACACATAAACTTGGAATTGTTCTTTATATTAAACGTAAAAGAAAACATTAAAAAGTCAATTTTCCATTTTTTATTGACGTTTTAAAATATTTTTAACAATTATGCGGACATTTTGAAAGCTCGCGGTTTGTCCGCGGTTTGCACATGCCTATATATATTTATTCCATTTTAAAAATCTATTCTAGTAATTTCTACTAATCATTATTATTATTATTATTATTATTATTACTACTACTACTACTACTACTACTAGTAGTAGTAGTAGTAGTAGTAGTAGTAGTAGTAGTAGTAATAGTTATTTGAATGTTTATGAGGGATTGAGAATTATTAGTATTGAATAAGTTAAACCATATAATTGCGTACAACTTATTAGTATTAGAAATTAGGTATCTACCCACACCGTCTGCTACGGATAGGATGTAACACAAAGTTTCAAGTATGAGGTAGTCAGCGAGGATGGAACTCGCTATTCATTAGTAATGGAACCGCGAGAACCACGTCTATCTCATTTTCAGTAGGGCTATACCAAAGAAATTGTTTTTGCATCTGACATGAAGCGCCACATCTATCCTCAGCTCCCTAATTTATTTCACAGATCCAAGTCGTTATCGAACCCGGAAACTTGGGATTCCGAAGCAAATACTCTACCGACGGGGAATGGACCCATTCATTTTGATTTAGTACCTGTAATTCTAATCATAAGTAAAGAGTTTTTAGATATATAAGACGTTAAGAGCCAAGGCTCGTTTGTAAACTAATAATTTGTCAGTTATTGAGGTCTAATGTATATATGCTAATAGCAAATAGGATAATTTGGTTAAATTTAAGGCCAAAATTACACCAAATTACTGAATAAGTATTCATTTTACACGGTATTTGAGAAAATAATTTAGAAATATAATCGACCGTGAAACTTTTTAACTTGAGAATAAGGAAATTATTTCAAGTATTTATCCCCTCTGCAATTTCAACTGATTGTTCTTCGATCTGCTACAGTGACAAGCCCACATACAATATATAAGTATATATTCATCTGTTTTTTTTAATGTGTTATTTGTAAATGACAAATTGTAGTTTCCATAATGTTATATACATCGTCATTGGGGTGACTGGGTTCTCATTGAAATCAATAAGTTGTTCACGTAAAAGATCCTTCCTAAAGTGGTAAGAACTGTAATGGAATGTCCATCAACAGGCTAAAGCTATCTTTTCAGAGTTTGAAAAAAAAGATTTTAAAGCGTCGTCATTTTTGGACTGAAAATTCTGAAGTAATAGCATAGAGAAAGAAAATATTTTCATATTGACTTATTTGTTTTCTTTTGATTCATTCGCAATTTGCTTTTCACATGAATAAGAATATATTGTTAGTACAAAAAGAATGCACAAAGCACTGGCAACATATATTTTCATCATTATAATGTAAAAAAATAATTTCTGATTCAATATTACTTTATTTCTAAACAAGTTTTGCTTCAATTAATGTATTCTCACTAATGTACATTTACACAAAATGTTTTTACGCAGATATTTCTTTTTTGTATTTGTTCAATTACGAAAGGAATTCTTTTAACTTTGTTTATCGTAAATATTTTTTTATGTTTTATATTCTATCTTTTTACACCAATTATTTGTAGTTTTGATATTTTTTCTATACACAGCTAAATTGTTGTCGTAGATATATATATTGTCATTGAAGTGATACGCAAAATTCTTCACGTGTTTTAAAACTATTGTATATTGTTCCTTTTATGTCTCTTCAAACATTCGATTTTCATCAAGTGGAACTTGTTTTCTTTCTATAAGTAAATATTTCTCATATAAAGCTTACAATGTACAAAGTGTTTTTGAAAATACAATCATTTATGTCAACAGATCTATCTAAGACTTAACAAACACGAATAATTCTGTGATTACTAGTTTAATATGTACATGTTTGGCCTAGAATAATAAACAATTTACAGAATAATGAAAGAAAATTTTATTATTTTTTTGCTGTGATTCTGGGCGACTTCGCATTAAAATTAAACATTTTTCAATTGAAGGAAAAAACTTATGTAAACAAAGGTCCATATATTGTTTTAAATAGACATGACAAACAGTACTTACAGAACCTAAACATAGTTAAATAAAATTAATCGGTGTTTTCCATGAGACCAAGAAATATCAGTGAGCAGGCCTATTGCTATGTAAATGGAAACAGATAAAAATATACCCTATTGAATATAAAAAAACTTAAAAGCAGACTTTTATATAATTCATTCTCTATTAGACGAAGTATTTCCCTCGTCTATGCTGTTCTCTCTTCCAAACCAATTTTGGTAGCTGTATATCCAACTGTTTGTTCATTTATAAAGGACAGACAGACAAAAGTTTATAAATTATCAACATGGTAAAAAGATTATAGTATTCTATTATAGATTTGTCTTAATCAACAGCATTGATACATTTATTTGTAGGTTTTAGCAAAACTCAGGATTTTTCAAGTGCAACACCCTAAATACTCACAAGATCTAGCTCCATGCAACATTTTTTTCTTAAACTTAAAATGCCTATTAAACGAAATATAATGCTGAAGCCTCATAACCATATCAAAAGAAAATATTAAGAAGTTCATCCAGTAAGGGAAAAGGGTCTGGAATAATTTTGTTGAATACCAAAGAGACTGTTTTGAAGAAAACTAATATTTAATGCATTGCTTCTTTCTATCTGTTTCTATACAAATTATGTGATGATACTTTTTGAACTCACCTTTTGTATAGAGGAAATATAAGCAGTTTTTCCTCTTGAATAGTAACTGTCTCATTTTTAAGCCTCACAATGCATATAGCACGGCTGTTGGTTCTTACACAAATATCTATATTCCTAGATAAAGAAAATATATGAAAAAACAAACAATAGAAGTTATTATTAGTATCATTACACATAATTATTAACATATTTTCATAGAAATATTTGGCTATTTCCCGTAACGTAGTTTTGCACATATTATTTCCTCATTTAAAAAAATTGTAAATATTTTTATTAACGCTTTTGATCAAATATAACGAAGATAAGCAGGAACTATAATATATTTTCCTTTTCTTTCTCTTCTTTACGATAATTATAAATTGAAATTTTATTTTCTTGAGAGAAATAATATTGAGTTTGTTTTACGACTGGGCAAATCCTTTATAGCCCGCCGTTCGAGGATTCAATCTTATCATCAATTTCCTATTATCTGCATTCTGTTATTCCAACGACCAAAATAACTTCTACACAAATAGAGGAATAACTGGAATGATTCCATGTTTCCGGACAGGATGCACATATTTCGGGACATTCCTGCGAGCGTAGAAATTCAGTTTAAATTTTAAAAAATAAACACATGTATAGTATTTCATACAAATAAGTACACTCCTCTCCATTAAAAAAAATCAAAAGACTAAACTTAATATCAATGTTATATAATTTCTTCATGGATATTAATATGTATTATGTATTACCAGACTTTGCAGCATTGAGAGTCTCTAACCATATATATATATATATATATATATATATATATATATATATATATATATATATATATATATATATATATATATATATATATATACAGATTTAATTACACTTGCTTTATATATTTTTGCATTCTTATTGTTGATTACAAAGACTATGCAAGTTAATTTTTTTATTACAGAGTTTCATTGGTGTAAATCTAATAATGCATAATGAATCAAATATGCATTTTGCTTGTTTAATTTTTCACAAGAAATAATAAAATCCTGGTATATTTTGTTTTGCAACAAAATAAATTTTTATTAAAAATTTGATGAGATGTACATATTTATAGTATATATCAATCTATCTATCTATCTATCTGCAAGAAACATGGAATGTAAAGATAGGTTATCTATAGTTCTAACTGCCCAAACAATTCAACAACAATGCTTTTCACACTCGATATTTATCTATTTATATCTGCTGTGACCCAAACAGCAATATGTAACGATGTTTTACTATTTTTTTAATTTTTTGTGAGTTACTTGATACCACGTGTAAATAGAATTGTACCCAGTTAGACTCCATCTAACAAATATCTACTGATGTCTATCGTTTTCGTTTCTTTTTAAAATAATTTGCTACATCAATGCTTGATGAAAAGGAATGAATAAATTAGTAGTAAGAAGTTATTTTGATATATTTGTCAATCTTTAATTTATGCCGAATGGATATAAACGATAATTATTATTATAAAAAATAATTCCTTAAAAGAAGTAAAAACTTGTGAAGTTAACAGAGTTATGTAGAAATATACGGAGTTCTGTAGATACATGTTTTTTTTTAAATAAGTGAGTGATACGTCGATTTAAACCTTTTTTCGATTGCTATATCTAACTGAATAAATTTACTATCTAATTATTTTACATTCTCCAGTTTGAAATATTCTGTTTAAAGCTGGTTATTGATTTCTAAATAAACGAGAATATTTATTTCAGCAAAACAAATAATTCCTTATTTTTCTTTTGATGTTGTACGATTATTTAAAACTTCCAGCAAAATGTTTTCTCGTTCATTATTGTTTAGTTTCTCGATGGTTATCTCCTTTTTCACCCATGAAAAACAGACATGCATTACATTAAAACATTCCTCTGTGTTCAGTAATTGTGCATATCAAATTTGGTATGAATGCATAAAAGTGTTTGGCTGTCTATAGAGGACTGACAGTTATTAATATAGATGCCTTTTATCCAACATTTTCGAATGTTCGAACACTAATAGGTGTTTAAATCTTAAACATTTTTGTATATATTTAATGTGCGGGCTTAGGCAAGCAGATTGATTTACATAAAATAATTTTATTATTTCTCAAAATTTACGTTCTTTGACATTTTTAGATGAAAATGAAATAGCAATAGAGTTGCTCTATAATTGAACTTAAATGTAACTGAATCATTGAAAACAATTTTGCTCGGAAAAAGATTTGAAACGTGTCATTAAAAAGAGTGTCAGCAAATATTCCCATATTTAGACATACATTCCTGTTGTCAGTTCTACGGGAACAGATTATTAGGGATAATGACAGAACAATCAGGGCAGTTGCAAATTTTATCAATATTAAATATGAACCCTGAAAACATTAGGCAAAAATAAAACGACAATATTTGCTTCTCTCTCGTTTAAATTTGCAGAGCAGTGTGAGTATAAACAAAATCAATTATTTAACAAAATCTTTGCTTTTAGGCACATCGCTTTCATATAAAAAAAAAGAGTAATAAATGCTTTGCTTTGAGCAGTTGAAATATAGATAATATATATTCCTTTATAAAGACATGGATAAGTAACGATACCTATTTTCTTACATTTACATTTTGAATACTTTGTCACATTTTTCTTAACGTATACCTAACTCTATATATGCACATAAATGTACATACGCACACACTCCAAAGTATGCAAGCTGCACAGACTATTTATATATATTCTAGTCGATCCGTGTACTTGAGTTCCTATTGTAACAGTGTTAAAGGATTACATTTTTGCCTTCATTTAGGAGTAGTGAAGGTTTCTTATTAGTATTTCACATCTTTCTTCGTTAAATCGAGAAATGTGATGTTTACATCAGATATCATTCAGCGTGAACTCAGACCTCAGAAAAATATAATTTATTTACGATTTGGACAAAAAATTGTTTTATTCTTTTAGATAGTTTTGAATGCATTGCCCTAATATAAATCTCGCTATCATGTGCTGTTTTTGCTGGGTTGCGGTTACATACGTACATATCTACGAACATAATGAGGAATATATTTTCGAAAAATAAACAGTTGTATAGTTATGTAAATCTGAGTCTTATGTACGCACATATAATATCACATGCAAAACAAGTTCCTAGTAAGTAAACTATTTTCCAAGAATAACCCCGTAGAAAAACAAAGGAATCAAATTCTACGTATATAAGTATAAAAAAAGTAAAAAATTGGAATGGCCTTCTGTACCTATCACTACAAAATATCAACTTGTACAAAGCTCATGGTCGCACAGACACAAACCTAAGAATTATACGTCGACGCATGCGCAAATGAACAGTCTGATATCAGTGACACTATCCAGTCTTTTGGTTCGTCAGGCAGCCTATCGATTGCTGTAATCAGTTTCCCTTTTAGGCTTTTGTACGTTCAGTTTTTGTCGTTTTCTTTTCCTATTGTTTACCGGCTTAATTTACTATAAACGTTTCCCGCCGATTCCGCATTCATCGACATAAGTAATACATTTCAGATTCTATTTTTTTCCTTTTTTTCTTATAGTTCTTTTTTGTTTTTGGTCTTTTTCTTCGTAGCAGAGGACCTATATCACCTCATTTTAAATCAACTGATTACATCTGCGGCTTTGCCTTCTACCCTTGGTGTAATCATCTCCGCTCACAGACCGCCTGCATTCTCATCGTAAGCACCTTTAATTTACGTCAAATTGCCCTGTGCTTTATGCAGTCACTTTTCTGACTGCCTGGCGACGACAATCCCTTCTTTCTTCAACCCCTTAATTCGCTTCATTACTTCTTTCGTCTTTCCACCAATTCTTCCTCCCCCCGCACCTCCACAGGGATGTCACAAACGCTACCTCCCAATGAACGACAGCACCGTTCAATTCTGCTATTTATCCCCCTCTCATCCTCATTTATTCTCACGCTCTATTTTCGCTTTCACTTCTCAGCATCAACTTCATAGCTTTTCAATATCAGCAGTTTGTTTCTTCTAGTTTCCTTTCTTAATGGTTCCTTATCATTTTTTTTATTCTTCATTCGCTTAAATGTCGCCATCGTCGGCCATTGAGTTCTATAACAGACGTCATCTCATTTATAGAACTGATATTATAATTCAATTGCTAATAAATAAATAAGGAAAATTGCTCTAAAATCAGAATAGTTATATTCTTTGATAAATTACAATGATCTAGAAAAGCGCAAAGGGAGACCTCACATTATAAATATGAATTTGAAAATTGGATGTAAAATTGATTTATTCTCTAAGTTATGTCATAATGCTTTTGCGCTGACGAAAAATCCCGCTATAATATGCCATTTCTGCGATGTGACGATAATATACGTTGTGTGTTCAAAAAGTATCAACACTTAGGTTGAATTTATTCAGACAGAAATTTACAATGAAGGAAACATTGATTTTCTTCAAAATAGTTCCAGAGACATTAAGCACACATATTCCAGTGAGATTACCATTAGTCAAATCAAATCTAAAACAATCTGTTGGTGTGATATTAAGCTGTTCAGTTTTACTCATTTTAATTACAAGCTTACACTTGCGATTCATTTTCTGATTAGAAAATGAGAAAAGGTCGCATAGTCCTAGGCCTTGTTAAAATCCTGTATTTCCCCAAAAATACAGATAAAAATATCGAGACTGCCGAGAATTGGTGCTAGACATAATCTGTGTTTAAATATAAGTTACTCTGTTGTATATACGACATCTATAACATTATTAATTTTAAAAAAAGTTCTGATTCGATCTCGATGCTTTTTTATCCCACCTATATTTATCATTATAGAGGAGATTTAACATTATTCTTCGAATCTTTTATTTATTATATTTGACATTTAATTTTAGCCAATATTTTCAGTGTTTTCCTCCGCCAAACATATTCTCATTACCCTTTAATTCTTCTATTCATTATCCTCATTATCTTTCTATATTATCATAAAGAGAGGGAGTAGGTTGGAAAGGAGAAGAGAAAGTAATCAAACTTTCCTCTTTCTTCTGGTTTTTCTTCTTCCCTCGTCTTCTTAAACGTCTGAATCGTCACACATTTTACTTACACACTCTCTTCTTTTGTTATCATTCATTTAATATTTATTCTTCCTTTTTCATTTTGCATTCCGAACTCTCATTCATTCATCCCTGTCTTTTCTTTGTTTTCTGAATCATCCCCAATGAACAATAACTATATCATTCTAACACTTCATCATTCTCACATTCCTTTGTCCTATCGTTGATTCGCACTCACATCTACGTATTCCTTTCTCCGCAAACCATCTCCTTAAAGACCTCAAACTCTCTTCCACTCCCCAGCGTCAATATCAGGAATCTGACGGGGGGACATTCCAGCCTGTCATTCATTGTCTTGCTGCCAATATCTTGATCCTCATCAGTGGTCGTCTTTTCACCTTACGTCATCACCCGATCGTCTTTATAACACTTTTGACCACAAATTTTATTACATTTTATCAACAATGTCATAGCTCGCTTTGTATTTCTCTACATTATTATTATTATTGTTATTATTGTTATTATTATTATTATTATTATTATTATTAAAATGACGGGATTATTTACGTATGAATCGGCACTTCTGTTTGTCTAAGGGTTCAAGATGGTGGTATAAAACCTTTCGGCGATTTGGGAACACAGGAGCATCGGCCAACTGAAATCCTTTAAAATTACTCGCGTAAGCAGAAGGAAAGTAAGAAAATGTGCGAAGAGAAAACGGATAGAGGATGAATTTGAATGAAAGAGAAATTGAGAAAATGGTAGTATAAGAAAAAAAAACTAAAATAGAAAGAGAGAGAGAGAGAGAGAGAGAGAGAGAGAGAAACAGAGACAGACAGACAGACAGACAGACAGATAGAGATAAATTAAGTTGTGTAGTCTACCTAATTACACACACACACACACACACACACACACACACACTCTCTCTCTCTCTCTCTCTCTCTCTCTCTCTCTCTCTCTCTCTCTCTCTCTCTCTCTCTCTCTCTCTCTCTCAGTAGGGAGACCCGGTTGTGTGTCTGATATATATAGATATTGTATTGTATTATAAGTAGATTGGTATTTTTCACACTATGTGAAATTGTTGTTTTTTTTTACTGAAATTTAGTGAGTGAACGTCTCAGCTCTCTAACGTTTCTAACAGTGCTGTCGTCTAGATTGATTCGATTCTTCTGATTTCTAGATCCACCAATTTCTTTTCTATTTTTCAGGATTGTTTCAAAGGCTCCAAAAATATTTGGGATTACCTTCACTTTAATGCGTCATTTTTTTTTTAAATTCACAGACAATATTCAGATATCTTTCGAGATTTTGCTTTCCAACTCTACGATCTGCTGAAACAAATTCACTTATTGGCAAGTTCTTCTCTTTTAACTGACGAAACCTAAGTCTGATATTTTGGCTGGGGTTGGATGATCCGTTTGTATCTTAAATATCTTTGTATCTCATGTTCTTGGACAATATCTGGTTAGTGCATTTGTCAGTTTGGCCAAGTTTTATTTATTTGCACAATTCCCAGTGGATCATCTTTTCCACCCAGTCCTGCCTGTTCTTGTACAATTTGTTAAGTATTTTGCTGGTATTCTACATTTTATGTGTCCTCAGTCCAGAACTAGCGTTGGTTCTCAGTGGGATACAACTGACACGTTTTCTCATTTTTCCAGGACTTTATGCTGTATTCTAACCGATCTTAATAGTATGGCGAAAATTCTGGATGGTTTCAATTCCTTCCACAAATCTTCAGTTTCCCCAGATTATTTTATAGGCTTTTTGAATTTGTTTTAAAGTTTATTTTCTCGAATCAAAACATCACTTAAATTTATCACGACATATGTCTCTGCTAAACTTCGTACCACGTCATATTTTCTCAGTTCCAAACACACAATCGGGCACAGGCACACGTTCAATTCATTAAACCGCTTGGCGAGATTGGATCGACATTGTTTTCACCATTTCCTCATTTGTCTTTCGGCTTTATTCTTTCTATCTGATTTCATTAGGCATGGATCCTCTCGATACAAGCTTCACAATACCGATCGTATTCAAATTGTTTAAACCATGGCTGAATATCCGGACCAATGAACAGAGCAGAGAGGCAGATTTGTGGTTGCATTAGGAAACCATGTGAACACATTCATCAGACACGACTGCAGAGTAAAACGAGTTAAGTAAGAATAATAGAGAGAAGAACAATGAAAGCGAATAAACTAGACAAATTAGCAGAAGCCAAATAAGAGTGAAAGAGAAACGAGAGAGTAGAACAGAAAAGAGGAGAATATGTATATATATATATATATATATATATATATATATATATATAGAGAGAGAGAGAGAGAGAGAGAGAGAGAGAGAAGAAAGAGAAAGAGAGAGAGAGAGAGGGTATATTATCGAATAAAAAGCGATAATATGACAAAGCAGTAAGAAATGAAAATAAAAAGGTCCAGAAAACGAAAATCCCCCCCGCCAAAAGAAAAAGAAAAGAAAAAGAAAAGAATACAAATCACAGGAGGAAAATGAAATATAGAAAAGAAAGAGAACAAGATTCTTAGAAAATTTTCAAAGAAAATAAGAAATATGTTATAATGACTCACTTAAAATACGCCTTAGGCGTCCATTAAGCTCGTTGCTGAGCCTTATTCTATATACATAATTTAATTGATTGAAAATAAAAAAGAAAGGAAAATAACCGAGAAGAAAAGCACCAGGGTAAGTATTCTTTAATGATCATTTAATAGTTATCTCCTTTGAATTATCATGATAAGCAGGGTAGGTGCGAATGCTGTCCCTGTGGTGTTATTATTAAATCGAAAATCGAATTACAAATTGTTTCTTTTCTCTAAGTTAGAGCATATCAATGTTATTGCGCTAAAATATTGATGTACTATTTTAGCTTTGTTACTGTAACATGCATGAATAAATCGGATTATTATAATATAAATTCGCGTTTGTATGTGTGTTTCTGTAACACACCAAAGACGGCACATCGAAGAGAGGTTTTTTTAACACCGTTCAAATTCTCTTAGAGAATGAATAATGTCCAGACTTTGCTTGCGCTCACCCAAATATGATTGCTGCATGTTTCGATGCCTGACCAAAGAAGTTTATTTTGTAGATTTTATTTTTCATTTATGATTTCGATTTTGTCAGCTAACTGTTCTAAAGCTGTTGGATGAAAACAAATTAGTTTTTTGTTTTTCTTTCTTTTAATTGTAGGGATTTACAACCTGATGACTTAAGGATTTTCAGATAAGTGTATATTATGCTTAGCAATCAATTAAATTATGTTATAATCAACATATAAAAAGGAACTTATATCATATACATATATACTTATATATATTAAAAGAGGAAGAGGAATGAGATTAAGAATTACTTCATTAAATAATAACATTATTTTACCGTTATAATGGGTCAATTTTCCTTTTTTTTTCTTTTTCCATTATTTATTTTTAGATTTAAACTGAAATGACATAAAAATATTTTAGAATATAGAATATACTCTTAATTTTAATCATTTTATCCTTCAAAAGGTAATGAATGACATTGAAGGCATTATTTTGATTTCTGTTATACTATTAAATAGTAAAGCAGCTGATAGGTCGAGGTAGGTATCATAACAAAAGAGGACAGCAGAAAGAGTGACATAGGGAATTTATGCATCTTTTTATTTATACACACTCTTCCACGCTGTTGGAGGTTTGATAAACAAAGCAATTAGAATTAGAATTAATATTTATAATGACATATCTTCATCTAAACACCCCCACCCCCCTATATATATATATATATATATATATATATATATATATACATATATATATATATGATTACCAAACCCCTCAGTACGAGCAGGATGTGACACAAGCGGAGTTTAAAAGAAGGGTTTCCCTTCTTCTAGACTATTGACCTAACAATGGTTAAAGAGCCCTGCCCTATATATATATATATATATATATATATATATATATATAGAGAGAGAGAGAGAGAGAGAGAGAGAGAGAAAGTGAGAAAGAAAGAGAGAGACACTTTCATATTTCTATTTCCATTTTTTTAATTATTTATTTATTTATTCCTTACATACATTCATTTAGTATTTCTCTTGTTTTTATTTTCATTTTTGTCCATAAATTACTTTCGACTTTTATACTCTCTTTCTTTCTCTCTCTCACAATATCGCTTTCTCTCTCTCTCTCTCTCTCTCTCTCTCTCTCTCTCTCTCTCTCTCTCTCTCACACACACACACACACACACACACACACACACACACTCTATATATATATATATATCTCCTGAAAAAATATTTTTTCTATCACTTTATATTTTACTTTTACTCTATTTATCAACCTTCTCTCCAATCAGTGTGACAATAATTCACAATAAGTTAATGTTGATTCTTAACCAACCGACAATCCGTATTTCGTTTTGTAATATATATTGTTCACGTTGATTAGAAGTTGAAGTTGGTTCGAATATATAGACAACGCTATATGCGCCTTTATGAGCGTTCATCCTTACTTGCTTGTTGATTTTTTTGTTTCTTCATGTGAGCATATACATGACATGTCTCCTTTTCATGCAGGTTTCGACTATTTCAAGTGTGAATACATCGCTTCAAGTTAAAAGAATTGGAAGGAAAAGAACACAGGTACCACGGACATGGGAAAAGTGACATTAAAATCCGTCCATCCGATAGTCTGGGCAAATTTAACTATTCTTTCTCCTTTCCTTTATTTCTTTCTTTCATATATATATATATATATATATATATATATATATATATATATATATATATATATATATATATATATTGGTTTGAATATTTTCTTTCTACCAAACATTATCGATCATTTAAATACATTTGCTCTTCATACCTATCATCTCCTTTTCGTTGTTTCTAATTTTATTTGTTTCTCTTTTCTCCCGTTTCCCTCTTTTTTATTTTTATAAATCTTTTAATATTTCTTATCTTTGTCTTTGCAACCTGCAAAATTGTGCTTTTCTCGATTCTTCTGTCCTCCAACCTAATCTCCACCACTCCGTTAGTCCCGTTACTCCACGCCAACGGTGATATTTTACTAATGCAATCAGCAGTGTCATTTTCTCTATCTAACTCGCTTTAACCCCCTAAACCTACACCAATCAGAGAGAAGATAGGGAAGGTAAGTAGGATTCCTAATAGATTGTCGAAATGGCGCCTGTTAGAAAGAAGACACTGACAGAGAAGGCGGAGATGATGCGGCTGTTCCCAACGAGCCAACCCTGGCCTGAAGATGGGTTGATGACAAGATGCACGTAGCAATTTTTCACTCGCGCTTATTCTGAACTCTTTGACACTTTTCCCCTTTTACAGACCGATTAGGTTTTTCTGGGTAAGACTGAGAGGGACGCTAACGTTGATCAGAATTGTGTGCAGAAGAGAAAGAAAGAGGATGAATTAGCTAGTTATAAGGAAAGAATAAGAGTAAAAAAGTTCAGAGAGAGAGAGAGAGAGAGAGAGAGAGAGAGAGACTATGTACGTATGTGTGAGTGTGCGTGTTCATGTGTATGGACATGTGTGTGAAGATAGAAAAAATTATATCCATAAGTAAACACATGTCGAGAAATATTTCCTGTCGACAATAAAATGTCAGCATATAAGTATACGTAAAGAAACTGTCTAAAAGAAATATTTTATCAATGCACCTATCAATGAATTTACATCCATATTTGTATATATTGATAAATACTTCTCAATGCATATTCATATCTATTTACCCAACTACTTATGCTTGATTCTGTATTTGCCATTATATATATATATATATATATATATATATATATATATATATATATATATATATATATACTCTTGGATTTTGCATATTACTTCTTGCTTCTATCTATCGACCTATCAATTTATCGTTCTATCGGCTCATGTGCACATATTAACCCATACACTTGTGTGTGTTTATACGTTTATCTTTAGTGATATGGTTACAGAACCTGTAAACACGCTCGTATAAACACCATAACACACACAAACACACACACACACACACACACACCACACACATATATATATATATATATATATATATATATATACGCTCCTGCATTTAGGGCGCTGCTAGCCGTCGTCAGTGATGTAGTATGCATGGATCACTGGGAAGTTTCGGGTCTTTCAACATCACTTCCCTCGTCATGCTGACCCTATCAGAGATGATCAAAACGCACCACCTTATATATATATATATATATATATATATATATATATATATATATATATATATATATATATATATATATAAGAGTCATTCAATAATATAGCGCATCTTCTGTAAAAAGTAAAATACTCTTTTGGGTGGTTGCCTGTGACATTCATAAAAAGATGTGTGATGTGTACGGAGGAACATGTTTCAGTAAAAAAAGTTTAAATGGATTAAAGTGTTTGAAGAATACTGAAATAGTGTTTAGGAAGAAGACAGTCGATCCAGACCCATAATATCAGGCACATTTGGTGAATACAGTTAATGCACTCATTTTCGCTGGCAGAAGAGTTAAAATAGAGGACATTTCTGAACAACAAGGATTTTCTGTGTATACAGTCCTCAAATTGTGCATGATAACCTTGCATTTTTTAATGACAGTTGCCGTTTAACTAGGAAAGATAAATCCTCATATTGCAGCAAGAATAGAAATCATAAGCCAGTATGGTTCAGATGAGCTGCTACAAATGTCGTACAGTCGAGATTTGGTCCATTGGATTTTCACTTGTTTTGACACTAAATGAGTGATTTCAAGCGAAGATGAAATGAAAAATACTAGGAACAAATGGCTAAGATTTCAGTTCAGAGATTTAGATGCTGAATGAATACAAATATTTATTTTTTTAAAGAATAGAGATAATATCTAAAAATAAAGCAAATATTATTTTCCTGGGTAGTGTGTTCAAAAGATTGAAACTTAAGATTGGCAGAGAGTCAATACATTTTTTCTGAAACTCATCTTTTGGTACGGTTCAAAGCCACCTAATCGTATATTATTTATGCTCTTCACACCCACAAATCTTATCTGAGAGCAATTTTCAGTTTATGAACCTATAAGAATGCATACGAAGCTAGTTCTACTTAGTGTGGTGATAATATATATATATATATATATATATATATATATATATATATATTGGCACTGATTCTTGACATCCCTATTTTGCCATATATATTGCACAGCAGTGAACACGTTTTCAGTGTTAAATTTAAATTCAACGAGACAAAAGTAAATATTTTATTTTAAAAACGTTCTCAAGCCTTTTTTCATATTGGTATGTGATTTTTTTCTATTAGTTTCATACATGTATATATATTCAGTTTGCCACACGTATTTCGGATATCTCAAGACCCTCTTCAGACGATAAAATGGCTGGTTTTGTCCAAGATAATTTTATATGGAAATATTATATTTCTCTTCCCCGAATATTAGTTGGGAAAGTTTTCATAAACTATTTGGATTCTGATTAAGTCTCAACTGTCTGTGGTCGTCCCATTGAAGTTTATTGCCTCGTCAGGTGTCTGCTAATAAACATTTTGTCTCTCTGTTCTCTTCTTTTTTGTGTGTACTTAATCATGCTTACTACGCACATATATGTGTGCATGTTTTGTTCGTGCGTACATGTATATATCATCTGTGTGTGTGAGTGTGTGTGTGTGTGTGTGTGTGTGTACGAGATCTAAATATGTGTTTATACTTACCTGTATTAGTATGTGTTTTGACAAATATGCGCGCACAAATAAATACATGTACGCGTATGTACACATCGAATTTTATTTATGTTTTCAAACAATTCGTTGTGTTTATATATGTTTGTGTTTGTGTGTATCCCCTCATCTCTCTGTCTCTGTCTCTATGCAGTTAAGCTGTTATCCCATATATATTTGTGTAGGGATGCATTTTATGTATTTTTGTTGGTGGACTCGGGATTTTTTTAGTGCTAGCTTATATTTCCTATGAAGCCTGATTCTTTGATTTGAAACAATCTGGTAGATTAGCATTACTTTAAATTTCCGTTGCTTAATACGTAAAGATATTTCGAGACATAAAGATGTCATGTTATCCGATATTTCAATGTTAATTTTATGTAGATTAACTCTATTGTTTAGCGATTGGATCTATCTATCTATCGTGTCTAGGGTATAAAGTTAAACTGCCACGTGGTGAAGTTCCAATTCTGGAGCTCTGGGGAGTGTGGAGTACAACTTCATCGCTATTACTCCCAGTTCCACTCTCATCCGCTGTGTTAGTAACTGTTAGGGTCCCATCTATGGGTAATTTTTTTTTTTAAATTAAGTTTGAAAAATGAATAAAAAGGTCAAGTGTTGAAACGTCGTAAAATCCAACCAACCAACCAACCATCCCAATATAAATTTGTTTGTTGTGTGTTCACTGGATTATATGAGCGACATTGTTTGAATTTCGGTTAGATTTCTATTTCTTATAAATGTTGTTTTGTCGTTTTGGAACGTTCGGGATTTTCCTTCAATAATAATTTGCATTTTGAAACCCCATGCATTGTGTGTTACCCAAACTTATATGAGGTTAGTCTATGTTTTAAATACTTTGGCTGTTGTTTGTTTTTAATTATTTTTGTTGCAACGAATATTCTTTTGAAATTCTATACCTATGTAGAAGTAAATTTCTTGATATTTCCATGAATAGTCCTGTTCTGTTTTTTATATAATATATATATATATATATATATATATATATATATATATATATATATATAGAGAGAGAGAGAGAGAGAGAGAGAGATAGAGAGAGAGAGAGAGAGAGAGAGGGAGAGAGTGCTAACCTAGGGGAATGGATATGAAAGAAGTTAAGGCATAAACTCGCCCAAATAGTTTTGGCACAAGGACATTAGTGTGCGTCACATAATTATGATTGAAAAAATTACTCGATAGCAACATAATCACCCTGGGCTTTATTACGTTCACACCACTAGGACGTATCCCTTAAAAAACTAACCATGGTTTAGATCTAAAATAAGTAACCCATAATTCATTAGTAATTGTTTATTCCGATGTTTCCTAAAAACTCGACTTAAATGCGGTTGGAGGCCGTAAGTTTAGCAAGGATCGGAATAACGAGTTTGTTCGCCATTTACACAATTAGACGGGCTAGACAAAATGACAAAAATAATTGAAAAAAAGTAAGTAGATATTTTTTCGGAGGATACTTCCGCTTTTTTTTTTTAAATTCATAAAAATGGTTAATGCGTGCAAAGAAAAGACAATTATCGTATCTTCATGGTATTAAGTAGTCACGGGAAAATTCATAAGCGCAAAAGAAACGATCTGAATAAAGTTATTTTGTCTTCTGTTTGCTGAGTAATTACAGCCAACCTTCACTTAGACTGACCAATCGTTTGGTATTTGACTCATATTATTACATGCGTAACAGCATATTCTTGTTATTGGTCATCAAATCCTCCATCTCCCAGAAAGCGCCTTTTTATTAAGGAGTAGCAAGTTTTAAATTCTAACTTCTACGGTCAAAGATGATAGAATCGGCATTGTTTAGTAGCTATCACATTACAAAGAGATAACGTTGCCCCACCACTCTGCTACTTCTACTAATATATCCCTTCCCGGGACATATCAGATTGGCGACGAATGATTCAGAACGACCTCACAAGTTAAAACAAAGACTGACAAAAGATTAATCGGTAACAAAAAAAAAAAAAAAAAAGCAAGAAATTGACAACGCTTACTAGCGAGGAAATTTAGACTTGTTCGACACTTACAGAAAGTAAGTAATTGTTTATAAAGCTACTAACGAGGAACGTTTACAGAAAGTAAGAAAATTTCCCCCCTCTTGTTTGGACTTGGAACATTTTATTGTATACACAATTTGGAGCAAATATTTTTCTTATGGAGACGTTGGTAAAACTGGAACAGATTGCATAATTAACTAAGGTGCTGCAAGTTACTTTACAACAACAACAACAACAACAACAACAACAATTCCTACAAAAACAGCAACAATTACAACAACAACAATTAATGCAACAACAAGAAGTGTGAAAAATTATTCAAACAACAGGAAAAAAAATAATAAAGCACTTGTGGAAGGCATATTATCTAAGGCGACAAAAGTACCAGGTTTTAGATTATTTTTGGCTGAAGAAATTTCAAATTCACTCTGAATTTAAATACGATCCTGACATTGGTTCGACGTTTCCGGCTTATTTTTGGAGGTATGAAGCAATATTGCGAGAAGTGGACTGAAAAGGAAGCCAGAGGAAATGACATCGTCAAAATTTTCGATAAAAGTCTTTTAAAATATCGTAAAACAAGAGGATGATGATTTTGTCACTTATGCAGGTATGGTTAACGCACAGTGTGAGGTTTTTAAATTAAAGGAATTATCAAGTGACATGTTCAAGTGCCTAATTCGTGTCCAAGGGCTACCAACACCAAAGGACAAAGAAATTAGATCAAGAATCCTCACTATCATGGAACAGGACCCGATTATTACGCTGTAAAAGTGACGGAGGAATATCAACGACTAATAAACATAAAAAAGATAATACTCGGATTGGGGAGAAGAGCATTTTGTGAGTACAAACCGTAAGAAAACAGAAGTGGATAAAGAATTAAAAAAAAATTATTTGTAGTTCGTGCGGGGGACCACATATAAAGAATGATTGTTTCTTTAGGGATAAAATATGTTTCAATTGTGGGCGGATAGGCTATAAAAGTTCCCACTGTCGGCTAAAACAGAAAAAAGAAACAAAAAGAGGGTCGCAAACGAATGTAAATGTAGTTTTGACTAAAAAAACAAATTGAGGAGGGTCAACGAAGAAAATACGTCAATGTAAAAATAAAACCGTAAAATTATTACTCGATTCAGGTAGTGATATCTCGGTATTAAGCGAACAAACATGGAAACAATCGGTTATCCAGAGTTGACTAATACAAATAAAATTGAAAAGGGAGTTTCAGGTAAAAGACTTAAGTTTAGAGGTGAATTAAAATGTAAGAAAATCGAAGGTGTGTGTGCTCCCTGGTTCAGGGAATCCCTTTAGCACAGACTGGATAGTTTTGTTTAATTGATGGGAATTACCGATAAATTCTTTCTGTAACAAAGTTAATATTATAGAGAACTATAAGCCGAATCAAACAGAAAGATTTATTACAGATTTGAAAAAGGAATTCCCTTGCGTTTTTTTTTTCAGAAGGACTAGAACTGTGCACAAAAAAGGCGTCAAGTTTGAATTGAAAGAAATTGTGAAGCCAGTATTTAGAAATAAGAGGAAGGTGCCATTTCCGACACTAAATGTAATAAATGAGGAACTAGGAAGATTGGCGAAAATTGGGGTAATTTTAAAAGTCGATTACTCGACTTGGGCGTCTCTAACCGTATATATAAAAAAGAAAAACCGAAAAATCAGAGTGTGTGCTGACTCTTCGATCGGTTTGAAAGACCATGTGTACCCTCTACCGTCGGCGGAGGATATATTCACTAAATTAAACGGAGGTAGAGTGTGTTCAAAGTTGGACTTACCTGACGCTTACCTTCAGGTTAAAGTCAGTGAAGAATGTTCAAAGTACATGACAATAAACACCCATAAAGGAATCTTTAAACTAAATCGTCTTCCTTTTGGATTGAATGTAGCTCCAAGCCTATTCCAGCAAACGATGGACACAATGTTGGCTGATATGGAGTATGCAATTGCATACTTAGATGATATTTTGATTAAAAGTGAAGACGAGGACAACACAAAGCGCATATTAGAGCAATTTTTCAGAGAAGAGAGAAATACGGTTTCAAAATGGGTGCTGAAAAATGTTAATTCTTCTTAAAGAAGATAAAATATTTAGGGCAGATCATTGATAATAACGGAAGAAAACTGGACCCAGAAAGAGCGGAAGCTATAAAAAATAAGCCAACACCAGATAATGTAGCTAAACTCTAGGCGTTCTTGGGATTAGCAGTTATATCCTAAAAATGCATGATATGACTCCTTTAAATAATCTGGTAAAAAGGGCACAAAGTGGATATGGTCGAACGGAATGCGAACACACTTTAAAAAAAATAAAAAGTTGTTTATTAGCAGATTTATCATTAGCGCATTTCGACCCGAAGAAAAAATCATTGTAGCATCAGACGATAGTGATTATGGAGTGGGTGCGGTATTAATTCATAAATTCGAAGACGGATCTACGAAGCCAGTAGCACATGATTCCAGAACGTTGCTGCACGCGGAACGAAGTTATAGCCAAATAGAAAAAGAGAGTTTAGCAATAATCTACGCTGTAAAAAAAATTCAGTTTCCTAAACGGAAGGGAGTTTACTCTGCAAACAGATCACAAACCACTGTTAACAATATTTGGTTCTGAACGAGAAAACTAAAAAAAGGAATTAGTGTGTCACCTTTTTCTATCTGCGAACAGGTATTAGTATACGCAGATAGAGTTGTAATACTACATGCTCTACAAAAGAAAATTCTAAAAGAATTTCATACTGGCCATCCAGGGATATCGAGAATGAAATCTCTAATGAGAGGCTATATTTATTGGCTGAGGATGGAGTAAGACATAGAAGATTTGGTGCAACAGTGCAGAGGATGCCAACTGGCTGCAAGGGATCCACCGGTAAAGATTCAACCATGGCCAAAGTCAGATGTCCGATGGACCCGATTCCATATCGACTATTCGTGGACACGAATGAAAGAAGAATACAGAAATTTTTGGCACTTTATAGAATCACGCCAAACCCGAATACAAGTTCAGGTTTATCGCCAGCAGAGTTAATGTTTGCAAGAAAAATACGCTCTGTGTTCGACAGACAGTTGCATAGTCCGGCGACGAAAACTGCCAAAAAAAGAAAACCAGATGCCTAAGGCATATAAACCAGGTGACTAAGTTTTTTAAAGACCTTTAGGGCGGGAAAAATGTATTAGGAAGAAGGAACGGTAACCAAAAGAATTGGACAGGTCATATATAACGTAAAAGGTGAAAACGACATTGGAATTAATTGACTCCCAGACACACTACAGAGGTCACGGAAAATACCGAAGAGATTCCAATAGAAATCCTGTATGACGCATTCGAAATTCCTGTTCCTATGGATGTATTCCCGAATTCAAGGCCAAATGTACCAATGTGTAAAACACCACCACTGCAAGAAGATTGAGGCGAAAAAGACTCAGGAAAGAAATCAACCAAACCCTAAAAAGAGAAAATATTGAAGCTAAATTTCACGGATAATTTAGCTCAGGGGGAGGTAATGTAATGAATATGCATACACCTGGGTTCTCCCTCACAGTAATATGATTGGCTGGTGTCAGCCATAAATACCGAGCAATGTAGAAGTACAATGCACACTACTACGCCTAATACTAGTACTACTACTACGACGACGACGACATCGCACCAGTATTACTACTTACCTGTTCGATTGTACTACGCTGTTACCGTGGCCCCACCACTCTGATACTTCTACTAGTATATCCCTTCCCGGGACATATCAGTTAGCAACAATTCAAGACTTGACAGCACAAATCAAATTGCGCTCGCCAGTCTCAGAATCAGTTCAAATGTATTTGTCTGGAGAAAATAGTATTTGCACTCTGACGTTAGTTTCCTATAACTTTAACAGGATATCAATAACACACTGAAAGATGGTAGTTTAATATATATATATATATATATATAATATATATATATATATATATATATATATAATATACTGTAACAGCAGGGGTTGGGATATTACGTATT
Organism: Doryteuthis pealeii; assembly: GCA_023376005.1. Taxonomy (NCBI): domain Eukaryota; kingdom Metazoa; phylum Mollusca; class Cephalopoda; order Myopsida; family Loliginidae; genus Doryteuthis; species Doryteuthis pealeii. The sequence goes on from CM042140.1 coordinate 56,277,003, forward strand.
TCATAGGCTAATTATGTATTTCTTTTGAAGTAAATAAGTTAGTAAATATAGACGTTCGTTTGAAATCATGGTTTAAACAAGCTGGGTGTATAGTAAGAAATATCTTGAGTTTTACTATAGAGAAATTCGTATAATCATATACGCTTGCTTGACACAAAGTTATATCTTGTGATAATATAGTAGACGTCTCTGTGTATCTTTTTTTAACGTAGTCCGCTAGAATCAGGTAATTCGAATAGAAATCTTGGAATTTTTTTATGCCCATCTCTTAAAATATATCGTATAAGGTAATTCACCTTTTGTACGAATTTCGCAATGAAATGTCACTTGCCCTCCAGTTATATCCGGGCCCAGGGATTGAACTCTAGACTGACTCCAGATAAGAACTCTTAACCAACACATTCACTCTCAAGGCCATAGTTATTTGGTACAATCGGGGCTATATCTAAGAGCCTTAAATTGAATGGCTTTTGTTTTCGTAGTGAAATAAGTTGGTGTTATTGAAAGACATAAAATATCTCAAGAGATAGATATCGGTGGATTGAATAGGTTTCCTGGAGGTTAGTGACTTCAACGAAATAAACCTAAAAAAATCACGGAGGATAAAGTCGCCGAAACTTTTGATACTACTACGAAATGTGAACAATGAAAAATAGAAACTCATCTAAATTAATTTAGACAAAATATTTGTTTGGTTAATCGTCTGTAGTTTCTCTGTCATTGTGTTTGGACCGAAGACTTTTTCAGTAACTTTCATATATATGAGGTTTCAGTAAAGAAGGATGCAGGTTGAAGCTTATTTTACTACTGAAGTATATATGCATGAGAGATGCTAAATGTTTCTCTGCACGAGCAAGACAAGAATGGTCCAGATGCGTGAAAAATACTTGCTATTCAACATATTCATTCTATATTCGGAGCATCATTAAAACTCACTAAATTTCTGAAGTCTTAAAAACGCCTAGCCTTCTCTCATATAAGTATTATGAACAAACATTCTATATAAGTATAAAACCTTACTCATATCTGGTCGAGTAAATATTGTTATCAACAGAATCCCCTTCATGAAACATCCAGGAACATTAATATATTTTGCTTAAAATACTATTCACTCAGCATTTTTGGAATAAGGTTTTGACTATATTCTTAGATATAAATGCCAATTGTTTCTGATTTATGACTATCGTTGCTGAAATATTGCAAGTTTCATTCAAAAGGGTTCCATAACTTAGAAAAATCAGAATGATTTAAGTATTACAGCTTATTTTAAATCTATAGATATACATTAAACGACAAATCTCAGTGATAATGGAATTGAATTTTGCTCTGGACTCTAGAATCTGCCTTTCTCATTTGGGGAGGCCAAGCAATTTATATGCATGTAACCAGCAACCATTAGAAAATTAGATTATGAAATTAATTCTCCAACTCATTTCGATGTTTAGATTTCAAAAAGCGCATCACGCATGACCGATTCAAACTATCCAGCGGTAAAAACTTGATCGGTCATGCGTTTCATAATTACATTACATTGCTGCAAAGATGTCCTCACTGAATGTTGTCTAATCAATTCGCCTTTAATTTAAGTCATCATCATCATCATCATCATCATAATAATAATAATAATAATAATAATAATAATAATAATGATAATAATAATAATAATAATAATAATAATAATAATAAAATAGCTTCTTTTTAGTGATTCATTTGAAAGAAAAATAATTAAAGAAAAATATCCTTTCAAAGTTCTTGTTACATGGAAATCCACGATTCTTTGATATAAAAACTAAATGACTGAACATTCTAAATTTTAAACTTATTTGTTTAAAATTTAGAATGTTAAGTCATTTAGTTTTAATTTTCACATTTCGGATATAAAGTCCGATTACACGTTTATTTACGTGAAATCATACTTTTTTCAAAGTGAAATTTTAAAATCACATATTTTGTAACTAATTCTAATTTAGGCATTTCAAAATGTGTCTGTAAACTTTTAGTTCTAAAAATGTTGAATCCATACATTCCTGGGTGCTATACTCTATAAACCTGATATTACGACGAGAGCGATATTTCATTCTGCGCAATAAATACTTCGGATTGAGCGCTATTTTATTATACACCATAAGTTCGATATTTTAGGTTCAGGATGTGCTCGTCAAATATATAATAATTTAAAAAGGCTTAATATAGTGACCATTCATATGGCTTTGTTTTATAAAGAATAATGGGATAGGTTTCACAAAATATCCACATCCTGAAGAGAATGCTTTGTACTAAATGATGTGTATCTTAAAATTATTGTTGATCAAAAATATAAACGGCATTTGTTTTTGTGAAGGAAAATTCACTGTAACAGAAAAGAGACTGTGGTTTATTTAAATTTTATATGAAAATATTGTATAGTGAAAATTAAATGGAATTCTGTTAAGAAATTATTAAATGAGTCGCATTTAATAAATTTATTGATTTAAATTTTTTTGTTTATTGTTCAAATTTTTACTCTTAATTAGTCAAGTTATAATTATATTTATATTTTTTTTAAAAAAAGTTGCATTAATTTATTTAAATAAGAATAAGAATGATTTAATAAGATTTTTCAGATTAAATTCTGTTAAAATTTTTGTTTCCAGCAAGGCCGAATCGCATTTTACTAGGTTTTAAAAAAAATAGAAATATTTTTAATTCTACAAAAATAATTTGCCCTGAAGAAAAAAATTTTGAATTCATAAAAAAACTTTAATTAATAAATTGAAGAATTTTGACATTAAAAACTGATTTAAATTCTTTATAATGAATATAAAACAATCTTGTAAATTTATAATATATATATATATATATTATATATATATATTATATATATATGTGTGGTGTGTGTGTGTGTGTGCTGTGTGTAAGAATGGAATGGGAATTGAATACCGACAATATGAGAAAAATGAGTAAAAGCAAAAGATGGTAAAAATGCAATTGCATAAGTGGATATCGATTAAATTTCTAATTTTATCCAATCATACACTTTTCTTTACTCATTTTTCTTATATATATATATATTAATATATATATATATTATATATACGTATTATCATTTAATGCCGAGATGTGATAATTATTTATATCTTCAGTTTGAAAAAAGTTGCCAATTGAAATTCATTACTTTAAATAAGAATAGAATAATGATTTTTATAAGATAAATGCTGTTTTTTTTTTAGTGTGCGAAATTTAATTCTGGATTATTTACGTTCTTGAAACAACTTGGTTCCCAGCATCTTTTCACTTTTTTGCACCGGAAAATCGCTTTTCCCATTGAAAAATTATTATTTTAGGTAAAAAACTACTTTTGCAAGTTCGAATAAATTACACCCTACTGAATTTGGTAATTTAGCATTAGATATTGCGTTTGCTCTTGTCTATAAGGGAAATGTAAAAAAACCGACAACCATTCTCTAATAATAGATTCTGGTATATTTAAATTTATATCATTACTATACAAGCTCAACCAATTTTCCATTAGCTTATTAACATCACACTTGCTCCATGATTCTATGTTTATTTAAACCTCAATTATTAATAAAATGTTTTACATCATTAAGACTGTTGACCATATCCACATGCCCTAATAACATTGCAGTTGATTTATGCATACAACCAAAATAGCCGCGTTACAGATGTGAAGGGAAGGCCCATAAATTTTGTTATAATGTAGATACTAAAATAGACTGAAGATATGACAACACTTTTTGAATATTAACATTAATCTTGTTAAATATTTCTCATCTATTAACAGCAAAATTATAATATATTATATTGATTACTTAAAATATTATAATTTAATTGATATTATATTAGTATTTTATATATAAAATTTTATATATGCTATTAGTATTAGCATTTATTAATTGTTTATTGGAGCTTATTAATATATACTTTGTGTATTCGGAAAACCTAAAAAATTCATGAATACCCATGAATGTCAAGACGGACAATGCTAGACCCTCGCAAAGGGCCGGAGACATTAATTTTCCTTACAAAATACCTTATAATTTGATAGGAATCCAAACATGAAAAGCAAAAAACTTCTCAACAAGATTACATAGATAAGCGCCATATAACTTCCCTGGGATCTCGGACTCGATGTATATTTATCTCTACTTAAAATATTTGCTACATCTGTCCTTAACTATCTCTCATTTCGATAGTGTACAGCACCACTAACACATACAGACATATCTCACACAACACACATACACCTACGCGCGGCACACACAAACACACATTATACAGGGAATCTTTTTCATGTACCAATGAAAGAGCGGGTCTCAGTATAATTGGAATATCATGCATTGGTCAAATTGAGAGATGGACCGTTTTTTTAATTCCTATTTAGATGTTGTGCTTTTACAATTTTTTTATTCACTTTTCATTATCTCCTCCTTTCCGTTTTCTCCCAGGAATATCACATTTGATCAGTATTGCTCTTGTTTCATGGCTGTAATCGTTTCTCTGTATATAACAGATTCGTTCCGAATTAGGGAACATGTTCACCTCATGACCCCTTTTTCAGTGAAAAAGCCATATAAATTAAATTAATATGCCTAATCAAGGGTGGCGCGACCAGTATGGTGTGTACTGACCTATTTTTGGACAAATTCATTATATTCGAATTAGAATAGTTTTCCCCACTTGATAAAACCAATAATAGCTGAACCTTGTCACTGCGCACAAGAGAGTTGTAAAAACGAATTCCCATGAATACCATTGAACAACACAACGATCACACCGAGAAAATTTAAAATAAGATAACTAAGAAAAATAAATATATTATAGACATATTCATTATTTATTCTGATAGTTTCATATGTATATAATACCATCCTTTAATGTATAATCATAGAGCTACCTTAAGTTATCTTATATTTGAAAATAATTATTGCGTGTCCCAATTATCACGGTTGTTTTTAACGAAAATTTATAGCTATACGGATTAAATGAGGCTTTTTACTACGTAAATTATTACAATAAAAATTATTTTTAATGGTGACTAGTACCATCTTGAATAAATTTCGTAATAATCAACCTCATCATGGTACAACTTACACCAAAATAAATAAATATACTTCCTCACCAGTAAAACTTTGTTTTTTTTAAACAATTAATGGTATTTAACCCAAAATTATAAATTAGTGTATACATGCAATATATCTTAAAAATCATGTTATATTACTGGCTTTTGTGTTTAAGAATGCGAATGAAACTCAATTTTACTCATAATTATCTATCCTTATTGTCTGTTTGTCTCTTGTCTCTGTCTGTCTGTCTGCATTGTATGTATGGCATGAGTCAATCAAATAGTATATATCTGCATGTATGCTAAACTTATGTGTTGTGTTGAATATGCTCGTATAGTGAAGCCACCACTTTTTAACAAGAACAACATCGAATACGAGAGTATGATTGACACATTGCTCTATGTTATCAGTCATCCGATCAATACATAGACATAAGAACAAGGGAATCGAACAATTTACCCCTAACAATTCTTAAAAATTATTATTCAAAATTACATGTACAATTAGACCAATTTTAAAACATTATGGTTTAATCTCAAAACAATGAAAAATGAATTTTTTGTGTGACACCACACTCATCGCTCACAGTTGACCTATTTGTACTCCTTTTGCTCTGTGTCTCAATTATCCAATTCATAATTCAACACTAGGCCTCTCTGCTGTTGTGGTCAGCGGTATTCGACTTTTTGTCTCGGTAAAATGCAACAGCAATTTTTGGAATAAAATGTATACCTCTCAAGAACGCGCGCTATTCATTCTCTTTTGATGATAACAATAGATAATTAAAACAGTGGATTGATGCCTCGACCATCTAAACTTGCATGATTTGGTTATTATTTCCTTTGTGCTCAAATATATCAGCAGAAAAGTAACTAAAACCATGTGCCTAATTCTATGTCAAATAACTTAAACCTACAAACAAAATAACATATGGATAAAAATTAAATCAATATCAATATATATCATACATTAATTAAGATAAATAAAAAAATACAAACCGTCCAACACCAAATATATATGAGCTTGGAAAAATTATAACACCCAGATTATCATATGAGATTTCTTTACAATGACTTGAAGATAAGAGTGCATCAAAATATACATAGTTTTTAAGTGATTTACCAAGTTATTAATGTCTGTTCGTGGCACTGTCCGATATTGGTATAAAAGTAAGAGAATTTGGCAGAAGGCAATTTGTAAAGTTCACGACTACATGTGAGATAAGGAAGCCTATTCAGAGTCATTATTTATTTTTAGCGAAAGAAGAAAAAAATACTATAATTTGTTTCCACAAATGACATGATTTTCATATACCTGCAATAGTAATTAGAAATTTTACCTAAAATATTTATTTTTGTAAAAATATATGAATATGGAAACATAAGGCAATAAACTTAATGAATAACATAGATAAAGGAAATTAAAATGTTATAATTATTAGATCATAATGCAGTGGATAATGTTGATAAATAAATCCTAATAATATCCCGTTTTGATTGTATGGTATTCAACAAGAAATAATAAAATCCAAGTATGTTCAGTTTTAAAAATATATATTTTTTTTAAAAACATTGCCAGGGGCGTTATACATAAGGGTGAAAATGTAAATAGATATTAATCTTATTTTTTAGGTGGATAATTAGATATTAAATTAGGCTAACACTGTCGATTCAAGGGGGTGTCAAAGCTGATAAAAAAGTATATCGCTGCAGAGAATAATTAAAAAATACTAATCGCTAATGAAAATAAAATTAAATGAATAAAAACATACAGTTATCAACTTTCATTCCATTTTTAAATGACCCGGTTATTTCTTCATAAAGATTTTTAGATGCAAACTCTTAAAATTAGTGAGCTCAATTAAAATACATGTAACAAAAGCTAGTGATATAGTACGGTATAATCTGTATATATATGATATATAATATATTTGTTATATATAAAAAGCAGTGAGCAGGTAATTTACAAAACTACAGTATATAATTAATATATACACATATCGACTTATCATATTTAAATTTGTTCACAATAGATAAAAATTGAATTATATATAAATACACTTATGTTATGAATAGTAAACAAGGTTAATAACAGCTTTATTATTATTATTTATTAATTATTATTATTATTATTATTAATTATTATTATTATTATATTATTATTATTATATTTATTATTATTATTATATTATTATTATTATTATATAATAGCTTTGTTTAGTACAGGCAGGGCGGAGACAATGGAGCGAAGTTATGGCAAGGTTTGGTTCAGAAAGAAGGAGAGCTTTTGGCGTTGTTCAATAGAAATGCTGTTAGTGTAATAATAATAAATAATAATAATAAATAATAATAATAAATAATAAAATAAACACATAGGACAAACGCGCTGCGCACACGCACACTAACACGCACACACACACTACACAACATATATATAATATATATATATATAATAATATATATATATATATATATTTATATATATATATAGATAGATGATTAGTAGAGAGAGAGACAGAGAGACAGAGGACCAGAGAAGATACGATTGATGGACATTGAATTTTTACCCATATGTGTAAAAGTATTTTCTAAATAAAAAAATTGATGCCAGAAAAACGTATTTAGGTGTTTTTCCAAGTTCTAAGTTTAATTTATTTTGTCTCCTTTTTTCATATAACATATCAATTTCGTTTGCTTATATTTTCATTAAATATAAAAGTAATTAAACATTTTCTCCCCGCTACACACTCAAGCATAATCATAAAACCTCCAACATGGATATTTTTTTATTTACCTTTTAGCTATTCACAAGTATACTATTATATTAACATAATAGATACTTTATATTTTATAAGTACATAACGTACACAATATACCTATATATAATCAATAAACCTTATATATAAATCTTATATAATATAATATATATTATATTATGTTTGTTGTGTGTTTGTGTTTACATATACGTACACAAATACAATATATCAAAAGTGAATATATATAATATATATATATATTATATATCTTGAATTTAGTCGATAAGTTTATGAATATCAATAATTGTGTACATTATATGAGATAGCTCATAATACCCATTTATTTATACTTACACAAGAGATTACCCGTATATGAAACAAAATATATATATACCAAACCGTTAGCTATATATATATATATTATTATATACATAGTATAGTATCAGAGTATATAAGTGTGATGAGTTTCTGTTTAATTTTGTCGTGATGGGAAAAGGGTATCTTTGCGATTTATATAAGACACTGATGTTGACTGTTCACCCAGTACATTAGAAATATATATAAGTGATATATATATGTATAAGTAGTGTGATGTTTCGGTGTGGATTGTATGTATGTATATATGTGCGTGTGTATGATGTATGCTCAATGATGTAGTGAATTGCAATAAGGGAATAAGGACTGTAATATGTATGAAGACAAATGTGCAGGTGCATAGGTATATATGATATATAAAATATTATATATATTATATATCAATTATAATTTTTATTATGTATCTGTATATAAGCTATATATATATGATGAGTTTGAATCTATGCTTACGCTTGTACGGCATATAAAAAATATGTAGATAATGTTCATATATGCATCGTTTATAATTACATGATATATAAAAATATATGAAAAGTGTATGTTGAGGATTCCAATTACATTGGAACAGAAACTGTAAAGATATCTCCATGCTAGTGGTTAAGCGCATGACTGCTCTATCATTTGACATTTCTTCGATGTACGGAAACAAAGTTCCATCAAATAATCTATACAAACACAATTAGCATAAATCAAAAAAACACAAATGTGTAATATAAATCATTCTGTACATTGTAATATAATTTTCATTCCACTTAATCGTGTCGTGTCGTCTCCGTGCGCATTTCTCTCAGCAAGGGCGCCATTCGAAAAATTAATTTGATAAAATATATATAACTAAGGAAAGGTAAAAAGCTGATATAAGTAAAGGGTGAGCGCAATATATCGAGTTCTCATCACATCTAAAAGCATAGTTCGCAGTGCATCAAAATCTATTGCGCGAATAGAAACAATTCTTTCTGTCGTTGTTTTTTCTATCACTTTTCTAGCTTTATTTAATGGCGTGGCATGCTCGCCCCCAGAGGAGTGTGAGCCACAAACATGCACACGTACGGGCTGACTCACACACAAACACATGTAGGCACACACACAAACATACGCACGCACACACACACACACACACACATTATATATTTATATTTATATATTAATTATACATATATTCTTAAATGTTTGAATTGCTCTTTCTGTTGCAACGAGAAGATCCGTCTAGGTGTATATGGTAAATTAACTTTGCTGGAAATATAAAAAGCGACCTCGAAGTGGAGGAACTTTGAACGGCGCCTTTCTTATATTTTTCAATAGATGTAATAAATAAGTGATTAAATTACAAACATGCACTCAAACAACAGGAAATATACATTTAAATGAAATAGTATTCTCAAATAGATATTGTCTTTACAAATACTCAAAGACAGTTCTGTGTCTACATATAATTAGGTAATATACATATATTATGTTTGGCTTTCTCAATTTATGCATTTTTAGAGAGAAGTAAGTACAAATTTGACTACACAATTCCTCGTAAAAATAACTTACCTCCTTATAGTATATATATATAACTATATATATATATATATAAACTCTCGTGCAATTTTCTTTGCCTTCTACATCGCGTCCCAAACGTAGGAGCTGTAATAAAGCAAACCCACCAAAATTATGGAACTATCTGCATTCAGAAGTGAACAAAGTGGTCCTCTCCAAATATATCAATAAATAAAGCTTTCTTATAGATTGTAATTTATATCTAAATAGCTAAAGCCAAACTCCTACCTAAGTTAACTTCCTGAAAAATAAGAATGTTCTCCAGGTCCGAATGTGGTCTCTAAAGTATAGAAGTAAGGAATGAACTATATAGCCTGCAAGCCATTAAAGTGATCCTCGAAAAATAAAGAATGTTCAAATTTTCAGATTGAAAAAAAAATGTCTTAGGAAGACATATCCCTATTTAGATAAACCTTAACAATTAATTGTTATCGATCCTTTTCTAAGCTGGATATATATATATTATATATATAGTATATATATATATATATATATATAATATATATATATATATATATATATGCGTGGCGATGTGTGTGCGTGTGTGTGTGTGTGTGTGTATGCGTGTGCGTAGGATGTATCAAAATGGTATTGTTCTGCGCAACAGGAAAAAAATGTTGAAAATTTGCAATATTAGTACAATATAAAAGTGCTTCAAACTGTAAACGAGTATCATTATAATCGACCAATTATTGGTCGCTAATCTGACTTGCCCTCTTCTGTAAAAGATATTATAACATCTGAACTTTCTAAAGGCAAATCTACGTTAGAAATATTTAAAATAATTGGAAGATATCGACAAATATTAGTTGTAGCGAAGGTACGTAAGAATGCCGTTAAGCATCACTCTCGGGTTGTTTCCCGACGTTCTTTGTTAAAAATAAAACTTGAAGCTGTAAATAATCAAGCTTGACCAGTGGAGCCCATTTCATGCGCATTGAAGAAGTATCAGTGTTCAGAATTACTTGCTCTTGTCTTCTGAAATAGGTTGGGAGATCAGTAACACCAGTAATAAAACTTCAATTGACAAAATTACACGCGCAAGCGTTTGAAATCGGCAAAGGAGAACGTGAGAGTCGATGTCTTGAAAGTTTTGTTAGTGGATGAAACTCGTGCAACATTTGGTGGCCCTAATGATTTGAGCTAATGTTGGGTTGTAAATGGTCGAGATCGTTATCAACAAAGAGAAGGACATAATATGATTTGGCTGGTATTATTGGGGGAATCATGGTTCGAACGTGAGGAGTGCCTGACGGTACGAAAATAAACACAGATACTTGTGTAGACTTCCTCAAAGAGCACCTAGAATCTTGGCTAAAAAAATCACCTTCAGGAGAACCATCATATTCATGCAAGATAATGCGCCTACGCATTAAATACATAAACTACCGAGTAGCTGTAAAAATTACGCTCCTGTGGAACTCGGAAGATGAACTGGCCAACCAATTGTCCAATCTAAAACCCAATGGAAACTTTGTTGAGCGTTCTGACACGACGGGTTTATGACAATGGACGTCAATTCAGAAGCAAGGGTTACTTGTGACAGGAATAGTAAACGCATTACGTGAAATTACATCAGAACAAGGTAGAAATTGACATTTAGAAAAAGGATACCATATTTCACATTTACCAACTCCACTATCATTTTTTTTTAAACTCTGTTTACTTTTTTTATTATTTCGATTAAATTTCATCTTAATTTTTGTATGTATCCATGATCATCTGTGAATGAAGCATACCGTGTTATTTTCTTTTTTACATTTTTTTTTATTACATCTCGCTAATAATATGTCACATTAATAACTTAAGTAAATTAGGTAAATGATCGTAACATCTGTTCCTTTTTTTAAAATGTTGCAATTTTTACGGAGCGTGTATACACACACACACATACACACACACACACACACACACACATATATATATATATGTATATATATATATATATATATATATATATATATATATATATATATATATATATAGTTTTATTGAAGGATCAAGATCAACCTTATTATTTGTAAACACTCCTAACAAGATCGCCATTTGGTTTAATGGAAAGTTTACCCCCCTCCACAAAATGGATCTTTCTTTAAATTCTTTTTTTCTTTAAATGTTCTCTCTTCAAAATTAATAAATCTAACTGATATAGCACAAGAAACGTTTTTAAAACTTATTTGGAACGTAATTTTCTCTGGATTGTTCATTAGCTAAGGACCTTTAGTTTACCACTTATATGAAAAAGTCAAATTCTCTTGCATATAATTGGACTTATTTTCTTTTGTCAGAAGCTGTTCTCGGTAAAATGTACACCAAGACGATTGACTCATGCCTAAAAGAAAATAATAGATTTTAATGAAATATGATTTGAATTCATTGATTTACGTTTTCTGTTGCCCCACCACAACTGAATATACCTTTCTAAGGAACTTACCGAAGAAAACAATAAAGTCTTACGTACCAGGATAAGTTAAAATAAAAATATTCAAACTTCGTCTTACATGAAAAACATTCAGTTAATATCTCATCTAGATATTAACAAAATAGAAGTGTAAACATATAAGGGTCTAATTTATTTTCAACTCAGCTTTGATTTTCATGATATGTCAACCGGTCGGAGGTTATTTTATGCCTATAAATTAGGGAATTGCGTACATAGTACGTTTATATCTACATTTTTGTTGTTTTCTGCACACGTTTCATCTTATACAAATAATTTGTAAATATGTCTATTTTACCCATAGATGGGATCATAGCAGGTACTACAACTCTGGATCAGAAAGGATCTGATAATTAATGGCCATTCAATAGTCTCAAAGTCTCGCCACCAGATGCAGATTAAAGTCTTTATCATTAGAAAGTTTCTAGATTTTTTTCTGCAAAACTGTGTACAGTGAGTGTCAATGTGTTTCATTTTGTTCTTATTTTTTTAAATAATTTTTTTGAAAAACTATTAAAGATTAATATTTTATGTATTGAATATTTTTTAAACGGTGC
>CM042140.1:56294737-56317237 GCA_023376005.1 Doryteuthis pealeii
GTACTATGCGGGTTTGAGATTTATAGTGGATTTGTGGTTATTTAGTCTTAGTCTAAAGGGTGTTGATGTTTCTCCCACATATCCGCTATTTCTGCATTGTGTGCAGTATATATATAGTATATGATGTTAGCGCTATCGCATGTTAGGTGTGGCGGATGGATTGTTATGTTTGTGTAGGGTATTTTTATTTCGGTTTCCGTATGTATGTGGCTGCAAATTTGGCATCTAGGCTTGTTGCATCGTTTATTACCTTTCCGTACGGTGTTATGTAAATTTTTCCTGGATGCAGTGAGGATGTTACGTAGGTTGGGTGGTTGTTTTTTTGCGTTGATGGGCGGGGTTTTGAAGATGGACTAATGCTTCGTAATAACGCCCAATTTTAAAAAAACATTTTTTAAATATATATATATATATATATATATATATATATATATATATATTGTACAATACATTTAAGGTGCAATTGATACCGTCAGTTTCTAGGCACCATGCTTGCTACTACCCTTCATCACGACATAGGCGCGTTGTCGTGATGAAGGGTAGTAGCAAGCATGCAGCCTAGAAACTAATGGTAACAATTGCTCAGTATAATATTTGTATTGTACACTATAAAATAAATACAGCTCTTTCAAAAGTAATCAGCACTTTATTCTCCTTTTCCAATACTAACAAAGCTATATATATATATATATATATATATATATATATATATATATATATATATATTAAATTTATCATATATTATAAATTTTAAAAATAAACTTCATTGCTAATTTTAAAAATAAATTAAGAATTATTAAACATAAATGTCTTTATGTTTTAGGAATAGAAAATTTTTTTAATATATAAAAATTTTCTTTAGTTTGTTTAATTTTTATTTTAAATTGCATTTTTCATTTTGAAAAATCAGGAACATTTAAGTAAAGTAAGTATTTTTTATATTTGGATATCAAATATGAATTTAAACTGAAATATGATATAGATTTTAAACTGAATTTGAAAATAATTCCTTGTCCTAATTCCTTTTCAGTTTTCAATAAACTTTGCAAGCTATTTAGGGTTAATTTGTTTCATAAATATTATTTTTGTGGAATATCATAATTATTGTTTAATTATTTAGTTGTAGATTTTATCATTAAAATGGAAGACCCAAGAGACCATTGCGTTCTTGTTGCAACAGGGGCTTGATATGTGTTTGATGCTTCAACTTAGCATTTCATTAGCATTATTTTAGTTACCTGTCTTGTATAAATTTTTGAGAAATTAAAAAGGAATACATTTAGTAAACCTACAATATAATCATTCAGTTGCATTTTGGAAATTCGTTTGTTCTCTAAGTTAGAGCATACTTAGTGTATATCTCTAATAAGTATTTCGCTTTGGAGAAATGAAGATACATATACAAATAATGAGAATCTTAGTGATATATACGGGGGTGAGTCAAAGATTAATGACAGTTTGTTTAGGACATGTATAATTACCAACACAGGAACATTATCATACATCAAAATGTAGCTGGTCCTCTGTGGATCATATCCCTACTTCTCCACATATTAATTTTTCTCTCTCAATAGCAATTTTCAACCTTCGAATAAGAATGTGTATCCCTGCCCCGTAAAATTCTGTTGACTGTTCATTGAGCCATTTCTTCTTTACAGATTTCCCTCCCTCGTCATTGGAATAATGTTTGCCTCTCAAACCGTCTTTCATGGGGACGAAGAGATGATAGTTTTATTGCTATTGTGAGAAACCCTGACTATGTGGAGAAGTAGGAATGGGATTCACAGAGGACCATCTTCATTTTGATGTATGATATATGTTCCTGTGTTGGTAATTATACCTGTCCTAAACAAAATGAAATTACTTTTTGACTCGCTCTCGTAGATGACGAGATGACAATAAGGTTGATGTGTGGGGAAATATTTGCTTGCTTTAAAGTAATAATGATATTTGAAGATCAGAGTATGGTTTTAAATCTAAAGTTCGGTGACCATCAGAAAAAACTGTCCTTCTAAAATGATGTTTCAATAAATCTTTCCTGTTTTTTTTCTGATTCTGATAAAAGCCAAAAAAAAATGTGTTCAATCACAAGCATCAAAATATGTGAAATTTTGTCTTGGAGAGATTTGCTCCATTTTGTTAGAAGGGACCTAAGTAACAGTATTGAAGCAACAATGCTTTAAATGTTACTTTTGCTGCAATAAATGCATGTTTGCAGAAAAGAGAATGTCGATTGTAATACTGCTTCAGTTGGAATAGGCGAACAGGATGTGAACCATGTCATTGGTTTGATGCCGCATGTCTAGCAGATGACACTGAAAAACTAATCGGGCATGTAACAACTTCTGACATAGATACGTAATCAACATATTGACACATGGGCACAAACCTACATGCAAGGATTAAAGTAAATCTATCAAATAAGATACTCATCAATACGCACACTATTGACAAAGTAACTAAATAAACGCAGAATCATGATAATAGGTTGGTAGTAAAATTTTGAATATCTCAGTTTTTCATGAATTGATTTTGATAAGCTTTTCAACAGATGATCTGCACTATACTCCAATACTATTGTTAAGTCTTCATGATTCTATGCTATACTATTTTGTTTTTATTTAAAATTCGTTGTTTTGGGGGTGAACCACGTTAATGGCTTTTGAATGAAATGATATGTAGATAATATATATATAATATATATATATATATATATATATATATATATATATATTATATATATAAGTATACATTGCGTTATATTTAATAGAAAACCATAATAATATTATAATATTTATTGACATTATGAATTATTAGGTCACATGACCGCCATTTTGACGGATAAGCTCAGAAACCCAATTAGTAATTGAATGTCTCAATTTCTTTATAGTTCTAGGCTGGACTGCCTCTGATGCAGCTTTGCTGGTCGCCCATGAGATATCCTTTGATGTGAACTGACATCCATCAGCATAAACATCTTGTTTAATGATGGACCAAAGACTAAGGAAGTCCAGCGGCGGTGAAAATAGCTTTGCTGGTTTGTTCGGTTTTCCCACATAGCTTGCGGCTATCCTTGACTTTTACAGTCTTGGAGGACCAACAATCGGATTGTTTCTTCCATGGCAAAGTTTCCCTCGGGAATTGTCTAACCGTATCCACGTCACGACCTAAATTCTCTGAAATAATATGAAGATATGTGCCTTTACCACTGTCCTTGATGATGATACACATTGCTACATTGTTGGGGCCTGTTCGACGTCCCATCGTTCTTGAAAAGGAGAAAAGCTATTAGCGTGGTTCACCCAGAAAAAAAACGAATAGGAAATAACAACAAAAGGGCGTTACATAGAATCCTGAAATCCTAATAATATATTGACATATTGTGCAGACCATCTGGTGAAAACTTCATCAAAATCGATTCACACACACAAAAAAACGAGATATTCTAAATTTCCCTATCAAGCAATTATCGTAGTTCTTGGTGCACACACTGAATCTTGCAAATAAACTATGGCATATAGAGTCTGCGTTAGCATTATTTATCATATAACTATTTGCGCTTATCCTATTATAGAGCAGAAATGAACTGTACCATTAAATAATAGGGAATGCTACAGGAAGCACTAAACTATACAAGGTACCTCCGATGGTATATAAATCCTAGAGCTTTTTAGAGGCTCGGGAATTCGTACTCACGCTTAATAATTAAAAAGTAACTAAGTGTTAATCCTGCTACAACTATTTCGTTGTTGTTATTTAATATGGTGCGGCGAACAGGATTTGATTTATAAATTGAAGCAAGACATGGCATCTTTACCAACGGGGTTCTCGATTTAATTGCTTAACTCGTTCAACAAATCATGGAGCTCCAGAAGGAAACTATCGCCTTTCGAAAAGAGTGAACACCGAAAACGATGAAGACGTCCAACAAAATTGGGTCGGGATATACGTGACAAAAGGTTTAGGTGTCAAACAACACGTTTGTTTTTACTTGTCAGAATCTGCCTAAAGGTCCTACATCAATTGCTACCTGATTTCAAAGCCCAAACATCCCAGCTCAACTCGACGGAGGTCACTAAGGAAATAATCAAGTTTACATGTCTGTGTAGAGAACCCATTCCACCGATGCCTAGTATCATTCCGTTCCTTCCTGCAGAAATCAATAGGCACCGACTGGAACAATGTATATGCAATCACTTTAACACATGCCCACACCACCTCTTACAAATTATGAGAGGCAAACTGTTGGGCATTATATTCGCCCTTGATGTAACGCCGTTAGCGGTTCACACACATATTCCAGTTCCTTACCCTTGGAAGAAAAATTGAAGGATGAATTCTATCGAGACGTCGCAATTGATATAATTGAATATGTGCCAGTGCGTAGTCCTACAATCTGGTGCTAAAGGATGGTTGTGGCACCGAAAAAAACGTCTATCCCAGACGCACGATGGACTTGCAAAATCTCAACGCTCTTACCATAAGCGAAACCCATAAAACCCCGTCCACATTTAATAAAGTTTCCATCGTACCGACTAGGACCAGGAAAGTAGTTCTGGACGTATGGAACAGGTAGCATTGCTTACCGCTTTCCCAAGCAGCACAGGTCGCCACAAAATTTATTACAGAATGGGGCCGCTACAGATATCTTCGTGCTCCACAGTGATTTCAAGCTTTCAGAGACGGATCCACACGTCGGTTTGACGATGTAACAGTGGATATGACTCGAAAAACTCGGGTTTGACGATATAACAGTGAACATGACCCAGATGATTGCCTCTTTTGAGGCAATTCTATAGAGTCCTCATTCTTGCACACAATGGAGTACAAAGATCTTTATGGGAATAATGGGTTTGTTTTTAACATTGTCAAGTTCCATTTTGCTGAAAATGAAGTATATAAAAAACATGTATTTTGTGCTTGAGGGAACGTACTCTAATGTACAAATTTACTATTAGACATTTCCCTGATAAACTCAATGCCGCACCCGACTGTACTCCCCGATACTCAGTATGGGCCCCATCAAAGGACTCGACCACAACTGATGTAACACATTAACAATATATTAATCGACAATGCAAAGCTCTATTCACGTCCACATACGAGCATGATCCCAGATTAAGGGCTATTACGTGCGATAGGGTTGTGGCAATGGCAGCCTATGATGAAGAATTCCAGACTCTGTCAGAATATATACGAGTTGGTTTTCCTAAATCACATCAGGCCCACTCGACGGTGATTTCTCGGTTTTGGCCCAGGCGCAGGGAATTGTATTGCACGAAAGAGAATAAACTTCGTATACCTCTTAAACATTGGTTGGTTGGTTGGTTGGTTGGGTCTTTTCAACTCAATTTTCCTAAACACATAATTTTTTATTTAACCCATAGATGAGATTCTAACAGGTACTACAACTCTGGGTTAGAATGGTCCTGGGAGTAATGGATATGAAGAGGTACTTCGAATATCCCAGGGTTCCAGACCTGGAACATCACCAAGATTAACATCATACCCAAGACAATAAGACCCTCAGCCACCACCTTCTAGCACTGCCATGAACAATCATTATAAGTGCTGGGCCTTGATGTGTAGAGAACTCTGATTTCATTTATGAAGAAAGTTATACAAAAATCATTTAAAAATCCATCTCTTCTTCTCCAGCTCTTTAGACTCTTTTCCTTACACTTATGTATGGCAGCCAATCGATAAGGAAAATGCTTAATTCAAACCGCGCAACACTGCTTTAAAAAGTTGTTTGTCCTATGATATGTGTAGCAGAGTCTTTGAACCCCCCATACACAGAATTATATATATATATATATATATATATATATATATATATATATATATATATATATAGAGAGAGAGAGAGAGAGAGAGAGAGAGATTAATCGATAGATAGATATGCTCATAAAAGTTGGATAGTTTAAAAACAAATGCATTTTATAAATTTGTCAACATCAAATTTTTATGCATATTTTGGTGGGATTGAAATCTTCTGCGTATTGAAGTACATCATAAAATGTGAATTTTATAAAATGTCTAGTGTTCATATCTAATGTACGCATGATTTTTTTAAACACGGGAACAACAACAACAATGTGAAAAGAAAAAAATTAAATAAATATATAATATACAATAAATAAAATTCAATTGAATAGAAAGTTATATTTTTCACCATCGGTTTGTAGAAGCTTTCCCGCCAAACAGTATATGCATTACTTGAGGGCATATTAAAGTAACAATAACCCAAAGGGCATGCTACGTCGATGCTGCTGTTTCTAGTTTTTATACTTTTCTTCATTTATATATATATATATATATATATATATATATATATATATATAGCTCCCCTAGTTCAAGAATGCTATGCCTATATTATGATGTTAGAGGAAGAGATGTTAGCCAAATTTGAAGTAGTTATATTATTTGCGCGCACTTTAGAGTTATACGTAGATTGTGTCCCGTTAAAAGCCTATATTCACCTATTTCTTACAAAGCATGTATATGCACTAAAGCATATATTCATGTAATGCAACTATATATTGTACACACACACACACACACACACACACACACACACATATATATATATATATATATATATATATATATATATATATATGATAGTAGAAATGAATAATTTAAATTTATATTTATTTTCGAAAAAACTTGTCTGCGCAAACACGTGTTTCTCTCAGGTCTATTCATTATTTCTGTTTTATCTATACACATGGATTTTCAAGCCGACTGTAATCTCGCTATATATGAATATATATATATATATATATATATATATATATATATATATATATATATATATGATTCATATATATATGCTAGAACATATGTACATAAATCCATTTAAATTCTTTAACTTACGTGTATCTCAAATGTTTATGTGTGTATGTATATAAAGTAACCTTCGTGAGCAAATTTTTTAATCAATTTCAAGTTTTGTAAATATAGGTTTACTTTATTTAAATCACTTCTCCGTATCATATATAAAAATAAATATGAATATATAAATGTATGTATATTTACCCACTTCCTATACGCACACTCGAATATATACACGAGTATGTGTACAATATTTTTTATGCACTTTAATTCCCAATTGAATTTACTGACTTTTCAGTTTCAAACGTTGGCCTTTATATATTTGATTTAATATATATATATATATATATATATATATATATATATATATATATATATATATATATACATATATATATATATATATATATATATACATATATATACACACACACACACACACACACATATATATATATATATATATATATATACATATGATTCACATATAGAGAGATTACAGTTTGCTTGAAAACCCACATGTATAGATAAAACAGAAATAATATATATATAGCACAGTTAATAGAGCATCTGCTTTGGAGAAATATGGTTCCGGGTTCGATAGCGACCTTTGCTAACTCAGCGTACGAATAATCCATCTTGGATATGTGTAGTAAAGTGATGAGCTGATGGTAGAAGCAGCGCTCCACACCAGACACAAAATATATCCCTGGTCGAGAGCTAGTGCAATGGGAGATCACTCTTCGACTGATCCCGATTATAATCCACTCCACCTCCTTATAAATATATATATATATATATATATATATATATATATATATATATATATCACGAAAATGCACATACACTCATATACACGTGTGTGTGTGTGTGTGTGTGTGTGTGTGTGTGTGTGAAAGTAAAATGAAGTATGCACCAATACGCTTACATCTTTGGGGTTTTTTTTAAATTAATATCGCTAAAAATGTCTAGGTAATTGTTACAATATGCGTTTAAATCTGAACTTATCTGTTTTTTATTTGTTCATTTATTTTTGCGGAGTAGCCTTTGCATTTAATCATTTTTGCATCTACTGACATATGTGCGGTCGTGTATAATGTATGTGTTTTTTATTTTTTGTTAATGTATGTGTTTGTGTCTGTGTATGTGTTTGTGTGTGTGAGCAAATAAATGTGTGCGATCATACTTTTCCGAGAAGATAATATTTTATATTTTGTCAATCATATGTTTAATATACAAGCCTGCAGAAAATCTCATTACCGTGCTAGCGGATATGACAACCTCCTTTCAGGGCATGTATCTTTCTGTTCACTATGTAGAAATATAGCTTGGGGCCAAATAACCACCGCAAAATCACCTCGCGGCAACATTCCTCAGTCCAAAAGGTACATAGATATGTTGAGTGTTGCAAAGTTTAGGGCGAAACAAACTATTTTTTGTACACGTGATTAGAAATACATACTTACATGCATGCACAAAAACACATCTGAGACGTACACACAAACACAAACAGGCACATGCATATATATATATATATATTATATATATATATATATATGTGTGTGTGTGTGTGTGTGTGTGTGTGTGTGTGTGCATGAATGTGCGTGCATGTGTATGTGTATGTGTGTGTGTTCGTGAGTATGGATTCCTGCGTATGTTGATAGTTGTACAAGCACATCATGATAATAGTGAAGCGTCAAAAAATATAAATTTGTCCCTTTTACGCTCAATCAAGTACAACACTAACACAGAGACAAGACACTTCTTACCTAAATGTTTATTATAACGATACTCTTAAAATTCTCTTAGTGAATAAAGAAGTTTACATGCCAATCTACAACAGAATGATGATTTAGTATTCAGTTGGTGATCAGTTTTCACACTGAACATCATATTTTTAATCTATCGAATTATCTCTATCTCGTGAAAATAATAATGAGTATTAACTGAGTTAATTTGATTTTGATCATTTATCTAAAAATATGAAAATATATATACGCATTCATTTTTAAATTGTGTACCATAACGAAACAAAGACAAAACTATTTTAGTCTCTTCCCATGTATTTTTGTAAAAACAAAATCGTTCTGTCATTGCCCAGAATGTACAAAATGGTACATTGTATATATATTTAGTGAATCTCTAGAGCAAAATAAGTATCTCTCAATTCTTAGAGTAACCACTCTTACTCTAAAACGCACCTGCTATCAAATATAATCAAGCTAACAAGTAGCAAAAATTTGCCTAAAATATACGGTCCAAGATGAACATACACACGAAATCATTATTGGCCAACTAGAGACTAAGCTATATCACTTTACGGAGAATGAAAAAAAAAAGATTAAACGCAGAAGTGCTGTAGGCCTCGACGAAATACTTCTTAAATATGGAAGACAAGGAAATTTCAAGACATACGCCTTCGATAAATTGGTGAAATGATACCTCTTCCTCTTCTCGAAAAGAAAAGGCGACCTCGTTATCAGTAAGAACTACAGTTTAAAAAAATCTTACTGTCATAGCAATCTGGGAGTTAGGTGGCCATATAATAAGGGTGATATGGTCGAGGAAATTTCCTCAGGTCCAACAATGGTTCGCAGAGTCCTGTTGCCAAATGTATGGTCTTTCAGTAGCTACCCTCTTGATTATGGGCAGCATTAACTCTTCCAGTCTGAGGCCATGTTGGAAGATGAGTGGAGGCATAAAGTCACCATTGCTAATGACACTGGATGAAAAACATCTGACTGGGTATTTCCTTTTCATTACTATCTGTATATCTTGTGGTAACAGAGCAAACAACGTCTTTTCTCTGTGTTCACAATCTGATCATGGCATATTTCTTGTCTGAGAGAAACCAAAGCATACTTGGTTGGAAAGGGTGCTGGTGTTTGTTCAATATCTTTTTAGTGTAGTTTTTCTCTTGTCATTAATGGATTGTGATAAAAATCATTTTCATCTTCATGCACTAACTGACTGATAAGAAACTCACATTTACATGTTTCTGGATATTCATCTCATTAATCTGCATCAACACCAAATTTCTTTCTTATCAGAATGGTAAGAGTTTTGTTTCCGAACTGCCGTACCTTTATAATAACGATTGGACTCATCCAACTCTTTTTGAATCATTTGTACTGTCTCAGAGTTACACACAAGCACTCTGAAATATTCGTATTAGAGCTTCCGGCGTGAATACTATATCCATATCTTTGGAGGAGTGAATAGCGTCATGGAGCTGCTTTCCCCACAGACAGTGCTTAACTGACTTGAATTTTCTGGACAGAAGATAAAATCTGAAAATAAAAACAAAGCACATGTGCGAAATTACTAATATAAAAGGGTGACAATTTATCCATCACACCTTGTACATGTTTATGTAAGCACATTATTTCGCTACAATTATAATGTTTTTTTATCAATCAATATATCCGTATACCTAAAACTATCTATTTTTTTACATGTATTTGTGCATGAATATTCGTATATCTGTCTATATGTATAGTTTTTATTAACTGATATAACTGCATCCCCTTCATTTTGTTTGACATTTCAGTTCATGGATATTCAAAGTGTCAAAAAAAATTGCTGAAACTAGAAAATACCTAACAAACAAAGAATTCTTTTTCAAACTTTTCATTCCATTCATCTTTTAGGATGTCATTTATTTCTTATTCACTGGAATGTAGTAAAAGCGAATGGAATATTATTATAATTAATGTAAGAAACCGAAACCGAAAGACAGACTTATTAGGGAAATGATTTTGTTTTTTTTCTGATAAACTTTCAGTCTCTTTGTTTTCAGAAAAGAAAATTACAAGAGCTGCGTGGACAATACAAATTTACGCATGCGCGATATTACACTTGCAGTTACCCACACATACACGCAGACAAAAATATACATGAATCTATGTGTTAATAAGAAAGGTATCGTAGAATTCCTTTCGAACCCTTGTGTTTGTGTTTGTGTTTGTGTGTGTGCATAAATATGAGGAGATCAATAATATTCTATAGCTTATAGCATATTTTTAGCATTAAATTAAATGATGAAATGGTCGAACAAAATATATTGGAAATAGTATTTTTGCCATTTCTATGTAATCTGCACATTTTTTGGCAATGATAATTTATTCTTCAATGTATGTTTCAGATGTTACATGATGAATTAACAATTACAAATTTCAAAATTTATTTGGTGATTAAATATAAACGAAATGAGATAAAAGAATTCGTTTTTGTTGGATTTTCATTATGAACATTCATCCTTTGGGAAAATATAGATTAAACACAACGTGTAATCTTTTTAGCTTTCAATTTGTTTCAACAAAATTTATTCGTTTGTCTATTTAATACGCTGTCAATTTTTCCGCTTAAATTGATATTTAAAAACTTTTCGAAGTGTATCATTTGCAATGGTGAATTTAATTCCTTTTTTCTTGATTCTCTCTTTTTTTCTTCTTTCTTTTCTTATATACTTTGCAGGCAAACTAAAATTCACAAAAATAAATGTTGGTCTTGTTGCAAAGAAGAAACGTTTTTGCCATCTCCATAGAATACAACACTAGTTTCTTTTAAGCTTCTCTAATATTTTAATAGTGATATTGTTTATTAAATATATTACATTTATTTCTTTAGATATGCTTACTACAAAACAATCAGCACTTGAAAATCCAAAACATTTTAATAAATTTTGTAATATGGGAAAATACTTTCTTTCTTTCTTTCTTTTTTCTTTCTTTCAATTTTGATATTGTGTGGTATAATCAACATTAGATGATGACAGATATGATTATGTATCTATATATCTCACGCCAGCGTTTTCAATCGATCACAAATTCGTGTTCCCGTTTGTGTAGAAAATATTGGATAGAAAGTTATGATTTTTCTTGGTGAAATGTTACGATTTCCTACAACAAATTTCATGACCAGAACTTTATATACTTCAGTTCAGTGGATATATTATGGGATTTAATGTGGTGGTTTTCAGTGGTTGAGGTGGTCTTGGTATGGTGAATGGTGGGGGTTGTGATAGATTATGGATCGATTTTCTATAATAGGTGTTTGTTCAAATGTCGGCGTTTAGATGATATTTCGGATTTTGTGTTTAGTAGGGTGTTTTGTGATGGGTGAGTAATTATTGTGAATTTTTCATGGGGTCGAAGATGTCATCTTTAATGTCTTGTTGTAGGCGGGTGCGAGTTTTAGGATTAAGTGATGGTCGGTGAGATATTCATGTCTATTAGATACCAGACATGTGTGGATACACTGTTGCAAGACACACACAGATACATACGTATATATATATATATATATATATATATATATATATATATATATATATATATATATATATATATATTGGATAGCGTAAACTTCGACTCAATGTTGAGATTAAGCTTTAATCCTTTGAATTCATGATTTCAATAATGTCAATTTAGATAATTTCTAGATGAGTCAAAGCTGATTTACAAAATGATTATGAAACCTGTATTGAATCTATTTGACCAACATTTTTTGGTAAAACACAGGATTCCGCAAGTGCAGCACCCCCCCCCCCGGTTTAATTTCTACTAGATAGAAAAGCAAACTTATCCACTGAATAAGAACTTTTTATAACTTTACCATGTCATTCACGATAATGTTGATGCGTTTTATCAAGATGTTCTTTTTTTTGTAAAACTTGTTTTTAATTCTGTAAGGAAATTCATATAGTAATAACCGTTTGAGTTCTACTAAGAAAGCAAACGTTATGAAATGTAAATCATCTTAGAAAGAATTCAGAAGTATCTCATGTAAGCATTTATCAAGAAGATATCGCAGCTGGTTAATTTTAAAAATCAAATTTTTCAATTAAAATATATGCAATTTTAATTTACTAAGCTTAACTTAGCTAATCAGTATCGAACTCCCAACATAACTTGCTTAATATTATACAACCTGATACGCCCACACTTTTACTTTGTTTAGACACACATACCTTCTTACTCTCGATACTTTTATAAAGACAATGGTCACCTGTCTAAGCATCATTGTTCATCGTTACTCAACTTCGTGATTCAATAATTATACACATTATTTGTTAATATAAAAGACAAAATCAAACATAAGAAGAGGCATTATAGAATTATATTCTTATAATATCTATGATGTTCCGTTCTGCGAAAATTTCATTAGATTTTCAAAAAAAATATTTCAAATTCAACTGAGTGTCACTTATGAGATTCGCTGATATAAATCATTTTTGGATTGAATTATTAGTCTTTATTAATGAATATTACTATGTACATATTTTACTTTTACAGCTTGAATAACTATATATAAAAATCATTTGTACTATTAAATTAATGTGAATATTTTTGTCAAGCCTGGTTCGTCGACATTATCTTTAGGAGTCTGTGAATTTACATACGACTTGCAGCAATATGGATTCCCTTTTATTATTGTTTATTGTTTGAGACCTTCTTGATGAGAGACCTCTTCCTCCCTTTTGCAATCAAACCTTTCCCTATTTTCTCTGCAGCGAATGTTTGATAGTCTATAAAGGACAAACAAACTCTTTCCAGCAATGAATATAAATTTGAAATTTCATGCTTATATGTCTTTGAGCAAATGATATATACAGCATCGCTTATTATTCAAAAAGGGATATGTATTTAGTAATCATATCCAAAATAAGGATTTTGAAAGCTGTAAACTTCTATATTCAAATAAAACATAATTAACATATCTTCACTTGTCTCTCCTTCCTCTCCTTAGCCGATTTCATTAATTTTCCCTGTTTCATCATGTTGCGAAAGTTTTCCTTACCCTGTCAAAAATCAGACGAAAATTAGCGGCTAAGATAAGGGCACCGTAATTTACGTTTTAAAACTGCCTGTCAACGTATTTCAAGCTGTTATAACTAACATGACTGACGCAAGTAGGACGAATGCCGAGACATGTGATAGTGAAGTGTTGATTGGTTTAAATGAAAAACTAACGGCTTGTCTAACGACCTTTGAACTGTCAGACTGGAATTAAATTCTATCTTTAGGTTATACGTGACATAACGGGCTGTCAGAATTTGATTAAGTACACGTTTAGTGCAAATATTATAAATTACAATGGCTTTCTTTATAAACAATGTGTTTTAACCTTGGTAGATTTAAGAGTTAATTCCACCTATATACGTAGTAGTTTTAAATTTTGGTGAATATTTCCCTTTTTATCGTCTGGGAATTTTCTCCGCATACTGATATACACTTTTTAGCAAACTGGACGACTATTTAAACTGTTCAGTCCTCGTAGTAATTGTGGTTCATGTTTATATTGATGTTTCTATTAAGGAAAAAGTAAAGTATTCTAATTAAAATGTTGCTGCTATATCAGCTATATCGAGTAGTTGAATAATTAAATGATCTTCTACATAATCATAAATTATAATCCAATTGCAAACTATCCGGGAACTGGTTTATTTTCTAAGTGCATTTCATGAGCATGAAGAATAAAGATCTATTTACGGTGCACCACTTTGTCTCCGTTACGAGTACAAACGAACATAGAGAAGTTTATTAATATGATTATTATTAATTCTATATTATTAAACCTTCTATTTTACATGAATTCTGTGAAATAATATATAATGCATTATGTAAAAGATCTCCTTAAAATTGAGGACATCTATTTTCGGAACATTCTAAATAACATTCAAATTTGATGTTTGTTTTTCATTTTACAAGATATTATTTTGGAAAATATTTCCGGTACGTGATTTTCCATGAAAAAAAAATTGTCATTTTATTATTATCGACATTTTTATGTACGATTAATTTAGTATTCAGTTCCGTTTCTTGTGATTTAAGGAAAATCAGTAAGAAAAAATTGTGATTAATACTATCTATAAAAATGAGTTCAAATGAGATACTGCATGCTTTACGAATTCTAATAGTGTACATCAATTAACTCGATGGATTTTTTCACTCTGGAAATAGAATCTTATGTATCAGGAAATGCTAACGATATTTCCCTCATTTTTAAATAACGTTGTAAAAGATCTCACTCGACAACCAAGCTCTCCTACAAATTGAAGAAACATATGCTTATACTAGGAAAGTTGATCCAACAATGGTGTATCGGTTGTCAATATAATCATGCAAGAAAGCCTGGCTTTTATCTATGAACTCAATAAAATGACAAAGGTTGTCGAATCAGAGAGTCAGCATTTGTTCGTCATTACGAGTATGTCTCACAAACATGTCATTTCTAAAATGAGTCATCTCTATTGAAAAGTGAATCTTTTCTGAACAAAATTAGCGAAAGGGAATATAAAGCCGAAATCTTTCTGAAAACTGAAAAGTTTATATAGTCTACTTGGATTGTAATGAAACTTCCAATTATAAATGATACTCTGTTCATTTGGCAACACTAAGCCAACATTCGTGTTGAAGATTAGCATTAATGATCAGAGGGAACGGTTCAAACTTTGGTAAGTCTACGAAAGATTTTAAAAGGCACACATGAAAAAATGTTGGCTCTGAATATGAAAGTTTCATCTTCAAAATGTGTTCATTCGGATTATCAGCGTTTCATGTATTTACAGCATTTTACAGGTTTATGGTGTAAGGGTTAACATGCTTATATCACAGATTATTAGTAGTGCAGTCAACCATCACAATGTATCTCATAATTTGGTATGTTTTACAATTTTTTCAAAACTAGCCTATGCTCAGTAAATTATTACACACACATGCGTATACAAATATATGTGTGTGCACGTTTGAATGGTATATATATATATATATATATATATATATATATATATATATATATATATTCAAACGTGCACACACATATATTTATATATATATGTGAGTGTGTGAATGTGTGTGTATGGGGGGGGGTGCTTGCGTGTGTGTGTTTGCAGAATTTATTTCCGAACTATTGAAATTCTGCAACCAAAAATTAAATGACATATACATATTAAAGCGGTGTGCTTATTTTTGGACTGCTACACGTGTGCATCTCTACACACACACACACACACACACACACACACACATGTATATATATATATATATATATATATATATATATATATATGTGTGGTGTGTGTGTGTGTGTGTGTGTGTGTGTGTGTGTGTGTGCAAGTAGATATATTGGTATTGTGTATAGTGAACAAAAACTATCAATTAATATTTCGTCTCTGTTGATTTCAGAAACTTCATCAGAATGAATCTATTAATTTATACAGATTGTTATGTGAATGATGATAAGGTAGAGGGGTGCGAAGAGACGGATAAATGGTTCATGTTTAAAACATCAAACTTAAACATCAACAATAATTCCTCACCCTCATTTAGACCGTTGCAAATCCCAATGTAGTATATCAATTAATATGCCCATTGGGAGAATGTATCTCCAAAAACAATATATAAATCGGTTTAACGACAACAACCCTTTCGAAGTGCCTTACTATGCACATTTCCGACACTATCTCAAAAGCCCAACACTTAAAAACACATTCCTGTCCTACTACCAACTACCAAAAAATACTCACCGACAATACCACCGTATTACAAAAACAAAATCGTAAACAAAGACTAAAGATTTTAGAAGCCTTACATATTATATATAAAAATCTTAAATTTAATAATATAAACTTCGATACTAGCACTAACATTTTAAAATACCTGTAACCAGTGCCACTAACTATATAACCACATTGATATTTACTACAATAATAATGATATTAACAATAATAATAATAGTGGTAATACTGATAATAATAACAATGATAATAACACCAATCATAATAACAATAATAATTAGGATACAATAAAATAACCAAATAACAATAAACAACACCTATATAAATAGAATACAAGCTTAATGGAAAAACCCATTGTTGTATTGTTCTTACATTCCCCCTGAAGATGGCCTGTGACGTGACAGAATGTACTTTGGAACAAATAAGCTATGGCAGATACATCAGCCAATTTCAGTATGATATCGTTACATCTATTCGGCAAATCGAATGGACCATAAACAAGACTTGCTGGCAGTTGAACGAAATATGTCTGAAGGAAGAAATGCTGCCTAATATATATATATATATATATATATTATATATATATATATATATATATATATATATATATAATACTAGCTAAAGTACCCGGTCCATGACCGGACTAAAATGAAATTTGGATCCCCAGGGATTGAGAGAGAAAGTGGAAGACAGTAGTTAGAGAGGGGGTAAGAGGAAAATAATTCTTGAAATTAAAATCATTGAGAATTTGTATATTTCAGGATTTGTATTTTCTGTTTTATAGTTTAAAATTATTACATATTATTATACAACAAATTTAAAGTATTCGTTTATATATATATATATATATATATATATATATATATATATATATATATATATATATATATATATATTTGTAAATTTTGTAATATCACATGTACCTATATTAACAACGTAATATGTATTTAAATTATTAGACACAAAGGAAAATAAGATAACAAAAATATTGTTACTTAATGTAATACACGTTTTTGTAAGTATACCAATTTGTTGAAAAATCCTTGTTTTTACAAAAATTTTAACCCCTTTCACAAAAAAAAGCCAAAATCTGCTCTGACCAATCTATGATAAGTATTTGTCAATTTTATTTATTTTTACATTTAGCCCTTAAAAAACTCTAATAATAACAGAAGCTCAGATTTAAAATTGTGTTCATATTAGTAGTTGAAAGATTTCGCCATTTTATTCAAATGAAAAAGTAACCATAAACTTGTTTTGAAACAATTTTAATTTTTCCACAATTTGTTGTACATGACAACAATTCACATCTAGTTCTTAATTGCATGTTGAGTTTAAAAAGAAGCTGAGAATCGAAAAATTAAATTCTTCGTATTGCAATATCTATTTTTGCTAAAACTTAAGATAGTATTTTTTTAAATTGTTTAAAAACGTTTTGGTGAACCAGATCATCTGGAACCCCCCCCCATCTAATTTGTTTTCCTTCAGTAGATTATTATTGATTACACACCAATCTATCAGATTGTAAACAAAAAAATTCTTAAAAGTTCTTTATTTTTTAAATTTTCACTTGTGCTCATTTCCTCGTATAAGTTTATAGTAAAACGTACCCCCATATCGGAACCGCTTTAACGGAACCCAAATTATTTCTTTCTTTTCCCATTAAACTAACCTTAAACCACAACCCTAACCTAATCCCAACCCCTAACCCTAAACCCCCCTATTTAAAATTAAGTTTTATTACAAAATTTGTGGGTTCTGTTTTTTCTGGATCAACGATATACAGTGTGACCCAGAAAAAACAGAACCCAAATTATTTATTCATTTTCCCATTAAACTAACCCTAAACCCTAAACTCCAACCCTTAATTTTGACACCTTTGTGCAAGTTCAGCCCAACTGTTAAGGTAGAGCGATTCCGATATGGGGGATCGATTTACTATAAACTTATACGGGGAAATGAGCACCCCTGAAAACTCAAAAAATAAAGAACTTTTAAGAATTTTTTTTTTTTACAATCTGATAGATTGGTGTGTAATCGATAATAATCCATTGAAGAAAAAAAGAATTTAGTGGGGGGGGGGCGTTCCAGATGGTCAGGTCCGCCAACGTTTTTAGTATTCCTTTAAAAAAATTAAGACTTTTTTTTTAGCATTAGTATTAATTAAAAAACAACAATTTTCTTAAAAGTTCAAATGTCACCTATGAAATCTATGATATTTAAACATGCCAATTTTTAAGAGCTGAAAAGTTGCACTGTAAACTATAAGAGTTAACTTTCTCAGCGATGTTTATTGACTTATAAATAGAAAACATTGTTCGATGATTGTCACAATAAAGAATAAAATCATTAAACTTAAAATTTAATTTGTAAGACAAATTCTGAGGAATATTTTAAATTGTATTTTAAATAATAATTTAAATGTTGGTTATTAGTTGTTTTGTTTTATGGGATAATTACTTTTCGGGTCATTTACTACCGAATCATGTCATTTTGATAAACAAAGCGCTCAGGGTGTTTACAAATTTTTGTACTTACATATCAAAAATTCTTGAAATGTTCCAATAACTGGATATTGTCGGAAATACTGGAAATAAATTTTGTCTTACAACTAATTGACTACTTAAATCCAGTCGGGCCTTCGACTAAAGATAAAACACCGGATTTTGTCCGTATTAGTAACCTTTGTTTTTGTTTTTTTTAGCGTGGTTTTAGAAAATAATTAGTTAACGAATCCCTCGCCTCCTCCCAAAAGAAAAACAGTTTCTAGGGACATTCGTCAATCTTATTGTTATTTTTAACCCTTTAAAACTCTAACAATAAAAATTAATAAATAAATTAAAGAATTAAAAGTCATTTTATTCGAATGAAAATTTTAGTTTAATTTATACAAATATGTAACCGTAAACTGATTTTCATGATACTTTTATTTACAATTAAAATATTTTTTTAATAATGTAACCGTAAAGCTTAAATTTTGATTTTCTACAATTTTTCTGCATTACAAAAATTAAAATTAAAATGAGTGTACTGTACAATTTAAGAATATGGACAAATTAAGTCGAAAAAAAACCTTATTCGTATTATCGACTATTCATCGGACTATACGTAGCATTTTTTTTTAACTCGCTGTAAAAATAATTTAATCTATAAAAACACATATAGATTACATATTCAGAAAGACTATTTCATATTATTACTAAAGATATAAATATTTTAAAGATTAGATCCTAAATAGGCGAGAGATTCCGAGCTGACTGGTAGAGACTGCACTGCTTGTATCGCAATAATCATTTTTTTTAACTCGCTGTAAAAAATGATTCCATTGATAAAAACTCACGCAAATTACATATTTTGAAAGAGTATTTTCTTTTCTTTCTAACGATATAAGAATTATTAAAGATTGCACCATGAATAGGCCATTAATTCGGAGCTGAACAGCTTAGACTGCAAAATTAATTCATTAATATCAAAACTTCGCTGCTGATGTCGCCGTAACAATAAGCAGGCAGAGACAGTATTTTATTATCAGCAGGGGCTGGTATACGGACAGTTCCGCAAATTGGGTGATTTTGGCTTAATCAATCGATTACAACCCTTAATCAGTAAAAATCAATAACCAAATTTGACGTGTTTCTTAGTTAAAAGGATATTAAAGTGTATGCAAGATTTAAAATTTGAGTGACTTCCCGTTTGGAACTTATACATCGACACGTACATACCAAAATCTCTCCTTTATATATATATATATATATATATATATATATATATATATAATATATATATATATATATATATATATATATATATTCCTTCATTTTTTAATATATGATATGTATTAAAACACAAAACTGAAACTACATATAAATAGCAATAGACATCTATATACTCATCTGTATAACAAATCTTAAACTGAGGGAATAAATGTTTTATCGCAGTTTGCATGCATTTTATTCGTTAATAAGAGGCGCTGAGAGACAATATCTTTAGAATATTTTTCTATTTATATTTTTATCGCACTTTTTTCCTTGTATTTCAAATCCCGAATTGCCAAAAATGAGCTATGATGAGAATAATTTTACATAAGTTTTCAACTGCTAAACTTCTTATGCTTTAAATTTGCATGTAATTGCTGGTTTATCCTCTTTAAAGTAATCATATCACTAATACAGATTTTCATACTGGCATTTTCAACCCTAATTAAATATTTCTTAAATCTGATATTCTAAAGAGCATTAGCAGCAACTGATTCTGTAGCATTTGATTATCTTCTTATAATAATACTTTCCGTGAGGCCTCGGAAATATTGAAATGTCTGCCAATATTCCGCTCGTTCCCATATTTTATTAGCACTAACATCTCACATCCCTATTCTGATATTTTTATTCACATATCTAATATGAAAAAAATATGATTATTCTGGACTGAATTCATAATTAACATGATTTTAATGAAAAAATTAATTAAGTTGCTCTCCCAATAAACTGTCTTAGAATAAATAGCATCTTCCACTTATTTGTATTTGAATTTGATCATTTAAGTGATTGTGCTTACGGAGACTAAAACCGGATGTATTAAATCAAAAATGTAAAAGGAATTAACTGTTAAATTTATTCAAAGTTATCCTTTCAACACACATTCAACTCACTTCTTCAATGTAATCCATTCAACATGAATTCCAGTGATTTTTCTATTGATCAAACCACTTGTGAACCTGTGTGTCAGATTTCTTTTAATGTTTTCCATGTCAAACTTTATCCGTGTGATGAATTCTAAGTTACCGATCAAGAAAAGATCGCTTGCAGCTCTGAGTTTATAAGGTTCCTCATACAATCTTCTATTTTGACGTAACCTATTGTTCGAATAGTACAGAGAGTTGCTCCAAAACTCTTTTCAAATTGGCATTACCTCGTTCTGACAAAATCTAGACATCATCTCTTTATTGTATAAATTGTTCAGCTATGTATATTTTTCATTTACATCTTTAATATTAAAATTTAAAATACTTAATTCTTCAGTCTGGGTACCATTTTTATCACACTTCACATAATGTCTGCAAAGAAAAATGAATACGAATAACTTCATAGATGATTGCATTGTTCATATGATAGAAACTGCTCTTCATTTGTATTTAGAGGTAATTTCTTCACAAATGCAAGATGGTATACATAAAAGAGTATTGGAAATTTTCAGATACTTTATTTTTTTTGTTAAACAAATCTGACTTTATTTCAATAAAGAATGTACATGGACAAGTATGGGGATATGCTGAATATTCGAAAGTTTTTATCGGCTTCAGAATTCTTGTTTTTAAAGTAATTCTAGAAAATCGTTAAATATGAAATGCGATTGACTATATTTGGTAATAAACTATATCTATTAGTATAACGAAATGATATCGTAATCATTAATTTGGGTGGTATTAAAAATTTAAGCATACTAAAATACTTTATCAAATGAAAGGGCTGCTGAATTTAATATTGCGGAATTTGTTGTGTTAGTATCCTTTCTTCATTCGGAATTCCCAATACCAACGTTTCTAAGGGCTGATCGTATTGGCTGAAATATTATTAAGGAAGGAGCAACAAAAACAAGTAAACTCATTCAGACTTTATTCGTAGTTTGACTAAGTGTTTATATAGATAGATAAATAGATAAATAGAGAGAGAGGGGGAGAGAGAGATAGAGAAAAGGAGAGAGAGTGTGAAAGAGAAAGAGATAGAGTTTCTTTGACTAAAAATAGTTCCTTCCATCACTCATTCGATGTTCTTTCTGATTTTTGAAATCGCGACATGCTCAGATCTTTCTTTCTTCTAAAGGCATTCAGGGAGTTTAATAGTCATCCACAGACACCGTGTTTCGACGTTTCACGTCTCTTCAGTGTGACTAGACACAACAACTACCAGGAGCGAAACCCGACTGACTTTTCGTCCGCCCAATTCGTTAACATTTCGGCCATTTGACAGCTGTGGAGTTTAAAGTATTAAATACATACATTTGTTTATATATTTTACGATCACCAGAGAGATCCACCCAGTAAATAGGCGATCATTGCTTTATGCTGTCAATGAAATTTAATTTAGTATATATGTATATACAAGTTAATTTAATATATATATATATATTTGTATGTGTGTGTGTGT